>CM060943.1:721178943-722428943 GCA_030765085.1 Allium cepa
TTATCTAACATTTTTTTCAATGCTATATTTTCTATCATTCTAAAAATATTCATCTTATTGTTGTCTATCATGTGTCAAAGATTTAATGCTATGTTCATCCATCATCTCATATTTCAGTATTATACATGCAACAAATCAAATGATGTATTGATCTATCATTCAATAAAAAATCAAATGATAGTTGAACTATCATTGTAAAATTATCTTTTATTTTAAAAAATAATCAGCTGTTATACATTTATTTTTCTTTTTTTGCTGATGTTTTCATCACTAAGCTGTTGTTTCTTCATGTCGTCTTCATTCATAGTTTTACATGCCCTAGATTTTTTCGTCCCCTTTGTATCTTCGTCAATCTCATTCGAATCGACAGCCGTTGATGAAATAGTTTTTCGCCTTCTCTTTACTGATGTACGTGTAGCATTCGAAACCCTACTTTTTGAAATCTTAGGTTCATCATTTATTTATTCAGGATTTCTTGAAATATTTTGATTTACGTTCATTGACTTAGATTCTGACATCGATTGCGCTTGCAAATCAGTTTGAGGAAGAAAATTGATTTCGGTTTGGGTCGCCATTGTTTGATTAAGAAGAAATTTTGTTTACAGAAGAAACGAAACTAAAAAAGCACAAACGATCGAGAAATTTTGGCGCTTGTCCTTGAGACGGAAGTTTAATTTTAACGTCCGTTAAAATTAAATTTTATTATATTTTTTCCTTTCCTCTTTGAATAAACAAACTAGAAATTATAAGAAGTCAAAACCAGGGACATTTTCAGAATATGCTAATTTCTAGATTTTATGCTAAACATGTTATTTCAACCTATAAATAGAAAGTTAAACCCTATACTTTATTCCTACTTAAGTCTAAACATTTTACCTCTAGTCTTCGTCTTCTTCTATATCTTATCTTCAAATAAAATCAAACCAACTTCACATCAAATAAAATCCAAATTAAATAAAGTAAATATATAAACGCAAATATAAAGAAGCTATCGAGAAATTTGGCATTTTCAAGGCAAGGAATTTCCGAACAACGAAGGAGGAGGATTCACCTCAAATTGAAGAAGATGCAAAGCTAATCGGTGAGTGAAATCATCCTATTTATGTATACGAGCGTTATGGCACGCGATTCGCGTGTGCTTCGCGCATAATAACGAATCGTACTTCGTATGTGAATTGTTTTTTTATAAATTGTATATGTTTAACTCGTTCGGAAAAAAAATTGCACAAATATTTAATCACATTTTTGAGTCGAAATGATATGCAAGCCCAAGTACTATCGAACCAGTATATGAATTAGGGTCGCCTTAGTCTCTTTTTATTTTTTAGGATCAACCTCTTTCGGATATGAAAGAACCGGCTCTTGATAGGCGAAGAAAGCATTTGTAAGGTTCTCCCTTATCTATAGAAAAAAAGTTTTAATTTTTCTTTCTAAAGTGTACTATATAATTTTTTGTTATTTTGAACTTTTATTTTTATTATTAATTACTAAAGAATGAATTTAATTTTTTATTGGTCTAAATTTTTATTTCTGTTATTAATTAGTAAAACGACTTTGAAAAAGGTTTATTTATAAGATCCTATTTTTAAGTGATATCAAGATAAGTGGTTTTGAATTGGTAAAAAAATTAACTGTTAGATCCTATTTTTAAGTACTATTAATATTTAATAATATTTGTAGAAGGGCATTTTTGGTAGTTCAAATTGATACCAAAAAAGTGTGACACCAAAGGTATTACAACTATTATTATAGATTAAAGATATATTAATAAGACACGTTAATTCATGCCTTATGACTTTGATGTGAATTTGAATTCTAAATGATATAACGAATAGTTAAAAAATAATTATTTTTACACCTGATTAGGAGTTGTATCTCATAGGTAGATGATTACAAAGGTAGATTTTATTTATTATAATTAGCAAAAGTTAATTATTTTTTAATTTAAAAAATGAAAAATGTTCCAAACTAGACAATTCATGTATCAAAATTATAGTTCTCGACGACGCAAATCCACTGATGGTATTCATTCATCGATTGAGTATACAGATTAATCGGAAAACGCGTTAGAAGTTTGACGAACGTGGACCATCCGTTTCGATCCAATAGTTAAACGACAATCGGAGAACATGGACATGAAGAGGAGCTCTAGTAGGTTGCCATGCTGGTGTTCGATCAAAAAGACGTAGGGGAAATCGTCGGAATTGGCGCAGAAAGATGAACTGCAGCGATGTTGCTAGGATTGATCGGTAGTGGAGTGGGCGCCAGAGTTAGGTGCGGTTTGGCGTGTGGTATCTAACGGCATGGTAAGATCTTCGACGAGGCATCTATAGGTGCGGTAGTGAGGCTAGGAAGTTCGGTTGGGTCTGAGGAAATAATGCCGGGGAGGGAAGAGGCATCGTAGCTATATGATAAAATAATATAATAACTGAATTATAAACAAATTACGATAATGTCCCTTAACTTCAAATGCTCATAACTCTTGCATACGGACTCCATTCCATGTGTGGTCTTTAGCATCAGGATCGTGGCGAGATGAGGAATGCTTTAATATGTTGTTTCTTGAGCTTTGAAGCATTTTAGAATGTTGTCTTATTTAGTAGATTCGTTATCTACGAGGATGTTTCGGTAAACTATGGGAAAATTAGTTCTCAGTTGTACTAGTGACGTTTGGCGACGATAAGTGTGGGATTGATCCAGTAGCTTCGTAAATGATAGGGCCATAATGAATTTTGAACGTGATCTCAATAATGTCGCAAACCGTTAGGTGAATGTCTAACGTGGACTTGACCTTAATAGTCACATATGTTTTCAACATATGTACTAGGACTTTGGGCTCGATAGCGTGTACAGGTTTTTGGCATACGAGTTAAGAATTTAGGCTCGATTGTGTGCATACATTTTTAATGTAAGAGCTGGACTGTGAGCTCGGTCATGTGCATACATTTTCAATATATAAGCTGGGATTTTGGGCTTGGTCGTGTGCATACATTTGTAGCGTTGAAACTTTAGGCTCAATTGTGTTATAGTTGCTTTGGCATATGATCAGACCTAAGTATATGATGTCACTACAGTATGGTATTATGTTTAGCTGACTTGTTGGGTGCAGCTGACACGGGTTAAAGTATGATTTTCGAGCATAAGGGTATTTTTGCTAGCTTATTAGTATTATACACTTATATGATGCGTTTCACTCACCATACGTATGTTTGCTCCCCTCTATCGTTTTCTTCTTTTTAGTTATACTTTAATAGCTCGATAGAGAGAACTGTTTGTGACTTGGAGACGTGATAATATGATGGAAACCTACACATTTAGTTATTAGCTACCTACTATTTCATTTCATTTATTACCAAATATTATACTTTTTTTGTTACCGGTGTAGAGAGAGTTGTAGCTAGAATTTATTTGATATTACATTATTTTATTTGTTTAGGATTGTATTAATTGATTATTATATTTTATTTAATCCACCGGAAGTTTAAAAAATTATAGGATATTATAGATAATTATATGATCTATTTTATATTTTACCCTAAATGATCCGCACTAAACAATATCTGTGATGCCAGTGACATTTTTAGACGTGCATCGGGACGTCATAGATGGTGAGTTGTTGCATTCGTGTCGGAGCTTAGTTTTGACAATTCTTACCAAATCTAGACACATGAGAGAGCATATTTGTAATTTTCTATTATATATATATATATATATATATATATATATATATATTGGGCCACACTCAATATATTTTGATTCATAGAGGCTTATCCCTTATAGAAGTAAATAACCATGAGTTAAACGAATGTTGGGGTTTAAATAGTTTGGGTTGGAAGATGAATCCATCATATTTACTGTAATTTTCGCTGTAGAGAATTTCTAAAAGAACGTTTATGTGCCAAGAAACAATAGAGTAAATTGCAGGACTACGGATGAATAAGAAGAAGAGCAGTACCCTTAAGTCCATGGAACATAGTGTGATGTTGATGAGGCACAATAAAGGTACTTAAGCATTTTTTAGATTGTATGGCCTAGTCGGGCTTTTGTAAGTTATGATACACTCCAATTAAAGTATTTAAATTAATTGAAATATTTTTCCTAAGAAATATTTGTATTTGAGATTCTTGGGAAAAATAATAATAATGAAGAAGTTGAAATTTGTTTAATGTTTTGAAAAATAATAACTCATTGGTGTGAGTTTCAAAAATGATTTTTTTTAATGAGAAGTAATTTGCATAACTATTTTTAAAGGTTTTATTTTTGTTTAGCGTAAGACATGTTGTTGTACTTGTACTTTGATGCATATTTGCATTCGGCAAAGTAAATTTTAGAAGTAAATTACAAAATAGGCAAAATGCGTGTTTTTGAATGTCTTTTATTTATTTGCACTTGAGAAAATTATTGCATTTACTTTACGCTTTTGTGGATATTTTTTATTTATAAAAGAAAATTTAAACAAACAAGTTTATTTCTCTAAGTTAAATTGAACCGTTTTGGATGGGATTTAAATTGGGAAAAAAATTATTGTTTTGGAGTTTTTCTATTTTAATACATATCATACTACACAAACACAAATGTTTCAATCAAATTAAAATTAAAATGAAAACTTGAATATCTTTTATTAAATTCATTAAATATGATTTAGTGGAAAAGTAAGTCATTTGTGTAAACACAAAATACAATCTTTTGCAATTTAATAGAAGATTTATTTTTAAAAGTTCCTTTTTACCCTGTTGTCGATACACTTGATCTAGTAAAGGAAATAATGATACAATGCATTGTATAATCAAATGACCTTTTTACTTGCTTGCTCGACATAACACGGTCATAGCCTCATCTTCTCTAACTTGTCACATAACTTACTTGAATCTAATAAATCATATTGTCATTTAACTCTTAGCTTGCCACCATTCCCTACAAGTAGACTATTGGTCACAAAGCATAGCATTTGAGTGTCGAGTAGAAGGTTGATCGCATCATTTTGCCTCAAACAAAAATTAGAACGCGTTTAATCCCTTACCACCATTGAATGATTCCCATATATTTATCTAAATGCCTTAACCTCAAGCACTTGGGACAACCAACCTGATAGTTGAGTTTCCCTATATATCAACTTATTTTGTTAACCATTGTTTTTATCATCTAATTGATGTAGTGCGTCGTAATAAGAATTTTAATTTTAAAGCTCTATCATACTTCATACACCTTTAATGATGATTCCTACACCATTGGACTAAAAATAAAAAACTCTTAGTCACACATGATAAATCCATACAACAAATACGTGTAAAATATCTCAAATTCAAGCAAAAACCTCAACATAAAATCATATCAAACATAATTCATCCAATTCCCAACATATCAAATACAAAAAAAACCATATTTCCTAAAATATTGAGTTCATGAGAATGAGAGATAACTCGTCCACTGGATGATTGACGAATGATCTACACATTTCAATCACCGATCTCTAATGTCCTTCTTAGATCTCCGTTGCAAAACTCAAGAGGCATCATGCCAAAAACATATTCCACTTAATTGTTTCTCTCTTTATTTTTTTAAATCACCTTTGTTTGAATCTCAGTTTTAAAACCATTTAAAATTTTGTTATAATTTTCTCTTAACACTTTAGATTTATGTTCTCCATACATCATTAATAAATTGTATCATGTTTTTTAAGGTACATACATAGAGGTTGATGAGGTTTTAGGTAGATGATATTTTATTAGAAAATAGTGGGTTTAAACCTTATTCGTCCTAACTAATTAGTTTCTCTTAAAAACTTTGATTTAATAGGCTACATTACGCAGATACACACACAAAAAAAGAAGTATAACATTTGTCGTTATCCTATTGAATAGGCTCAACCCAAGGCAATATTGAACCTTGAACAAAGTGTAAAATAGGTAAAATAAATTGAATCCTAGATAAGCATGTGTGCAGCCAGCAATAGTAAAAGAAAAGTTGCAAAATAGACAAATGCGAACAAGGTAGAAATTGAATCCAAATCACTATTTTAAAGCAGAAATCATTACCGATTTGACTACAACAACTTATTGAACTATTATTACACATAACGTATTATAAAGATCATTCAAATAAAATCAGGCCACTTTCACAAACTGAGGCATGAGCGATTGCCCAAGTGATCCATGCGTAGGACTGGTCAGCTTGTTAAAATCATGAAAAAATGTGGATAAGACAAAAAAATTGTTCAATATCAACGCAGATAAGAATACACCAAGTAACAACCTTGTGTACCTTATATCTATTAAATAATAGTAAAATAGAAAATTTCTAACTCTCATATTGATTGTAGGAGTTTCCCTCTTGTTGTTAGTTCTCTCTTTTGATATTTTATTTTCAAATCCCTTTAAGTATCACTTTACACGTATTTTGTTAATTCTCTTCCATCATTTTACATCCTGGTACAAACATTTTAAAATTTGTACAATTATCTACAGAAAATTCATCGGTAATCTCCTAATATTTTATATTCAAGTTCATATCTTTAGATTAATTGAATTATCCAAAATTTAAAATATTTAAATAAATCTAATTAACTAATATTTATAAATACTAAATAACGACAATTTCATCATGTACAACACTATTGTATAAACAAAAATGGTAATATTTTTTTTCATTCGACTGTAAAGATGTATAAATTACATAAAATAATAATAATAAATGTAATTTGTAATTCATTTATCGTAATAAATTTATCATAAATTTCATTGTAAAATTCTACTTTTAACTTCAAATACCTACTGTTAAAACTACTACCGTTATTTATAAATCTACCTCACTTTTCTCCTAATATATTACATTTCGGTCCGTATATTTACATTCGCTATGCAATCTTAAATTCAAACTAAGTAGATAAATCTAGTTTACTAATATTTTCTCTACTGAATTATGAAAATATGAAAATTTTAATATACGCATCATATTCATATAAAAAAATTGTTAAAATTATTTTTTCATTAAAGAAAAGCTATAAAAAATCACATAACATAAAGTATTTACATTAACAACAATAAAAAATTCAATTTACAATTCATTCATCTCAATAAATTTATCATGTAGTTCATTGCAAAATAACTCAAAATTTGGATTTTCACATCTTAATTGTTTAAAATTTCAAATTCCAAATTGAAATTGTTAAATATAAAATTTTGAATTTTTTTAAATTTCAAAACATGTGTTCGTACATTTTTAAATTCAAAATTTGAATTTTTAAATTAATAAACTGAAAATTCAAGTATTGAATTTCTAATTTCAAAGTTTGAATTATTAAGTGAATTTTCCAAATCTGTATTTCTATATTTACAAATTCAAATTTTGATTTATCGAAATTTCAAAATTTTGAACTTTCAAATTTCAAAGTTTGAATCGTTAAATTCCAAACTTTGAATTCCACAATATATGTTTCCCAATTTTAAAATTCAATAGCTGAACCTTAAATAAATTTTAAAATTTGAATTATTGAAATTTCAAATTTCAAATTTCAAATTTTCAAAATTTCTGTTTCCACTTTTTTGTAGTAATAGTGGTAATTTGTTAAAGCAAAACATTTATTTTGATGTCTTAGGCGTTTGAACGTATGATATCTAGAGCATATATCTAGTGTGTCATACCATTAAGCAATTGAGTTAGCGGTTCTTCACTCTGTTTCCACACTTTTAAATTCGAAATTTTTAAAATTAGATTTCGTGTTCAAATATTGAAATTTTAAATTGAAAATTTTGAAGTTTCAAATTGAATCATCAAAATTTCAAATTGAATCATCAAAATTTCAAATTAAATCATCAAAATTTCAAATTTCAAAATTTTGAAAATTTTCCTCTAGCTTTTTCAAATTTAAATTTCACCATTTGAATTTCTAATTTCAATATTTTTCTTCCTTAACATATATAAGTCAAAAGTTTCCATTTGAACCTTTTGACTTTTTACTTTTAAAAGTAGAATGATTTTTGCCTATATGGTTAGTTCAGTTAGTTGGTAATTCATACTACGAGATTAAATGTCACAATTTCAATTTCTAAGATCGACACTTGTTGGTGATAATAAACTATGTTAAAAAAAGTAGAATGATTTTTGAAATAAGCATAAAATTTTGTGCTTTTGTTTGCTAAATGGTGCCTAAATTTTAATTATGTATATTCGTAGTTTACGCTAATTGACGGACAAAAATAAAATAAAAAAATTCGATTTGGAAATTCTCTCTTTTGCATTTTACTATATTCTTTGGACATATGTTTATTATTTTTCAAAAAGATTCTAATATAAATTAAAGTTATTAAGGTATGAAACAGTGGTTCAAAAACCAAGTTATAATTTTTACACAATTGAAATAACAATACGATATTGACATTGACTAGGGCTTTAGATGCATGAAAATATACTATTACATGCATTTTCATTTTTAGGTATTTTTTTTTATTCTTTGAAGTCGCATTTGAAATTCAATCTAACATATCATTTCCCTTTAAACAAATGTACTAAGTGCTAAGTGTTAAACTTAAAACCTATGTATATAAATATTTATCTGATGAAATTTATAAAAGTACTAATTTTAAAATTAATTAATAATACAAATTTGATTATTATTATTTTTAACAAATATTATAAGCTAAAAGTTAGTAAATTAGTATATAACTCATTATTATCTACAAAAATGATAATTTAATTTTTATATAAATTTGAAAATACATAACTCACATAACAAAAATTACATACTTTAAAAATAATAAATTTGATAAATAACTCAATTATTTTAGCGGATTCAACGTACATTACATATTGAATTCAATTATTTAGAAAAAGATTGTATAGTAATTTGTTTTACGTGTATGACGCACGGGGTACATGGTGTTAGTAGTAACTAAATAGTAAGTTCATTTTCAAAATAAAACAAAATATAGGGCTAAAATAAGGAATTTGCATGTCAAAATTGGACATAAAAGATAACACGGACCCTTGTAACGGTGTTTGCTATTTTATGTGGTTGTGTAGGGTGCCATTAATTTTATACTTTTCATGTCAATTTGAGAGTCACAAATGCCAATTTGCGAAACTTTGATGGCAATGGCATGCAAAGTACCTCTGATAACTAGCTGTAAGAGTGCTGTTATATATTTTGTTGATTTTCGAACCATTGACACATTAAAACGAACATGTTATCATTACAGAATTTAAACCCGATAAACATAGCAACGAAAGTGTAACATGCATTGAAACAAACTGAGTGGTAGGGCATTGTATCCTAAAAGATGAAAAAAAACGTCAAAATTATCCGTAAGGTTAAAGCTGCAATTAATCTTGATTTACGTTCGACAGTGCTTACTGCGCCATATATGACATGATGCGAAGTTTGGTTTTTATCTAAATCTGGACAAAATACACGGACCCTTGTTTCATTTTCACGTGCTGTGTGTTCCAGAGTAACGACTATAAACGGCAGGTATAGCTGTTCAGTCTTCAGTGTTATTGTTGTTGTACGTGAAATAAGCTAGCTGCCAAACGGTCTACAGTAGGAAGAAAAAGAGAGCCCTATAGGTTGAAAGGCCTAGATTCCTATTGCAAAATTGAAAAGACGCTAATGTGTCATGACTGATCGCGATAGATGCTGCATCCTACATTGTTGAATAGTACCGTTGTTCGTATAACCGAGGGACATGACAGTCAGCATCAAGAGGGCGACACTACTTGGCAACTGGGTCTAGATGAAAAACGAATAACAATAGCGGTGGTTGAGATCACCTAGACCTAATGCCCAATGTGCCGGTGAGTCGGTCGAACGTGAGATTTTAAGGAAATTTTATAAAAATGACCCTAGCTAAAAGAGATAATGAAGGTTTTGTAAAAATCTATGTGTTCTGATTGGTTTGTCTCATCGGAACAAAGGACATTAGGTCCAAGTAATCTGCTTCGACAATAGCGATGCCTAGCTTCGAGCTTTCCATGCAAATGTAAGATTTTGTCCACCGTCACAAATTGCGTCGCATCCGAAGCAAAGGACACAGTGGATGCATCTAACTTTGGAACAAGATAAAACACTATCCTATCAATGATAGATATCAAACGCTAGTGATCCAAATTTTCTTTTTTTTTCCCTTTTCAAAAAAAAATAAAAAATTTATGTATCTTTTCTTTGAAAAAAATGGTTAATCAAACTTTAAATGTTGCTTTGCCTGCAAGTTCTTGGTTGAAACTGAAGGGTATGAAGGATAGGGAACAAGAAGAGGAACTTATAAAAGTTTGTCGTGGATAAGCCATAGGCTTGAAAGCAAAAATCGACTTGATTATGTTGCAATGTAAGTTAAGAGATTTGTACAAACTATGGCTTAAGAATTTGTAATGTAACTGCAAGAAAATCTTCTAAAATATTAAAAGATATTTTCATAAGATTTATTTGTAAGATAGTTTTATTAAGATAATTTCATAAGATGTACTTGCATGATAAATTTACAAGAAGATAATTTTAAAAGGTATGCTAGAAGATAAATTTTCAGATTTTATATATCTCTCTCAAACAAACAAAGTTAAAGCAAATAAAGTTAATATGTAACCGTTCGCCTATTTTCTAAGCTAATACTCCAAATTCACAGGAACACATTAAATAATTAAAAATAAATAACAAAAGAATCAAAGAGAAAAGAGAGAAAGAGTTTTATAATGGTTCGATGAGACCTTCATCCTACATTCACTTAGTTATCAGAATCTCAAAATATAAATGTTAGATCTCGAATTGGCCAAAAACCCCTGTTCTAATTCATGGAATGAGTTAAATTTCCCTGACTTCTTCTCCCATTCTGTGGGCTCTTTCTTAGAAGGTTTCCTATCTTGAAATTGAATATGCCTCCGTATGCAAATAAATCCCTTTCAGGGCCTTAGTTAAGTCGGTGCAAGAGGCAAGCTTTGACTCCCTCTTTGAACTCTTTGGAGCTCTAAAACTGCAATTAGCCTTTCTCTTTCCTTTATCATTTTTGGGTCCTGCCTTGGAAGGTCCTCCATCCTCTACAACACTAATTTCGACATTCTCAGCTTCCACGACTTCTTGACGCAAACATCTTTCAGCTTGATAGTAGAAATTTGCTAGATCCACTGGCGGATCCTTTTCCATTATCTTTTTAAATTTAGTCTTATTAGTGAATAGTGCAACCAGCACCATAAGAACTATTGACAAATCTGATTTTTGAACTCCAGTGACTGCTGCGCTAAATCTGCTTAAACAACTTCACAAAAATTCCTTCTCCTTTTGCTTCATGTTTGAAAGTATCATCGCATTCCTTGGAAAAACAATAAGAACCCTAAATTTTCTCACGAATTTCTTAAATAATTCGGTCTATGTGCTAACGGGTCCATTATTGAGTTTGTGGAACCACGTAGCGACAAAATCAATTAAGTTCAATGGAAAGAAGCGACCCATCTCCTCTATAGCTCCCAACACTCTTATGTGTTGCATGTATCTCATCAAATGAACTATAGGATCTGTTCTTTCACCGTATGGTTCTAACGCAAGTAGCTTGAAAATAAGTGGATTCCTAACTTATCGAATGTTTGGATGAAGAGATTTTGATTAACATCCTCCAAACTTCAATCTAGGGCCGCACTCGAAGCGCTTAGCGTATCATCTAAGCTATACAATCTTCTTGATTCAGTTGAAATTCTTTTAGCCTCAACATGCCTTTGATCCAAGGTTTCCACATGCCACTATTTCTACGAGGACCTTCCGTTCTAGTCTATGCAGCTATAACTTTACATTTTGATCTTAGTTCCTAGGCCTAAATTCATTTCCTTAATGCACTCCTCCTTGCTCGAGATCTAAACCAACTCTTCCCTATTGGCCTGATGGATCGATATCGATCGATGGGGGTCAATCCGTACCGATCAGTTATGGTGGCAATGGGCTAATGATGTAGGTTTGTATGATATAGTTCCATTATTTATAGTTTCTAACCTCCTCTAGTCTTGATTTCCAGTAGCTTCGGCTACTCTTTGCCGCTCCATGCGTTGGAAAAAGCTGTTCAACATCTCTTCCTATTGAGTCAAAAACTTCGTTTGCATGTTTATCATCATTCCTTCTATCTCATTTTACTCAAATATATTGAAGGTGGATTTGAACTAAAGGACACCTCCTGGCTGCCCTCATGGCATATTGATTCCCTTCGACAGTAATTTTCCTTGCAGTCGATTTCTCCATCTTCAATGGATTAGAATGAATTTTTCTTAATGAATGTTAAGGAACTGAACTAAGTTGCAATAGGTTAAATGTGTGAATTTAATATTTTCTTTTACTATTTTGGATTGTTATTGAGCCTATGAAGTCTAATTAATTTTATATCCAATCTAAAATATTTGAATTAAAATCTTAATTTATTTAATTTGTTTAAAAGAAGTTTTAATTAATTCAAACTTAATTATATTATTAAAAGTGTATTAAATACACACATATGTGTATAATGCACGCGCAATACATAAATAGTGTACGTAGTCAAGGTGTATGTTTTTAGGTGTTGGGATTTATACTACAACGGATGCGTTCGCCATTTAAATATGTCTTTATTGTCCATAGTTTTATTTAGAATATATATACACATATAATATTATAAATTAATTCTGATATTATAATAAAATAATATCTATGTATATTTTAATTGAAACTTGTTTTGACTAAGCCAAAATAAACACACACACACACACATATATATATTTGAACTTGAAAGTAAATGAAAATTAAAAAAATTGATTTAGAATATTATAATTCAAATAAGATCTACAATTTCAAACAAAATATCTACTTATGAATTATGAATTAATATAACTATAATATATATATATATATATATTCTTAAAATTTAATTTATTTCAGAAATATATATACTATATTTATATATAATACGTACATATAATTTATAAATTATATTTATTTTCAAATTAAATAATAATATTATTAAAAATAAATATATTAAATATATATATATATATATTCGGCTTTAAACACATATATCTTCTAATTTCTATGTGCAAATCCACTTTCAAATTTTTTTTAAACATACATGTATATGTGTGTGTATCTTAGATTCCACTAGACTAAAGATTTTAGAACTTTACACGATACTATTTTTACTATTACTTGTTGGTATATTTGGTTAAAAAGGAATCAAAGAATGTTAAACAATGATAAACTCATTTTGATAACCTATTATACTCCATTGCGTTGTTCATTTATAATTGGATCGCTAATCCTTGTTATAAACTGGTAACAAATATATTTTTCAAAACTTTTCTTAAAAAAGTGAAAACTTGTATTATAAGGAAAAAATTGTTTACAGTAGAGGGAACTACAACATGGCATTAAGCAACAACCAAACAAGAACTTATAATGGTGATGGTTCTTCAAACACATTACTCATGGTTGATAGCTAACTCTGTTTACTTTTTGTTCTTGCTTCGGTTCTCACACATAGATATATATGTATGTATTTATGAATGTATGTATGCATGTCTATATGTATACCACTACACCATATAGCTCAATTTTCCATACCCAGATGCGCTAAAATTGTAATGGTTTTAAGCCATGGTAATTTTACCATGGTCCCGAGTCGTGGTAAAATAAATTACCACAGTACTGAATGTAGAAATTTTGGAATGGCCTTAGACCATGCCAAAGTTATCAAAAAAATTTCACCCACCCCGTGTACTAGATCTCAACATATTTCATGCCTTCTCCAAAAAATAGAACGCCCCTTCCAAAATTTTCCCTAAATCTAAATCTCATCCATTTTCCTCCTGCGCTCTAAATCTCATCCATTTTCACCCAAATCGATCACCTTCGATGCTCCTTAAATCGACAATAGAGATCTCGCTCAAGTCGAGAAAATACATTTTTATTTTTCGGGGCTTTATGGATCGTGAATCTCTGTGGAAGATCTTAAACAACTCAAGACATTTCCTACAAACTTGGTTTTTCTACACATCCTAGATTGTACAAGTGAATCTTTAATTTTTAATTTTAAGGTTAAATTGTTTTCCGTTGTTTATTTTTTGATTGAATTAGTAATTACATTTGATTTTCTCCGATGACATTCATTATCAGCTACTCAGATGAGGAATTGTTCAGTCATATACCGTTTGGCCTTTTTATGGACAACAATCGACAGAGAAGCAAAAACAACCTATTAGTCAAGCCGTAATACAGATGAGGCTGAACATCCTATGATGGAAGACTTGGTCAATGATGCTGATAGATTTCATTATTTTCAACCTACCACTCCATTGCCCGATAATATTGGGGAACCATCTACGGTTGATGTTGACCGGCGGACCAATTAAAAAAAAGAAGTGTAAATCACTTTTTGATAGAGCAAAAGAGCCATTATGTCCTTCATTTCTAAAGGTATAACAACATTGTATACAATTATGAAACCGAATAGCTTGAAAACTAAATACGGCTTTTCCGATAATGATGTGACCGCACTCCCCTAATTTACAAAGGACTTACTCCCTAAAGGTAACACACCACCAACAAAGTACCCCGACATGAAAAAAATGATTAACAAGTTGGGATGGATTACAAGACTTATGATGCATGCATTAATGACTTCATGTTTTACTGGGAAGATGATGCAAACATAGTTTCTTGTATAATTTGCAAAGAACCAAGATATAAGACAACATTAAACGAAGAGAAAAGTTCTACCAAAGTACCTCAAAATATGTTGAGACATTTCCATTTGATTTCTAGATTGAGGAGACATTATACCATACCATGGATATCATATTTTATGACTTGGCATGCTCACGCCAAGTCCGATTCAAATGTAATGCGTCATCCACATGATACTTCTCAATGGTGAGCTGTAGATTGTTTCGATCAAACATTTGCTGCTGAACCATGAAATATCACGCTTGGAATAGCAACTAATGGTTTCAACCCACATGTGCCTCTAGCTAGTCATTATAGTTGTTGGCTAGTAATTATAGTATCATATATTCTTCCTCCATCATTGTGTATGAAAAGAGAGTTCTCAATGTTGACATTGTTGATTTCCGGGCCAAAACAACCAGGAAAGGATATCGATGTTTATTTACAACTGTTGATATATGAGTTAAAGCAGTTATGGGAAGGAGTCAATGCATTTGAATCATTTAATAATTCCAAATTCATAATGAGAGCTAGGATGTTATGGGTAATTCATGATCATCTCGCGCTCGGTACTTTATCGGGATGTACAACTCACGGCTACTTTGCGTGTCCTATTTATGAGGGAAGATACTTGTTCCTATTATCTCCTGAAAGTAAGAAGATATGTTGCATGGGACATCAAAGATTTCTTCCTTCCCAACACAAGTTTCGAGACGATAAGGCAAACTTCAATAACGAACAAGAATATCGTCGCCCTCCATGGCCATTGAATGGTTATCAATCTGAAGCGAAGGTAGCTAATATCAAGATGAAAGTTGGTAAAAACAAACAAGAAATTGGTTGAAAACCAAAAAAGAAACCCGATTATGAAGACCTTATCAATGTTCCTACATGGTATAGGAGGTTTATCCCCTTAGATTTGCCATATTGGAAAGCAAATTTGGTCCGACATAATGTTGATGTTATGCATACCGAGAAGAATATCACTAAGCATCTCATCAGTACAATTATGTGTCATAAGGACAAGTCAAATGAGAGCATCAATGCACACAAGGATTTGAAAACCATGGGTATAAAAAAGTTGTAGGCGGGGGAAGATCGTGAAACAAATAAAATAACTATACTAGAAGCAATTTTCGCTTTGAGCAAAGAAGAAAAAGTATGGTTTTGCACCATTTTGAAAAACCTTAAAGCACCTAGAAAATTCTCTTCTAACTTCCATAACAATGTGAGCATCAATCCTCCTGAGCAAACAAATATGAAGTCACATGATTATCATGTCATAATCTAGAATTACTTTCGGTATTGCTTAAACATCCTTATCCAGAACGTAAGGATTTGCATAATGTTGTACACCGTATAAGTCTATTCTTTAACATTTTGTGCTCAAAGGTGATCAATAGGGAACATCATTTAAAAGCAAAGGCTAGTTTGGTAGAAGCAACGTGTGTGTTTGAAAATATTCTCCATGCGCATTTTTTGATATCAATATCCACCTTATGGTTCATCTAATCGGTAAAGCATTGCTTTGCGGCCTTGTTAGATATAGATGGATATATCCTTTTGAACGATAAATTACTAATTTTGTTTTTTTGTCATCATTCGATTTAAATAGCTGCTGGTAATTGTAATTATCTATATAGGTTGATGAAAACATATAAGGGATATGTGCGCAGCAAAAGATAGATTAAAGGGTGTACTATAGAAGGATATATTGTACAAGAAGCTAGTTATTACTACATGGAATATATGCCAAAAGGACATATTGTACAAGAAGCTAGTTATTACTACATGTAGTATATGCCAAAAGGAGGTTGAAAAACTGTCCACCAACAATCGGCTAAGAAATTGTAATGAGTTTGTGAAAAATGAAGTAAAATCCGGTGCAAGGGAAAGAAGAGATATAAGCAAAAAATATGTAGCACTATACAACTATGGTCATCAAACTGGACGTACAAGTCAAGCTATAATAGAAAATGAAATGGTATGTTTGTTTCACTTTTTTTATCAAATATAAGTAAATAGATGCAAACCCAAAAATGAGAAAGAGTGGTTATCTCATATGATAAGAACTAAGGAATATGCGATGGTACATGCACAATATCTTGCTCATAAAAGCAAAGACTACGCAGGAGTACCGTTGACCCATATAAACATGTGGATTATTTTTTATTATGTTTTTTATTTACTTAAGTTGATTTAACCTAACCGACATTTCAGAAAACAACTGATTTGCCACATCGTATACATAAAATCATATAGCACTATGTGTAATACAAAGCCGTATAGTAAGATCTGAAAAATATGACTAATACCTTTCATATTAATATTTTAGGGGTAAACGTCCTTTACTAACAAAAATACACATGTTTTAATAAAAGGTCGTGAGTTCGAATTTATTTTTTTAAAGAAATACCTTAATATTTTCTATGAAATCACAAGTTTTAATCTCGATCTGAATAAGAAACATGTATATTTTTATGTGGTCTAGAGTATGAACATCGATCTAGACAAAAATTTCTTTTTTCTTTTATAAGTTTATGAGTTCAAACCCAAATTTACCTAAATTATATTATTTTACATATATTTTCAATTACAATGATGTACTTGGTGGTGAAGCTCAATCCAGTTTCCATATATATATTTTCCAACGGCTCCTAAGTTTAATTATTATTTTTATTTTTGTAGCAATTAAATTAATGTAAAACTGATAACACGAAGAACAATTGTTTACACAGAGATATGGGGAGGAATTATATTTCCTAGGTTCATGATATTGTTAGGATCAAGAGTTTTCTTTATTCTTTTCATAGTCTTCAATGCTTCTGCGCCTAATTTTTGTTCCAGATACTGAAAAGATCAAAGAAAATTATGTTGGTAATTTATAATGCAAGCATGACTGTAAATTTTAGCTGCTCCTTGCTACTAGTCATCATCTTATCGTTTTGAATAAAATGTTTTTTCATTTGGAAAAAATAAAATAGAAATGTTGATACCAATAACATTTCCTTTAAACAATGGATATACAATATGATCCGGTACCTTCATTTTTCCAGCACCGACACCGTGTTCTCCTATGCATATTCCTGGAGATTATGATATAAAATCATACACTATTGGCATGTGATAAATAATTGTGAACTATACTGTAAAGGGTTATGGTTTTAAGACTATCTACTACGCATTGAAACTATGATAGTAAAATATAACCAACTTATTCTTCTAATATTTCCCATACCAAATCATCTTTCTAAGCATATTGTTTTGTACAGTTTAGTAATAGTACCTTAGAATGAATTTGCCCCACAAAAGATGTTCTTACTTTAAATGTATAATTGTTTGCAGCTGAAGATACTGTGGGTGAAATATATAATGCATTTGGCTCCATATTAGCTCCAGTTCGGTCCTTATACTTGTAGTGTTGCATAGGTCAGTGCTTTGTAATTAAGTCACGTAGCTTGGTGTTGCACATCAAGGTGATTTTGTTTTGTAGCACGGTTAAAAAATGGTTCTTTTTTGTTGCAGGCGAGTGCAAATCCGACAAAAGAAATCACACATCGTCAAGTATGGGAGAAGACTCACAACAAAAAGGACGATACCATATCAGATTCGACTTCTTCGTACTTCGTAAGTTAAAGACATAATAATTCAGCTATTCTAGATAGTTTTCCTAATAAATAACATCTCAAGTATTATCATATTTTAGGGAAAATTGCAAAAGCAAAGGAATCAATCATTGATAGCGATGAAGAAGACTTGCCATTGGATGAAGATATCTTATCATAAGTGTTTGGTAAGGATAAAAGAGGTCGGACTTGAAGTATTAGAGCCAAGATATCAAGGACCCAAGTTAAGGCTTCTCATATTGCGCATAAACAACTGAAAAAGGCTCAAGGAGGCTCAGAAGACTTGAAAGCTAGAATGGATAATATGGAGGGTACATTGAAGTCATTGGTTGACTTGTTGAAGGGAAAATATGTGGGTCAGGGAAATCATTTATCAGACATTGCTTCAAATGAAGGAGGAAGTGGTACACTATGTGGAAGTGTTGGAAGAATGTCGAATAATGACTTTGCCAATTCATTGAATTCGTCCGGTCAAAACAATCAAAAATGTGAAATCATGAACATTGACCTAGAGGTCATTGCAACAGCCACTACCTGCAAATATTCTACAACATCCATTATACATGGAAAACCTTTCCCTCCAACACATAAGAAGTTTGTTGTGGACAATATACTGCTACCAGAAGAGAAATGTAACGATTCAATTTTTTTAGATATTTGAAATTGGAATATTTAATTGATTTTAAATTTTTAAAAGTTAATTTCAAACTTGAATTTCAAATGTAACCAATTATTGGATAATTGAATTATTGACTTTAACAATTTGAAATAGGTAAATTATTGAATCTTGAGTTTTAAGCTCGTTAAAAATAATTTGAAGGCTTATAAAACTTATATTTACAATATTGAAGGTAATAGAACATTTAAAATTAAATTTAAAAGTATTTTGTGTAGTTTGAAAAATATATCGTTTAAATCGATATTGAAAAATAGCTTTCCAAGGCACAGTCTCGGAATTCGACGAACCAATTCCATTAGATCCGTAATAGTGTATTATTATTGGATTTCAAATTTCATAAAATTTGGAGTCATCGTTTGATCGTACGATAAACGTGCTAAAATCTATATCGAAAAATCAATATAATAACTAAGTTCAAAAAGCTATCTTCTCCATACGACCGAATTAGGACTCGAAACCTCTTCCATTACATTCAGAATATGGGTATAACCTTATGAACGCCTAACGGAACGCCTCGATAGGATGCCAAATTTTAAGATGCATTTATCGAGACGATTTAAATTTAAGTATAAGATATATATATATGTTTTGTTTGACTAGTCAAATTCTTCCCATCAGCTTTTTCTTTCCATAATCTAAAATTCTTTCAGCGTCAAAGCTTTTTGACCTCCTTTGCTAATCACTGTAGCAAGCCTATGCAGACACGTAAGGCAAAACATGTGTCCTCCTTGATAACACGCGTCTTCTCTAAAAAAATAAAAGCAGCCGAGCATTTTAAAATAGATCAATTTCCCCTTCATTTCAAAATCAAATAAGGGCCGAATAAAAATCCTTCCTTTTTTTAAGAACAAATTCTTCCTCCTCTCTTCAGTTTAAAACAAGACCATATCCCCTCTTCTCCGATTAACCTTAAGACAAATCGAAATCGAAGTGGCGCCTCTCCTTTCCAAATGAAATAGAGTTAGCTCGTCGCGAGGCTCGCTTCGAACTCAGACAAGGTGAAATCGAAGCATGTTCGATTTTGAGAGGAACAAGCGCGCGACGTTTTGGGGATGTAGGTTGGTGTTTTGGACGGAGATAGAGGTCGAGAGTTCATCTGATTCGAGCTCGAACTCAATAACTTTGGCGTTATCTCAATGAGGAGGTTTGGATCTCGAGTTCGTTTGCATCCTGGAATCGCAAAACTGGCGACGACGTGAAGGACGATGCAAAGTCGCGTATGCTGGTTCGTTCAGTCTGGTAATAACATCGATGTTGGGTCCTCAATTCGTGAAGTCGCCCGCTGCATGCATTCGATCTGGGAGGCACAGTGACACGACATGGAGGAGGCGAGTGGTATGTTCAAGTGCAGTATTAGATTTGGGTGGCACGAAGATGTCTGGTGGTTGTTCGCCGATGTCAGTGAGTGGAAGCTTGGTTTTGGGGCTATGAGATATTCGTTTTTCTTCTTTCGATTTAGCTTGATTTCATAAAATATAGACACAGTTAGAAAATTTTATATTAAGTTAAACGGTAAACAGAAAAATAACTATAATAATAACTACAGTATAGCAAACATTTGTTCTGGTTATTTACCTGAAATATACATATACATATTATGATTTGCTAGATTTGTTTTGAATAATGGATTTGGCGATAAATCTGTTCAATTAACTTAGCTAATTAATTTTAAATACTAAAATATTCTTTAAAAGGGGATAATTATTTAGTTAGAATTGAATTGTAAACTAATTAATTTATTAAAGGAAAATTAATTGTTCGATTATTTCGAACATTAATAAACCATATAATGTTTATTACAAGGTCTAAAAATTATGAAAAAAAAAGTCGAGATGGAAATGGGTTGCAAACAAAAATAAAGTTGAGTTAATCTCATTCATTTGGATTACCGTTAATTTAAATAGTTAAAATTTAAATTATTGGATTGATTGCTTGAATTGATAATTTATTATCAGTCTGGATGTGATATTATATATATAGTAGTATATATATTGGAGTGATTGATATTCCCGCATTATATAGCGGATGACCCTTCGTACCGCGATATCCCCCTCGAAGTGGGATTGGTATTTTTATATTGTGATAACATCTGTGGATGAGAGAAACATGTTGGAGGGATCCAACTAGGTTCCTCGAAAATGTTGAATTTATTTCGTATTCTGTGATATGATTTATTTGATAATCCATGATAGATTATATTGGTAATTGAAGCATTGAATGCTATGGTTTAGCTGAATGTATTTCGGTATTTTAAGATATCAAAAATATGAAAGTGGGATTTTTAAAGGAAAATAAAATGGGAGTTTTAAGTAAAATAATTGTGGTGAAATTGGATAAATTAAAGGAATGGCTTTGGAAAGAAATAAAAGTTTGATTTTAAAATCCTATTTAATAAATTCCGGAATATGGAAAAATAGAGTTTGTGAATAAATGTGAATTAAGGATCTTAAAAATATGGACGTAAGCAATATTGATTTGAAGTACAAAGAATTATTTTAAATTTCAAGATTTAAATGGTTTGGGAGAAATAAAGAGAGAAATTTGAAATAAAGTATGAAATTGGTATTTTAGTTTTAAATAAGATTTTAAATCGTAAATAACGAGTGAATCTGGAATTAATGGGTTTTGGAATAAATTTGGAGTAAGTAAAGGAATTTATTTTCAAATGGAGTTAGTTTTGAAAATCGATTTAAAAATCGACTAAGTGTTGAAATTGTGATTTAAAGGAAGATGAAGGTATGGAAATTATAAACTGGGTTTATAAAACAAAGTGAAATATTTATCAGTGGATAAATTTGGAAGTATGAATTCACGGTGGGAATTTATAAGGAAAGGGTTATTTGTTTTAAAAATAAATAGTGGTTTATTTTTAAAAAGTGTGGAAAAGAAAATTTACGGGATTAGGACGTAAATTAAACTGGAAATAAATCGAGAAGGATTTATAAATGATTAGACGATTATATTGGAATGGAAAGTGTATTTCATGAAAGGCTAAGTATATTTTCAAAAGAAGATTTCTAAGTATAAGTTAAAAGTTTAAAGTTGTTTTTAAAAGAATGTTTTCAGAGAAATTATTATTTAGTTGTTTTAAATTTTTAAAAGTAAATTTTTATTATGTTAATTACATAAATAATTTATTTTAAAGGTATAACTAGTATTATGATTTAAAATATAATTATTTAATATTTATAACTTATAAAATAACTTTTATTTTAAATTTAGTTTTGGCTTAAGTTTTACATGAGAAATTATTATAAAAATTTCATAACTAGTATTTTAAATAAATGGTTCTACGTAGTTTTTATTTTAAATGTTTTAAAGTATATATTTTTGGATAAAGTGATTTAAATTATTTAAGAAAAAATCTAAAGTATTAAGACTTAGTGATTTTCATGGGAAATAAAACAATTGGCGAATCATTGTTTAAATTTGTAGTTAAATAACCTACTACTAATATTGGCCAATGCACTGATTGTTTCGAAGAGACCGAGATCGGATTTAATTATCCGAAAACCACTTCAATCCGGTTTGAACATTTGCGAATGAATACCGTGAAGACGATGAAGATGGTGATTCAGTTTGTCCAGACCCAGGGCAACTTGTAAGGATGAATGCTATCAGAACATCGTCAGAAGGACGGTAAGCATTCTAAGTGAGACGTGTTCTAAAATGATAACACATATCCTCAAGCCTCATCAACCAAGAATGGATAAAATAGGGGAGGTGCAACAAGGCTAAGTGGGTTGCACCCAATTAGGGTAAGGTTATCCCTATCTGGATGTACCTCTTTGATTTTGGCTATGTGGGCGGTTGCTGATCCTAACCGCGGGATGATCTTATTCGGACTATCCGGTAAGGGGTTACTCCGGTCTTGTGTTGCAGGGGATTGGAAGGGGGCCTCTGTACGCTAATCTAGGCCATGTACTATGACGGATAGTACCCCAGTATCCTTGCCATTGTATGGAATCCAATCTCCAATAAGCATCTGTACGGTTTTGATTGTGCCCAACTATGCTGAAACTTGAGATGCAAGCATTTCAGCTAGATTCTATTTTACTTTCAATAGACACAATTATAATATCAGATGGATTTAATAAAAATGTTTTGGTTATCGTAAGGTAAAAACCTGACATGTTTATTTATGGCGTGGTCTTACGAGATACCTTAGATTTCAAGGGATTTGAAAATTTTAATAATCCAATTGAGTGTGTTTTCTCACACTGGTTTTCCAGACTGACTCGGGTGTTATTTACTATAATGCTTGGGTCAGACCGAGTATTATATGATACAAGATAAGATGCTATGGAGCTCAGGAGACGAGCTGGATGGAGAAACGTATCACACGTACTTGATGTATATTCCGCTGTGCAGTGTAAGTCGTATATTCAGCTTTAGGAGGACAAGTTATTAGAACTGTTCTGAATAGTGTTGATGATTGTGTTGTACTCTGACGATGTAATGTATAAACAGATATAGTACTTTTTGATTAAGGATCAGTCATTTATCTATTATATATTGTTCCGGTGCGTTTGTGAGATTCTGATGTTGTTTCTATTTCTTCTTCTACCTCTTTCTTCTTTTATCTAATGGTTTGTATTTCTGTCCACTTTGACTTGAACTAATGGAGAATATGATCGACTCAAAGGGGTATGGATTTGCAGGCTATTACAAGAAAATATGCAAACAAAATTATCATCTTGCTATGACCTTTGGTGAAGTTGGAATCGATGGTTATGTGTGCCATCTAAAGAATAATATTCGATATACGTAGACCCATAAGCAGGTATTATGTATTATTATAATTTGGCATATGAATCAATTACTTGGCATATGAATACTGCTGAGTTACTTGGCATATATAAGTGCAAAATTCATCTTTTTTTCTTTATTTTAGTTGGGTAGGAAAGAAAAGTAGAAGTAACACAAGGCAATCATACTTATGACGAGTGTAAAAATGAATGTGTTATACCAGGTTTTGCCGTTTTTGCAACCGTTGAGTGTAGACTTGATATGCTACAAGTGAAAACTATAAAATTGAACCTCTAATAACTTGTCAAAAAATAAACATAGTAATTCTTTGTCCTAAAATATGGTGATATACCACTATAGCATGGAATATTGATGTAGGCAACATGAAGATATGGCCATGTAAAAAAACCATAGTATATATTATGATTTTAATAACAAAACATCATATCTTAAATTAGAATACAGCCGTAAATACAGGACCCAACATAAGGGACTAATGCCATACAAGAATTTTATTGTATCAAGATGAATTGTAGATCACACGTTAGTCAATTTAGCAAACAAGTACATAAATAGAATACATTTAACAACATTAAAGATAAAGAAGGAGAAGAAATAATCTTATAAACATTGGAAAACCATATTTCATACAGAGTCGACTCCTTCAACTTGTTGTCATGCTAGCTATCTTTCCTTTCATTTTTTTGATGATGGTTTGCATGTATTTGTTTGAACTGCCAACACTGTCTGTATGGTTTTGCTTTGGAAGCTAGGATTTAGTGTAAACTGATGGATATTTATTGGTGCTATGACCGAATACTTTGCAATTTTCACATGGATATGCTTTGAACTTGTATGAAACTTGAATTTGTATTTCCTATCCATCGTAATTCAGACCTTGTATTGATGTAGGAATTGTAAAACTTGAATCCGTCTTTACTAAAACTCTTGCGAACAATAACAGAATTTCTTTTGTCGTGTTATGATCCATTCTTCTAAATGGTTTACCCAGTGTGTTTGCAATTCAACTTTTGGCCTATTTATTCTAGAATTCCAGGTTTAAATCCCATAACCTTATCCAGCTAGGGATTGAAGAGAAGTAACCTCCGGTTAATTTCATGCTAGGGTTCCACATCTGCATAATAACAATTCTAAAGTTGAATCTATAAGGGCCTGCTTTGAGAGTACTTGTCCAATCCTCTTCTTTGTCAAAGTGTACAATTATAAATCCACTTTATTATATTAAAACCATACTTTGAACACTACAAATAATTTATCGATTAAAATAGTCTCAAATTGATATGCATGTGAAAAAACTATTTGATTGTATTGATTAATTTACCCATTCATAGCTAACAAGACCTTCAATGAAAATACATGGACCTGCTTCAATTACTTCGACACCTCATGCTTACACATTAAAATATTTGGAAAGACCTCGTTTTGAAGTTTTAATGTCTGCATTCGACGCTTGCAGGACACATGATGAAGCAAGGGAGATGACCATCAAAGGAAGAATGGATTAAAGCATGTCCTTTTTATTGTTTTTATTGTCTACATTCTATTGTATTATCATCTTGTGGGATTTGAGGCATGAGAAATCTGAATTTGTATTTTGAATTATCATAGATACATTTGTCTTTGCAAGACAAGTTATTTCATGAGCAAGTATTGTAGGACTTGATTCTTGTAAATGCTAATGTGCTACAGTTTATTGGTGATGTGTGTGCTCCTGTTTCTGGTTGTCATATCTCTCTGTATAACCATTCTTGATTCTAGCTTGCTTGTGTAGTCTGAAGCTTTTATATAGAGTCATGGCTAATTTCATTGTGGTCTAAAATTTATTGGCGATTTATTACAGCTTTTATTGTGATGTTTGTGCTTTAGTTCATTCGACCAGGCTCGGAGCCATGGCTAATATTAATGAAATAAAAATTAGCCATGGGTCTAAGCCACGGCAAAATTTCATTCAGCCACACGTCGGAGCCGTAGCTAATATTAATTTTTCCTTGTCTCAGAGCCGCGGCTGGATGAAATTTAATCATGGCTTAGAGCCTTGACAATTTTTTTACCACTCCCCATTTTTCCATGGCTCTCGGCTGTGGCAAAATTATTTAGCCACGCTTATAGCTCTAGCAATATGGCTTTTCTGGTGTAGTGTATGTGTGTGTATGTGTGTAAATATGTATTTATGCATGCATACGTATACAAATTTTGAATTATATACATATACATGTGCCGTACTCACTTTTCTATAACTATTTCAATTTATAAGCTTCTGTAGTATTATGAGTTTCCTCTTAGGACTCGGGGCTTTCTTCCTTTTTCTTCATTGTACCAAAGGGGTGGGATTTGCAACCTATTAGACTTGTTAAAATCTCCTTTTTGACTGTAAAGTAAAATTATATGAGTGCTCTACTCCATTAAAGGATCACACATTTTCCTCAGAAAACGTATTTATATATATATATATTAAAAGATATAAATTAAAATATTAGTTATTTATCTAAGGAAAATAGAAAAATTATTATTTTTTTGTTTGTCAAAAAACATGTATGTTAATAAACTGTTTTTAATTAATATATGTATTTTATAAATATATTTATGTAATAATGTATTGTAAAATCATTTTAACTAACTAAAAATTCTTTAAAAGACAATTTTTTAAGATAGATATTGCTGGACTATAATTATCTGTATGATATTTTGAAATTTTCTATTTTAAATTATTAGTTTCTAAAACAATCAGCATACAGTAAATTAGATTGGATAACACT
The DNA here is from genome assembly GCA_030765085.1 of Allium cepa. Classification (NCBI taxonomy): domain Eukaryota; kingdom Viridiplantae; phylum Streptophyta; class Magnoliopsida; order Asparagales; family Amaryllidaceae; genus Allium; species Allium cepa. The sequence goes on from CM060943.1 coordinate 721,205,431, forward strand.
TGCTATATAAATTCATTATATAATATTTTAAACTTTAATGTTGTAATATATAATCAAAATTGAGCCTAATGTTCACCTTAAGAATTGGCCCAAGACACACATCTTGAATGGTTGAATAACAAGGAGATTTGACCACATCAACCTCCTGATTTCACGTAGATCTAAAGACGAACACCACCTTATATATTTATTTTATTTTAATTTGGTAGTAATTAATGGCTACAAAGCATGGTTATTTTCGGCTAGAATGAACAAGAGGATAGAGGCAAAAACAATGATAAGTGATGTGTTTAATTATGTACTTAAGAAGAGGAAAACATGGAGATATTTTCTCCTTCTTTTATTCATTCTTTTGTCTGCCATTTCAAATCTCATCTGAACACTCAAACCCTCCTCTCCTACACCCAATACCGACCATGACTGGGGATATATGGACCTTCAACATTCCCAAGCCCATTTTGTAATTAATCGATTTAAATCAAATTTAAATATTTAATGATATCGTGTATCGATACATACATATATATCTTTTACATATGCATTTATTAAATACTAATGACAACCAAAAATATAAAATAAAATTTAATGTTTGATATTTCATAAATATTAGTTAACTTAGTTAATTTATAATAGTTATAAATTAATCAAATCATGTGGCATTTTGGAGTATTCATCATTATAGTTGTGTGACAAAAAGGTGTAAATTCAATCAACGATTGATATCAAATAATTCAAATATTAACAATCACACGTCACCTTAGCTAGTGGTGTGAAAGTTTGACTGAATTTATCGCTTACACGTCTTCTTAGTAAAATCAAATTTTACTATTTTAGGTGGTATCTAGTAGTGAAGATTATTTACACTAATTATTTTGGTTAAAACTTTATCACTTTAAAACTTATGAAATTCAGTATTGATCAAAATTCCAATATCATCAGCATCCATCTCGGTTAGTCCAAACACAAAATCCTTGGTTCAATAATAATAGTTATTATTGACCATACCGCTCTGGCCAAAGACTTTGACTTAACTATAGTTGATCGTGATACTAACCTTAATCGAGGAAATAATTTCTCTATTGACTAGTGTTTCACTCCCAATGGTTCAACTTAGAACCAACCTTAGTCATTTGATGGATGTCATGCCTCGATTTAACTATAATCAAAGTGGAGTGTTCACATTAAAATTCAATAGTATACTAAAGTCAAGAGTACCATGTAATATCATCGCTTTGAGATTATTTGTTTGACCATAATTATATTCACCAACAGAAAACTCTCGAGTAAGTCATTCCATAGTTATCCAGTAGCTATCAGTATGTAACCCATTGGGGGTCCCACTGCAGCCATGAGTAATAATTTTTCCAACATTTAGAGAGCATTACGTACTATAGTCTCAATGGATATCGATATCCTATCTTGGAACATCTTGATTGGGAATATTTAAAATATTATGACATTTTTAATGTGATAAATTTCTCCTTATTACACCACATTGTAATTATTATTAAGCAATACAAAATTTAAGGATTTTCTATTTAATATACATAAATTAAATAATTGATTAAAATATCACAATACATCAAGTATATAATAGAAAGAAAAACATTTTTATTTCGAACAATATTTATTACAAAGTTAATACAATAAATTATAGAATTCCCCCTAGAGCAAATCCCTAGCTCAATCAATCTCCCACTTGCACTCGGGGCCAATTATGGAATCTCCATCCCATCCCTTTGATTAGTTTGCAGAGAACTGATCGGGTTAGTCCCTTTGTAAATGGATCTGCTATGTTGTCCTTAGCATATATTCTATCCATCATAATTTCTTTATTAGCGACAAACTCTCGAATCAGATAGAACATTCAAAGAATGTGCCTGTACTTCTTATAAGTTCTTGGTTCCTTTACCACCTGCATCGTTGCGTTGTTGCACAAAACAATGTCATAAGATTCTTAACATTTAGATCACCCCCAGCTCAGTCATATATTTGCGCATCTATATTGCTTTTTTAGCTGCTTTGTTGTTTGCGATTGTTATCCCGCCTTTTGGCAAGGCTGTGACACCAATAACTTGACTGGAAACCAAGGATGGTTCATCCTAGAGATCGTTAACACATAGGTCTGCTATGGATGACGGTAAATTTTTTCCGAGTCCAGATCGAGCTACAATTGATATGATATGACAAGAAAAGCTAATAAAGCCAACATTCCAAATTTCAAGTCGATCGGAGTTGGTATGCTCAAGATATTGATTGATCACAGTTGAGAAATCCAAATTTCATCGATCATATCTCAAGATCTACAAGTCCAAATGCCACCAAATTTGGAAAGGAGCCAACAGGCAACCTAAGGAATGCTCATGCCAAATTTCAGCTCAATCGGATGAGTTCTTGATCGATTCGAACTTGCTTCGTATCGATCACGGACCAACTTGCATCGATCATATTTCGAGATCTACAAGTCCAAATGCCACCAAATTTGGACAGGAGCCAACTGGCAACCTAAGGAATGCTCATGCCAAATTTTAGCTCAATCGGATGAATTCTTCATCGATTCGAAGTTGAGTTCGAATCGATCCCGGAGCGAAAAACTCCAATTGGCATCCATCATAACTCGAGATCTACAAGTCCAAATGCCACCAAATTTGGACAGGAGCCAACTGGCAACCTAAGGAATGCTCATGCCAAATTTCAGCCCAATCGGATGAATTCTTGATCGATTCGAAGTTGAGTTCGAATCGATCCCGGACCGAAAAACTCCAACTTGCATCCATCATAACTCGGGATCTACAAGTCCAAATGCTATGAAAATTTCACAGTATCTTACTGCCAACATGAGGAATGTTCATGCAAAATTTCAGCTCAATCTGATCAAATCTTGATCGATTCGAACGAGTTCGAATCGATCCCAAAGTGGGCCCGGATTTCCAGAATCCAGGCGTGTGGGCCCCCTCACGTGCCAGAAGCGATCTCCCCGAATTTTAGGCGAAATATCAGCCTCCAACACTTATAAATAGAGCCCCTGGTCATTCAGAAAAGGGGTCGGAGAATTTTGAGAGTAAAAGAGCGCCCGGACTCTGCCACGTTCACTCCAGAACGCCATTACTGCCATTGATCTCGAATTTAAGCTTATTATCTGCTGTACTTCGTTATCAAAAACTTGTAATCTTCAAGTATCAAGCAATAAAGTGATAAAACTTCATAGTGGACGTAGGCAACATGCCGAACCACTCTAAAACTCTATGTTTCTGTGAATTTTCTTATATGTTTATTGGTGTGTTTGTTAGATCTGCTTCGTTTTACACTTATTCTCTTCATTTTATCTCTTCAAACACATCCGAAGAGTGTTGTTCCCAATTCTGGTGCAAACAGCGATGGACCCGGCTTCCATTGTTGAATCGGCTGTTATTTCCTATTTGGAACTTTTCCAACTAACAACCCTACCATTTAATATAAAAACATGAACAAATACAGACAATGCAGTCTTACTATTATTGATATCACTCTGAAAGTTGGATTATATACCCCTTTATAACGAGGTTTTCATTCACATAAATGAGGAACAAGTCCTTATATTTCTCAAATACTTAAGAATATATTTTACAGATGTCCAATGCTTCTTGCAAGGATTAGAATGGCATCGACATATACACTCCAACGCACAATTCACATTCGATTTGGTACATTATGGAATCGATCGTAAATGCACATGGTATCCTCTTCATGCGCTCCTCCTCATCGGTATGAGCAACATCCTTCTTATAAAGGACAATACCAATTGCGATTGAACATTTCAGTGCTTGGATTTCTCTAACTGAACCTTTTCGCTATGGTATTTGACAGAGTTAGGGGTATGTCATAGGAGCAATTTTGGAATTTATTATAAGTTATTATCTCTATAATAAAATCTCATTTGAAATAAAATGTGTTTTTTCTATGATATACCTATCAGATTGTGATATGTTAATTATTATATAATTTAATTTAAGTTGAAAACTATTAAATGATATGTTAAGTGATAGTAACTACAATGTATTGTAATCATAAGAAATTAATTACATTAAAATTTTATATTATTTTAAATATACCTTGTTAAGATGATTCGAGAAAGGATATTGATTCATTTATTTAGACTAGAGTATGTGATGCTCTCCAAATATTAGGCAGTTTATTACCTATAATTGTTGGAGGCTCCAAGGGGTTACATACTAGTTATTGGATAAATATGGAATGACCACTCGAAAATTTTCAGTTGCTTCACATAACTATAGCCAAATGGAGAATCTCGAAATGATTATGTTATATAATTCCCTCGACTTGACAATACTGTTGAACTTCAATGTGGACACTTCACTTTGATTCCGTTGAATGACTATAGTAAGTTTGAGTTGAAGAATCGAAAGTGAAACACTATTCAATAGAGAAATTGTTTACTTAGGTATATGGGGTCAGTATCACGGTAAACTATAATCAACTCATTGTCAAAGTCTTTGGCCATGGTAGTACGACTAATAATATTGTTATTAATAAACCAAGGACTTTGTTTTTGGAAAAATAAAGTTGATGTGGATGATGTTGGAATTTTTACCCAAATAAAATTCCATAAGTCCTAATGTGATATAGTGTTGACGAAGAGAATTGATGTAACTGTTATTATCGGGTACCGCTAATAGTAAAATTATTGGATTTTATCAAAAGTGATGTGTAAACGATAAGTTCAACCAAGATGTCACATCACTAGCTAAGATGTCGTGTGAATGTTAAGATTCGAATTGGATATTATTCACTGGTCAAAATGATCAATACTATGAATAAACAACATGATTTAGTTAATTTAAAAAGGTCATACATTAATTAATATTTTTGAGATATTAATTATTTTGATGTTTGAATAGCACTAATCCTAAGGTACTACTTTAATTTAATTTGTTTATGGGTTTCTCCTTTTCATAAGCATGGACTCTGTATGACTAATCTTATCTTTAATTGTTCATCTTACAACATGTAATTCAAATCTTTTTTCGTATCAACTAATAGCACGTTTATTATGCTGATTTAGTGTAGTAATTAACTTCACTTGAACTACAATGATTTCAGTTGACACCTCACAACACATATTACACTTTTTATATTTGCAAACTACGCAATACAAAATAAATAAACACTTTTCCTGGCCATGCCACACCTAGGGGACTCATGAGTGCTCTAGAGAGATAAATCAAATCTCCTACAGAAGTCGGCCCACCTTCACACCAAGTATGTGAGTCCCTCAAATGTGTCTCTCTAACACCACTACATATGGCTATGGACTCATTTAAAGCAAAAGGCTCAACCTCAAACCAAGATAAAATCCATCAAATGTGCTCAAAAGCAACACCACAAGTAATTTAGAATAATCCATCATAGGCATCTCAATAGCACCACTAATACTAGATATGGATTCAACTAGATCACGAAGTTTGATCTCATAAATATCAGTGACCATCAAGCTCGTCTCAAAACACTATAAAAACTAGTTATGGATTTAATAGAAGAAGAATAGCTCAATCGTAGATTAGTTTACAGCTTCCATCAAGTGTGTCTTGAAAGCACCATCAAAACTGACTGTGGATCAATAATGGAAATAAAACCCAAAACTAAGACAAAATAATCCATCAAGTGTACCATATAAGCACAATCAAGACTGCCAGTGGAATAACAATGAGAATAAATCCTAAATTAGGGCTACAACAAAAGATCCATCAAGTGCACCAATCAAGCACCACGAAGACTAGTGATGGATTCATATAAGTGCATAGCTCAACATAAAAATTATGGTAGGAAATTAGTGCATAGAGTAATTATATGGTTTCATTTGACTTCAAATGAGTATCCGCCATACTTTCCTCTACTTTATGCTTAAAGGCTGTCACTTTGTAAGCTTCAAAGAATATCATCCTTGAAAACACATTTCGTGCCCACTAAGTTTTGTAACATCCCTCCATTTCAAGACTCGAAAATAAACGATGTTGATGTTGTCGTCATCACTGGAATTATTTTCAAATGACGAAAAGGGATCGGTTTTTTAAACAACATTAAGTAAATAGAACAGCTGAATATTTCCCATCTCATAAACTCTCTTCACATTTCAAAATTTCCAAATGCCCATGCATGGGTAAATATAATAAAATATAGATAACAGTGTCGTGCCGACATATGAAGTTTCTAACACAAATATTTAACCAACTATATAATTTGGTAAGTAGAGTTTAAAACAAAATATTATTATCTACTAAGCCTCATGCTTCTTCTTCTAAGCTTTTATTCATCTTCCAAAGTGCTTTATGTCTAATTCCATAAACTCAGTCCATTCGAAAGAATACCCGTGATTTTATGGGGATAACAATAATAAAAATATGGATCATACATAAAGCCTAAAATAAGTAATCCATTTCCTCAAACATAACATATAATGAGACCACATGACCTAGTGGAACAGATTTTCCCCTTAATAAATCAACAATAGAAATTACATAATATCATGTAATAGAGTCATCATATCATGAGCATACATATAAGAGTCATTTCAAACATAATTATTGTGATAACCCAAATTTTTAAGCATCTGTTAATTGATAATTAACTAGGTTAATTATAGAAACACTAACTTTATTTGGATTAATAAATGAAATCCTGATAATTAGAATATATATGATATGTATATGGATGAATTTGAACTATAAATACAGACTTATAAATATTTAGATAAATATTCATTTGATAATATTCGTTTAATGATCTTCTCTTATAAATCTTTATTTTAAAAAAAAATCTTCAAAGCAAATATATATATATATATAATCAGTTTTAAATAAATCTTTGAAAATTATATATATATATTTATATATATATATATGTAGGTTTGGTTTGTAAATACGTAAGATGAGGTTTAATTAAAGATTTAAAAATACTTTTTTTATATACTTGGAAATAGATGTGGTTGGTATATATGTAAAATACAAAGGTCATATGTGGTTGTAAACAAATATAAATATGAAATTAAGTAATTTATAAGATAATAAGGTTTAAAACATAACTTACAAATAAATTTAACAAAGGGGTTTAGGCATAAAAATACCTATTTGGGACAAATGTTTAATAAATGAAATAGGTATTTAACATGTGTAAAAAAAATTAACAAGTGGCATATTTTACTTTCTTCTAATTTGAATTAGGAATAATATAACAAAATTAGTAAGAAATCAGAATTTTTTTATCTTCACTTCACGGATTTTTTTTCCATCTCCTATAAACTTCAAATCAAAAGAAAATAAGAACTGTATCAAGCAAATTATCTCATATCTAAGCATGGATCATTTTTAATAGCTGAATCAAGGTTTCAGTAAAGATCAAAATCAAAAATAAAAGCAAAAAGAAGGATCAAAGAGCAAGCAAAACAACTCAACAGAGATGTAGTTCAAAAGCTGTGCCTCTGTTTCCAAAATCGATGAGTAAACTTCACCCTTTAATGTTTAATCTGATGCTTGGTCTTTTGAGTAAAGTATGAATATAGGTTTGCATGTATAAACTCATATGTTAATGAGTATTAAGTGAAAGATCTTTTTATATATAAACATGTATGTCTCTGCCATACTGTATTTTTCAAGCTCTGTTCATTTTTAAATGTGAGTAAACCTGTTTCTTTTAAAAATAGTTCAAATCTATGATTTAACTTTAATGTATGTGAAATGTGTGAAAATAATGTTGGATGCATGAATGTTTTAGCATGAATACAACTTGAATTGATAAATATAGTGTGGATATGTCTGTATATATATATATGTTCATATTTTGGTCTCTGTGTAATGACCCGAAAAAAATGTAACGATCCGAAATTTTCGAACCCAAAAATTCCAGATAGTTATGAAAAAGAAGAAAGAAATAGAAGAAGAAGAAGAAGGAAAAAGATCAGAAAACACCAACATCTCACATTCGCAACGGATACAATATAATAATAAATAATAATGGTTTACAGAATAATATTATATCTGTCAATTACATTTAAATACATTAGAGTCACATATATACAGACATTGAATTTACTCAATTATCATGTCACGGATACACAACAATACTATACAGCGGAAATACTCTATACGCTCTTTCCATCCAACTCGCCTCCTAAGCTCCAGAACGTACCTACCTGAAAATCTGTAATACTCGGTCTGATCCGAGCATTACACCAAAGTAACACCCGGGTCAGGCTGGAAACCAGCGTGAGTAAACCCCACTAACATGGAATACCAAAGAAAAAAACTTATATAAAACCCGGGGCAACTCGATTCAATTCACAAAGCCACAATTAGTTATAGACATCATTTATTCCACACATCCATTTCCTAAGTACCAAGGCTTAGATTTAAATAGTCCAATTTCCTTTAAATCACTTCACTCCAGCATATAGATTTCACATATCAATCTATAAAAATATTCGAAGTGGTTTCGAGTATTTTCTTATACCCGACCCCAGCCTCTTCGAGATTCGTGTCATCCTAACCCCAAATTATCAAAATGAAATACATAATATTTCATATCAGGAATATCATCTCATTCAAGCATCCAATACCATTCCATCATTCATAACAAATTTGACCACTCCCAAATTAATTCAATTGATTCTAATTGAATTTCTAACCTCAATCTCTTAGATTTCTTCATTTAACACTGATTAATTCCAAATCAATTAATTGGTCAACCTTCATTATTCATCTTAATTAATCCCCTGGATTAATTATTTTCCCATTTACATTCAAGTAATTATCTATAGTTAATTTCACGATATTAATTATTCTTAACCAAAATCAATAAATAATCTTAATTTCTTCATGAATTAATTAACTATATTAATTACATTATTCCTTAATAACTTATATTAATTAATTCCTCATAAGTCACTTATGATTGATTAATCATATTTTAATTTATCAATCTTTAATTTCATCATAAATTACATAAAATTAATAATTTCCAATTATATTTCAATTATCCTAAACTAAATTAATTATATTAAATAATTAATCATTAATTAAACCGCAAATGATGTGCATGTAAATGTGCATATTTTTACCACCATATTTATTCTATTTAAATTAAATAAATGATCATATTGGGTATTTTAACTTGTTTTAACCAAAATTCATATTAATTCCAAATCGCCGCATATTCATCTTCATCCAAGGGCAAAACGGTCATTTGTGTGCATATATTTCTTTGAGAAAAATTAATTGGAAATTTTTATATATTTTTATAGGAATTTGGTCTCAAATAGAAGTGGTTTCATGAAGGAATTTGCATGCACAAAGAAGATACAAAAGAATGAAGATGTAAATAATTCAAAGTGAAGAACATGGAGGACCCCACCTACCCACCACTTTAATGTACAAACTAGAGGCTAATGCACATGCTTATGGAATTAATGACTTCATGTACACTTAAATGGGGATTATGACATGCTAATGATTACTTGGTGACCACACTACCTCATGGGCATTTTGGGCATTCCCCAAAAATATGAATTAGGGTTACATACATGTATAAATACCCATATGTTTCATGTAATCTCTCATCTCTTACTTAGTCTCTCTTTAGTTAGTTTTAGGCACAAAATAAAACCAACCTCTCTTCTTTCTTTTCATGCTACTTAGCTATTTCTCTTTTATGTAATTTTTTATGCAACTTCAATACATGTTCCTTTTCTTTTCATGCTTATTTACTTTCATGTTGTAGTATAGATTTATTTTTCATGCAAGTAGAATAGTATTTCTTTATCTTGCTTTCTTTTTCTTTTTCTCTCATGTTGCAAGCTACATTTGTTCATATGATAACAAATATGAGAGGCTAAACCCCTTCAATTTAGGGGTAATGAAGCTCTCTAGTCATGTAGCTTCAACTTAATTTGATGTTTATGCTCTCTTATTGTGCTTAATGAGAATGATTGAAGTGGTTTAATGATGTTGTTTAGCTTTGAATTTGATAGTCTATGTTATTCATAACAAATAGGCTATGCTTAAACAAACAAAACACAAATTGCCTCTTCATTTTCATATGATTAGGGCAAAGAAGTGATTGTTGAAATTAAAATTTGATGGCTTATATTTCTAATTAATAGTTAATAGGACATGCTTAAAATAGATTTTGCTTTCAACTTTGTTGTCATATTTTATGAGATTTAAAAGTGTATTAGTGGTTGTGTTATAGTTTGATGGTTTATACTGAGCTAATTAATAGCACAAATATACCATACTTACGATAAGCATATCAACTAATTCACTAATGACAAGAAAAGAGAGATCATAACTTCATTTTGTTGATTTATGTGATCTAGAGAGTGGAAATTGCCTCTAAATTGTCTTAACACTCATATTTTTATCAATTTTCTTTTTCTTGTTTTTCTTCTTTGCTAGTTTAACATTCTCTTCAACCTTGGTTTAATTTGATTGAATAGATGTTTAAAATCATCAATTCCAAATTAATTCAATTGATTCTAATGAATTTCTAACCTCAATCTCTTAGATTTCTTCATTTAACACTGATTAATTCCAAATCAATTAATTGGTCAACCTTCATTATTCATCTTAATTAATCCCCTGGATTAATTATTTTCCCATTTACCTTCAAGTAATTATCTTTAGTTAATTTCACGATATTAATTATTCTTAACCAAAATTAACAAATAGTCTTAATTTCTTCATGAATTAATTAACTATATTAATTACATTATTCCTTAATTACTTATATTAATTAATTCCTCATAAGTCACTTATGATTGATTAATCATATTTTAATTTATCAATCTTTAATTTCATCATAAATTACATAAAATTAATAATTTCCAATTATATTTCAATTATCCTAAACTAAATTAATTATATTAAATAATTAATCATTAATTAAACCGCAAACATTAATCATTCTTGATTTATTTCAACCTGTGATTATCACCCCTTTCATTTACTTCATTTAATAAATTAATTCTCCTTAATTTATTATCTTAATTTATCTCTTGATTAGTTACACAAAGTAATTTTATTAATTTCATTAAGTAATTATTTATTAAACCATCCAAGGATTATTCTGAAATACCTACACTTAATTAATTAACTTAAACTTAATTAATTAATTCAGACCCTTAATTACTAAATTAATCAACCCAAATCATTAATTAATTGAATTAATTATTTATCTACTTAAATTACTCTTCTAATCTAATGAATCACAAATCATTAATCCTTTACTAACTTTGGAAATATTTTCTAATTTATGATTGAAGTTTAAAACAATTTAAAACTCGAATACTTCGAGTCAAGCAACAATTAACACAAGAATCAACCAAAACCAACGTCACTAGATCATCAGTTTACAGTGCGCATCAATCAATTCAATCATGAACCAATATTTAAATTTAACCATTTAAATTTGAAATAAAAAATCCAAAAGAGTGAGATTTACTCACCTTTGATTTTCGTTTGGCAATCCAATTCCATCTAGACCATTATCCTCATGATATATGGACCTTGTATAAACATTAAGTGACTATTAATACTTGAATTAACCGAAACAATTAATTTCCCTTAAATAAATTTAATTAATCCAAATTTTATTTAAACAATTATTTTTTTCTTTTAAAAATATGCATGTCTAGTTTTGTATAGTTATATATATATATCCCGAAATCAAAATGATTATCCATTTATCAAAATTCAATTTAAAGTCAATCACCTTTTAACACTTTAATTAAAAACTAAATTATCTTCGCTGTTAATTAACATTAAGTTGAATAATAAAATAATACCTCACCTACCCTAGATGCCTCGCACACAACAGAGCAACCCACGTTGCTGCCATCATCGCCACTGTTTCGGTCACGCGCTTGCTGTCGCTCAAACAACTACAGCCAACCTGCGACCACCAACGACGACTTCGCGTCGTGCCTGAAACCAGATGCGATAGCCACCACACGCCGCCAAATTTTCCGTGAAACTCCAAGCTTCATCGCCACCGCTACTCAACTCGAGCCACTGCCTCGCGTCCATCTTGCCCTCCCCCTTTGATCGCTGAACCCTACCTAGCCGCGAACGGTCCTGGCATCGCATCACAGACCACCCACAACACTCGCCTTGGACTATGCCGAGCACCGGGACTTGCTCTTGAATAAACTCAGATCGATACCCCCGTTTCTCGATACCGACCCTATTCGAGATGAACAAACGTTTATCGAACGAGATTACGTTCATATATTAGCTTCCCTGTCGATTTTGATTTCAGAATCGTGAGGCTGCGGCCATGAATTCATTAAAAAAAATTAATAATTTTTTTTCATTCGTTCGATTTCTGCTTGAGAATTGAAAGAGGGGAACAGAAATAAGGTATAGGGTTGGGGAAACTTCTAGAGTACGCGTGACTATTATAAAATTAAATATAGAAAATTTCTCGTGTTGCATAACGCGAAATCCCGTACCCCGAATCAAACATGCCGACAGACGCTTATATGGTTTTACCGCATTCCGAACACAATAGAACGTGTTTCAGAGGCTAATTTGATCGTATGCGCGAGTTACGGAAATAAACAATCAATATTAAATCAAATCGATTAAAATAGTTCCAAGCGTTTTGAGCTGCTAGGGTCAAACGACCACTCCGATTGCTACGAAAATTGAAATCCGATAATAACTAACTATTACGGATCCAATGGAACCGGTTTCTATGAATTCCGAGACCGTGGCTCGGAAGGCTATTTTTAAAAGTCAATTTAAACGATATATTATTTTGAGGCCAAACAAACCCATATTTACTTCAAATGATTCAAAATCAATTTTATTTAACTTCTCTCAACCCATATAATTCTAATTACCTTTGTTTACAACAACGACAACTGTTTTTATGCAAATTCGAGGATACTCGCTTAATAGAGTATCTATTTCAGTTTATAACTACTTTAAATTAATTTTCTACTCATTCTGTATTTAATTCCATTTTATTTCCAATTTATTCACCAACCATACATTGCTTTTCATTCATCTCCGCATTGGCTTCATTTTAAAATTATTTCATTGAGCTTGACAATATTCAATGCTTAAACTAATATCCATTTCTCAAAAATAATTTTAATCCCAAACCCTTTTATTTAATAACCTTCCATTCTAATAACCCAATACCAACTAAAACTTTGTTTTAATTTTTATTCAAGCAGACTTCATCCATTTATTATTTAATTCGACTAACCCATTATTCACCCCATATTTAAATTTTGAATTCACTTACTTAGTTCAATTTTGAAATTATTTTATTAATACAAATCCATTCTCAATTTATTTCTATTCACTTGTGTTTTGTTTGCACTCAAACCATTTCTATTATAATTCACTTTCATTTCATTCGACAACACTTCTCTTATATCTAGTTTACGTGCAAATTTGTTAAATCCTATTCATATCACACTTGAAATTTGTTTGTTATTCAAACCATCACTATTTCGATTCCACTCTATTTTATTTTTATTTTTACAACATCTCCTCTAATTTATTCCATTATCAAATCCAAGTCGAATTCTATTTACAATTTGAATTCATTTCCAAATTCCATTATTAACTTACAATCCATTTTATTTATCCGAGTTAAACTTTATTAATATACTCTATCGAATAATTATTTAACCAATTAGCTTATTTCCAACTTCTAAATTAATATTCGATTTTAATTGCAAAATCACTTCATTGAAATTTCAGTTTGGATTTCCTTTTAGTTCCCTAAAATTCCAACACCTTTATTTAAAATTTTTAGAAATGCTTTTAAATTCACATCATACTAATAAAATAGCTCTTTATTAAAAAAATACTTCTTATAACTCGATGCCTCAACCAGTCCATCCTTGTTCTCATAGAAATTCAGCCATACGTTGATCCGGCGTAAGACTGAAAATCTATAAGTACTTAGTAAACCTGTTTTCAACATCCAGTGAAAATACTTTTGAAAATAATTTCATTGAAAATATTGAAAGCATTTGGAAATAGAGAAAATATCTTTGGTGAGAATGCTCTGGAAATCATCACCCCCATCTATGGTCGCCGTTACATTCCAGGGTTACGTTGCCATCATAGCAAAAGCCCATGTAACTACATGCTCTCTACGACCTCTAATTTTCGCTGTCATTATGAAACTTTTCCATTCCTACATAGCTCGCAGTCTATCGATATAAAATCAAACGCAGACTGTTGGCTCTCAGCAGCACACACGACTTTCGCTATGTTACCATAGGTCGCAGTCTACCGATATAAAATCAAACGCAGACCGTTGGCTCTCAGCGGCACACATGACTTTCGCTAGGGTATACACTACTCATAATCTCTAGGAACTAGTTTTGTCCGGACTCCTCACAGGATCAACTTTAGAACCCCCCCTTGGGGCTCAAGGCAGCACCACCCGGTGGCACTCCTGAGAAGTTCATTTCAAGGGAGCGCCTTTTCCCCCAGAGCCATCATCAAAACACTTTATACTATACACATATAGTATCTTTCAAATCATACACCTAGTATGATATCATACAAAGCTCCTTTACACATAATCGATTATCCCATAATCGATAATTCTCAAACTAGGCTTTCCAAATTTTAATATTGATTTTACCCAAAAATCAAAAGCCTTTCCAGATCCAAAGGTTCCCAAATTTTTTTTCCAAATTCCTCATAAGATCCTTTATATACAAATAAATATATATAATTTTTAAAACTTTGGATCATTTCAATCTTGTATAAAACTCCTTTTATACTTCAAACACCTTCAAAAATCCTTTTCTTCTTGCAATAGATTTAACAAGGGGAAGATTTATCTTATATAACAAAGATATATAGCTTTGTTTATTCAAAACAAATATTCAAAATTTGATTACTCCTTTAAATATCATTTTCATTCAAATACGTATGATGTACACTTATCATCAGAGTGCTATACCAATCTGATTGCTCGCTCGATCACACAATTTCACTTCCGAACTAGTATTGTCCACCCGACTTCCTAGTGTGGACACAGATCTGGTTTCTTGATTAGAAACCGTCATTCTCCTTGCATAGCCATAACTATGATAGAGAATATGCAGAACCAATCAACCATCCATATCCAGATTCACCATCGAAAATCGAGCAAAAAATCCCAACTCGGATCGATAAACTATCTCGAAATTCTATGCTCGAATCTGGATCAAATCACTATGCGAAGAGAATAATGTACGTACATCCTACGTATTTAATCTTATTGATTTTTTAGCCAAATCAATTTCTCTTCCTATTCACATATCCTTTAATTTTCATTCATTTATTTACAATCGCTTCAATTCCATTGAATTATCACTCCAATTCTTATCTCGGTTGGGTATTTAATTAATAACAGTTTGAACTCCGACCAGTTTATATTTAGAAAATAGCTTGAAAATCTTAAAGATAAATAAGTAGTTGAAAAATAATTATTAGTTTGCAAAATAGCTATAAAATAGGTAACTAATTGTACATAGTTGAGAAATAGCCTAATTGTGACGCCCCATCTCTATACCCACGCTAGACAAGAACACTACGGAGTAATGCTGTCAACTAGCACGGAGAATAAGGCTGTTGAGGAGCGACCATCTGTATAATTGCTTTGTGTGAGCACCGATATGCCAGATAAAAATATAAGTTTTCATCTGAAGAGGAAATCCGACATACCGACACAAACTCAAAGCTACTACACAGTGGCTATAAAGGACTTCGGAAACAAATATAGAAATAAACATAACACAAATCAGTCACAGATAATTCATATCACAAGGGCGGAAATAGATATGAATATATATAACACATAAAAGTGTTCATCAGAGTAGTGGTCTAACAAGATCCACAATATCAAAAAGAATAGATACAAGTGCTAGACAAAAGAATAAGTATACATCATAGAGTCTATATCTCAAATGTATACAACAAAAACTACTAAACTAAAGTAGTTAGCCAAAAGTCAGAAGATGGTTCCAGATAGGAAGCCAAGAGGGAGCACCTGTAATATCTCAGTCTGACCCGAGTATTATTTAAGAAGAAAATAATAAACGGATCAGTCTAGCTATAAATATCAGAAGAAATGATATAGAATAAGAGATATGACTAAACGTATAATAATCACAATGCCAAGCTGTGATAAATAAGTAATTGATAAATCAACAAGAGATTAATCAATATCGCAAAGATCTTCTCAAAGATAAAAAGGAATGTCATACTCCTAATTTCATTCACCAAGCCATAATAAATGACATATATATCAATGCCAATCGTAAAAGTTGGTGAAACATAAATTCCATAAATCAACACACGAAATCCAGAAATCACAATAAAAGGATGGCCAATCCCATAAACTGGACATCGACGCACCTAGAAAGACACGCTCCACGTACAGTCGAACATCGACGCACCTAGAAAGATATGCCCCATGCTCTAGCATCGACGCACCTAGAAAGATACACCCCATGCATAAATAAACATCGATGCACCTAGAAAGATACATCCCATGCACAAATAAACATCGATGCACCTAGAAAGATACACCCCATGTAACGTCTAACATCGATGCACCTAGAAAGATACACCCCATGCAAAGTCGAACATCGCGCACCTAGAAAGATACGCCCCATGTCCCGACTTATTGATCCGATTGCTCCACGAAGTAAACAAACATCGACGCACCTAAAAAGGTACACCCCATGCTTAAATAAACATCGACGCACCTAAAAAGGTACGACCCATGTGTAAACAAACATCGACGCACCTAGATAGGTACGACCCATGCAAGAAATGAGACGAAACTCAATAAAAATGAGGAACAGTCCTCCACATAGACAAAGAGACATCGCATATTGCTAGTCTAAACCACAAAGATGATCGTCATGATCAAAGAGAAGTGTCAATTACATTAAGCTAGTAAATATATGAGCTTAGCTTCATGTCCCATAACCACTAGCTTAACTTAAATATTTACGAACAAATTGTAGATCTCCACTAGAAAATTGTCACAAGAGTTTCAATCGAACAAGTCCAAGAATTAACCGACGAAGTGAACGCAAGCATTTCATACCACTCGTTTTACTAAGTCGTTTAATTAGATTTCTCATACGAGTGAGGTAAAGGTTTGTATATACTAATAGATTGGAAATCGGTTTAAGAAACGAGCTTTGTACTAAAATAGAGTTGAAATCATTTGAAGAAAGAGTTTTGATATTTACTACTAGTATAGAAACCTTTTATATTTTTAAAGCGACAAATCACAAAGAAGATTGTAGGAACAATCAATCACTAAGATTCACATTCGAAAACGTCAATAAAATCTAAAGAAATCGATACCGAATCCATCGAAATGGATATTCCAAGAATTCCCGAAGAAAATAAGCCATCAAAGTCAATAACAAATGATAACAACAAATAGGGAAATAACACGAATCGATTAAATTTGGAAAACCAAGCAACTAGGCAAAAATAGGCATAGTTGGCAAATAGCAGCAGGTCGGTCGACCGGACTCCCTGAGTCGGTTGACCAAACCAAAAACAGAAGTGCACGGGGTAGCAGGTCGGTCGACCGAACCCTGAGCTCGGTCGACCGAGCCCTGTAGCCTGCACTTCCAAACAGAAGCAGGAAGTGCCCGTTCTATAGGTCGGTCGGCGGGCCCAGGGGCTCGGTCGGCCGAACCTATTGCTGGCACTCCCATGCCCTATTTCAAATGAGGTGCAAATCTCGATCAATTTGCAATCGCACGTGCAACGGCACTAAGGGTTTATGCCAATCGACTACCCGGCCCTATATGCTCCTCGATGCATCACCAAAAACATGTTCAAACATCAAAGTTAGGATTTTTAATGAATTGAACTCAAAACACTAAAAATTGGAATATTCACAAAAGCAATCCAAATCAAAAGCAAATGAACATGAATAAGTGTTAGGAATTCATACCTAACAATCGAAGGTAATTCATAGACTTAGATGTGAGATTAAAAATCTCACCTTTAAACCCAAACAATAGAAGAAGAAGCTTGAAAGCAAGCTAAGATCAATTCCTCTTCAATAACAACTCTAGAAGCTTCAATCTAAGCTTAAAAGAGAAACATTTCCTAAATTAGGTTTAGGGAATTTCTGAAATCAAAGAGAGAATGAGTTGGAGAAGATGAAGAGGAAGCTTACCAATGGGTTCTCTTGTGTTTGGAGCTAGAAGATGGATTTGCTAATGGAAACTAGGGCTTAGGATTTCCTAATTCTTTTTCTCTTCCCCCATTTTTGATGAAGCTTGAATGTATTAGGAAATTATGAAGGAATGAAGAGGATAAGGGTTTGGGACTGAATACATAAGTGGGGTTATTGGGCTCAGCCCAAACCAAAGCCCTAAGTGAAAAAGTGGCAAGAATCAACTATCTCCAAACATATCGAAGTTTATACTCAAAAACGTCGCAAACGTCATTTTGAACTCAATGGGGGTGGTCTCGAGTCCCAATTCGACTGTTTGCAAAAAGTAGCTTTTCGGACCAAAATCCGACGAACGATAAAATATTTAAATAAAATATTTAAATATAAAATCGATAAATATGCGGGTTGTTACAGACTCCCCTCCTTAAAGAAATTGCGTCCTCGCAATACTTAAGAAGAAAATAAGAAGTAACAACCATAGAAGCATATCAACACAAAAGAAAATTGAAATAAGAAGTTCACCATAAAGAGCATGAAAGAGTAAGCCTGAACGGGATCGCTCGATGAATTCTCTGAATTCCCAAGAGTAATCCCTAGGATTAGAGAACCATTAAACTCTCACAAGAAGAACATCTTTATTCCGAAGGCGCTCAACCCCCGAAGCAATGATGCGAATGGGATGTTGCTCATAAATCAAATCTGGTGAAACTTCAATTTCCACAATATCACCAGGCACAAGAATAAAACCGAAAACATAAAAGCATTTCCATAGATAAAAGACGTGGAGGACGTCAAGAATAGCAAAAAATTGAGCTGGTGCAACAACGTAGTATAATAACAGTACGCCCGAGAAACTAGAAACTCAAATAATTTGGGACATCAGCGTAGTACAAAAACGGTACGCCCAATGAACCAAAGCAAAGACATTGATGTAGTACATACGGTACATCCAATGAATCAAATAGCAAAAACATTGATGTAGTACAAACGGTACATCCAATGAATCCAAAAGTAAAGACATTGATGTAGTGCAAAGGGTACATCCAATGAATCAAATAGCAAAGACATTGATGTAGTACAAATGGTACATCCAATGAATCGAACACCATAAAAGAACACCGGACACTAGTCCATAAAAGGAATGAGATAAAGCTCAATAAAACAAAGTATATCAAAACGTCCGATGAAATTAATTAAGAGATAATTCCATTCAGACATCATCAAAGAATCAACCACTTGTTGCTTACGATAAAGCGCATTGGCAACACGATTTCCCTTTCGGGAATAAAAGAATATCAAGATCATAAGATGCTAGGAACTCGAGTCAACATGAAGTTCCTTATGAGAAAATAAATATTCCAAAGATTTATGATCGTGGTAGAGAACAAATTCCTCCCCTAAAAATGATGATGCAAAACTCTAAAAGTAGAAACAATAACCGCGAGCACTAGATCATGAGTGGTATATCTAGTCTCGATAGGCTATAATGATTTAGAAGCACAAGTGATAGCACATTCTCCTTTGCAAGAGAATGGCATCCAAACCAATACGACTAGTATCGGTACAAATAGCAAAGTCTTGGTTCCCCTTCAGGAATCACAAGAATAAGAGTATCGAAAGGAAGAGTTCTTTTAAATAATCCTCTTTTCCTGAAAAGCTAAAACTTTCAAAATCTCAATTATCTCAATGTTAAAATATTTCTAGAAAAATTTACATTTTACAAGTCAATATATCGTGTCTGATTGTCTCATCAAAGCATTTAGGAGATTCTTATCGATAACGTTGATCTAGCACATCGACCAAAATTCTTAAAATACTAAATGGGCAATACAATCACAAAATCATCTTCTATATAGTAAACATGTTTCTTAAAAACCTTTAAGAATATTCTTTGCTTGTTTAAGAGCAAATCAAATTGTACTTATAAATAAATCTTATGAAAAAGATTTGCAAAAATTTTTTAATTTCAATTTTCATCCAAAACCAATAAATACAAAGATGGAGTCATTGAGATATTCGTAGAATACTCGATTTATAATATGGATGAAACAAGATGGACAAACTGAATGACATAATAATTCATTCATAAGAATCATAACGAGTGTGGAATGCGGTAGGTGGAATGCTAATTCCCGCAACTCGTTGCCAAATGAAAATCGGTGGCAAGGTCGAACTAGAAAGACCATAGCACCACACAAAAGATTTCTTAGGTTATAATCCTAAGACAAACTCAAAGATTCCGGAAAATGCACAACTACCCAAATGAGAGAAATAACGCTCTACTCAACATGTGAGCTTAAAGAATAAAATGATGCCCTCAATTTTTAATTCAAAATCATAAAGGAAAAATAGAAATCTGCTTAACAGATTGAAAATGTCGAAGATGAATAGTCCACACGAAAAATAGGATATGAGCTTCACAACGATTAAGCCAATCCTTACAAAAATCAATTTCGAAGCCTAAGTAAAAATATCGGCTTGGAAAGAAAAACCACATAAAGTAGTTTCGACATCAATAAACACAAATTGAGTGTTGCGGATCTACCATCCGGATTCACAATCCTCAAAGAAGTCATCAAGCCCAAAATATTTTCAAAGAAAAAGAATCACAAGTTCTTTTGATATAAAATAGTGAGATGAAACCCATATCAAAAAGAACTCGAATAAGAAGATCACAAAAAAAATGTAATCTAGGATTAAATGAGAAATACCTTGACCACGAGAAGTGCCACTAGGGGCTTGCACTGCATTGAGCTCTCCCTCCTTACTTTGAAGTACGAGACATGCAGTAATATGGTGACCCGAATTCTTGCAATAGCGACAAAAGAGGGGTTTCGGACACTCCCTTACATAGTGGTTCGTGAAACCACAATTGTAGCATTGTCCACGACTAGAGGTAGGTGCTTTTGCTACCGGAATTTGTTGCTTCCCTTTGTTATTAGAATTGGGGCCCTTGAATTTGATAGGCCTCTTCAAGTTATTGTCGAAGTTCTGTTGGGCACGCACAACTTCAACATCACCTTCATTATCGGCCTCTTCAAGACGAAGAGCGATATCAATAAGCTGATCAAATGAAACTTCAAGTTTCAGGAGTAATGGCTTCTTAAGATTCTTATTCAAGCCATAGACAAATCTCTGATTTTTCTTCATTGGGGTGTTAATGTATTCAACCCCGTATTTGGAAAGAGATTCGAAAGATGCGACATAGTCTGTCATAGAAGATCCACCTTGAACAAGGTCAATAAAACGCCGGGCCAAAGTTACCTTTTCAGCCTCCGGCACAAATTTCGATTCGAATCTTTCCCGGAATTGCTCCCAAGTGAGATCCGCCACAACGATTTCAGAAATTAGGAGCTCATACCAATCTAACGCTCTTTCTTGGAGCATGCTAGAAGCCACTTGGATTCGATGAAGGTCAATAAGGTTCATGCGAGAAAAGATGCGATCGCGTGATTTGAGCCAAGCTTGAATTTCTATAACACTCTCGGATCCCCTGAATGGCCTTCCACCCAAATCGGTATAGTCTCTGCACAAGCGTGCAAAACCGGATCTAGGATGAGTAGGCTCTGGATTGGGTCCAGCTGCTTGAGCGTTCTTAACAAGATCTAAAAGCTGCTGGGCAGACATAAATACTCCATCCTGGGGAGTAGCACTAGATTGACCGGCGCTGGGACGGCCAGGTCTAACCATTTCTCTTCTTTAAGAAAGAAAGAAAGAAGAGGAAAGTGTTATTCTCAAAAAATAAATATCAAGAAATCTTGATAGATAAAACAAGGAATCATAAAGAAAATAGGATGAATCGGTACGAAGACTCGAATTAAATCCTAAATCACAACTCCTAAGAAAGACTTAGGACGTTGATCCTTGTTATATTATTCTACATTGTTCCGAAGTTTGGCTCTGATACCAAGCTGTGACGCCCCACCTCTATACCCATGCTAGACAAGAACACTACGGAGTAGTGCTGTCAACTAGCATGGAGAATAAGGCTGTTGAGGAGCGACCATCTGTATAATTGCTTTGTGCAAGCACCGATATGCCAGATAAAAATATAAGTTTTCATCTGAAGAGGAAATCCGACATACCGACACAAACTCAAAGCTACTACACAGTGGCTATAAAGGACTTCGGAAACAAATATAGAAATAAACATAACACAAATCAGTCACAGATAATTCATATCACAAGGGCGGAAATAGATATGAATATATATAACACATAAAAGTGTTCATCAGAGTAGTGGTCTATCAAGATCCACAATATCAAAAAGAATAGATACAAGTGCTAGACAAAAGAATAAGTATACATCATAGAGTTTATATCTCAAATGTATACAACAAAAACTACTAAACTAAAGTAGTTAGCCAAAAGTCAGAAGATGGTTCTAGATAGGAAGCCAAGAGGGAGCACCTGTAATATCTCAGTCTGACCCGAGTATTATTTAAGAAGAAAATAATAAACGGATCAGTCTAGCTATAAATATCAGAAGAAATGATATAGAATAAGAGATATGACTAAACGTATAATAATCACAATGCCCAGATGTGATAAATAAATAATTGAAAAATCAACAAGAGATTAATCAATATCGCAAAGATCTTCTCAAAGATAAAAAGGAATGTCATACTCCTAATTTCATTCACCAAGCCACAATAAATGACATATATATCAATGCCAATCGTAAAAGTTGGTGAAACATAAATTCCAGAAATCAACACACGAAATCCAGAAATCACAATAAAAGGATGGCCAATCCCATAAACTGGACATCGACGCACCTAGAAAGACACGCCCCACGTACAGTCGAACATCGACGCACCTAGAAAGATACGCCCCATGCTCTAGCATCGACGCACCTAGAAAGATACGCCCCATGCATAAATAAACATCGATGCACCTAGAAAGATACATCCCATGCACAAATAAACATCGATGCACCTAGAAAGATACAACCCATGTAATGTCTAACATCGATGCACCTAGAAAGATACACCCCATGCAAAGTCGAACATCGACGCACCTAGAAAGATACGCCCCATGTCCCGACTTATTGAGCCGATTTCTCCACGAAGTAAACAAACATCGATGCACCTAAAAAGGTACACCCCATGCATAAATAAACATCGACGCACCTAAAAAGGTACGACCCATGTGTAAACAAACATCGACGCACCTAGATAGGTACGACCCATGCAAGAAATGAGACGAAACTCAATAAAAATGAGGAACAGTCCTCCACATAGACAAAGAGACATCGCATATTGCTAGTCTAAACCACATAGATGATCGTCATGATCAAAGAGAAGTGTCAATTACAGTAAGCTAGTAAATATATGAGCTTAGCTTCATGTCCCATAACCACTAGCTTAACTTAAATATTTACGAACAAATTGTAGATCTCCACTAGAAAATTGTCACAAGAGTTTCAATCGAACAAGTCCAAGAATTAACCGACGAAGTAAACGCAAGCGTTTCATACCACTCGTTTTACTAAGTCGTTTAATTAGATTTCTCATACGAGTGAGGTAAAGGTTTGTATATACTAATAGATTGGAAATCGGTTTAAGAAACGAGCTTTGTACTAAAATAGAGTTGAAATCATTTGAAGAAAGAGTTTTGATATTTACTGCTAGTATAAAAACCTTTTATATTTTTAAAGCGACAAATCACAAAGAAGATTGTAGGAACAATCAATCACTAAGATTCACATTCGAAAATGTGAATAAAATCCAAAGAAATCGATACCGAATCCATCGAAATGGATATTCCAAGAATTCCCAAAGAAAATAAGCCATCAAAGTCAATAACAAATGATAACAACAAATAGGGAAATAACACGAATCGATTAAATTTGGAAAACCAAGCAACTAGGCAAAAATAGGCATAGTTGGCAAATAGCAGCAGGTCGGTCGACCGGACTCCCTGAGTCGGTTGACCGAACCAAAAATAGAAGTGCACGGGGTAGCAGGTCGGTCGACCGGACCCTGAGCTCGGTCGACCGAGCCCTGTAGCCTGCACTTCCAAACAGAGGCAGGAAGTGCCCGTTCTATAGGTCGGTCGGCCGGCCCAGGGGCTCGGTCGGCCGAACCTGTTGCTGGCACTCCCATGCCCTATTTCAAATGAGGTGCAAATCTCGATCAATTTGCAATCGCACGAGCAACGGCACTAAGGGTTTATGCCAATCGACTACCCGGCCCTATATGCTCCTCGATGCATCACCAAAAACATGTTCAAACATTAAAATTAGGATTTTTAACGAATTGAACTCAAAACACTAAAAATTGGAATATTCACAAAAGCAATCCAAATCAAAAGCAAATGCACATGAATAAGTGTTAGGAATTCATACCTAACAATCAAAGGTAATTCATAGACTTAGACGTGAGATTAAAAATCTCACCTCTGAACCCAAACAATAGAAAATGAAGCTTGAAAGCAAGCTAAGATCAATTCCTCTTCAATAACAACTCAAGAAGCTTCAATCTAAGCTTAAAAGAGAAACATTTCCTAAATTAGGTTTAGGGAATTTCTGAAATCAAAGAGAGAATGAGTTGGAGAAGATGAAGAGGAAGCTTACCAATGGGTTCTCTTGTGTTTGGAGCTAGAAGATGGATTTGCTAATGGAAACTAGGGCTTAGGATTTCCTAATTCTTTTTCTCTTCCCCCATTTTTGATGAAGCTTGAATGTATTAGGAAATTATGAAGGAATGAAGAGGATAAGGGTTTGGGACTGAATACATAAGTGGGGTTATTGGGCTCAGCCCAAACCAAAGCCCTAAGTGAAAAAATGGCAAAAATCAGCTATCTCCAAACATAGCGAAGTTTATACTCAAAAAGGTCGCAAACGTCATTTTGAACTCAATGGGGGTGGTCTCGAGTCCCAATTCGACTGTTTACAAAAGGTAGCTTTTCGGACCAAAATCCGACGAACGATAAAATATTTAAATAAAATATTTAAATATAAAATCGATAAATATGCGGGTTGTTACACTAATAGTTTCAAAAATTATAGATAATTGCAAAATAGTTGTAAAATAGTAATTAATATTTGAAATAGTTGAAAAATAGTAATTAGTTTATAAAACAATTGAAAAATTGTTAAATAGTTCCAAAAATAATGGTAAAACGAATATAAAATAAGTTAGCTTTAAAAAGAGAGGTCGTATATATTTAATAGCTTGGAAGAATAAATTTATATTTAAAACAATTTATACTGAAAATAGTCCAGAGTCAAACTGTTCACATCCCCAACAATTCAATTTAAATTTCCACTTCCATTTAAATTGACCCAATTCCATTTTGAATAACTCCAGTTTCCATTGGACTTGATTTATTCACAATTCAAGTTGAATTAATTCTCAATTTCTTTCCAACTTCAAATCAAATTCCATTTGATTCTTACTTATTCAACTTTATTTACTGCTCCAAATTATTCAAATAAATTTGGACTAATTTCAAATTGAATCCGCTTCAATTTCAAATCATTTCAATTCCTGCTTGAATTTAATTCCTGCTATGCTATGTTCTGTTTATTTACTATGGTAGATAAACTGGACATTTAATTGTGTTGTGCTCTGATACCAAATGAGACGACCCGACTTTCTCACCACAGAAAGTCGCATCATCTTTAAGAAAGAAAGGGATAGAAAAGAGAAAAGAAAGAAGAGAAAGAAGAAACAATAACAAAATCTCAATAGCGGAACGAATAAATTATATTAATAACATAAGTATTACATAGTATACATCAGTTACAGAGTTATACAGACAATACATCACATACTAAACAATTATAACACCTGTCTAGTTATTACAACTCAAAACACAATACAGAAAACACTCAGAGATAACAACACAGCGGAAAACTATATATCTACACACAGAAGTCTCCTGCTCCATTGCTCCTCCATAATTCGTCAAAGCTAACCCGAATCCCTTTACTACTCGTAAAAATTTGAGTGCCTAAGAGTTTAAGAAAAACAGAAATAACTTCGGGTCAGACATGGGTCTGGTGTGAGTAATAGGTTAAGGTTGCTTAACTTTGAAAAACCTTTGAAAAGAAAAGGTATCACGTAAGACTTCCCACACATAACATGGAAATGTTTTTACCTTACGCTAACCAAAACATTTGATAGGAAATCCGATGATATTATAATAGGTCTAGGGTTTTCAAGTAAATAAGTAATAGCCGAAATTGTTACATTCATTAAATTCCAGCTACTAGCCACAAAAGTGGGTAATACAATCAAAACCGAGGGTACTTATTGGATTTTGGATTCCATACAATGGTAGGGCTACTGGGGTACCGCCCATCAGCAACTGTAACGACCCGCAAATCCGAACCCCTTGAGTTAACACTATTCTACATCAATCAATTCAAGATGTCCAGAAATACGAACCATTTTGATTAAAGAAGAAGAAGTAGAAGTAGAAATAGAAAACAACAACAGAATCTAACCAACGCAGCAGAATAAAATATAATATATATATTAATAGATCTTTACACAAAAGAAAACTATGACTGTTTATACATACATCATCAGAGTACATCATCCGAGTTCCACATCAATAACATACAACTAGATAAACAGCGGAATAATAACCAAATACGGAAGTACGTATCGCCATCCAGCTCGTCTCCTGAGCTTCCCAGCATCATATCCTGTATCCTATAATACTCGGTCTGACCCGAGCATTACAGTTAAATAACACCCGAGTCGGTCTGGAATACCAGCGTGAGAAAATCACACTCAATTGGATTATTAAAGTTTCAAAATCCCTTTGAAAACAAAAGCATCTCGTAAGACCATGCCACAAATAAACATGTCGGGTTTTTACCTTATGATAGCTAAAATAATTTTTATTAAAGTTTTTGATATTATAATAGTGTCTATAGAAAGTAAAATAGAATCTAGTAGAAATGCTTGCATCTCACGTTTCAGCAATAGTTGGGCACAATCAAAACCGTACAGGCGCGTAGGGAGAATGGATTTCCAACGAATAACTAGGCACTGGGGTACCGCCTGTCACAGTACATGGCCTAGATCACGGTACCGAGGATCACTCCCGACCCCCTGCAACACAAGACCGGAACCATTCCTTACTGGACAGTTCCGAGTAAAATCAACCCACGGTTGGGATCAGCAACTGCACCACTAAGCCGAAATAAAGGGACATCTAGACAGGGATGACCTTACTCTCAAGTGGGGGCTACCCACGAAGCCTTGCTGCATAACCCCTGATTTTCAGTCATTCCCGGTTGATGAGGCTTGAGGCTAAGAGTTACCTTTTAGATCGTTTCACTTAGAATGCTCATCGTCCACCTGACGATGTTCTGAAAGCATTCATCCATACAAGTCCGTCCCGGGTCCGAACGGAACCGAAGGCACTATTCCTACTACATCCATTTTGGAAATATCCTCAGGATTAGTAGCGACTAGCCCTTGCACTTCACTGCTCCATATTCGACTCCGAACTCGTTTCCCCACGAAACGTACAAACCGGATCGAAGTGGTTTTCGAGAAATTAATCTCGATCCTAGTCTCTTCGAAACGATCAGCGCATTTGGCCAATGTTGATAGTCGGTGATTTAACTATCAATTAATATTCACAAACAACCATCAACCAATAAATTATTTCCCAAATTATTTATTAATCCCAAAAATATCTTCACAAGATAAATTTCCACTTTCAAACCCTTTAGAAAACAGTTTCAAACTACCTTCCTTTCTCAGAATAAATTCCAAGTATTTCCTATTTCCACTGAAATCACCAAGCATAAAACTTTAGTTTTTTAAAATAATTTAAAACGCTTTACTTTAAAATATACTTTAAAACATTTAAGTTAAAAACTACTTCAATAATTTATTAAAAACACATATATATGAATATTTGAAAATAAGGTTACTTTATAAATATAAAACTAGGTTCCCACTTTTTAAAACAAAACACTAAGTCACCTTTAGAAAATTATTACAATAATAGATTTGAAAAATATTTACTTTAGAATTTTAAACATTCAGAAATAATAAATTTTCTAAAACATGCTTTTAAAAAAAAACATTAAACTTTTATCTTATATTTTAAAAATTTCTTTGAAAACCATACTTTGCTATCCAGGGAAATATACTTCTCTTCACATCCTTTAAAAATAAATCACTGCTTGAATCAATATTTCAAAAGGGGAGGAAGATGGACGCGAGGCAGTGGCTCGATTTGAGTAGCGGTGGCGATGAAGCTTGAAGTTTCTCGGAAAATTTGGCGGCATGTGGTGGCTATCGCATCTGTGTTTTAGGCACGACGCGAAGTCGTCGTTGGTGGTCGCAGGTTGGCTGTAGTTGTTCGAGCAACAGCAAGCGCGTGACCGAGACAGTGGCGATAATGGCAGCAACGTGGGTTGCTTTGTTGTGTGCGAGGCATCTAGGGTAGGTGAGGTATTATTTTATTATTCAACTTAACGTTAATTAACAGCGAAGATAATTTAGTTTTTAATTAAAGTGTTAAAAGGTGATTGACTTTAAATTGAATTTTGATAAATGGATAGTCATTTTGATTTCGGAATATATATATATATATATATATATATATATGTATGTATGTATAACTATACAAAACTAGACATGCATATTTTTAAAAGAAAAAATAATTTTTTAAATAAAATTTGGATTAATAAAATTTATTTAAGGGAAATTAATTGTTTCGGTAAATTCAAGTATTAATAGTCACTTAATGTTTATACAAGTTCCATATATCATGAGGATAATGGTCGAGATGGAATTGGATTGCCAAACAAAAATCAAAGGTGAGTAAATCTCACTCTTTTGTTTTTTTTTTAAAATTTAAATGGTTAAATTTAAATATTGGTTGCATGATTGAATTGATTGATGCGCACTGTAATCTAATGATCTAGTGACGTTGGTTTTGGTTGATTCTTGTGTTAATTGTTGCTTGACTCGAAGTATTCGAGTTTTAAATTGTTTTAAACTTCAGTCATAAATTAGAAAATGTTTCCAAAGTTAGTAAAGGCTTAATGATTTGTGATTCATTAGATTAGAAGAGTAATTTAAGTAGATAACTAATTAATTCAATTAATTAATGATTTGGGTTGATTAATTTAGTAATTAAGGGTTTGAATTAATTAATTAAGTTTAAGTTAATTAATTAAGTGTAGGTATTTCAGAATAATCCTTGGATGGTTTAATAAATGATTACTTAATGAAATTAATAAAATTACTTTGTGTAATTAATCAAGAGATAAATTAAGATAATTAATTAAGGAAAATTAATTTATTAAATGAAGTAAATGAAAAGGGTGATAATCACAGGTTGAAATAAATCAAGAATGATTAATGTTTGCGGTTTAATTAATGATTAATTATTTAATACAATTAATTTAATTTAGGATAATTGAAATATAATTAGAAATTATTAATTTTATGTAATTTATGATGAAATTAAAGATTGATAAATTAAAATATGATTAATCAATCATAAGTGACTTATGAGGAATTAATTAATATAAGTAATTAAGGAATAATGTAATTAATATAGTTAATTAATTCATGAAGAAATTAAGATTATTTACTGATTTTGGTTAAGAATAATTAATATCGTGAAATTAACAAAAGATAATTATTTGAATGTAAATGAGAAAATAATTAATCCGGGGGATTAATTAAGATGAATTGTAACGACCCATAAATTTTCGATGTTAAATTTTTGTTATTTTAATAATATTTTATGAGTTAATATTGAAAGAAATAAAATATTGCAATTTTATAATGGAATGATAACTAAATTTAGACTGAAACACTGTTAATACAAGTCAATAGTCAACAATCTAAATGAAACTCCAATTCATTTTATTTAAGCATGATACGTTTGGTTATAAAACTAAATATAAGTAACAAATGTAAACATTTAGTTATTGTACAAAATAGATAGTTAATGGTAATTAAATAAGATCAGTATTGTGTAAGGAAGGATAATATGGGTGGTATTAATGGTTACACCTATTTATAGTGGGATGTTAAAGGTAATAAATTTATGTATAATTTGGGTAATAAAAAAAAGTTTATTTATGGAGTTAGATTGATTATATTATCTTAGGCTATAAACCAAATAGAAGAGAACAAGCGTAATTCTTAAGGTATAATAACAATTATTATATATTACCTAATTTATTGGTCCATCAATTTATTTGAAATAAAGTCCTCTTGAATGTTAAGTAATTTTAATACTGTTATGGAGGAAACGTTACTTAATGATTTTTAATTTTAGTAACGGAAGAGTGAATGAGAATTTACAGAGAACATAAATTATTTATAAGTAAAAAGGAGTATATATTGAACAAATTTATGATAACTGGATAATGCAGTATTATTGGAAATTAATTAGTGTTATATATGAGATTTATACCTGGGTGGGCAAGTAGTAAACTTATAAATGAAAGAAAGTGAGTAGGTGACCCTTTATTTAGGTTATTTATTGATTTAGTATGTTAAATAAAAATTTGGGAATCAGATCTCAATTAAGGGAAATTAAGTTGTACGTTAATTTGAAATAAAATCTATTAAATATTACATTTATAGGGAATGTAGTACGAATTGTTAGGGATTGTCAAATTTGGTAAAAATGGATTGGACTTAGGAAACTTTGTTAATTGAGTTTAAAACCTTAATTAATACGCGTAATTGACAAGATTCACATTTTAAAAAAAATAACAGTTGATACAAATCTAAGATGTACATAGAAGTATTAGTGTAGTGAAAGATAAACAAATATTAACTATGTTATTTGTGTAATTAATGGATAGGAATACCAAAGGCTAATTGTAGTAAGGAATATAAGTGGTAGAATAATCAAAATTTATGATTTTATTTTTGTTAACATATGTTAAGAGATATGTTTATGATCTTACTTTGAACTTCTACTAATAACATGTACTACAGTAAGATAAAAAAAAATGATAACATACGTTAGGTGTATTTAATGACATTGTTTGAATGTAATTAATAACGGTGATTATAATAAATGTTAATAAAGAATAAGAATGAATAAGTTTAGTAAAAGAGTAAACATTCATTTAGTAAAAATGTTTGGCAACTGAAAGATTGATTGTAGAGATGAGAAACTATTATTTAGTAAGAAATATATATAATTACTGTTTGTAGCGAATAGTGTATTAATATGTTTAAATTACTATTAGATAGGAAATAATTGTTATACTACTCATTACATTCATTTAGTCCATTTTGAAACTTAATCAACTGAAATTAATGTAATTGAAAATTTCCAATTACTAGGAGAGAGAATACTAATTGTAAATTAATAGGTGTAAATAAAAGCAGCATATGTTTTGTGAAAATATAGGGAAAGTTTGATTTAATAAAAAGAAAATTTTTCATCAAATAAAATGAATGTTTCATCTATGAATGTACGTTTAATTTCATTAAAATAAGAACAGAAAGATTGATTTTAAAGAAAGAAATATATGTTTATTTGACCTGTGCTTTAGCTTACAGACTGATTATAAGAATAGGAAAATAATCTATTTATTACGCTTGTGTGTAAACAATAAATTTATAAACGTGTTTAAATAAACAATTGTTCTATTTCTTTATCCATTTTAGTTGTCTGTTTTAAAATCTAACTTTGTAAGTAACTGCAATTAATGTAATTCAAATGTTTCAATTAAAAAGAAAGGAAACGTTGATTGCAATTAATAGATTTAATAAAAGAAACGCACGTTTTGTGTTAAACAAAAAGGGTGTTTTAATGGAAATAAAAGATCATTTTGAGAAAACAAAATTGAACGTTCTCATTTTTAAGATAAGTATAAATATTTTATTTTGCGTAGATAAAAACCTAAATGCGTACCAAATTCTACTTTCGTTTGCAAACTTTTCCATTCCCACGTACATTCCCTTATTTATTATTAATGCCTGAAGCTTTAATAATAAAACGTGACATTTATTTTTGTCCCTCCACATTCATTTCCTAATTATAAATAACCTACATCTTATTTCTTCTTCTACATTTTGTTTCTCCTAACACCTCATATTCAAAAGCTCTTATTCTTGCAACTCCAAAAGCATTCTTTTATAAAAATGATTTTTTTTTCATTTTTCGTACTGGAGAAGAACGAGGTCCTGTAGCGTGCTAAAGCTTTTGCCGACGTGGCTTATATTTTTGTTAGGTATGTTTATTTGTTTGTTTAAATTAATTTTGTTTTCAAGCGATTTAACACGTGTAACTTTCTCATACGAACTCCGTTTCACACGCGATTTTTTTGTTAGGATAGTAATAAAATTCCGGATCTTTTGACGTTGGTTTGGACGAATTTGGAGACCGTCCAATTTTTAGGTTTAAATTGAATTTAAATTCAATTTAAATTCAAAAGGCGAGTGTTTTAACCCACTCACAACTTCTAAGTTTTCTTATGTTTGTTAAATTGATTTAAGATATGAGTAGAAATTTATTTATGACTGTTTTGTATATTATTATTTTCATCATCTCAGTTAAATCGCATTTATTTAATTTAACTGTTAATTAATTTTATTATTGCACATAAATTGACAGTTAAAATTTATTTATTTGGCATATAAACTGCTAGTTAAACAGTTATTTATTTATTTATTTATTTTGAATATAAACTGTTTGTTGATACCTGTTATATTTTATATGCTCTATTGATGTTTGTTTAAATTGATGATGATTGAAATAAAATTGGTTGATGATTGATATTGGGTGAATGGATGGTGTGTTCTATATTATATAAACTACAAGGTATTATGCATTCTCATTTCATTCGGGATTGCGGTTTGAAATGATATACAACCGCATTTTTTTTTAAATTTGCGGATTGAAATGATAAATATCCGTATCACTTGACCATAGGACAGAAAATTATATACAGGCACCGCGGTATATATATAAAATTATTTTTGAAATGATTTCTATGGTTCGGATAGGATGCGGTTTAATAAATATTAATTTTGATCTTATATAAAATCTTATTTTAAATACACATATATAGTTAAATTATTGAATTTAAGCTATGTATGAATTTATTAAATGGAAATAAATAAGTTGAAAAATGGAGTTTGATAATTTATATTTATGATTAAGTACAGGTTTAAAGTATTATGTGGGTATATATATATAGAGTTTTAAATAGTTCAAATCAATTAAGATTGGAAATTAAATTGGAAATTTATTTGGAATTGGGCTTATTTAAAAATTAAACTCTACAAGTTGGTGTAAACTTATTAATCTTGGAAATTTTAAAGGTATGATATTTATAACTGGATTTTTATTCAAGATAAATTAAATGAATAATTCTAGTATAAATAAATGGAAGGAAATATTTAGTGTTAATAAGTTGGGTTTTATTTTAAATGGTTATGGATATATTATGTAAATGTTTCAAAACTAAATATTAGGACAATGAATTGTTGAATAGAAATTCCCAACCTTAGTTTTAAAATTTATTAAATACTCAAAGTTTGAAAACATTGAAATCGAAGTGTTTTTATTCAAACTGAAAGTGAATCTAAAGGTTATGAGTTTAGACTGAATTTAAAGTAAATAAAATTTTATAGGCGTGGAAACTATTTACTTTATAAAGAAATTTTAAATTCAACTGTTTTATTTTGTATACTGTTGAATATCCAAACCATTTAAGTTTTGAAAGTTATGGTTTTAAAGCTATGAATTTCGAAGTATTATGTTTTGAAAGTTATAATTCAAATGTTTGGGTTTCAGATATTATAAAATTTATAGCAGTATGATTTTGGAAAAGATATATGTGAAATAAAGATGATATTATACTGATTTAGGTTTATAAATGATATCAAATTGATTTGGTTTTTAAAACGAAAAAGGGTATCATATTATATGGTTTTGGAATGGGTATATATTTTGGTTTTGAAAGTAAAACTATTTTGATAAGACCGCGGTGTTATAATAACGTTTGGTTGTTGAAGAGACTGGGATCGGAAGTTGTCATACTCTCTGCCAACTCCGAAAATACTTTAACAACCATGTACCCGGTGGAGATTCCAGAATGAAGTAGGATGGCGGCGACATTTCCTTTGAGGTAAATACGTGGACCCGACTCCCGTGAGTTGGCATAAGGTGGCTAAAACAGGAGCGATTCTCGGGCCAAGGGGGTTAGCGCGCTTTATCGGACACATCCCTTCGATACTATACTCTGACTTTGGATTGATTCGGTGGCCACCTTTATTTTTTTGATTTTGGGGGTGTTTGTTCGAGGTGGGCGGTAGCTGAGGCTATGCGCTACCACCAGTCCGGATAGCAATTGGTATATCTACCCTGCCATTGCCTAGTTATGCCGTGTCACCTACCCTAGCGCGCCTTATACGATTTTGGTTTTGTACCATACCTATAGAGTGCCCTCTCACGACGCCCAGTACGGTGGAGATTACGGTACTGTATAGAATATGGGAATATATATAACTGTGTTAAGGTGGAAAATGTAAAGCCTTAATGCTATTTAAAAGTAAGTTTATTTTACGAATAGACACTATTATAATAGCGAAATATACAACATAGTAAATAGTTTAACGGATCCTTAAGAGATGTGCATCCCGAGCATCTTTTGAGTTACTGCACTCATATTTATTCCTGTTGATTTAACTTACAAAAGATCCTTTAGTTCTGACTCGAGTGTTTTGTCTTTTAAATTCGCTCGGGTCAGTCCGAGCGTTTCAGGATTTGAAGATTTTATTCTGGAGGACGAAGATGAAGATTTGTAGTATTACTATCTATTATATTATTCCACTACACCATTTGATTTCGCTACATTAATATTTATTGGTATGTGAACTCTGATATTTATTGTATAAAGAAAAATCAAATGTTTTGTAACAGTTTTATGAACTGTATATTTATTATTATATTTTATTGTTCCGCTGCAAGATTCTATTTTGTTTTTTCTTCTTTCTTCATCTTCTCGGTGGTTATCTTATTTACCCCATAACAATCTGCCCTTCTGTATGGTTTGAATTGGCATATGTGTCGATTTAAAGCGTGCGAAAAGGCGGGACGTTACATGAATAATGAAGGTTGACCAATTAATTGATTTAGAATTAATTAGTGTTAAATGAAGAAATATAAGAGATTGAGGTTAGAAATTCAATTAGAATCAATTGAATTAATTTGGAAGTGATCAAATTTGTTATGAATGATGGAATGGTATTGGATGCTTGAATGAGATCATATTCCTGATATGAAATATTGTGTATTTCATTTTGATAATTTGGGGTTAGGATGACACGAGTCTCCAAGAGGCCGGGGTCGGGTATTAGGAAATACCCGAAACCACTTCGAATATTTTTATAGATTGATATGTGAAATCTATATGCTGGAGTGAAGTGATTTAAAGGAAATTGGACTATTTAAATCTAAGCCTTGGTACTTAGGAAATGGATGTGTGGAATAAATGATGCCTATAACTAATTGTGGCTTTGTGAATTGAATCGACTTACCTCGGGTTTTATATAAGCTGTTTGCTTTGGTATTCCATGTTAGTTGGGTTTACTCACGCTGGTTTCCAGCCTGACCCGGGTGTTACTTTGGTGTAATGCTCTGGTCAGACCGAGTATTACAGATTTTCAGGTAGGTACGTTTTGGAGCTCAGGAGACGAGCTGGATAGCAAGAGCGTATAGAGTATTTCCGCTGTATAATATTGTTGTGTATCTGTGACATGATAATTGAGTAAATTCAATGTCTGTATATATGTGACTCTAATGTATTTAAATGTAATTGACAGATATAGTATTATTCTGTAAACCATTATTATTTATTATTATATTTTATCCGCTGCGAATGTGAGATGTTCGTGTTTTCTAATCTTTTTCCTTCTTCTTCTTCTTCTTCTTCTTCTTCTTCTTTTTCATAACTATCTGGAATTTTCGGGTTCGAAAATTTCGGGTCGTTACATTTGGTATCAGAGCTGAAAGGTTAAGCGAGAACCTTGGCTCTGGTGGGAGTTACTCATTAAATAGAGTCCGTAGTACTCTAGAATAGGTTGAGTGTGTGTGTGTGTGTGTATATATATATATATGAGAGCGTACTTGTTATTTTCTTATATAAAGGTTTTAAATGATTTTATATAAAAGCATATTTTGATATATAAAGAAATATTTCATTCTACTAAATATTAAGGCGATTGGTTGTTAAATTATGGAAATTGGAATTAAGCAGTAATATAATACAACCAAATTAAAATTTAATTAATTGAAAATGAAATTCTAAAATTAGAATTCAGAAATTAAATTGTTTGAAAGCTTTAAATAAAAGTAAGTTTGAAATGGATTCAAGC
This sequence comes from Allium cepa, assembly GCA_030765085.1. Lineage (NCBI taxonomy): Eukaryota > Viridiplantae > Streptophyta > Magnoliopsida > Asparagales > Amaryllidaceae > Allium > Allium cepa. Next base: position 721,242,000 of record CM060943.1, read on the forward strand.
TGAAATTTAATCTTGAATTTATAGAAATAAGAATAATATGAAAAGGAAATGGGTATCTAGTTATGATTACCTTGAATATTATCGTAAATAGTTATTGTGTTTAATAATGACATAATTGTTATTAGGTACATTTATAAGATAAGTATAACTTCTAAATTTAAAGTGGGTTTTAAAATTTGTGACGTTTTAAAAACCTAAGTTTAGAAACAATTTATTGTTTCAAAGAGTTAAAGAAATAACAAATAATATAATTCAGACTATTTTGAATATAGTCTTATTTTTAAAACAAGAAATGTTTGGGAAGATTTTTAAGGGATTTGTTTTGAAATTAAAACCAAGGGTGGTTTAAAATTTTTAAGGTAGCTTGGTGTGTAAAGGAAATAAATATGACATAAACTCTAAGGTGGAGTTTTGAATTTTCCTTGGAATGTGATGTGAAACCCAAAGTTAAGCAAGTTTTAAACTTAAGTGGAAAGGTTATTAATCTGAGGTTTAAAATTTGAATGGGAATTGGAATTAAATTCAAGCAGGAATTGAAATGATTTGAAATTGAAGCGGATTCAATGTGGAATTAGTCCAAATTTATTTGAATAATTTGGAACTGTAAATAAAGTTGAATAAGTAAGAATCAAATGGAATTTGATTTGAAATTGGAAAGAAATTGAGAATTGATTCAACATGAATTGGGAATAAATCAAGTCCAATGGAAATTGGAGTTATTCAAATTGGAATTGGGTCAATTTAAATGGAAGTGGAAATTTAAATTGAATTGTTGGGGATGTGAACAGTTTGACTCTGGTGTAACGACCCGAAATTTCCGATCCCGAAAATTCTAGATAGTTATGAAAAAAAGAAAGAGATAGAAGAAGAAGAAGAAGATCAAAAGCACCAACATCTCACATTCGTAGCGGATAAAATATAATAATAAACAATAACAGTTTACAAAGAATAATATTCTATCGATTACATTTAAATACATCAGAGTTACACATATATTCAACACTGGATATATAAAAATCAACATGTCTCAGATTTACAATATTGAAATATAGCAGAAATACTCTACATGTTCCTGCCATCCAGCTCGACTCCTGAGCTCCAGAACGTTCCTACCTGAAAATCTGTAATACCCGGTCCGACCCGAGCATTACACCAAAGTAGCACCCGGGTCAGGCTGGAAACCAGCGTGAGTAAATCCAACTAACATGGAATACCAATCAAACAACTTATATAAAACCCGGGGTAACTCGATTCAATCCGCAAAAGCCACAATTAGTTAGTCATCATTTATTCCACATATCCATTTCCCAAGTACCAAGGCTTAGATTTAAATAGTCCAATTTCCTTTAAATCACTTCACTCCAGCATATAGATTTCACATATCAATCTATAAAAATATTTGAAGTGGTTTCGGGTATTTCCTAATACCCGACCCCGGCCTCTTCGAGACTCGTGTCATCCTAACCCAAATTATCAAAATGAAATACACAACATTTCATATCAGGAGTACCATCTCATTCAAGCATCCAATACCATTCCATCATTCATAACAAATTTGATCACTTCCAAATTAATTCAATTGATTCTAATTGAATTTCAATCCTCAATCACTTAGATTTCTTTACTTGTTAATTAATTAATTTCAAATCAAATAATTCAATTATCCCTTCAATATATATCTTGATTAATCAACCTGGATTAATTATCCTTTAATTTCATTCAAGCAACTATCTTTAATTAACTTCACCATATTACTTATCCTCAACCAAAACGATAAGTAATCTTAATTACTTCATGAACAAATTAACTATTTAGTTACATTAATCCTTCATTATTTATATATTAACTTCTCATAAGTCACTCATTATTGATTAATCAATCTTAATTAAGAAATCTTTAATTACGTCATTGATTATATAAATTAACGACTTTCAATTCTATTTTAATTGATCCAAACCTAAATTAATTACATTAATTAAACCACAATATTAAACATTCTTGATCTATCTCAACCCTGTAATTAACTATCCATTTATTTACTTCATTAAATAAATCAATTTCTCCTTAATTAATCATCTTAATTAATCTCCTGATTAATTTCACAAAGTAATTATATTTTATTAATTTCAGTAAGTAATTATTTATCAAACCATCCAATGATTATTCTGAATTACTTACACTCAATTAATTAACTTAATTTATTAATTAAGTCAAACCCTTAATTACTAAATTAATTAACCCAAATTATTAATTAATTGAATTAATAAATTTTAATTACCCCACTAATTAAATGAATCACAAATCATTAAGCCCTTATCAATATTAAGGTGAAACATTTCCTTATTTATGACTTAAGTAAACAACAATTTAAAATCCAAATACTTCGAGTCAAACCACAATTAACTCGAGAACCAACCAAAAACAAAGTCACATTATCATCAGTGCACATCCAATCAACTTAATCGATCAACCAATTTTTTTTTTTTAAATTTAACCATTTAAATATAAATAATAAAAAAAATCAAACAGAGTGAGATTTACTCACCTTTGATTTTGTTTGCGACCCACTTCAATCCGACTTGCTTCCTTTCAGATCTTAACCTTGAATAAACATTTATTTGATTTATTAATACTTGAAAATAATTGGATAAATTTATTTCCATTTAATAATTTACTTTCAAACCAATTTTCTTTTAATAAAATATTTTTAGCCGTTAAAATAATCAATTAAGTTTATGAAACAAATTTATTTTCATAACACATTATTTTAAAATAAACCTGCAAGTCCAAATATATATATATATATATACACCTTTAATCTTCTCTTTTTTTTCTTTTTAGAAACCCAAATGCTTATAAAATTTAATTATAGAGATTCGAAAAATCTAGCTTTTATAAAACTTTCAGTACTTGAAATTCCTGTGTAAATTTTTCCCCAAAGTCTCATATATTTTTAAATTGAAACCTGCACGTGCATTTATCTATATATATATTCTGTTTGCTGTAATTAAACTTGTGTTTGAAGTTTTAAATTTGAAAATAAAAATTATACCTTACAGCAACGGTTTCCCCTCCTTTCACGAAATTGCCCGGAGCTTAACGTCCCACCCTCCCTCTGTCTGCCACATGCATCGCGATGACTACCAAGCTACCATTGTCCCAGCCATGCTCGAGAACCCTAGCAATATCACGACTTCCTTTTTCCAAGCGAGCCTCAAACGCTGCCCAAACCACTCCGCGATGACAGACAACATCGCGCGCTCAACTCTCCTCATTGGTCATGCTCGAGCCCACGCCAAGATCTAGTCATGCATGCCCCACGAACGAACCCAAACCCTAGCTGCTACTTTGATTGCGTCGAAGGATTTGAAATCGCGAATCGCCGTCCACCTCCCTTGCGCGATTTCGTGAGATCGCGAGATCGAACCAGTCGCCATTTTTCTCTTTCGATTTTCATGATTTAGAACCTGAGGGCTGCGGCCATTTCCTATTTTCGATTTCGAATTTTATTTCGAATGGAAATGAAATGTGAACGAGAATAGAAGAGGGGAAGAACTAGGTCTTGGATAAATTTTTGTTGTTCTTTTCTTTTAAATCGGCCATCAATTTGATTTATTTTTTTAATGAGGTCGATTTTGGTCTGGAAGCATGAGGGGACGAAGATGTAATAATAAAGATGGGAATGGCTTCTTGAGTACGCCTGACCATTATATAATTAAATATTGAAAATATCTCGTGTTGTATAACGCGAAATCCCAAACCCCGAATCAGACATGCCGCAGGCGTTTAAAAGGTTTTACTCACGTTCCGAACGTGATGGAACGTGTTTCGGAAGCTAATTCGATCGTATGCGCGAGTTAGAGAAAAAAACGATCAAATTTAAATTAAAACTATTAGAACAGTTCTAAGCGTTTTGAACTGTTAGGGTCAAACGACAACCCCGATTGCTATGAAAATTGAAATCCGATAATAACTAACTATTACGGATCCAATGGAATTGGTTTCGTCGAATTCCAAGACTGTCCCTCGGAAAACTATTTTTAAATTCAATTTAAACGATATATTATTAAAATTGAACAAATTACCTTTAAATTATATTTCAATTATTCTATTATCTTTAGTATTATCATTATAAATTTTATAAGCCTTCAAATTATTTAAACAGGCTTGGAAATTTCAGATTCACAATTTACCCAATTTCAATTGTTAAATTCAATACTTAAACTATATAATTCAATGATTTAGTTATCAAGTAAAAACTGATATCTGGAATTCAAGTTAAAATTAACTTTTAAATATTTAAAATCAATTAAATATTCCAATTTAAATTGTTATAAATTCCGGGTCGTCACATTCCTCCCTCCTTAAAAGAATTTCATCCCCGAAATTACTAGTTAGGAAGAATGGTTCAAAACCTGTTTACCTTTTCCCAAAACCCACAATTCAACATCCTACCAACTGTCTTTTATAAAAGACTTCTTATCCTTCTTACTCACTTCCCAAACTCTCCCACAGTTTCCAAACAATCCCTTTTTACTCAATCATTCAAATTTCAATTTAAAACCAAATTTGGAATTATCAAAATTTTCTCAAAAATTTTCTTACTCTCTAAATTCCCAAAAAAAATTTCCAGCGTCTCCTTTGCGCGGCTAGCTCGGTACTACTACAAAATGCCTCTACGGGCTCCCAAATTCCAATAGAAAACAAAGGCCAAGTGGCTAGATCAAAACCCAATCCAATTTCAAACAGAAATTTAAATACATACCTTTTTGTCGGGCAATTCAAATTTATCTTCTAATATCAAATCCAAATTTTCTTTTCCCTTTAATGTACCTGCATATCCTACTTAGCAACAAGATTTAATCGTAACCTTTCAAATCATTTTATACATTTCCTTTCAGAAGTTTTCATGTCTACTTCTATTCAAATTAGTTTTCCCCATTTTCATACGAATTCAATTTATTTCAGTTTTGAATATTGAATTTTATCTTTTATTTATAACTGATTCATATTAGTTTCATCTACTATTTTACTTAAATTTCCAATTTGAATTCGTTCTGTCGTTAACAAAAAAATTTCCAAAAATTTTCTAACTCCCAAAATTTTCAGAAAATTTTGACAGAGTCTCCTTTATACGGAGAAGCTTTTGCAATTTGACAAGAGATATAAATGTGTATACATCGACCCACACGGTCGGAAAAAGCAAAACAGTTCATATTTCCTATTAGGCGTACCTTATTTAGCATTTTAAGCAAGCAGCTTATTAATTTAAGCAATTAGTGCAACCAAATCCAGCCAAACGGCCTTTAGATACCTGTACTTACTCAATTTAAATATGTAAGTGCCGTATATAGAAAATTCATCAGCATTTCTGTGACGCCCCACCTCTATACCCATGCTAGCCAAGGACACTACAAGGTAATGCCGTCAACTAACACGGAGAATAAGGCTGGTTAGGAGCGACCATCTATAGCCTTGCTCTAACTATCTATTGAATACATCGACAATAAACATACTAAGCAGGTCGACATTCCCAATGAATACTTAAAAACAAAACCATAGGTGGTTGGATCTATCAGAACAGAATATAACAACTCAAATGTAATATACATCATAGAACAGTAAATCATCATATACATATATACAGATACATAACAGAGTATACAAAGTAATACATGTCAAGTGGTATAGCAAACCACAATATACAGACGAGTCAAAAGAATACATATCAGAGTCACTACAAAATAGGACTACACAAAAGCTATAACGAAAAGGAACAAGCTGAATAGACCATGCGGAAGCAAAATAGGCTAAGTCCAAAAGCACCTAACCTGAAACAACTCGGTCTAACCCGAGTATGAAATACACAGGTCAGTCTAGCTAAACAAATCAGTTAGATAAACTGAACAACAATAAACCTACAAGGTTACAAAACATAATAGATATCTCTAAAAGAGATAACACAATCATCTAACGAAAGATGAATCATATAGAACAAGCCTCATATCATCGGCAACATATAGAAACAAAGGATAAGAATATCCCAAAGCAAGCCAAAAGGCAATAACAAATACCAATGAGGTATACAAGTTCCACAAGGTAAACGCTACGCATCATGCGGCTCATAATGACCAACATCGAAGGGCGATACCTAGGGAATATACATATGAATGAAACATCAGAAAATTTGCTCGAGCTCAGTACTGTACAAACAAGGATCCATGAGCCCGAAGACTCCAAACCCAATATCACCCATGCGGCTCATAACAACCAACATCGGAAGCGATACTAAAGGGCAACCCAATATCACCCATGCGGCTCATAACGACCAACATCGGAAGCGATACTAAAGGGCAACAAACCCGAAGGCACAAACCCGAAGGCACATACCCGAAGGCAACAAACCGTAGTGGTGAAGGTCGAAGACCCAGTACTGGACACCACTAACTGGCGGAATGTGTCACAACTCTCGAAAAGGAATCCGAAAAGTGTTAACGTATGTCCCATAACCACTCGTTCGCACTAAACGATTTACTATCCGTCAGCCACTTTCACACTCAAAACAGTACAAAGTTTACCTCATGTCATCGATAAACCAAACCCGAAGGTCAAAACGATCAATTGAATAGGTCGGGTATTAATCGGAAAGATAAACGTACAGATTCATGGTCCGTGTTTTTCCCAACCATTTAATCACCCTTCCACTTCGCTTGAAGTGCGAAATTGTGCGTGTGTTTAAGTAGAATTTATAAATTGGAGAAACGAGCTTTTAATATGATTAGAAAGATTATTTTATAAAAACCCGTGGATGAAGTCAAGAATAAGTTATCAAAGTCAAAGATGCAATAACAACCACTAAAAAGCAACATGAATCGATAAAATCCGAAAAACCAATCAAAACGAGCATAAATAGGCAAAACAGAAAAACAGGAGCAGGTCAGTCGACTGAAATCCCTGTTCAGTCGACTGAAAATTGTCTAGAAAAATTTTGGGCTTCAGCTCAGTCGACTGAACAGAGGATCCAGTCGACTGAACCCAATTTCCTGCATTTCCTACTTATTACCAATGAAGTGCAAACTCTCCCAACTTCAATCGGACGAGCACAGACGCTAGGGGTTTACGCCCAGCGGCTACCCGGCCCTATAAGCACTTCGATTCATCACCAAAAACATGATCAAAACATCAAAGTTAGGATTTCAAAGAATTGAACCCAAACACTAAAAATTCGGATATTTACCAATTCAATCCAAACTAAAAGCAAGTGCATAAGAACAAGTGCTAGGAATTCATACCCAACATTAATGAAATCAAGAGAAGTAGATGTGAGTTCAAAACTCACCTTTAACCCAAAAACAAGAAGATGGAGCTCAATAACAAGGAGAAGACCAACCAAACACTACTTCAACTCAACAAGCTTCAATCTAAGAATAAAATACATATTGCCCAATTTAGGTTTAGGAAATTTTCTGAAATTGAAGAGGAGAAGAGTTGGAGAAGATGAAGAAGAGCTTACCAATGGATTCTCTTTGATTTTGGAGCAAGAATCAAGTTTACAAGAAGAAACTAGGGCTTGCAAATTTCTATTTCCTCTTCTCTTCCACCATTTTCAGTTCTAGCTTAAGAAATGAAATGAAATGAAATGAGGATGAATGAAGAGAAGGGATTGGGTTAGGGTATTAGTTAACTAGTGGGCTGAACCCAAACCCAAAACCCAATAGAAAAAGGGTCAAAATTTCACAAACTCCAAACATATCAAAGATTATACTCAAAAAGATCGCAAACTCCATTTTGGAACCAATGGAGGTAGTTTCGAGTTCCAATTCGGCCATTTGCAGAAAGTAGCTTTTCGGACCCAAAAATCCGACTAACGACGTTATACTAAAATTAAACATTTAAATATCAAATCGTTAAATATGCGGGTTGTTATAGATCTCCCCTCCTTACAAAATTGCGTCCCCGCAATTCCTAGAGACGATATTTGTAACAACTACATACATATAATCAATCAAAAGAAAAGGAAATAAGCTCGAGATGAAAAGACATACTCGCCGTTTCAAAGCAAAGAAAGAAAACCCGGATAAGATCGCTCGACAAACTCTCTGGTTTCCTAAGTACAGTCATTGGGATTAGCGGACCATTGAACTTTAACGAACGACACGTCCTTATTACGAAGGTGTCGCACCTCCATGTCAAGCACGCGAATAGGTTGCTGTACAATAGATAAGTCCGGTGAGACCTCAAGCTCTTGCAAATCAGGAGAAGCAATAACAGAATCCGACTCCCGGAGACACTTCCGAAGTTGCGAGACGTGGAACACGTCATGAATACCAGATAAATGAGCTGAAAGTGAAACTCTATAAGCCACAGGGCCAATATGTTCAGTAATAGAAAATGGTCCTATAAAGCAAGGAGATAATTTCCCAGTCGTACTGAAACGCATAACCCCTTTCAAAGGAGAAACACGAATAAAAACAAGATCACCAATTGAGAATTCGAGAGGCTTCCTACGGTTGTCCGCATAGGATTTCTAACGACTTTGTGCCTCTTTCATTCTCAACCGGATAAGATCAATCTTCTCGGAAGAATCACGAACAAAATTTGGACCAAGAATAAGCTTCTCTCCAGATTCCAACCAACAAGAAGGAGATCGACATGGCCTTCTGTATAAGGCTTCGAAAGGAGCCATACCGATACTAGACTGAAAACTATTGTTGTAGGAGAATTCTACAAGAGGTAGGTGATCCTCCCAACTACCACCAAAATCAAAAATACAAATACGGAGAAGATCTTCCAAGATACGATTCACCCGTTCAGTCTGTCCGTCAGACTGCGGATGATAAGCTGTAGAAAAATTAAGCTTCGTTCCCAAAGCTTGCTGAAGACTTTTCCAGAAATGACTCGTGAATAAAGGATCACGATCACTCACAATAGAACTAGGAACACCGTGAAGTCTCACGATTTCCTTGACATATAACTTAGCCAAATGCGAAGCAGTCCTATTAGACTTAATAGGGACGAAATGAGCAGACTTAGTGAGGCGATCAACAATAACCCAAATACTAGAATGACCCGATCTCGAACGAGGTAGGCCGTCAATGAAATCCATAGAAATCTGATCCCATTTCCACAATGGAATCTCAAGAGGCTGAAGAAGACCCGAAGGACGCCGATGCTCGGCCTTAAAACGCTGACAAGTTATGCAATTGCTCACATAACTCGCCACATCGCGTTTCATGCCTTCCCAATAATAAAGACGATGCATATCGGCATACATCTTGCTACTACCGGGATGAATGGTATACTTAGAACGGTGACAGTCATCAAGAATGTCATGCCTAAGTGCAAGATCAGAAGGCACAAAAAGACGGTTCTTCTTACGAAGACACCCATGAGAATCAATGCTAAAATCTTGCAACGCCTCATCACAAGATCCAGACTCACAAAGCTGAATAAAATGCAATAAATCAGGATCACGCCGCTGAGCATCAGCAATACGATCCAACAAAATAGGTCGAGCTCTCAAACTAAATAATAGAATAGGAGAATCAGAAGATGAACCTCGATCCCGAATTTCACGAAAAGATAGAGTCTCAAGAATATTCCATTCGGCAAGCATCATAGAAATAACAGCCGAATGTTTGCGACTACGCATCTGCAACACGATTACCCTTACTAGGGGTATACTGGATATCAAAGTCATGGGAAGCAAGAAACTTGAGCCAACGTTGTGGTCTCATATTGAGTTCCTTCTGAGTGAACAAATACTTCAAAGATTTATGATCGGTATAGAGAATGAAGCGCTCGCCCAATAAATAGTGTCGCCAAATCTTCAAGGCGAAAACAATGGCGGCAAGCTCAAGATCATGAGTGGCATAGCGGACTTCATTCGGACGCAGTTGCCTAGAAGCATAAGCAACTACCCGATCCTTCTGCATAAGAACAGCACCGAGACCACTACCACAAGCATCGGTGTAGACAACAAGATCATGATTCCCCTCGGGAACCACTAAAATAGGAGCATTAGTGAGAAGTTCCTTCAATGTCAGAAAGGAAGCTTCACACTTGTCGGACCAATCAAAACGAATGCCTTTCCGAGTAAGGCAAGTGAGAGGAAGCACAACACGGGAAAAATCCTTAATGAACCGACGGTAATAACCCGCCAATCCAAGGAAACTACGAATCTCATGCACATTCTCAGGCCTCTTCCAATTCTGGATGGCTTCGATCTTTGAGGGATCGACAGAAATGCCATCGGAAGATACAACATGGCCTAAGAACTTAACCTTATTCTCCCAAAAATGGCACTTGGAGAATTTGGCTCTAAGCTGATGATGACGGAGGGTACTCAAGACAATTCTCAAGTGATTAGCATGCTCAGCTTCAGACTTAGAATAAATAAGGATATCATCAATGAACACAAGGACGAACTTATCGAGATATTCCCGGAATGTTCGATTCATGAGATCAACAAAGAAAGTAGGAGCATTCGTCAAACCGAACGGCATAACGAGCCACTCAAAAGAACCATAACGAGTGCAGAAAGCTGTAACAGGAATGCTATCTTCCGCGACTCGTAATTGATGAAAACCTGTGGCAAGGTCGAGTTGAGAAAAGAACTTAGCACCACTCAATAGATTGAACATATCATCGATCCTAGGCAATGGATACCTATTTCTGATGGTTAACTCGTTAAGCTTGCGATAATCAATGCAAAGCCTAAGAGTTCCATCGGACTTCTTCACGAAGACGACCGCGGATCCCCATGGAGAAAAACTGGATTGAATCAACTGCTAGGACTCAAGCTCTAAAAGCTGCTTTTTGAGTTCCTCATTTTTCTTTGTAGACATCCTCGTGGGAGGACGACTAACTGGCTGCGCGCCTGGAATGAGATCAATGCGGAACTCAATTGCCCTCTTAGGTGGTAAACCCGAGATAGGCTCAAAAACATCAGAAAAGTCACAAGCAATAGGAATACGAGATATATCATCATCATCATCTCGCAAATCAAGAGAATATAAAGCCATTTCGGAATTATCCACATTCCGAAGAACAAGAGATAACAGAGTAGGCGAATCCGGATGTCGAAGATACAAAATTCTCTCCGAACAAATAATCCTGGCATAATATCTCACTAGCCAGTCCATACCCAAAACCAAATCAAATTCCAGACAAGAAATAACATGCAGATTCGCACGAAAAGAAAAACCACATAAAACAATCTCAATATCATCACAAAGCAAACTAAGGGTCGCGGATCCCCTAATAGGATTCGCAATCCCTAAAGAAGTAACCAAACAAGAAACATCCAAAGATAAATCATCAACGAGCTTCTTCGATACGAAAGAATGTGAAGCACCCGTATCGAAAAGAACTCGTATACTATGGTCATAAAATAAAATAGAACCTTCTAAAATGGATGGAGATATACCTTTGGGCAGAGAGGGACCTTTAGAAGCCTTGGTAGCATAAAGATTGCTAGACTTAGCACCAGCCGGAACAGTAGAGAAAGCTGAAACATGATGACCTTCCTTCTTGCAATAACGGCAGAAGAGAGGTTTAGGACAAGCTCGAATAATATGATCCGGAGAACCACAATTAAAACACTTTCGAACGAAAGGTGTTCCGAAAGAGTGAGGCTGAGAACTAGGACCACTAGTCTTCTTCTTCTTAGAAGGAAAAGGCCTGGACTTCTGAATTGGAAACGGCCTCTTGTTGGGGTTCTGGGAAACCTCAACATCAACATCACTATCACGCTCCTTCTCGACGGTCTCGAGATGAAGTGCCGAATCAACCAACTCCTCAAAAGAAAGTTTAAGTTGGAGCAACAAAGATTTCTTAAGATATTTCTTAAGACCAGAGACAAACTTCAGATTCTTCTTATAAGAAGTGCTGATGAATTCAAGACCATACTTAGATAAAGCCTCGAATGATGCAACATACTCAGAAACAGAAGATTTCCCTTGCTTCAACTCAAGGAAGCGACGGGTCAATAAATTTTTTTCAGATTCAGCAACGAACTTGAGTTCAAATCGTCCCCGAAACCGAGTCCAAGAAAGAGTAGACTCATCGATTTCGGCTACAAGAAGCTCATACCAATCAAGAGCACGCTCTTGTAATAAGCTAGAAGTTACAAGAACTCTATCATGGTCAGAAAGATCCATGCGAGAGAAAATACGCTCGCACGTGCGAAGCCAAGCTTGGACTTCAAGAACAGACTCGGAGCCCTTAAACGGCTTTCCCCCAAGATGAGCAAAATCACTACACTGGCGTGCAAAGGCAGACTTGCGAGGTGGAGACACTCGAGGAGGAACTGGAGGCTGAGTGCTCCTAAACAATTCCAAAAACTGATCAGCAGACATATAAACGCCATCCGGATGTGTGCCACTGGATTGCCTAGCATCCGAACGTCGTCCCCTGCCTCTTCCAGCCATACGCTGAAAGTAATATAAGAACGAGATTATTCACAAGGTAGATACTTCATTACGGAATACTACGGAAAAAATGCATTCCTAGACGTATTCCCCAAATTCTATCTAACCTTGATGGAATAAAGAGACACGATGATTCAAAGGTTTGTATCACTTGTATACTTTGATGTACTGTAATATGTGCTCTATTCTGTGTTTGTCATAGTTTGTTCTGAACTCAGCTCTGATACCACGCTGTGACGCCCCACCTCTATACCCACGCTAGCCAAGGACACTACAGGGTAATGCCGTCAACTAACACGGAGAATAAGGCTGGTTAGGAGCGACCATCTATAGCCTTACTCTAACTATCTATTGAATACATCGACAATAAACATACCAAGCAGGTCGACATACCCAATGAATACTTAAAAACAAAACCATAGGTGGTTGGATCTATCAGAACAGAATATAACAACTCAAATGTAATATACATCACAGAACAGTAAATCATCATATACGTATATACAGATACATAACAGAGTATACAAACTAATACATGTCAAGTGGTATAGCAAACCACAATATACAGACGAGTCAAAAGAATACATATCAGAGTCACTACAAAAGCTATAACGAAAAGGAACAAGCTGAATAGACCATGCGGAAGAAAAATAGGCTAAGTCCAAAACCACCTAACCTGAAACAACTCGGTCTGACCCGAGTATGAAATACACAGGTCAGTCTAGCTAAACAAATCAGTTAGATAAACTGAACAACAATAAACCTGCAAGGTTACAAAACATAATAGATATCTCTAAAAGAGATAACACAATCATCTAACGAAAGATGAATCATATAGAACAAGCCTCATATCATCGGCAACATATAGAAACAAAGGATAAGAATATCCCAAAGCAAGCCAAAAGGCAATAACAAATACCAATGAGGTATACAAGTTCCACAAGGTAAACGCTACGCATCATGCGGCTCATAATGACCAACATCGAAGGGCGTTACCTAGGGAATATACATATGAATGAAACATCAGAAAATTTGCTCGAGTCGGTACTGTACAAACAAGGATCCATGTGTCCGAAGACTCCAAACACAATATCACCCATGCGGCTCATAACGACCAACATCGGAAGCGATACTAAAGGGCAACCCAATATCACCCATGCGGCTCATAACGACCAACATCGGAAGCCATACTAAAGGGCAACAAACCCGAAGGCACAAACCCGATGGCACATACCCGAAGGAAACAAACCGTAGTGGTGAAGGTCGAAGACCCAGTACTGGACACCACTAACTGGCGGAATGTGTCACAACTCTCGAAAAGGAATCCGAAAAGTGTTAATGTATGTCCCATAACCACTCATTCGTACTAAACGATTTACTATCCGTCAGCCACTTTCACACTCAAAACAGTACAAAGTTTACCTCATGTCATCGATAAATCAAACCCGAAGGTCAAAACGATCAATTGAATAGGTCGGGGAATAATCGGAAAGATAAACGCACAGATTCATGGTCCGTGTTTTGCCCAACCATTTAATCACCCTTCCACTTCGCTCGAAGTGCGAAATTATGCGCGTGTTTAAATAGAATTTATAAATTGGAGAAACGAGCTTTTAATATGATTAGAAAGATTATTTTATAAAAACCTGTGGATGAAGTCAAGAATAAGTTATCAAAGTCAAAGATGTAATAACAACCACTAAAAAGCAACATGAATCGATAAAATCCGGAAAACCAATCAAAACGAGCATAAATAGGCAAAACAGGAAAACAGGAGCAGGTCAGTCGACTGAAATCCCTGTTCAGTCGACTGAAAATTGTACAGAAAAATTTCGGGCTTCAGCTCAGTCGACTGAAAAGAGGATCCAGTCGACTGAACCCAATTTCCTGCATTTCCTACTTATTACCAATGAAGTGCAAACTCTCCCAACTTCAATCGGACAAGCATGGACGCTAGGGGTTTACGCCCAGTGGCTACCCGGCCCTATAAGCACTTCGATTCATTACCAAAAACATGATCAAAACATCAAAGTTAGGATTTCAAAGAATTGAACCCAAACACTAAAAATTCGGATATTCACCAATTCGATCCAAACTAAAAGCAAGTGCATATGAACAAGTGCTAGGAATTCATACCCAACATCAATGAAATCAAGAGAAGTAGATGTGAGTTCAAAACTCACCTTTAACCCAAAAACAAGAAGATGGAGCTCAATAACAAGGAGAAGACCAACCAAACACTACTTCAACTCAACAAGCTTCAATCTAAGAATAAAACACATATTTCCCAATTTAGGTTTAGGAAATTTTCTGAAATTGAAGAGGAGAAGAGTTAGAGTAGATGAAGAAGAGCTTACCAATGGATTCTCTTTGATTTTGGAGCAAGAATCAAGTTTACAAGAAGAAACTAGGGCTTGCAAATTTCTATTTCCTCTTCCCTTCCACCATTTTCAGTTCTAGCTTAAGAAATGAAATGAAATGAGGATGAATGAAGAGAAGGGGTTGGGTTAGAGTATTAGTTAACTAGTGGGCTGAACCCAAACCCAAAACCCAATAGAAAAAGGGTCAAAATTTCACAAACTTCAAACATATCAAAGATTATACTCAAAAAGATCGCAAACGCCATTTTGGAACCAATGGAGGTAGTTTCGAGTTCTAATTCGGCCATTTGCAGAAAGTAGTTTTTCGGACCCAAAAATCCGACTAACGACGTTATATTTAAATTAAACATTTAAATATAAAATCGTTAAATATGCGGGTTGTCACAATTTCACTTACTTTCAATAGCTAAACACATGCATTACATAAGCAACAAGCACCAAACATTTTCCATAAGCGATTTATATAACTTTAAAGCTAATTCAACTGCTTTCAACCAATTCATAAGCCATTCATTCAATTTTAATAGTTTGCAACTCAATTTCTTACATTCAATTGATTTTTAATCCAAACAAGCTCATATTTACTTCAATTAATTCTAAAACCAATTTATTTAATCTCTATCAACTCATAGATTAATTTCAACTCATTCTGTATTTAATTCCATTTCATTTCTAATTATTCACCAACCATTCATTGCATTTCATTTTATCTCCGCACTGGATTCATTTAAAATTATTTCATTGTGCTTAACAACATTCAATGCTTATATTAATATCCATTTCCCAAAAATAAATTTAACCCAAACCTTTTATTTAATAACCTTCCATTCTAATAATCCAATACCAACCAAAACTTTGATTTAGTTTTTATTAAATCAGACTTTATCCATTTATTATTTAATTCAATTAACTCATTTGTTCACCCACTTTAAATTTTTAATTCACTTACTTAATTCAATTTCAAATTTACTTAATTTATAAAATATCATTCTCAATTTATTTCTACTAACCTGGGTTTAATTTGCAACTCAAACCATTTCTATTATAATTCACTTACATTTCATTATCAAATCCAAGTCGAATTCTATTTACAATTTGAATTCATTTTCAAATTCCATTATTAACTTACAATCCATTTTATTTATCCGAGTTAAACTTTATTAATACACTCTATCGAATAATTATTTAACCAATTAGCTTATTTCCAACTTCTAAATCAATATTCGATTTTAATTATAAAATCACTTCATTAATTCCAGTTTGGATTTCCTTTTATTTCCCCAAAATTCCAACACCCTTATTTAAAAATTTTATAAATGCTTTTAAATTCACATCATATTAATAAAATAGCTCTTTATAAAAATTTACTTCTTATAACTCAATGTCTCAACCAGCCCATCCTTGTTCTCATAGAAATTCGGTCATGCGTTGATCAGGCGTAAGACTGAAAATCTACAAGTGCTTGGCAGACCCGTTTTCAACATCCAGTGAAAATACTTTTAAAAATAATTTATTGAAAATATTGGAAGCATTTTGAAATAGAAGAAATATCTTTGGTGAGAATGCTCTGGAAATCATCACCCCCATCCATGGTCGCAGTTACATTCAAGGGTTACGTTGCCATCGCAGCAAAAGTCCATGTAACTGCAGGCTCTCTGCGACCTCTAATCTTCGCTGTCAAAATGAAACTTCTCCACTCCTACATAAGTCGTAGTCTACCGATAAAAAATCAAACGCAGACTGTTGGCTCTCAGCGGCACACACGACTTTCGCTATAGTACACAATACTCATAATCTTCAGGAACTAGTTTTGTCCGGACTCCTCACATGATCAACTTTAGAACCCCCTTGGGGGTCAAGGCAGCACCACCCGGGACCACTCCTGAGAGTTTCATTTCAAGGGAGTGCCTTTTCCCCAGAGCGATCATCAAAACACTTTATACTATACACATATAGTATCTTTCAAATCATACACCTAGTATGATCTCATACAAAGCTTCTTTACACAAAATCGATTATCCTAAAATCGATAATTCTCAAACTAGCTTTCCAAATTTTAATATTGATTTTACCCAAAAATCAAAAGCCTTTCCAAATCCAAAGGTTTCCAAAACCCTTTTCCAAAATCCTCATAAGATCCTTTATATATATATTCAGATATATATAATTTTTTAAAAACTTTGGATCCTTTCAAACTTGTATAAAACTCCTTTTATACTTCAAACATCAAAAATCCTTTTCTTCCGGCAATAGATTTAACAAGAGGAGATTTATCTTATATAACAAAGATATATGACTTGTTTATTCAAAATCAAATATTCAAATTTGATTCTTCTCTTTCAATACCAGTTTAATCCAAATCCGTACGATGTACACTTATCATCCGTACGCTATACCAATCTGATCGTTCACTCGATCACACAATTTTACTTTCGAACTAGTATCGTCCACTCGACTTCCTAGTGCGGACACAGATTTGGTTTCTTGATTAGAAACCGTCATTTTCCTTGCATAGCCATAACTATGATAGAAGATATCCAGAACCAATCAACAATTCCATATCCAAGTTCGCCGTCGAAAATCGAGTGAAAAATCCCAATTCGGATGAATATAATCATTTCGAAATTCTGCGCTCGAATCCGGATCAAATCGCTATACGAATATAATAATATACGTACATCCTACGTATTAATTTTATTGATTTTTAGCCAAATCAATTTCTCTTCCTATTCACTTTTCCTTTAATTTCCATTCACTTATTTACAATCGCTTCAATTCCATTGAATTATCACTTCAGTTCGTATCTTGGTTGGGTATTTAATTAATAACAGTTTGAACTCTGACCAGTTTATATTTAGAAAATAGCTTGAAAATTTAAAAAAATAGATAAGTAGTTGAAAAATAATTATTAGTTTGTAAAATAGCTATAAAATAGTTAACTAATTGTAAAATAGTTGAAAAATAGTTAAATAGTTATATAATAGTTAGATAATCAAAAAATAGTCTAAAATAGTAATTAGTTATAAAATAGTTGAAAACAGTTATTAGTTTATAAAACAGTTACAAAATAGCTAACTAACTCCAAAAGTAGTTATAAAATAAGTATAAAATAATTTTGGGTTTAAAAAGAAAGGTTGTATATATTTAATAGCTTGGAAAAATAAATTTATATTTAAAACAATTTATATTGAAAATAGTCCAGAGTCAAACGGTTCACATCCCCAACAATTCAATTTAAATTTCCACTTCCACTTAAATTGACCCAATTCCAATTTGAATAACTCCAATTCCATTGGACTTGATTTATTCCCAATTCAAGTTGGATTAATTCTCAATTTCTTCCCAACTTCAAATCAAATTCCATTTGATTCTTGCTTATTCAACTTTATTCACAGTTCCAAATTATTCAAATAAATTTGGACTAATTTCAAATTGAATCCACTTCAATTTCATATCATCCTGCTTGAATTTAATCCTAATTCCCATTAAATTTTAAACCTTCAAATTAATAACCTTTCCACTTAAGTTTAAAATTTGCTTTACTTTGGGTTTCACATCATACCACATTCCAAAGAAAATTCAAAACTCAATCTTAGAGTTAATTTCATATTTATTTCCTTTACACACTGGATTACTTGTAAATTTTTAAACCACCCTTGGTTTTAATTGCAAAACAAATCCCTTAAAAAAATCTTCCAAACATTTCTGGTTTTAAAATATGACTATATTCAAAATAGTCTGAATTATATTATTTGTTATTTTCTTTAACCCCTTTGAAACAATTGATTGTTTTCTAGACTTAGGTTTTAAAACTTTCAAATTTTAAACCTACTTTAATTTAGAAGTTATACTCATCTTATAAATTTACTTCATTAGGCTTACTTAATAACAAATATGTCATCATTAATCACAATAACTATTTATGATAATACTCATGGTAATCATATCAAGATATCAATTCCTTTTATATTATTCTTACTTCTATAAATTCAAGATTAAATTTCAGTTTGAATCCATTTCAAACTTACCTTTATTTAAAGCCTTTAAACAATTTAATTTCTGAATTCTAATATTAGAATTTCATTTTCAATTTACAAATTTTAATTTGGTTGTATTTCCGATTTTACTTAATTCCAATTCAAGACTTCAATTTGGTTGTATTATATTACTTCTTAATTTTATTTCAATAATTTAACAACCAATCGCCTTAATATTTATTAGAATGAAATATTGCTTATATATCAAAATATACTTTTATATAAAATCATTTAAAACATTTATATAAGAAATTAACAAGTACGCTCTCATATAAATATATTCACAACTCATTCTAGGGTACTACGGACTCTATTTAATAAGTAACTACCACCAGAGTCAAGGTTCTCGCTTAACTTTCAGCTCTGATACCAAATGTAATGACCCGAAATTTCCGATCCCGAAATTTCCAGATAGTTATGAAAAAAGAAAGAGATAGAAGAACAAGAAGAAGATCAGAAGCACCAACATCTCACATTCGCAGCGGATAAAATATAATAATAAACAATAACAGTTTACAAAGAATAATATTCTATTGATTACATTTAAATACATGAGAGTTACACATATATTCAACACTGGACATATACAAATCAACATGTCTCAGATTTACAATATTGAAATATAGCGGAAATACTCTACACGTTCCTGCCATCCAGCTCGACTCCTGAGCTCCAGAACGTTCCTACCTGAAAATCTGTAATACTCGGTCTGACCCGAGAATTACACCAAAGTACCACCCGGGTCAGGCTGGAAACCAGCGTGAATAAATCCAACTAACATGGAATACCAAGCAAATAACTTATATAAAACCCAGGGTAACTCGATCCAATTCGCAAAAGCCACAATTAGTTAGTCATCATTTATTCCACATATCCATTTCCTAAGTACCAAGGCTTAGATTTAAATAGTCCAATTTCCTTTAAATCACTTCACTCCAGCATATAGATTTCACATATCAATCTATAAAAATATTCGAAGTGGTTTTGGGTATTTCTTAATACCCGACCTTGGCGTTTTCGAGACTCGTGTCATCCTAACCCAAATTATCAAAATGAAATACACAACATTTCATATCAGGAATACCATCTCATTCAAGCATCCAATACCATTCCATCATTCATAACAAATTCGATCACTTCCAAATCAATTCAATTGGTTCTAATTGAATTTCAATCCTTAATCACTTAGATTTCTTTACTTTTTAATTAATTAATTTCAAATTAAATAATTCAATTATCCCTTCAATATTCATCTTAATTAATCAACCTGGATTAATTATCCTTCAATTTCATTCAAGCAACAATCTTTAATTAACTTCACCATATTACTTATCCTCAACCAAAACGATAAGTAATCTTAATTACTTCATGAACAAATTAACTATTTAGTTACATTAATCCTTCATTATTTATATATTAACTTCTCATAAGTCACTCATTACTGATTAATCAATCTTAACTAATCAATCTTTAATTACGTCATCGATTATATAAATTAACGATTTTCAATTCTATTTTAATTGATCCAAACCTAAATTAATTACCTTAATTAAACCACAATTTAATCATTCTTGATTTATCTCAACCCTGTAATTAACTATCCATTTATTTACTTCATTAAATAAATCAATTTCTCCTTACTTAATCATCTTAATTAATCTCCTGATTAATTTCACAAAGTAATTATATTTTATTAATTTCATTAAGTAATTATTTATCAAACCATCCAATGATTATTCTGAATTACTTACACTCAATTAATTAACTTAATTTATTAATTAAGTCAAACCCTTAATTACTAAATTAATTAACCCAAATTATTAATTAATTGAATTAATAAATTTTCGATTTTAATTACCCCACTAATTAAATGAATCACAAATCATTAAGCCCTTATCAATATTAAGGTGAAACATTTCCTTATTTATGACTTAAGTCAACAACAATTTAAAATCCAAATACTTCGAGTCAAACCACAACTAACTCGAGAACCAACCAAAACCAAAGTCACATTATCATCAGTGCACATCCAATCAACTCAGTCAATCAACCATTTTTTTAAATTTAACCATTTAAATCTAAATAATAAAAAAATCAAACAGAGTGAGATTTACTCACCTTTGATTTTGTTTGCGACCCACTTCAATCCGACTTGCTTCCTTTCTGATCTTAACCTTGAATAAACATTTATTTGATTTATTATACTTGAAAATAATTGGACAAATTTATTTCCATTTAATAATTTTATTTAATAATTTACTTTCAAACCAATTTTCTTTTAATAAAATATTTGTAGCCATTAAAATAATCAATTAAGTTTATGAAACAAATTTATCTTCATAACACATTATTTTAGAATAAACCTGTAAGTCCAAATATATATATATATACCTTTAAACTTCTCTTTTTTTTCTTTTTAGAAACCCAAGTGCTTATAAAATTTAATTATAGAGATACGAAAAATCTAGCTTTTATAAAACTTTCAGTACTTGAAATTCCTGTGTAAATTTTTCCCCAAAATCTCATATATTTTTAAATTGAAACCTGCACGTGCATTTATCTCTATATATATATATATATATTCTGTTTGCTGTAATTAAATTTGTGTTTGAAGTTTTAAATTTGAAAATGCAGCAACGATTTCCCCTCCTTTCACGAAATCGCCCGGAGCCTAACGTCCCGCCCTCCCTCTGTCTGCCACATGCATCGCGATGACTACCAAGCTACCATTGTCCTAGCCATGCTCGAGAACCTTAGAAAAATCACGACTTCCCTTTTCCAAGCGAGCCTCAAACGCTGCCCAAACCACTCCGCGATGACAGACAACATCGCGCGCTCAACTCTCCTCATCGGTCGTGCTCGAGCCCGCGCCAAGATCTAGTCATGCATGCCCCACGAACAAACCCAAACCCTAGCTGCTACTTCGATTGCGCCGAAGGATTTGAAATCACGAACCGCCGTCCACCTCCCTTGCGCGATTTCATGAGATCGCGAGATCGAACCAGTCGCCATTTTTCTCTTTCGATTTTCATGATTTAGAACCTGAGGGCTGCGGCCATTTCCTATTTTCATTTCGAATTTTATTTCGAATGGAAAGGAAATGTGAACGAGAATAGAAGAAGGGAAGAATGAGGTCTTGGATAAATTTTTGTTGTTCTTTTCTTTTAATTCGGCCATCAATTTGATTTTTTTTTTAATGAGGTCGATTTCGGTCTGGAAGCATGAGGGGACGAAGATGTAATGATAAAGATGGGAATGGCTTCTTGAGTATGCCTGACCATTATATAATTAAATATTGAAAATATCTCGTGTTGTATAACGCGAAATCCCAAACCCCGAATCAAACACGCCGACAGACGTTTAAAAGGTTTTACTCGCGTTCCGGACACGATGGAACGTGTTTCGGAAGCTAATTCGATCGTATGCACGAGTTACAGAAGAAAACGATCAAATTTAAATTAAATCTATTAGAACAGTTCTAAGCGTTTTGAACTGTCAGGGTCAAACGACAACCCCGATCACTACGAAAATTGAAATCCGATAATAATTAACTATTACGGATCCTATGGAACTAGTTTCGTCGAATTCCGAGACTGTTCCTCGAAAAACTATTTTTAAATTCAATTTAAACGATATATTATTAAAATAGAACAAATTACCTTTAAATTAAATTTCAATTATTCTATTATCTTTAGTGTCATCATTATAAATTTTATAAGCCTTCAAATTATTTAAACAGGCTTAGAAATTTCAGATTCACAATTTACCCAATTTCAATAAAATTCAATGATTTAATTATCAAGTAAATATTGATATCTGGAATTCAAGTTAAAATAAACTTTTAAATATTTAAAATCAATTAAATATTCCAATTTAAATTGTTAGAAATTCCGGGTCGTCACATCTGGACTATTTTCAACATAAATTGTTTTAAATATAAATTTATTCTTCCAAGCAATTAAATATATACAACCTTTCTTTTTAAAGCTAACTTATTTTATATTTGTTTTATCATTATTTTTGGAACTATTTAACAATTTTTCAATTGTTTTCTAAACTAATTACTATTTTTCAACTATTTCGCAAATTAATTACTATTTTACAACTATTTTGCAATTATCTAGAATTTCTGAAACTAATAGGCTATTTCTCAACTATTTACAATTAGTTACCTATTTTATAGCTATTTTGCAAACTAATAATTATTTTTCAACTACTTATTTATTTTTGAAATTTTCAAGCTATTTTCTAAATATAAACTGGTCGGAGTTCAAACTGTTATTAATTAAATACCCAACCGCGATAAGAATTGGAGTGATAATTCAATGGAATTGAAGCGATTGTAAATAAGTGAATGAAAATTAAAGGATATGTGAATAGGAAGAGAAATTGATTTGGCTAAAAAATCGATAAGATTAAATACGTAGGATGTACGTATATTATTCTCTTCGCATAGTGATTTGATCCAGATTCGAGCACAGAATTTCGAGATAGTTTATCAATCCGAGTTGGGATTTTTTGCTCGATTTTCGACGGCGAATCTGGATATGGATGGTTGATTGGTTCTGCATATTCTCTATCATAGTTATGGCTACGCAAGGAGAATGACGGTTTCTAATCAAGAAACCAGATCTGTGTCCACACTAGGAAGTCGGGTGGACAATACTAGTTCGGAAGTGAAATTGTGTGATCGAGCGAGTGATCAGATTGGTATAGCGCTCCGATGATAAGTGTACATCATACGTATTTGAATGAAAATGATATTTAAAGGAGTAATCAAATTTTGAATATTTGTTTTGAATAAACAAAGCCATATATCTTTGTTATATAAGATAAATCTTCCCCTTGTTAAATCTATTACCAGAAGAAAAGGATTTTTGAAGGTGTTTAAAGTATAAAAGGAGTTTTATACAAGATTGAAATGATCCAAAGTTTTAAAAATTATATATATTTGTTTGTATATAAAGGATCTTATGAGGAATTCAGAAAAGAGTTTTGGGAACCTTTGGATTTGGAAAGGCTTTTGATTTTTGGGTAAAATCAATATTAAAATTTGGAAAGCCTAGTTTGAGAATTATTGATGTTGGGATAATCGATTTTGTGTAAAGGAGCTTTGTATGATATCATACTAGGTGTATGATTTGATAGATACTATATGTGTATAGTATAAAGTGTTTTGATGATGGATCTGGGGAAAAAGACGCTCCCTTGAAATGAACTTCTCAGGAGTGCCACCGGGTGGTCTGCCTTAAGCCCCAAGGGGGGGGGGTTCTAAAGTTGATCCTGTGAGGAGTCCGGACAAAACAAGTTCCTGGGGATTATGAGCAGTGTATACTATAGCGAAAGTCGTGTGTGCCGCTGAGAGCCAACAGTCTGCGTTTGATTTTATATCGGTAGACTGCGACCTATGGTAACATAGCGAAAGTCATGTGTGCTGCTGGGAGCCAATAGTCTGCGCTTGATTTTATATCGGTAGACTGCGGCCTATGTAGGAGTGGAGAAGTTTCATTTTGACAGCGAAAATCAGAGGCCGCGGAGAGGCTGCAGTTACATGGACTTTTGCTGGGATGGCAACGTAACCCTGGAATGTAATCGCGACCATGGATGAGGGTGATGATTTCCAGAGCACTCTCACCAAAGATATTTCCTCTATTTCGAAATGCTTTCAATATTTTCAATATCATCGTTATAAATTTTATAAGCCTTCAAATTATTTTAAACAGCCTTAGAAATTTCAGATTTAACAATTTACCCAATTTCAATTATTAAATTCAATATTTAAACTATATAATTCAATGATTTAATTATCAAGTAAATATTAATATCTGGAATTCAAATTAAAATAAACTTTTAAATATTTTAAAATCAATTAACTATTCCAACTTAAATGGTTAAAATCTCCGGGTCGTCACACTCTATGTTTCACAGTCTCTGGAATGATTTTTTTTTTTAAAATTGCCTATCTCTATATACAAGCAAATTTAAACTTGGGTCCTTGAATGATATTTGATGATAACAACATGTTATTAATTCCAATAATGGTTTCAAGGATTTCAGCTCAATAATTATTTCAAAAATAAGAAAATACTGTGGAAATCTGAAATTGGTAAAAATTCTATGAAAACAATTTTATGATTGGACTGTATGAATTGATTCAGGGTAGGAAATCTTGAATTTTAGAATAGATATCTAGATTTTTAGGCTTGAGGTTGTTGGGGAAACTCGAGATGATTATTTTTGGGTATTTTGGTTACCGCCGGCGCTCGAAGGTGAATTGGAGCTAGGGGTTTGGCCTGGAGGTGGTCGTGTTGTCGCGGATCTCTAGAAAAATGTCAGAATATTTTATTAGTGGCCGTCGCGGCCTAGAGCGTAGGAAATAGGGTTTTGGTTGCATGTTGAGTGACAGTGTTTTCAGGGTGAATTGCCGCCGTGAGGGTGCTGGAGCATATCGCGATTAGGGATGTTCGTCGGTGCTAGGACGCGGCTTTGGGTTGGTCGGCTTTGATGTCGGAGGTCGAAGGAGTTGGTTAGTGGGTGCTTTCTGATGAAGTAAGTTCCAGATTTTCGAATCATTGCCTCGATTTTGTTCCAGTACTCGAATGATGCATTCTGGTGAACGGAATGGATGATAGGACCGTAGGCAACTTTTCGACGGTGGCAACTTTGGTCGGAGCTTCGACGTTGGTTCGTGCGTGTGCACGAGTTTTTGATTCGTTTCAGATGTGCACTGTGAAGATTGAGGCATCAGGAAAAATTGATTTTGGCTCGAAGATAGTATCGTGACTATCGACTTGGCCGTTTTTGTTCGTGTGTCGATTTGGTTCGCCGTTCGTTTTTTTCTTCTTGTAATGGAGATGGTATGGGTGGAATTCAGCGTGATTTGGGGAGAGAAAGGAGAGTGGGTTGATTGCGTTGGACGTTGTGGGCTTCGGCCCATTTTGATTTAATGTTGTTTTCATAATTAAGGTTGGTTCATTTAACCTTAATTTCAAAGTAAAACTAAATTACTTTAAGTACTCAAGTTTAACTAATTTTAAGGATTTATTCCCTTATATTGTAGTGTTATTAATTTTTGGTTTAGGAAATTGTATAATGGGTTTTACTTAAATGAGTTATAAACTTAATTAAAGTATGTAATTAAGAAGTTAATTTGAAGGATAAAATGTTTTGACTTTATATGTTAACAAGGGTTAAGTGATTAATAGAGATAAATATGTTATCTTAAGTTAATCAAAGTCCTTGGTGATTAAAGATTAATTAATTAATCATTGATTAAGGGCTAATGAATTAATAATTAAGGATAATGAATCCATTTGAGATTTGTTAAATTGTAATTGGTGATAAATGAATAGATGTAATTTAAGGGTGAATATATTTGGGGTTAACTAGTTTAAGTATGGATTAAAGGTCTAATTAATTCCTGATTAGAGGATAATTGATTAAGGAAAATTAACCAATTGAATGCTTACTCGATGAAGGTAATTTAAGGAAAATTACTTTATGGAAGTAATTAAGAATTCATTTCTTAAGTATAATTGATTAAAAGATGAATTAATTAAGGAAGTTATTTAGGGGTTAGTTAATTAATGAATGTGATCAATTAAAGGGATAATTAATCAATGTAAATGATTTTGGAAAATTAATTTGAATAATTAATTCTGAATAAATGTAATAAAAGAAGTGTAATTACTTAGTGAAGTAATTAATGGATATTACAGGATGTAATTAATGAATGGGTAAATTACTTGGTGAGAAGTAATTAAAGCATAATTACTCAGTTGAAGGAATTAGGTGATAATTACTCAGTGAAATTGAAAGGATTAATTAATATAATTAATTGAAGAATTGGTTTAACTGATGGGGTAATTTAGGAAAGTTAATTTCTGTTAGTGATTAATCAAGGTCGATTAATGAATGTAATTAAATTAAAGTTTAATTATTAAATGAAATTTAAGAATAATTAACTAATGAAAGTAATTAGAGATCGTTTGTTCATGAAATTAATGGAATGATCAAATCTTGCTTATTTATGACTAAATGATGATGAGTTCTTTGAATTGGTTGGTATCTCTGATATGAATTGCTTGTGATAGGATACGTTGGATGGATGATGAGTTTTATACAAGTTTGAAATGATCCAAAGTTTTAAAAATTATAGATATATATATATATATATATATATATATATATATATATAAAGGATCTTATGAGGAATTTGGAAAAGGTTTTGGCAACCTTTGGATTTGGAAAGGCTTTTGATTTTGGGTAAAATCAATATTGAAATTTGGAAAGCCTAGTTCGAAATTTATCGATTTTGGAATAATCGATTTTATGTAAAGGAGCTTTGTATGAGATCATACTAGGTGTATGATTTGAAGATACTATATGTGTATAGTATAAAATGTTTTGATGATGACTCTGGGGAAAAAGACGCTCCCTTGAAATGAACTTCTCAGGAGCGCCACCGGGTGGTGCTGCCTTGAACCCTAAGGGGGGGGGGTTCTAAAGTTGATCCTGTGAGGAGTCCGGACAAAACTAGTTCCTGAGGATTATGAGTAGAGTATACCATAGCGAAAGTTGTGTGTGCTGCTGAGAGCCAACGGTATACGTTTGATTTTATATCAGTAGACTGCGACCTATGGTAACATAGCGAAAGTCGTGTGTGCCGCTGAGAGCCAACATTCTGCGTTTGATTTTATATCGGTAGACCGCGACCTATGTAGGAGTGGAGAAGTTTCATTTCGACAGCGAAAATCAGAGGCCGCAGAGAGCCTGTAGTTACATGGACTTTTGCTGTGATGGCAACGCAACCCTAGAATGTAACTGCGATCTGTCGTGGGTTCCATGGCGTAATCGAGAGGCCGCGGAGAGCCTGTAGTTACATGGACTTTTGCTGCGATGGCAACGTAACCTAGGATGTAATTGCGACCATGGATGGGAGTGATGACTTCCAGAGCATTCTCACCAATGATATATCCTCTATTTTCAAAAATGTTTTAGAAACTTTTAGTAAAATTATTTTTTCAAAATATTTTCACTGGATGATGAAAACGTGTCTACCAAGAACTTGTAGATTTTCAGTCATATGCCTGATCAACGTATGACCGAATTTCTAGGAGAACAAGGATAGACTGGTTGAGACATCGAATTAAAAAAAGTATTTTTATAAAACTATTTTGGCAGTATTACAGATTTTAAAAGTGTTTTAAAATGATCAAAGATTATTTTAACTGGTTTTAAAATATTTAATAAATTTTGGCTTCGTTCCTTTTCGAGGACGAAAAGATTCAAAGAGGGGAGGAATGTGATAACCCGAATTTTTAAGCATCCATTAATTGATAATTAACTAGGTTAATTATAGAAATACTGACTTTATTTGGATTAATAATGAAATCCTGATAATTAGAATATATCTGATATGTATACAGATGAATTTGAACTATAAATACAGACTTATAAATATTTAGATAAATATTCATTTGATAATATTCGTTTAATGATCTTCCCTTATAAATCTTTATTTTTAAAAAAAAATCTTCAAAGCAAAAGTAAATAAATAAATATATATATAATCAATTTTAAATACATCTTTGAAAATTATATATATATATATATATATATATATATGTATGTATGTATGTATGTATGTAGGTTTGGTTTGTAAATATGTAAGATGAAGTTTAATTAAAGATTAAAAAACACTTTTTCTTTTATATACTTGGAAATAGATGTGGTTGGTATATATGTAAAATACAAAGGACATATGTGGTTGTAAACAAACATAGATATGAAATTAAGTAATTTATAAGATAATAAGGTTTAAAACATAACTTACAAATAAATTTAACAAAGGGTTTAGGCATAAAAATACCTAGTTGGGACAAATGTTTAATAAATAAAATAGGTATTTAACATGTGTAAACAAAATTAACAAGTGGCATATTTTACTTTCTTCTAATTTGAATTAGGAATAATATAACAAAATTAGTAAGAAATCAGATTTTTTTTTAATCTTCACTTCACAGATTTTTTTCCATCTCCTATAAACTGCGAATCAAAAGAAAATAAGAACTGTATCAAGCAAATAATCTCATATCTAAGCATGGATCATTTTTAATAGCCGAATCAAGGTTTCGGTAAAGATCAAAATCAAAAATAAAAGCAAAAAGAAGGATCAAAGAGCAAGCAAAACAACTCAACAGAGATGTAGTTCAAAAGATGTGCCTCTGTTTCCAAAATCGGTGAGTAAACTTCACCCTTTAATGTTTAATCTGATGCTTGGTCTTTTGAGTAAAGTATGAATATAGGTTTGCATGTATAAACTCATATGTTAATGAGTATTAAGTGAAAGATCCGTTTATATATAAACATGTATGTCCCTGCCATACTGTATTTTTCAAGCTCTGTTCATTTTTAAATGTGAGTAAACCTGTTTCTTTTAAAAATAGTTTAAATCTGTGATTTAACTTTAATGTATGTGAAATGTGTGAAAATAATGTTGGATGCATGAATGTTTTAGCATGAATATAACTTGAATTGATAAATATAGTATGGATATGTCTGTATATACATTCATATTTTGGTCTCTGTGTTTCACAGTCTCTGGAATGATTTTTTTTAGAAAAATCCATATCTCTAAATACAAGCAAATTTAAACTTGGGTCCTTGAATGATATTTGATGATAACAACATGTTATTAATTCTAATAATGGTTTCAAGGATTTAGATAATTATTTCAAAAATAAGAAAATACTGTGGAAATTTTACCATGGTAAAAATTCTATGAAAACAATTTCATGATTGGATTGTATGAATTGATTCAGGGTAGGAAATCTTGAATTTTAGAATAGATATCTAGATTTTTAGGCTTGAGGTTGTTGGGGAAACTCGAGATGATTATTTTTAGGTATTTTGGTTACCACCGGCGATCGAAGGTGAGCTGGAGCTAGGGGTTTGGCCTGGAGGTGGTCGTGTTGTCGGAGATCTCTAGAAAAATGTCAGAATATTTTATTAGTGGTCGTCGCGGTCTGGGGCGAAGGAAATAGGGTTTTGTTTGCATATTGAATGACAGTGTTTTCAGGGTGATTTCGCCGCCATGAGGGTGTTGGAGCAAATCACGATAGGGGGAAATGTTCGTCGGTGCTAGGACGCGGCTTTTGGGTTGGTCGGCTTTAATGCCGAAGGTCAGAGGAGTTGGTTAGTGGGTGCTTTCTAATGAAGTAAGTTCCAGGTTTTCGATTCATTGCCTCGATTTTGTTCCAGTACTCGAACGATGCGTTCTGGTGAACGGAATGGATAATAGGACCGCAGGCAACTTGTCGGCGGTGGCAACTTTGGTCGGAGCTTCGACGTTAGTTCGTGCACGTGCACGAGTTTTTGATTCGTTTCAGATGTGCACTATGAAGATTGAGGCATCAGGAAAAATTGATTTTGGCTCGAAGATAGTATCGTGACTGATCAAGTTGGCCATTTTTGTTCGTGTGTTGATTTGGTTCGCCGTTCGTTTTTTTCTTCTTGTACTGGAGATGGTATGGGTGGAATTCAGCGTGATTTGGGGAGAGAAAGGAGAGTGGGTTGATTGCATTGGACGTTGTGGGCTTCGTCCCATTTTAATTTAATTTTGTTTTCATAATTAAGGTTGGTTCACTTAACCTTAATTTCAAAGTAAAACTAAATTACTTTAAGTAATCAAGTTTAACCAATTTTAAGGATTTATTCCCTTATATTGTAGTGTTATTAATTTTTGGTTTAGGAAATTGTACAATGGGTTTTACTTAAATGAGTTATAAACTTAATTAAAGTATGTAATTAAGAAGTTAATTTAAAGGATAAAATGTTTTGACTTTATATGTTAACAAGGGTTGAGTGATTAATAGAGATAAATAGGTTATCTTAAGTTATCAAGGTCCTTGGTGATTAAAGATTAATTAATTAATGATTGATTAAGGGCTAATGATTAATAATTAAGGATTATAATGAATCCATTTGAGATTTATTAAATTGTAATTGGTGATAAATGAATAGATGTAATTTAAGGGTGAATATATTTGGGGTTAACTAGTTTAAGTATGGATTAAAGGTCTAATTAATTCCTGATTAGAGGATAATTGACTAAGGAAAATTAACCAAAAGAATGCTTACTTGATGAAGGTAATTTAAGGAAAATTATTTTATGGAAGTAATTAAGAATTCATTTCTTAAGTATAATTGATTAAAAGATGAATTAATTAAGGAAGTTATCTAGGGGTTTGTTAATTAATGAGTATGATTAATTAAAGGGATAATTAATCAATGTAAATGATTTTGGAAAATTAACTTGAATAATTAATTCTGAATAAATGTAATAAAAGAAGTGTAATTACTTAGTGAAGTAATTAATGGATATTACAGGATGTGATTAATGAATGGGTAAATTACTAGGTGAGAAGTAATTAAAGCATAATTACTCAGTGGAAGGAATTAGGTGATAATTACTCCGTGAAATTGAAAGGATTAATTAATATAATTAATCGAGGAATTGGTTTAATTGATGGGGTAATTTAGGAAAGTAAATTTATGTTAGTGATTAATCAAGGTTGATTAATGAATGTAATTAAATTAAAGGTTAATTATTAAATGAAATTTAAGAATAATTAACTAATGGAAGTAATTAGATATCGTTTGTTCATGAAATTAATGGAACGGTCAAATCTTGCTTATTTATGACTAAATGATGATGAGTTCTTTGAATTGGTTGGTATCTCTGATATGAATTGCTTGTGATAGGATATGTTGGGTGGATGGTGATATTGTGATTATATATCAAGTATGAATTGCTATGTAAAATTATTATCCGGGAATTAAATTTAAATTGTATACAATTGGATAACTTGGGTTTGAATGACATTGGATTCGGAGAGACCGGAGTCGGGTATTAGTAAATACCCGAAACCACTTCGATTCTTTATAGATTGGTATATGAAATCAATAGGGTGGAATGTTATGATTCAAGTGAATTAAACCCTTTAATATGAATTTTGGGTACTTAGAAATTGATATGTGAAATAAGAAATGCCTATATAAATTTGTAAATTGATATGAGTTACCCGGATTTGTTCAAGATGTATGCTTTTATATCCAATGTTAGATGGGTTACTCACGTTGGTTTCCAGCCTAACCCGGGTGTTACTTTGATATAATACTCTGGTCAGACTGAGTATTACAGATTTTCAGGTAAGGACGTTCTGGGGCTCAGGAGGCGAGCTGGATGGCAGGAACGTATGTAGAGTATTCGGCTGTGTTTTACTTTAGCTTATCTGGGAATGTTGAATTAAACTGCTCAGTGTTGTGTAATATTGTAACTCTGATATATTAAAGTGTAATTTGACAAGTACAGTTTCCTTTGTATAACTGCTATTTATTTAATATTATATTTTGATCCGCTGCGAATGTGAGAATCTGTGTTTTGGTGTTTTTTGTTTCTTTTTTTCTATCTCTTTCTATTTTTCATAACCATCTGGAGTTTTTGGGATTGAAAATTCTGGGTCGTTACAATTATCACATACACTTATTATTCATTTAAGAACCTTGTCATTTTCTCATCCATTTTAGTTTAAATATACCATATGCTTATTAGCATTTTTTAAACCATGTCATACAATCATCATACACATACATAACCTTGACTCCTGTTTAGATCTCATTCTTAAATTTATCCTTAACTTTATTTATTGATTACCTCCCTAGGTCTTTCTATCATTGATTTATCATTTCTCAAACAATATCACTAATGAAATGACCACTCATTCCACTGTAGGAGCCACCTTGACTCTCATAGGAGTTTGAAAGAAAGCACCTTAAATACATTCTAGCAAGCATCCTTATTAAAATCAATAGTCCCTCTTGGTCCCAGAAACAATTTTGTTTCACGTTGTCGGTTTGTTCATCAATTGCATCCATTTTGATGATATTATCTATAACACAGTTAAATATTCTTAATTGAATCGAATAGACTTTATAATTTTTGGTAGCTTGTTATATACCATTGAATATTGACTTTCATATGCCTTGGCCCCTACCATTCAATAACTCCATGAGTTGGTATAATTTCATATCTTAGGTTTAATTCATTTCTTTCATTCATTAGTTGCATACCCTAAATATTCTTTAGATCTTTATGTTAGACCAAAATCTTTTAATTCTTTAGATAAAACAATTTTATCTTTCTTTTTAAATGATACACTTATCCTTTCTTAGCCTCCCTAAGCTTAACCCTATTTCTTATTCTCGATAAGTCATTACATTTTAACTTATTATTTCATTTCATAATTTCACTACTTATGAAATTCAAATTAAACACCTTGGGAACTAGCTTCCAAAATGTTACCTAAAATTCAAGTACTAAAATAATGGATCTATTATCATTGATTATCACATATATAACCATCAACCTTCTAACCTATGCTATCACATATCTAGTTATCACATGTCTATTAGCTATCGTAGGTATAGATTTTTTGGGCTACTGTATGTACAAGCTTAAAGCTATCACATATATAATCTGTAGATATTGTAAGTATAAATTTGAGGCTATCGCATGTTTAACTCTAATAGTTATTACATGTCTAACTAATAGCTATTACATGTCTAACCATCGCGCATCTAAAATAGTTATCACATGTCTAGCTATCTCACATCTAAATAGTTACCACATGTCCATCTCTCGCACGTCTAAACAACAATCGCAAGTCTACTTTTAAGGCTGTCACATGTATCACTTTAGATGCAATCGCATGTATCAATTTAAGGCTATCGCATGTATAAGCTAGATGTTATAGCATGTATCGTTTACAAATATCACATTTATAACGTAGATGTGATCGTAGTATCAAAGTAAGGCTATCGCGTATATAAACATGGATTATCGCGTAAATAGAGCAGTAAATCTGTAATTAAGTATAAACTAATATTTTATAGATAAAATAAATACTTTTTCAGTAATTCTTTGCACGTGTCATTTGTTTTTTCATTACTTTTATATTATGCAGAAATCCCCAAGATTGCCAAATTTCATTCCTTTAATTAATCATTAATTAATTAATTTCCCTTATTATTTTATTAATTAAGTTATTTTCTGCTTTATCATTTAATCTCGAAAGAAAATGTAAATCAAGACTAATGATTTTTGGAGATTTTAATGGATGCTAAGGCTCAAGATGGTTAAAACTGATATTAAATAGATATATGATAAAATGAAAAATTCAATATTAATAATGGAAAGACTATTGGTTGAGTTGTCAACTTGGTAAAGAGCCAAGTGGAAAGCCTAAAAGTAATGATTAGGTAGAATGCTCAGTGAGTGTAGGGTCTATGTGGCAACCAAAACCGAAAGCGTAGGTGTATGGCCTGTGTGGCAACTGAAACCTAAGTGTAAGGCTTATGTGGCAACCAAACCCAAAAGCATAAGTGTAAGGCCTGTATGGCAACCAAATCCAAAAGCATTGGTGTAAGGCCTAGATCGACAACCAAAGGGGATGGTAAAAGACGTAAGGCCAAAAGTGGTAGTCTAGAACTGTAAGCGATGTAGGTGTAAGGCTTAGGGGGAACCAAAATACGAAAATGCTGGTTTAAGGCCCAGTGACAACTAATAACGACGAGGCACAAGACCTTAGTGAAAGTCGAGAAATAGTGTAAATGTGAATAATATATAGGTGTCAGGCCTTGGTAGCAGTCGAAAGGTAGAAATTTGATGATATATATATATATATATATATATATATATATATATATGCGCCAAAGTACATAAAACCTTAGGAGTAGTCGAGTGTAAGGTGTTTCGTTTATATTGAAATGCTAAGATATTTTTGTAAGACAAACCAAGAAATTGCTTTCGATTCTGGCTTTACAGTTTTGCTTTCATATTGAATTAAATAAAATTATGATTTCGATTTATTTATAAGCCAAACAATTTGTTGCTTTGGTGTTGTGAAAGGGAAATCCCAGTCCATATATTAGCGGAGCGGTCCTTTTATTTCCTATCTAGGGTCCAGATTTTATTTGTGAACCGTGTTTGTATTCTTATTTTCCTTATGAACTCATGAGTACTCATTTAAGTAGGTTGAGTTTATGGGCTTAGAGAGGTTGCTTTTGGAAAGATCGAATAATGCAAGACGAAGACAAAGTGGGAGGCTTGGGTGTTATATTTATGTTTATTTCCACTGTGTCTAGTGCTCATGCTCACATCTCCATATGTAGTGCACGACAGTAATAGCTATGGTATACTAAATTTTTGACCTTATATGGGCATGACTTTGGGATGTAAAATAATTATTAAACTAACTCTGTAAGGATGTGTTTTATTTTGTATATCTGCTCGGTTTACTAAAGACTATATAATATAACTGGTTTAATCTTTGTTGCCGGAAGATAATTCCATGGTGACTACAGCATACTGGGGTTCTATCTTTAGATTTATAAATAAGGGATGTTATAGTTGGTATCTGAGGTTAGGTTAGGGGACAGTTAAGTCAAATAGATATATGTATCTTTATGAAATAGATGACAAACACCTTGCAGAGGGTATACGCTACCATATGACATACTTGTATTTTTACTATATGGAAATATGGATGAGTGTAATATAAATTTTCAATTGTTAAATCACTTTCTTTCTTATGTTTCTAATGAAGACTTTCTTAGCATAAAATTGATTTGAGAAGTGGAAGAGTCAAAGTTGGAGTTATCGATACTAGATGGAAGAACGATGGTACTTAGGCCATTAAAAACAATGTCAGTGAAGTGCCTTCGACTGTAGGGTTAGCAATGGGGAGGGTTGGGGCAGGTTTTTTATGCCCCAGACCCAACCTAGGATTTTTAAATCCTACCCCAAACCCGCCCCGTAGACCCGGTGCGGGTCTGAACTTTCGTCCGTACCCAGAACCTATATGAGTCACGTTAGACCCGCCCCGCCCCGAGACCTGGTGAAACATTACATATTTATTCAAAATTATGTACTAATGTACACGTATTTATTTATTTTATTTATAAGAGTGATTGTCGCTAAATGATAAAATAAATATAAATATCAATGTGTTTATAATGATAAGCGAGGTAATAAAAACAAAGTGTATGATAACGGTTCAAGAAAAACATGCATACGCTATTATATAATTTTTAGTGACGCAACTTAATATCATAAAAATTATAAAACTTATTAAATGGATCATTAGAAAATCCTTGTTATAGCCTCTTATGTATAAAAGGATTAACAAATCATCATTGTCATAATAAAGCAATTTTATGAAATCTCAGTAGTACGGGTCAGGTTAGGGCGGGTCGACCAAGCCCCAACCCAACCCTAGACCCGGACCTCTTAAGAATTGGTAATGGGTCTACCTGCCCTAGTGACCCAATAAGATGGGTCTTGGTGGGTCAAAACAGGGGCGGGTCTACCGGGTTTAGACCATAGATCCGCCCTATTGCCATCCCTATTGGACAGTAGTGAATGAGGAAGTCCCATCTATTGTATAAATGGACGTGAATGTTTTGTTCCAATGCTTTATGTCTCAGATGATGTGAGAGGCTATGTCAAAATTATTCGAGCTAAACCAATGACATAAGTAGATTTCTCTAGGTTGTCCTAGGATTATAGGAGCCATGTGGGCAAGAAGTTTTCAAGAAGGAATCCACCATGGAAGTGTTAGATTGGTTGAAAGTCGAAGAGCATATTTTCAGGATTTAGGGCTAAATGATGTTGAAAAGAGGTAGCTGGCTTCTAGATAGCTGCATGAAGATGCTTCACATTTGTAGGAAACAGTGACTATAGAAACTCCTAAAGAAGAGATCGCCTGGGAGCAGCTCTAACAATGTTTTGAAGCTCGGTTCATTTTTGAGTCTCAGAATAGTGTATTGTTGAGAGGGTTCATTAATCTCAAACAAAGAGATCTTTCCTTTGAAGAGTACATTTATAGGTTCAATACCTTGGCGAAGTACTAACAAGGATCGATTAACAACCAGATGAAGAAGAATGAAAATTTTATTTAGGATTTGAAGCAAGTCTTGATCATAAGGTGATGGTGGACCTAGAATCTCTTTTGGAATTTGTTATGGATATGACCAGGAGAAATGATAGTATGTATTTGATGTAGAGGGAGTGGAGGAAAAGCCCAGGCCAAAGCAAAAGAAAAGATTCATCAATTACTAGAAGGAAAAGAAGGGGCAGCAACTGAAGGGGCGGCAACCAAAGGGGAAGGCTCCGCAATGGTGAAGCCGAAAAGACCTTTTGAAAATTACTTGTTACAACTGAAGACAAAAGGGGCATTATGAATCATAGTTTTTGCAGCGAGCTATAGTGGCCAAGGTCGAATGCTTCCACTATAATCGATTGGGCTATAAGAAGAGAGATTTATAAAAGATGAAGCAAACGAGGTTGTTTGCATTGGAATAGCTGAGTGGACCTTCTGCCAAGGAGAAAGGCAAGAATGTTGTGTTGGAAGGTATGATTTCCATTTTCACTTTTTCTATTAGAGTTCTCTTTGATACTATGGCTATACATTCTTTTATTTCTAACAATATGGTTGATAAAGTAGAATTGGATGTCATCGATTTAGTTACTTCTTTACGTGTAGTTAACGCGTTTGGTGGGTATGCCACTCTCAGGTTAAGGTGGACCGACCAACAGTTTATCCTATGCGAACATTCATTTTGTGAGACCCGTTTGTGTTTGACTTTGTGGGTATGGAGTGATATTAGTATGGATTGTTTAGTGCAGAATGATGCAATTATCTTTTACATAGAGAGAATTATTGCTCTTTGGAACCCTAAAATGAGGAGATAGAGTTCTAGTATCTTTGGTTGAGATAAAGAGAAGGTCTAGTGTTTCATTTTGTCGCGTGTCTTAGAACATCTAGAAGTGGAAGTGGATAAAGTTTTTGTGATTTTGGAATACACTGATGTTTTTAAGCTTATGATGGGTTTATGTAGCATCCCTTACTTTGAGACCCAAAAATAGATGTTGGTGATGTTGCAGTCGTTTTTAGAATCATTTTCAAGCGGCAAAGTGAGTTCAGTATTATTTTTCATAACATTAAGTAAACAGAGTAGCAAATTAATTTTTTATTACATTAAATTGTTTTACATAATCCTTGACATCAACATTAACCCTTTTCCATTCCTTCATAGTGGTAAATACTATAAGAAAGTAAGAGAAGTGTTACGTCCAACATATGAAGATGCTAACACAGCACATAGCTAATTATAGTTCTTGGGTTTTACATAATGGAATTATAATTGGCTATGATTCATGTTAGCGTCTTCATATTCGTACATGACACTATTCTTATTTTCTTATTTTATTTACTCTTGTGAGCAAATAGAAAAGGGTTAATGTTGATGTAAAGGATTACATAAAACAATTTTATGTAATGAAAATTTATTTAGCTACTCTATTTACTTAATATTGTGAAAAATAATATTGAACTCACTTTGTTACTTGAAAATGATTCTGGTGATGGCTACGGCATCATCGATATCTCTTTTTAGGTTTCGAAGCGGGAGATGTTACAACGAGCTATATAGTATCAAAGCGTAAGTTAGTGGAATACCTTAGTAAAATAGAACTAAGTAGAAACTATTTGGGAGAATATGAAACCTTGAAAAGGGTACACACTATAAATAATGTACTTGTATTTTGATGTAGATATATAGTAGGATGTATCTACCCCATTACCGTAGATCACACTATCTTTACTTCTATTTCTTACGAACTCTTGCTTATGCAAAAAGCAAGAATGGATCTATGTAACCGACATTTAACCGCAGGAAGTAGAAGAGGAAACCATAATAGAGGAACTAATAGTATGTGTAGGATCGATTTCACCCTAGAGGGGGGGTGAATAGGGTGATAGTGTAAATTATAAAAATTAATCGCGGAAGCTTATAAATTAATTTCAATTCAGATCACAGAATAACCGCACAGATATTGCAGAATATAAATAACAGAACAACACAGAATTTACCCAGCTTCGGCAAAACCCTGCCTACGTGCTGCCCCCAAGGTTTCTACTAGAAATTAGATAATCCCTCGCTTACACACGTAAACTCGCTATACCCGCTATTGACTAATCTAACTCTACGCTCAAAACCTTACCACAACTCAACCACCGAGTTGCGAATTCTCAAGCTACGCCACGTAGCTTGTCCCCTAGTCACACGACTAGAAAATTAAAACGGTTAAAAAGAAAATACAAGATAAAAACAATTTAAAACAATAAAACCCTATTTATAAATTAAAAACCCTTGAGAGAAAATAAAACAGGTCGTCCCCCTTTTATAATTTAACCCGTTCTCCTTTTATTTGCTCGTTCATTTATATGAAGATGGCGGCCATTCCTCTGACTCAATTAGGGCTTCTTTCATGCAATCCAATTTAGGGTTTTCGTGA
Organism: Allium cepa; assembly: GCA_030765085.1. NCBI lineage: Eukaryota > Viridiplantae > Streptophyta > Magnoliopsida > Asparagales > Amaryllidaceae > Allium > Allium cepa. The sequence continues at coordinate 721,281,268 of CM060943.1, forward strand.
TTTCAAAGAAGCCGGCTTTGGTTACTAGATTGAAAGGAAGATTTATCAATTTGTTTGCGTCGTCGATCTCTTGCTTCTCTGTTTTGCTCACGGCTCTTTGATGATCGAGTTCGATTGCTCCGGTATGTAATTTGTGCTTTTTGCTTCTTTTGATTTTTCGTACTTGAACTCAATGCTTTCTTCGTTGCCGATGATGAATTGGTTTATATAGGACTCGAATTCCTATTTTTGCGTTCGTATGAAATCATTTGAATTTGTCACACTATTCATCTCGGCCACTTGATTTTGTTTTGATGATTGAGATGTTTTCTGACTTGTTCATATTACTTGAATCTTACGGTATTGATTTTGGCTTGGTTCGATACCTTGATTCTCAAGGTTCTGACTTTTTCATACTTTGACTTCGGCCATGTTTTGATTACGTGAATTTTTGGCTTGATCAACCTTGATGTTGAACTCCGTCTTCACTGATCGTGTTTACTTCTCGGCTTTGATTTTGTGGCTTATGGCTCTGGCTATGTTTTCTGTTGAAATTGACTCCAGTATGTTTTTGAATTTTGAGACATTTTGATTTCCACCGGCTTTGACTTGGTTTTAAAATACTTCGTTTGTTCACTGTTGTGCATTGGCCCAGTTGATGATTTTCTGGCTAAACTTTTTCATGTCTTCACCTGACTTTGACATCGGTTTTGTACTGTTATGGTTTGATTTGCTACTGTCACGGCCTATAGTGTTTACTTGAGTGTAATTGCTTCAATATGCCCTGGTCTGGAGTAGTTCTGTTGCACTGCCTGTATTCATTGTAGTGTATTGCTTGCATTCATATTGTTTATGTCTTGTTGTAGTTTAGCACACTTATCCCTACTAATTGTGTAATCTCTTATACATTTGTCGCAGTAGCTTTTGAAACAACATTTGCTTGTGAGTGCAACAACTTGCATTACTCGATTGCACAGTGGGCAGTGTAGTTCTTTTGGAATATCCATGACATGTTTAGTAGGCAAACAATCTACCATCGATTGTGCTGTTTAGTATGTTCATTTGAGTCAGTGGAGTTGTTTCATTTGAGTTGTAGCTTGATGGTATTGTAGTTGTTTGTGTCAGTTGCATCGAGTTGTAGTTGTACTGTCTTGAGCTCGTATCACAGCAAACTGCATTTTATATTTCTTGATTATGTTGGCCATTTGGTCGAGCTGTAGTCCAGTGCCCCCATGTCTTGTGTCTGGCCATTCTTTGTTGCCTTGAGTCTGTTGTAATGTGTGCACTTGCCTGCTGCCATACATGTTCACCGGTGTACATTATTTGCTGTGCATACTTCATGCTTGCACTGTTCATTTGTTGTTTGCATTATTGCTGTTGTGTTACTTTGATTCTTTTGAAACTCGAGTTGCACACTACTATCTTGGTTTTGGGGCTACTGTTCTTGAATGCATCTATGCATGTCACTGTGTTTATGACCACAAGTTCATCGTGAAGCATGGTTTACTGGTGCATACATGTGAGTTGTATTTCATTTGCGGTCTTGACTTTTGTTGATGCATTGAGTTGAGTAGTGCTTGACCTTTGCATTTTGTTTATATTTCTAATTTTCACCTGAGTTGAATCCGGCTTGGATTTGACCTTGTGCTGAATGACATTGTTTTATTGCACTTGAGTTGAATCCCGTATTTGGGTTTGACCTGTGCTCACTTGTCCCTGTAAATCGATCAAGTGTATATTTCGGTGTGCACGACCTTGTGGCATATACAGTGATACACTGTGTATGTCACAAGCTGTTCGTGTATGATGAATTCAAATTTAAATGATGACGAACAACCCAAATAACCGAGGCAAATATTATTTTCAAAATTCACATTTTATTTTATATTGCAAAAATATTTCTTTTTCCATTTTACTGCGTTAGTAAATATTTTTGCAGATTGCTCAGATGCTGGATTCAAACTGGAATGAAGTTGAAGATAAATACGAGTGTGAGTGATATGTAGTGAGGTGAACTGTAAATATGAAATGTGATGTTATTGCAATCAAAGTTGTATAGTTATAGTGAGAGCTTGAAATTGTACTATTCAAAGTTGTAATAAATATTTGTTTGAATAAAATATTCGTTTGAATTCAAATTCTGTGTTATTTAATTTATTCAACAAATATTTATTTAATCTATGAAAATAAAATAGTATATTAACAAATACATTTAAACGAATGTATATATGTTTATTATCATCAAACAAAAATCATATAAGTGCATATTCAACAATCTCCCCCTTTTGATGATAACAAACATATATTTAAGATTTTGAATATGTTAAATGTATTTGATCATGGATATATCCTAATTGCTCCCCCTATTTAAATACTTCCTCTCTACACAATACTCCCCCTACATATATGCATACAAATAGAAATATGCAAATGAGCTTAGATGCAAATATAAAATTATTTGACCTTTGCTTGATTTTATTAGACAAAATCTTAACTTTTCTCTCCCCCTTTTGTTATCAGCAAAAAAGTAATAGTGTTAGAGAAAATAGAGATAAAGTAATCGATATCAATCCAACATTAAAACTCAATTGAATATAAATATTAAATTTCGATAAAAAGTCAAACAAAAATCATAAATGTTTTGTTAGGCGCATATTCCACTTTTAGAACGATGGAAATGATGTCATCATATAAAACCATACAGTTGTGTCTATTTGTGGTATATTTATATCAGGAATTTGAATATCTACTAACCATGCATAACCGTTAGGACTTTTAAATGAGATTAGTAGTATTCCAATTTTATTTAAAAAAAAAATGAATTCAAGTATCTTCTAACCACGCATAACCGTGAGGACTTTTAAATGGGATTAGAATCAACTTGTTTATTTTTTTAAAATTTTTTTTGATATGCGTTCCATACATGCATAACCGTGAGGACTTTTAAATGAGCGTGGAAGCACATAACAAATTCCAAGTAATTCACCCATGCATAACCGTGAGGACTTTTATATGAGAGTGAATACTTTGGTATTTATTTTTTATTATTTTTATTATTATCCCCTTTTTTTTAAAAATGTGAAAATGAAAAACGAACGATTCCTGTTTAAAGTACCACATATCGACAAACTATATAGAATTTTGATGAGTGATGTTCGTTAGAGATATGATAGATATAGAGATGGTCATGGAATTGTTACCAACAAAAAGTTTTATAACTCTTGCTTAAATTTCTAAAGAAATTTTCAAATTATACTTTCTCGAGTCATAATATTTGATCAATATTAACACTCATCACTTTTTTCCTTTTCGATAAACATTAGGGAGTCAGATTAGTCAAAATAGTCATTTAAAATCAAATTCAAAAATAATTATGAAATTAATTTTTCAAAAATGACTAATCTGAAACTATGCTCAAAAATGATTTTCTCTAGGGGGTTTTAAAAGAAAATTTTCTGCTATTTGAAATGAAAAATATGCAGATATTTTCTTTGAAAAACGATGCAGTTACTAAATGTCTCAACAAAAATCACGTTTCACTAGTAGTTTTTCTATCAACTAAATTACCAGTGTAATCTGCATTTGAATTTCTCTTTCACTCAAAATCATCAATTGAATTTTATAGACCAAAACATGAAGTGTGCACCAAAAATTTCAAACTCAATTTTAACAGCATTTTAAATGACATTCTTTTGAATTTGAAATGAAGCCGTGTAAATAATCAGAAAACATATCATAGTGTCAATCTTTGAAGCCATAGGATGAACAACTATCAACAGTCATTAAAACTTCATTATTATTTCAAAACAATTTCTTGAAGTTTCAACAATTTCATAAAGTTTCAATAATTTCAAAATTTTCTTAAAATCCTTTTTATAGCATGAGTAAACAGTAATCAATCAACATCATAATTTGACCAAACAGATTAAGTTCAATGATGAAAGAATGGTTGTTCTACTTTTAAGCACAAATCAAAGTAAGAACAAGTCAAAAGAAATCATATCAATTAAGAATAAGTCAGAATTAAAAAAAATCATCTCTTTTCAACATCACAATCTTTGGCTGATTTCATTCAGAATACGGTGCAGATTATCACATTTAATATATTGTTCAAAACAATTTTACCTGTTTTACCTTTACGATAATTTTTCGTGATTGCCCATTGTGATTCTGTCACCTTTATACTAGGCTAAGGAACTTTGTTTTGTCGCCCGTTGTGTTTCTGGAACAGCCAAAAATCCAGAGAACACTATTGTTGTTCCTTAGCCTGCCACCACACCTACACGATGAAAAATTTATGTGACCTATTTGTTTTTATAGGTCCATGCTTGTTAGTGGCAAAAAATTTTGAAAAACAATTTTGTGGAGACCCAAAACTATTTATAATTGTTCCCTTCGGCACCCAAATTTGTTTAACTTTGAGATTTTTTATATTTGTGCCTTTTGGAACCCAAATCGGTATAATTTTCACATGTTTGGGTCTATACCAACAATTATTGTGATTGTGTCCATATTTTCTACAAATTGTGCACATAGAATTAACTTGATTAATATTGCTTTCAACAATTTTCGAACTATTATATCCAAGTCCTTGTCTAACCGAATTAACCGTTTGCTTTCCTAATAGCATATTCAATGATTTTTCACTTTTGGAAAATTTATCTAAAGTAGTAGACAGTTGTTGGACTTGTGATTTGAGAGATTCATTTTCATTTAACAATTGTGTGCACTTTTTAATAGAATTTTCTCTCCTAGTATTTTCATTCTCTTTTAAAATCAGAATTTCATTTTCAAGTGATTTTATATTGATTTCTGATTTTTTAATTTCTTCTTTGAATGATGGACACTTATCACACTTAGGGATCCTACTTTGATAGTTCTTAACTAATTGATCAAGTTGTTTATTGCATTCTATCAAAGTATCCTTTTGTGATTCAAGTTTGGCGTATTTTTCCCTAAGTCGTTCAAAACAGCCATTTACTTCGTGGAAATAAATAAGTAATTCAGAGTGAGTGAGTTTTGATACCTCGCTTGGCTCGTCATCGTCGCTATCAGTTATATTCCCTTGAAGGCACATATCTGCTTTCTCACTCTCACTGCTAGAACTTTGATTATCTTCATCACTTGTATTCCATGTGGCTGCAAAACTTTTCTTTTTCTGTTTCTTTTTAAAGTCGCGTCGATTTCGAGGACAATTGGGCTTGATGTGTCTGGGTTGGTTGCACTTATGATAGATGATCTCCTGTTCTTCTGAGTAGTCAAGTGCTTTGCCTATTCTGCTTTTCAATTCATGATTTCGAGCTGGATTTCCGTATTTGCGATTCCACCTTTTGAATTTCTTTATTAGTAACGCCAGCTCTGCTGCTCCATCATCATCGTTATCATCATCACTTTCGGTTGTTCCTTTGAGCGCTATTGATTTCTTTCGAGTATCTCCTCCTTCGCGCTCTTCCTTGAATTTTATCTCAAGCTCATATGTGGTGAGATTTCCGATGAGTTCTTCAACTTTGAGTTGTTTTAAATCTTTCGATTCTTGTATGGCGTTACTTTTGCTTCAAAGCTTCGTTGAAGGATTCTGAGGATTTTCCGGACTATTTCTAATTCGGTGTATGTTTTTCCGAGAGCTTTTGATTTGTATACGATATTGGAAAGTCGTCCGTACATCTCTTTGACATTTTCTTCCTTCGCCATTTTGAAGTTCTCGTATTCGCAGCTTAGCATGGCAAGGCGAGATTCTTTGACTTGAGATGTTCCTTCGTGAGTCACTTCTAGTATGTGCCATATTTCCTGCGCAGTTAGACAATGTGAGACACGATTAAATTCAAATTGATCTAATGGGCAGATAATAGAATTCATAGCTTTGGCATTAGTATTTTGTAATTTATTTTCCAGTTCTGTCCATTGTTCCTTTGGTTTCTCTATTTCCTGATTATCTACAGTTATAGTTGGAGTTTTGTAACCTGTCTCAACAATATCCCAAGCGTCAATGGTTTTCAAAAAAAAATTCATCCTATTTTTCCAAAAAGCATATTCACCATTGAACAATGGTGGTCTAAGTATCGACTGACCCTCTGCAAAAGCATTATTAAAAGAAGCCATTTTAAAAATTCAAATTTTTTAAAACAAAAACCGATTTTTTGAAACACGAATTTTTAAAACAAAAATTGATTTTTGTAAAATCAAATTTTTAAAACAAAAAACGGCTTTTGTTCCTAGCTTTGGTACCACTTGTAGGATCGATTTCACCCTACAGGGGGGGTGAATAGGGTGATAGTGTAAATTATAAAAATTAATCGCGGAAGCTTATAAATTAATTTCAATTCAGATCACAGAATAGCAGCACAGATATCGCAGAATATAAATAACAGAACAACACAGAATTTACCCAGCTTCGGCAAAACCCTGCCTACGTGCTGCCCCCAAGGTTTCTACTAGAAATTAGATAGTCCCTCGCTTACACACGTAAACTCGCTATACCCGCTATTGACTAATCTAACTCTACGCTCAAAACCTTGCCACAACTCAACCACCGAGTTGCGAATTCTCAAGCTACGCCACGTAGCTTGTCCCCTAGTCACACGACTAGAAAATTAAAACGGTTAAAAAGAAAATACAAGATAAAAACAATTTAAAAAAATAAAACCCTATTTATAAATTAAAAACCCTTGAGAGAAAATAAAACAGGCCGTCCCCCTTTTATAATTTAACCCGTTCTCCTTTTATTTGCTCGTTCATTTATATGAAGATGGCGGCCATTCCTCTGACTCAATTAGGGCTTCTTTCATGCAATCCAATTTAGGGTTTTCGTGATTTCAAAGAAGCCGGCTTTGGTTACTAGATTGAAAGGAAGATTTATCAATTTGTTTGCGTCGTCGATCTCTTGCGTCTCTGTTTTGCTCACGGCTCTTTGATGATCGAGTTCGATTGCTCCGGTATGTAATTTGTGCTTTTTGCTTCTTCTGATTTTTCGTACTTGAACTCGATGCTCTCTTCGTTGCCGATGATGAATTGGTCTATATAGGACTCTAATTCCTATTTTTGCGTTCGTATGAAATCATTTGAATTTGTCACACTATTCATCTCGGCCACTTGATTTTGTTTTGATGATTGAGATGTTTTCTGACTTGTTCATATTACTTGAATCTTACGGTATTGATTTTGGCATGGTTCGATACCTTGATTCTCAAGGTTCTGACTTTTTCATACTTTGACTTCGGCCATGTTTTGATTACGTGAATTTTTGGCTTGATCAACCTTGATGTTGAACTCCGTCTTCACTGATCGTGTTTACTTCTCGGCTTTGATTTTGTGGCTTATGGCTCTGGCTATGTTTTCTGTTGACATTGACTCCAGTATGTTTTTGAATTTTGAGACATTTTGATTTCCACCGGCTTTGACTTGGTTTTAAAATACTTCGTTTGTTCACTGTTGTGCATTGGCCCAGTTGATGATTTTCTGGCTAAACTTTTTCATGTCTTCACCTGACTTTGACATCGGTTTTGTACTGTTATGGTTTGATTTGCTACTGTCACGGCCTATAGTGTTTACTTGAGTGTAATTGCTTCAATATGCCATGGTCTGGAGTAGCTCTGTTGCACTGCCTGTATTCATTGTAGTGTATTGCTTGCATTCATATTGTTTATGTCTTGTTGCAGTTTAGCACACTTATCCCTACTAATTGTGTAATCTCTTATACATTTGTCGCAGTAGCTTTTGAAACAACATTTGCTTGTGAGTGCAGCATCTTGCATTACTCGATTGCACAGTGGGCAGTGTAGTTCTTTTGGAATATCCATGACATGTTTAGTAGGCAAACAATCTACTATCGATTGTGCTGTTTAGTATGTTCATTTGAGTCAGTGGAGTTGTTTCATTTGAGTTGTAGCTTGATGGTATTGTAGTTGTTTCTGTCAGTTGCATCGAGTTGTAGTTGTACTATCTTGAGCTCGTATCACAGCAAACTGCATTTTATATTTCTTGATCATGTTGGCCATTTGGTCGAGCTGTAGTCCAGTGCCCCCATGTCTTGTGTCTGTCCATTCTTTGTTGCCTTGAGTCTGTTGTAATGTGTGCACTTGCCTGCTGCCATACTTGTTCACCGGTGTACATTATTTGCTGTGCATACTTCATGCTTGCACTGTTCATTTGTTGTTTGCATTATTGCTGTTGTGTTACTTTGATTCTTTTGAAACTCGAGTTGCACACTACTGTCTTGGTTTTGGGGCTGCTGTTCTTGAATGCATCTATGCATGTCACTGTGTTTATGACCACAAGTTCATCGTGAAGCATGGTTTACTGGTGCATACATGTGAGTTGTATTTCATTTGCGGTCTTGACTTTTGTTGATGCATTGAGTTGAGTAGTGCTTGACCTTTGCATTTTGTTTATATTTCTAATTTTCACCTGAGTTGAATCCGGCTTGGATTTGACCTTGTGCTGAATGACATTGTTTTATTGCACTTGAGTTGAATCCCGTATTTGGGTTTGACCTGTGCTCACTTGTCCCTGTAAATCGATCAAGTGTATATTTCGGTGTGCACGGCCTTGTGGCATATACAGTGATACACTGTGTATGTCACAAGCTGTTCGTGTATGATGAATTCAAATTTAAATGATGACGAACAACCCAAATAACCGAGGCAAATATTATTTTCAAAATCCACATTTTATTTTATATTGCAAAAATATTTCTTTTTCAATTTTACTGTGTTAGTAAATATTTTTGCAGATCGCTCAGATGCTGGATTCAAACTGGAATGAAGTTGAAGATAAATACGAGTGTGAGTGATATGTAGTGAGGTGAACTGTAAATATGAAATGTGATGTTATTGTTATCAAAGTTGTATAGTTATAGTGAGAGCTTGAAATTGTACTATTCAAAGTTGTAATAAATATTTGTTTGAATAAAATATTCGTTTGAATTCAAATTCTGTGTTATTTAATTTATTCAACAAATATTTATTTAATCTATGAAAATAAAATAGTATATTAACAAATACATTTAAACGAATGTATATATGTTTATTATCATCAAACAAAAATCATATAAGCGCATATTCAACAATCTCCCCCTTTTGATGATAACAAACATATATTTAAGATTTTGAATATGTTAAATGTATTGATCATGGATATATCCTAATTGCTCCCCCTATTTAAATACTTCCTCTCTACACAATACTCCCCCTACATATATGCATACAAATAGAAATATGCAAATGACCTTAGATGCAAATATAAAATTATTTGACCTTTGCTTGATTTTATTAGACAAAATCTTAACTTTTCTCTCCCCCTTTTGTTATCAGCAAAAAAGTAATAGTGTTAGAGAAAATAGAGATAAAGTAATCGATATCAATCCAACATTAAAACTCAATTGAATATAAATATTAAATTTTGATAAAAAGTCAAACAAAAATCATAAATGTTTTGTTAGGTGCATATTCCACTTTTAGAATGATGGAAATGATGTCATCATATAAAACCATACAGTTGTGTCTATTTGTGATATATTTATATCAGGAATTTGAATATCTACTAACCATGCATAAGCGTTAGGACTTTTAAATGAGATTAGTAGTATTCCAAATTTATTTTTAAAAAAAATGAATTCAAGTATCTTCTAACCACGCATAACCGTGAGGACTTTTAATTGGGATTAGAATCAACTTGTTTATTTTTAAAAAAAAATTTGATATGCGTTCCATACATGCATAACCGTGAGGACTTTTAAATGGGCGTGGAAGCACATAACAAATTCTAAGTAATTCACCCATGCATAACCGTGAGGACTTTTAAATGAGAGTGAATACTTTGGTATTTATTTACTATTATTATTATTATCCCCGTTTTTTTAAAAAATGTGAAAATGAAAAACGAACGATTCCTGTTTAAAGTACCACATATCGACAAACTATATAGAATTTTGATGAGTGATGTTCGTTAGAGATATGATAGATATAGAGATGGTCATGGAATTGTTACCAACAAAAAGTTTTATAACTCTTGTTTGAATTTCTAAAGAAATTTTCAAATTATACTTTCTCGAGTCATAATATTTGATCAATATTAACACTCATCACTTTTTCAATCACTATTTTTCTTTTTGATAAACATTAGGGAGTCAGATTAGTCAAAATAGTCATTTAAAATCAAATTCAAAAATAATTATGAAATTAATTTTTCAAAAATGACTAATCTGAAAATATGCTCAAAAATGATTTTCTCCAGGGGGTTTTAAAAGAAAATTTTCTGCTATTTGAAAATTATTTGAAATGAAGAATATGCAGATATTTTCTTTGAAAAACGATGCAGTTACTAAATGTCTCAACAAAAATCACGTTTCACTAGTACTTTTTCTATCAACTAAATTACCAGTGTAATCTGCATTTGAATTTCTCTTTCACTCAAAATCATCAATTGAATTTTATAGACCAAAACATGAAGTGTGCACCAAAAATTTCAAACTCAATTTTAACAGCATTTTAAATGACATTCTTTTGAATTTGAAATGAAGCCGTGTAAATAATCAGAAAACATATCATAGTGTCAATCTTTGAAGCCATAGGATGAACAACTATCAACAGTCATTAAAACTTCATTATTATTTCAAAACAATTTCTTGAAGTTTCAACAATTTCATAAAATTTCAACAATTTCAAAAATTTCTTGAAATCCTTTTTATAGCATGAGTAAACAGTAATCAATCAACATCATAATTTGACCAAACAGATTAAGTTCAATGATGAAAGAATGGTTGTTCTACTTTTAAGCACAAATCAAAGTAAGAACAAGTCAAAAGAAATCATATCAATTAAGAATAAGTCAGAATTAAAAAAAAAATCATCTCTTTTCAACATCACAATCTTTGGCTGATTTCATTCAGAATACGGTGCAGATTATCACATTTAATATATTGTTCAAAACAATTTTACCTGTTTTACCTTTACGATAATTTTTCGTGATTGCCCATTGTGATTCTGTCACCTTTATACTAGGCTAAGGAACTTTGTTTTGTCGCCCGTTGTGTTTCTGGAACAGCCAAAAATCCAGAGAACACTATTGTTGTTCCTTAGCCTGCCACCACACCTACACGATGAAAGATTTATGTGACCTATTTGTTTTTATAGGTCCATGGTTGTTAGTGGCAAAAAAAATTTGAAAAACAATTTTGTGGAGACCCAAAACTATTTATAATTGTTCCCTTCGGCACCCAAATTTGTTTAACTTTGAGATTTTTTATATTTGTGCCTTTTGGAACCCAAATCGGTATAATTTTCACATGTTTGGGTCTATACCAACAATTATTGTGATTGTGTCCATATTTTCTACAAATTGTGCACATAGAATTAACTTGATTAATATTGCTTTCAACAATTTTTGAACTATTATATCCAAGTCCTTGTCTAACCGAATTAACCGTTTGCTTTCCTAATAGCATATTCAATGATTTTTCACTTTTGGAAAATTTATCTAAAGTAGTAGACAGTTGTTGGACTTGTGATTTGAGAGATTCATTTTCATTTAACAATTGTGTGCACTTTTTAATAGAATTCTCTCTCCTAGTATTTTCATTCTCTTTTAAAATCAGAATTTCATTTTCAAGTGATTTTATATTGATTTCTGATTTTTTTAATTTCTTCTTTGAATGTTGGACACTTATCACACTTAGGGATCCTACTTTGATAGTTCTTAACTAATTGATCAAGTTGTTTATTGCATTCTATCAAAGTATCCTTTTGTGATTCAAGTTTGGCGTATTTTTCCCTAAGTCGTTCAAAATAGCCATTTACTTCGTGGAAATAAATAAGTAATTCAGAGTGAGTGAGTTTTGATACCTCGCTTGGCTCGTCATCGTCGCTATCAGTTATATTCCCTTGAAGGCACATATCTGCTTTCTCACTCTCACTGCTAGAACTTTGATTATCTTCATCACTTGTATTCCACGTGGCTGCAAAACTTTTCTTTTTCTGTTTCTTTTCAAAGTCGCGTCGATTTCGAGGACAATTGGGCTTGATGTGTCTGGGTTGGTTGCACTTATGACAGATGATCTCCTGTTCTTCTGAGTAGTCAAGTGCTTTGCCTATTCTGCTTTTCAATTCATGATTTCGAGCTGGATTTCCGTATTTGCGATTCCACCTTTTGAATTTCTTTATTAGTAACGCCAGCTCTGCTGCTCCATCATCATCATCGTTATCATCATCACTTTCGGTTGTTCCTTTGAGCGCTATTGATTTCTTTCGAGTATCTCCTCCTTCGCGCTCTTCCTTGAATTTTATCTCAAGCTCATATGTGGTGAGATTTCCGATGAGTTCTTCAACTTTGAGTTGTTTTAAATCTTTCGATTCTTGTATGGCAGTTACTTTTGCTTCAAAGCTTCGTGGAAGGACTCTGAGGATTTTCCAGACTATTTCTAATTCGGTGTATGTTTTTCCGAGAGCTTTTGATTTGTATACGATATTGGAAAGTCGTCCGTACATCTCTTTGACATTTTCTTCCTTCACCATTTTGAAGTTCTCGTATTCGCTGCTTAGCGTGGCAAGGCGAGATTCTTTAACTTGAGATATTCCTTCGTGAGTCACTTCTAGTATGTGCCATATTTCCTGCGCAGTTAGACAATGTGAGACACGATTAAATTCAAAATGATCTAATGAACAGATAATAGAATTCATAGCTTTGGCATTAGTATTTTGTAATTTATTTTCCAGTTCTGTCCATTGTTCCTTTGGTTTCTCTATTTCCTGATTATCTACAGTTATAGTTGGAGTTTTGTAACCTGTCTCAACAATATCCCAAGCGTCAATGGTTTTCAAAAAAAAAATTCATCCTATTTTTCCAAAGCATATTCACCATTGAACATTGGTGGTCTAACTATCGACTGACCCTCTGCAAAAGCATTATTAAAAGAAGCCATTTTAAAAATTCAATTTTTTTAAAACAAAAACCGATTTTTTGAAACACGAATTTTTAAAACAAAAATTGATTTTTGTAAAATCAAATTTTTAAAACAACAAACGGCTTTTGTTCCTAGCTCTGGTACCACTTGTAGGATCGATTTCACCCTAGAGGGGGGGTGAATAGGGTGATAGTGTAAATTATAAAAATTAATCGCGGAAGCTTATAAATTAGTTTCAATTCAGATCACAGAATAACAGCACAGATATCGCAGAATATAAATAACAGAACAACACAGAATTTACCCAGCTTCGGCAAAACCCTGCCTACGTGCTGCTCCCAAGGTTTCTACTAGAAATTAGATAGTCCCTCGCTTACACACGTAAACTCGCTATACCCTCTATTGACTAATCTAACTCTACGCTCAAAACCTTGCCACAACTCAATTACCGAGTTGCGAATTCTCAAGTTACGCCACGTAGCTTGTCCCTTAGTAACACGACTAGAAAATTAAAACGGTTAAAAAGAAAATACAAGATAAAAACAATTTAAAAAAATAAAACCCTATTTATAAATTAAAAACCCTTGAGAGAAAATAAAACAGGCCGTCCCCCTTTTTTAATTTAACCCGTTCTCCTTTTATTTGCTCGTTCATTTATATGAAGATGGCGGCCATTCCTCTGACTCAATTAGGGCTTCTTTCATGCGATCCAATTTAGGGTTTTCGTGATTTCAAAGAAGCCGGCTTTGGTTACTAGGTTGAAAGGAAGATTTATCAATTTGTTTGCGTCGTCGATCTCTTGCTTCTCTATTTTGCTCACGGCTCTTTGATGATCGAGTTCGATTGCTCCGGTATGTAATTTGTGCTTTTTGCTTCTTCTGATTTTTCTTACTTGAACTCGATGATCTCTTCGTTGCCGATGATGAATTGGTTTATATAGGACTCGAATTCCTATTTTTGCGTTCGTATGAAATCATTTGAATTTGTCACACTATTCATCTCGGCCACTTGATTTTGTTTTGATGATTGAGATGTTTTCTGACTTGTTCATATTACTTGAATCTTACGGTATTGATTTTGGCTTGGTTCGATACCTTGATTCTCAAGGTTCTGACTTTTTCATACTTTGACTTCGGCCATGTTTTGATTACGTGAATTTTGGCTTGATCAACCTTGATGTTGAACTCCGTCTTTACTGATCGTGTTTACTTCTCGGCTTTGATTTTGTGGCTTATGGCTCTGGCTATGTTTTCTGTTGACATTGACTCCAGTATGTTTTTGAATTTTGAGACATTTTGATTTCCACCGGCTTTGACTTGGTTTTAAAATACTTCGTTTGTTCACTGTTGTGCATTGGCCCAGTTGATGATTTTCTGGCTAAACTTTTACATGTCTTCACCTGACTTTGACATCGGTTTTGTACTGTTATGGTTTGATTTGCTACTGTCACGGTCTATAGTGTTTACTTGAGTGTAATTGCTTCAATATGCCCTGGTCTGGAGTAGCTCTGTTGCACTGCCTGTATTCATTGTAGTGTATTGCTTGCATTCATATTGTTTATGTCTTGTTGCAGTTTAGCACACTTATCCCTACTAATTGTGTAATCTCTTATACATTTGTCGCAGTAGCTTTTGAAACAACATTTGCTTGTGAGTGCAGCATCTTGCATTACTCGATTGCACAGTGGGCAGTGTAGTTCTTTTGGAATATCCATGACATGTTTAGTAGGCAAACAATCTACCATCGATTGTGCTGTTTAGTATGTTCATTTGAGTCAGTGGAGTTGTTTCATTTGAGTTGTAGCTTGATGGTATTGTAGTTGTTTGTGTCAGTTGTATCAAGTTGTAGTTGTACTGTCTTGAGCTCGTATCACAGCAAACTGCATTTTATATTTCTTGATCATGTTGGCCATTTGGTCGAGCTGTAGTCCAGTGCCCCCATGTCTTGTGTCTGGCCATTCTTTGTTGCCTTGAGTCTGTTGTAATGTGTGCACTTGCCTGCTGCCATACTTGTTCACCGGTGTACATTATTTGCTGTGCATACTTCATGCTTGCACTGTTCATTTGTTGTTTGCATTATTGCTGTTGTGTTACTTTGATTCTTTTGAAACTCGAGTTGCACACTACTGTCTTGGTTTTGGGGCTGCTGTTCTTGAATGCATCTGTGCATGTCACTGTGTTTATGACCACAAGTTCATCGTGAAGCATGGTTTACTGGTGCATACATGTGAGTTGTATTTCATTTGCGGTCTTGACTTTTGTTGATGCATTGAGTTAAGTAGTGCTTGACCTTTGCATTTTGTTTATATTTCTAATTTTCACCTGAGTTGAATCCGGCTTGGATTTGACCTTGTGCTGAATGACATTGTTTTATTGCACTTGAGTTGAATCCCGTATTTGGGTTTGACCTGTGCTCACTTGTCCCTGTAAATCGATCAAGTGTATATTTCGGTATGTACGGCCTTGTGGCATATACAGTGATACACTGTGTATGTCACAAGCTGTTCGTGTATGATGAATTCAAATTTAAATGATGTCGAACAACCCAAATAACTGAGGCAAATATTATTTTCAAAATTCACATTTTATTTTATATTGCAAAAATATTTCTTTTTCAATCTTACTGCGTTAGTAAATATTTTTGTAGACTGCTCGGATGCTGGATTCAAACTAGAATGAAGTTGAAGATAAATACGAGTGTGAGTGATATGTAGTGAGGTGAACTGTAAATATGAAATGTGATGTTATTGTAATCAAAGTTGTATAGTTATAGTGAGAGCTTGAAATTGTACTATTCAAAGTTGTAATAAATATTTGTTTGAATAAAATATTCGTTTGAATTCAAATTCTGTGTTATTTAATTTATTCAAAAAATATTTATTTAATCTGTGAAAATAAAATAGTATATTAACAAATACATTTAAACGAATGTATATATGTTTATTATCATCAAACAAAAATCATATAAGCGCATATTCAACAGTATGCAAACTAATGACCAAGGAGAAGAGGCAGTCCTAGAAGTTCGTATTAAAACTGGTATGTAAGTGCCTGGTCTAGCTGAAGGGGGAATGGATATGAATGTTTCGTTCCACTAGTTTATGGCAGGAATAATGAGGCAACAGATAGTTGAAGTTGTAGAACAGGGACAGGAGGTAGCAAGAGTAGTAGACTTTCTAAGATGAACAAAGATTTCAAGAGTTGCAGAGGAATGGAGTTCAAAGGGAAGGAGTCTAATTTGGAAGTGTTGAATTGGTTAAAAGTATGTGAATGAATCTTTGGAGACTCTAGGCATAATAATGCTTATAAGAGTAGGTTGGCCTCTCCTTGGGATCAAGAGGATGTACTGGATTGGTGGGAGGCTATAATTGCTGAAGTCTTGGAGGAGGAGATAACTTGGGAGCATTTTATGGAGCGATTCGAGGCTCAGTTTATCCTTAAATCTAGGAAGAGGGCTTTGTGTAGGGAATTTCTTTACTTGAAGTGGAGAGATGACTTTGGAAGAGTACACTTAGCGCTTTAATGTTTTATTGAAGTACATAAGGGAGCATATTACTACTCCATAGGAGAAGAATGGAAATTTCTTAGAAGGTTCGAGGAAGAGGCTGAATCACAAGATGATGGTCATCTATTGACTCCTTTTGACATGGTGGTGGAAATGGAAAGAAGGTACAACCACTTGTTTTAGGAAGAGAAGATGACCGATGTTAGACCTAAGGTGGGCAGAAGAAAAGATTCAATCTGCATCAGAATGGCGGGAAGAATCAGAAAAGAGTAAAGGCTTCTGTGGGGAAGCCCAGAGGCCAAATATGGAAGATGTTACATGGTTTTACTTTAGGCAGAAGGGACACTATTCCACCAAATTTACCCAGTTGAAGAACAATGACATGGCCAATTTCTTTATTTGAATAGTCCTAGCTATAAAAGTAGGGTTTCTTAAAACCAAAGCATGCTAAGATTTATGCTTTAGAAGTACCAACTCTGGACTAACCACTGAGTAGAAAGGAAAGGCTGTGCTTGGAGGTATGATTTCGATTTCTAGTATATCAATTGGAGTTCTACTTGATACTGGGATTACTCACTCTTTCATTTCGAGAGATTTAGTTGATAAGCTTGAACTAGACACTGCCTATTTGATTATGTCCTTATGTATTAATCCTATTGGTAGGTATGCCACTCTTGGATTAAGGTGCACTGACCTTGAGTTTGATTTGTGTGGACATATTTGGCTTGCAGCCCATATGCTTTCGACTTTGTAGGGTATGAGTTGATTCTGGGTATGGATTGGTTGGTGCATAGTGACATTAGGATCAATTGTGCGAACATAGTTATTAGCTTATGAAATCCCTAAAGTAGAGAGAAAATTATGATACAATTGGATGCGATGAAAGAGAAGTCGAATCTGATGTTATATGCCATGGAAGATGATGATGAGATCCGTAGAGTACCAGTAGTTAGGGAATTCATAGATATTTTTGAAACTATAATAGAGTTACCACTAAGAAGGGAAATTGAATCTGAGTAGACTTGATGTCGGGGCCGCAACCTATTAGTAGACCTCCTAGCAGAATATCACCCAAGGAGATGGAGGAACTAAAAAAGCAATTAGTGGAACTTGAGAACAAAAGTTTCATTTGGCTGTGTAGTTCTTCGTAGGGAGAGTCCATGGTATTCATAAAGAAATCAAATTGATCTTTAACGATGTGCATTGATTATTAGAAGTTGAGTGAATCCACAGCAAAGAATCATTATCCCCCTTGCCTAGGATCAACAATTTATTTAATCAGTTGAGTGGATCTCGAAGGTTCTCACAGCTAGACATGGCAACAAGTTTCCATTAACCAGGAGCAGTAGAAGATAGTATTCCTTTGACCTAGTTTTTGAACAAGGTACGTGAAATAAACCATCTCAGAACATGCCTAAATTTCGACGAAGAAAAGACCCATCAAAACATAGATCCATTCTATGGCAAGTCATTAGTAGTAAAAAGAAATAACATCGTAGAGCCATAACTAAACTTTTAGAAATCACAGTGGATGGAACAAAATATAATAGTAAGTGTACCTATTTATTTCAAAATCATAAAAATGTCATAACACAAAATTTCATAAAAACCGCAATAGAATATCCATTACAACAATTTTTTAAATCCATGGGTACACATGAAAGAAAATAATAATAAATACTACCACTTGCATAGCTTCCTCATCTTTAAGCATCGTTACCACCACCACTCCATCCCTAATCTATGTTGCAATAAGGAGAGAGTCAGAACAACAAGTGTCTGGTGAATAAAAAATTTGAGTCTTCCTTTTTAGTACTTGGGCAGTGTATTTCAAAATAAGAACATGTCTACGAACATAAAATCATTAAAATCATTTAATACTTCTTTATAAGGAAAGGAGGCGGGTCCAACCACTTAATACCTTCCATTCCAGAAGTATATCCCATATTCTAATTATACATCATATATAGCTAATAATTTAAGAGGCGGTACCCAAGCCACTTAATACAACCCAATGGAAAATAGGCAAACCCCATCATTTAAGGCATAATTCCAAAAGCATGCTCCTCATGGTACTATCCAGATGACGTCACATGGAATCTCATAGGCTAGTTAAAACTTCCAAGTGGAAAATAGGCAAACCCATCATTTACGGCCTAATTCCAGAAGCAGACCACTTTAGACACCTTGCATAACCACTTGGCCATTTAATACTTCATCTGGGGAAAAAGGCGGGTCGAACCACTTGATACCTCAAACACTAAAGCATGTCCTTTTTCTTATGGCCCATATCCATAACGATGCCTCACATTAGTCCGATATCCATAAGAACGGGTAGCCAGATTTGCTGGGCAAATTTCTCCTATAGAATTTGGAAAAACTTATGTCATTACAAATATTTATTATAAGGATATCTCACATCATTAAAAGTATACACAACTGCTGGTAACCTCAAAGTGGAGGGCAGACTTCTATCATGCAACTCTATTGACCTTGCATCCCTATGACTTAGTCATAAATTAATTACTCTACACACAGACACATCTCAACGTTTCAAAAATAAGGCCTTCTAAGGAATCTTTCTTATTACCCCTTAAAATAATAATTAGGCTATACAAGAGGTTCCTCCTATTTTCGCCTCAAAATCAATTACCTTCCTAATGGGTGAAAATAAATATAAATAAGTGCCTAATTAACTACGCCATACATGCGATAGCTTTATGTTAATTACGTAGATAGAAATAAATGAATGTTTGTGCTTAATAATTTCTAAACGCATGGATTCTGTACCCTAAACTAGCGTTTAATGTCAATTTTCTAACCAATTATTATTACAAGTCCTTTTTCTTCAATTTCCCAAGATTTCATGGAATTCAAATGTCCAAAATAGGGAATAAATATTCATAATCAAAACTGCAATCATAGACTTGTAAATAAAATAGAAACTCAATTTATTGCACAATTCAGTGGAATATCTTAAACAACAAGAATAGCAATCAAAACCCCATATTTTATTCAACTCCTCTTTTACAAAGTAATAGATATGAATAAGTGATGTAAACTACGAATAAAATTCATAATCTCAACCCCTTATTGTATTGAATAATCACAAGTTAACCCGACGAAGAAGGAGAAGTGGAATAGACTATGAAATATTAAAAATTGCATAAACAAAACAAATTTCATCAAATTAATGTAAAGAATTGAGAATCTCAACATAGAATAGATATATCGATATAAAAAGGAATTTTGGGAGTTTTATTTATCATATTTTCAAAATCCCAAAATCCCTAAGGCATATTTAAACCCAAAAGAAATACAATAAATAATTGCTGAAAAGAAATACTAAGGTTTCCACTCACAGGTTAGCCTTAGCTTTACTCAAATGGATTTCCAGCCTTCTAATCTCTTCTAGAATCTCTCTCTTTTGATATATACACACACACACAATAGGAAAGAGGTATATATATTCATTAGATTTGGAACAATTGAAGAAGAATAGTATAAGGATAGATTGGAGGAAGAAATAAGTAGAATCCTTACTTGAATTTTATATGGAGTTTATGAATCTTATTAGAGAGATAACAACGGAAGAGTTTAGTCATATTCCCTAGAATAACATGAATGATAGTGGAGGGGATAGGGTCTTATTTATAGGAGTTGAAATGCCCTAGAACCGTAGGGTGGAAGTAGGTAGGAAATGGGAAAATCTAGAGTGCACAACCGAATAAAACATAGCATAAAACCCTAGCCGTCACTAACAACTTTCGTTGCCAAGAGGTCGACCACCCTTGGTTGACCGGACTTATTCAGGTCGACTGTTATCTTGTTTAGGGGCATTTATTTTACTTTCCATTGCCGAATTATTTTATTCCTTAATTAACTTTTAACATTAATCCTTAGTTAATCGTTAACTTAACCCTAAGGTAATTTTTGAAATTTAAATCCTAAATTTGATTTCTTATTATAATTTGAATTCAAACTACATTAATATATTTGAGAACTTTAAATGCTTATAACTTCTTTATTTGAGCTCTGTTTTCCTCATATCATATACGATAACAGATCAGAATTTTGTCATGAATACACAAAATAACTTTTATGGTCAAATTATAATTTAAAATTCCGATGTCCAAACCTTATCATATTTTATTCAGTTTACTTTATTTATTTATGGTTGATTTTATGGGGTTTTACCATACGGTTCATATGAGTGGTCATTGATGCCGTTTGGACTAACCAATACCCCAATGGTTTTTTGTAGATCTTATGAGACGAATCTCTAGCAATCAGTTAGAGAGATTTGTGTTAGTCTTCATTGAAGATATCTTGGTGTATTCTAAGGATGAGAGAGACCATGAATTCCATCTTAGATTGGCGTTGGAGACATTAAGACAAAACAAGTTGAAGGTGAAATATTCACAATGCTATTTTTGGAAACGGGAGGTTAAATTTCTCAGGCACATTGTTTCAGAGAATGGATTAGCTGTGGATCCACCAAAGGTAGAGACTATAATGATTAGAAGATACCAAAGACGATCATGAAGATGAGAAGTTTCTTAGGTTTGGCTTGCTATTACCACAGATTCATTAAGGATTTCTCGTGTATAGCACCCTTGACTAAGTTAACCAAAAAGAACGAGAAGTTTATGTTAATCGACAAGCATAAAGAGTCATATCAAGAGTTGAAGAAAATATTGATGAATGCTCTTAACTTAATCGTTCCCGGAGGGAATCGAGAATTGGTAGTTTATACCAATGCTTACGGGATAGGCTTGGGAGCAGTGTTAATGCAGAGAGAGTGATAGCCTATGCATCAAGGCGACTAAGGCTGTATATGGTTAGATATCCAACTCAGGACTTATAATTAGCAACAGTGGTTTTTTCTTTGAAGATTTAGAGACACTACTTGACGGAAGAGTGATTCGAGTTGTATATAGACCATAAGTCCCTTAAATATCTATTCTCATAGAAGCTCGTCGATGCATCGAGTAAAAAGCGCCGGAATGGAGTGTTAGCCATGATTGAATAATGGAATATGTTAGAGATGTTATCCTCTTGCGAAGTGCATTATAAGCAGAATACTGGATTGAGTAGAGATCTGGGCATATTAGCAAGTTTGCATGTAATAAGCTACATACTAATGAGCCCGAATTTTGACTATATTGAAACCCAACTCCATTAAGACATGGATCGTTGGTTTAGGTAACCGGCATATTAAGGATCGATCAATATAAACTTATAGAGGAATTGAAAATATAATAGAACATAAATACTAATTGAGACTAATAATTTGGAATCAATAACATTCGTTGGATATATAATTACCTTGTCAGCGTCGAGCATGATTAAGAAGATTTCTCCATCAATCGTTCTTGCTTGTCTGGTAATCTGTCCCCTTAATATATCATGTGGGTTGTGATGAGGTAGGGGTCAGAACAATGTTCTGGTATTTGAAAAATTACATGCTTTACCCATAACATTAATTTATGTCGATTGATTTCCATTTAAGCATTACGTCTATTATTTACGGCTAATCTGTTAACTCATATATGTGCGTACGATATGCCTAATCTCCTGTAAGGAATAATTACACATTTGTGCCCATGCATATATATATATATATATATATATATATGTATGTATGTATGTATGTATGTATGTATGTATGTATGTATGTATGCATGTATGTATGTAAACGTATACTACCCAAAAAAACCCAGCCACTTAATGATTCTTGGATAGGGAGGAGGCAGACCTAGTAATAATTTAATACCTCAACCTTGAAACGATGCCTCTGTAACGTAAACGCTAATTGATCGGTTCTAGCTACAAAGACCAATGACTCATAAATACAGCTTTATAATAAAATTTCCGTATTACTAATGCATCTCAAAGACTCATCTAAGGGTTAATTAGCCCACTCCTGACAACCAAGCAACTAAACTAAATAAACTTTGAGGTTTGTGTGTATCTTACATGGATTATGTACTAGTAGGAAGTGAAATCCATTAGGGCATAAACAGACCACTCGGAACCATTAGTGGACATAGCAAACATGCCAGTCCTATTACTAATTACCAGTTCAACAATAATACTAGCATAGCCTGTCAATCTTCCACAGCCGAAATCCCTTTTAGGCTAACCTAAGTAAGTCAAGGAAAATACCCCTTTTTATTACTTTACACCACTTATTAGAAATGAAGCAGACCTCATTTCCATAAAAGTACTACGCTATTTAATACTTCTAATCTAAGGCGAACCCCAGATATATTTTCCTATACCTGTCTGCAAATGCATATCCATTCCCTACTGGTCCTATGGTTGGAGATGTCCCACATCAGTAGTAAGCATACCTAACTACTGGTAGCCTCTAGGTGGAGGGTATACTTCTATTGTGTAACCATACTGACCTCGCATTCCTACCAACTAAACAAAACCAATCATCCTAGGTTTGAATATTGGGCAGGCCCACTATAGCACGCTCATCCTAAATGTAGTATTAAGGCTATATATTTGACTACCGTTAAAACTATACTGCCCCTTAGCATTTAATTCCTAACTTGTATGGTTATCTACTATATTCTATAATAGTCAATTGTCTATAATAAATGGTCATTATTATTCTAATCAAACAATCTATAATAACATTTATTTCTTCATATTCGTTCTAATTCAACCTGTTATGTCTATTCATATCTTTATAAATACCATAGTAAATTCTTTAAATAGTCCCATTAACACATTTATGTCCATATTTAATTCATGTAACTCCCTATTAACTGCACATTTATTGCTCTATTAATTTTGGAGTTACTATCGCTTGTCCATCTACTCCTCCTAATCCTATAATTTACTATGCCATATATAACTAGATGTCCTAATTATAACTAATGGGTATATTACACTGCAAATATTTTTATCGGTAAGAGCAGTTATACATGTGTGTATGTGTGTGTATTCCTATTCCTAACACATTAATTCCTATGCTAGGAATTCTAGAACATTAATTTCCACATTTTAATATTTAGAGCTATTCTTTCCAAAAAGGATAACCGTTATGGCTTTCCATAAATTTTTTAAAATGATATTTTGCTCCATTTGAAATTACAAGGAATTATCCCTTTTCTTTTATTGAAATAGGCAATGCAAACTACGGACAAAAATATCCATACTTTTCACATCTCTTTCCTTTTTGGTATATTCCTTGTTAATTCAAATGATGCATTTTTATACACATTTCTAGAATTGGGTAATTTATGGAAATCACATGGAAATAAATACAATTAAATTATATCCACCTCCCAATAAATTAAAACATAGAAATTCACATTCTAAGTCAAATTAGGGCAATCTAAACTAATATTAACATTTTACGACCCTACCATAAATCTTAAATAAACTTCACAACATTACCAACATTCAACTTTAAAAAATTTAGGGACTGATTTTCCAAATTTCCAAATTAGGGCCTAAATACCATTCCTATTCCAATTACCTATTCCACTCACCTTTCCAGCCTTTCCAATCTCCCAAATATGAATCCATTCCTTTACTTGACTCCTTATTCATTTTAATCCAAAATAATATGCATAATAAGGTATATACATATTGTGAGAGTAACAATACAGATTTATAATAGAAATTACCTTTTTCTACAGTATTGATTGGCATAACAGATTTATAATAGAAATTACCTTTTTCTGCAGTATTGATTGGCTCCTTTCCCTCTTCTAAGTAATTTTATACCCTTCTCCGTTTATATATATAACATAATAATTTATAATAATAGAAATAGTGGAGAAGGGTAAATGACAAGCTTCGCTGCTTTGATCATAAAATTTGAGAAGTGAAGTGAAGGGTTAGGCCTGTATTTGTAGGCACTCGAATCAATCGTACCCATTGGATTGAAACAATTAAACCCAGATCATTCGGCCAAGGTTTAACCCTAGCCGTCGCCACCCTGACCGCTCGACCGTCCCTTAAGTAGTTGACCGACCTAGGTAAGGGGGTCGACTAGTGGGTCCCACATTTACTATTATTTATTTCATTTTTCTCCTTTTTAACTTATTTCCATTCTACAAACATTAAATGCTAATAACTTCTTCATTTGAGCTCCAATCGCGAAACTCCAAATATGAGAGTTGCTTAGAAAATGGCCATGTGTACAATAGTGTAAATTTCATAAACAAATTCCAACGTTTGCTCAAATTCCATTTTTGGAGCCTTATTTATTGTTTATTAACTATAATTAATTTTATGGGGTGTTACATTCTCCCCTTTAAAAGAATTTCGTCCTCGAAATTCCCCAAGGGTTGAATCATGTAACCTAGCGCATAGGGATCGGACCTATCCAATATAACTTGGAACCTTCACTTCTGCCTTCGGTTCTTTTCCAACTTTTCCAATTATAATTATCATAAGGAGGTTTATTTTAGGACATTGAAACAGAATTATCCTATATGCAAGTTTCATTTCACTATCAATAAGGTATGAAAATAGAAATTCTAAAGCTAAAACAGACATTTTCCTTGTTATTATCTATGTTTTGTACACCATCACCCTTGTCGAACAGTAAAATTCATATTCACTAACCTCTCGATCCTCCCTATGCTAAGCATGTGGCCCATGAAAATAAAATTTCTCATGTTTTCTCTAAAAACATTTCCCCCATTCAATCAAATTTACAAAATGGTTTGCAAAATCGAATTCCCAAAAGCATTAAGCACCATTTTTCCAGAAGAACTTGAATAAAAGTTTTCCAAGAGCATTAGAACCCAACTTCTCAAAAGCATTTAAACAAAAAAAATTTAAAAGTATTTGAACACTATTTTTCAAAACATTTAGTGCTCCATCCTTAAAATAAATCAAGTCAATCTTAATGTAATCGGGAATCAGTCAATGAGTTAATACATATGATTAACCCTAACATTTTGCATTTTACCCTAGGTTTGTGGAATCTTTCCTTTTACTCCTAAACAATGAACAACACTAAAGTATATTTATAGATTTTAGCTTTTAAGGTACAAGGATAATGATCCGTGATTTCGTAACAAACCTTCCCTGTCCTTTGCTTCCTAAAATTTATTTTTCTCAAAATTCTAAAGTTTTTGGGATTAAAGCATTCGCTAACCTAATTTCCTAATTTATTTTATAAACTTCCAGCCTTACCTACATTTTATCGCTGGTTAAGTGTCCTTATGAGATCTCCTTATTTTCACCGTTTCTTAATATATAGACACACACACACATATACATGCATACATACATATATATATACACATACATACATACATATACATACATACATACATATATAACGGTCCAAGCTCATCCAAATCATCAACACAGTAATAAAATAGGAACACATGTCATATCATTCGCATGCATTTCGAACATCCAAAGGGAGATAATTGGCGATGACAATCCAAATAACCTAAAGGGAAACAATTGTTGGAAGTTGCCCTTCATCATCAATTGGTGTTAGTGATATTGTGGTCCTATCACTCCTTACTCAATTAAGATGGACACTTCTAGTATGCCATTCAACTATAATCCACAAATCTTAAGCTCGTTCATTCATTACTTCAATTATTACACCCGACTATGAGATAAATTGTGCATCACAAACTGCAATAGGTAAGAAATATAAACTATGCACATTAGAGTAACACGTCCGAAAATTGGCTTGGTGGACCTACCACCTATCTTGCATTCTTTAACCTTGAGTCAACCAACATCCTTTATGTGTGTTTGTCATCTCATTACTCTCATCTCTAGTCATGCTACTATCTTCTTTTAATAAAAAAATCTTGATAATATTCTCAAACTTTGGTATTTACCTTCTTTCCTTGATCTTTCATGCGAATATATCCTAGGACTCACAAATATTCCACATTCCTTTATGGCTTTCACATATCTCTTATAATATACTTTCAAGTTCATTCCAATAATCCTATAATCAACAGGGATCCCTTGTTGCTACGCTACGAGCATTCATAGAAATTTTATCCATGGTCTTGACCTTTACCCCGCCTTACCTAGGTAGTCATCCTCATCTACTCCATATCAAAAATTTGTTTGATTTTTCACAACTTTTAAAAATAATATAAAACTTAATAGCTATAAAGTATTTAATCTAAAACTTTTAATTTTGAAAATATAAACTTAGAAACCATTTTCAAAAATAACTTAGTTTTCGAAAGGAGCCATGAAAAATTTCTCATTCTAATCAACTTTCCCATTAACAAAAATTTACTTTTTTAAAAAAGTGGGGTTTTTAAACTCAAAACAATTATCACATTAAATCCTGTTATACCAAATCATTTTCTAAAGAACATCTTCTACAACATTAACCAATGAGAGGGAATTCTAAATGATACGTGCAATTGTAACGTTTATTTAAGCGATATCTAAAATATATACACAATTAGTACATATTTATGGAATTTATCAATTTTTCTATCCTATTCCTATTGCTTTTCTCCTATATTATTTCTAACTAGATCGCTGATACTATTTTCATAAATAAATTCCTAATGCTATTTCTATCTAAGTTTCCCAATATTGAGTCATTGCTGTGTGTTCACCTACTGTTTTAGTCATCAGGCTTTCTTCAATGATATGAAAAGAGATACAACATATTTTAGTTATTATTCTCTATATTTTCCTTATATCAGAATATTCCTCCCCATCATTGTCGGAATTCTTACCCTTCTATTTTCTCTACTCCATTTCAATCAAGTACTGTTTTCATTTATCCACCACTTAGAAAGAATTCTAAAATGGAACTTCTAAATTCACAAAAATAGGAAAAATCATCGAACCAAATATACGTCCTCTTTGTTGAATCATAGGTTTTAATTGCCAATAAGACACAATAATTCACGAATCTACAACTACGACAACATCCAGACTCAACGACTCAAAGTATGGTTCATATAGTTATATATTTTTTACAAGAGTCATCAAATATGTATATAGAGTCTAGTTTAGTGCTTTGTTAAAATCTTTCCTCAATAATCATCATTCACATTCAAATAAACTTGCATGCATATTTTAATCCAAATCAAGTTTTCAAAAAATGCATGGAGTGGGGCTCGAACCCGAGTCACTAGTTTAGAAGTTCTTTAACAAAATGAGCCTTGGTGATTTTTGACAATCAACAGAATTCAGTCGACTGAACAAAATCGACCAGTCGATTGAATATCTATAAACAGCCTATTAAACTTGTGCACATATGTATACACATTTATATATTTTCAAATTCAGTCGACTGACCAAAAATGACCAGTCGACTGAACCTGTACAGTTGCACAGGATCACTCTGTTTTTACTATCTTTGAATATTCAGTCAACTGACCATTTTTCTCTAGTCAACCGACCTGGTTCCAACTGCTATTTTTTGAAAAGACACTTCCTTTTCGAATAGCCTTCTTCCTCGTGAAGAGTTGCAGCCATTGATATTCGTTGAGAACTCTTCACCAGCAATTGCAACTCCTTAACTACTATATATATATGCATGAATTTCAAGATCAAATAACTTCACTTGCTTGATAATACTTGAATCATTTTTTCTGAATTAACTACCCTCTTGAATTCATACATTCATTGCTTATAATCATAATTCTATTTTCTAAAAGTAATTTGAAACTTCCTAATTTTCATATACACACAACTACACACATCATACTTGAGGCAGAGATTATAGGAAGGTTTTACTATCAAAGACAAATCAGTATTATCAAGAACACAAAGTGTCAAAGCAATTTTATTGAAACTGTTGAAGTCCTGTTCGGTTGTTCAGGCGGGTAAAGTCCTCTTTCGTTTATTAGAGGCGGAAAAATCCTGATCGGTTGCTCAGGTGTTGTATACCTATTCCTCCGGGTTAAGTGAGGGGTTATTGAGTCAAAATCCAGAGGGAAGTCTGGGACTGGACGAAGAACAGGAAGTTCGAACCAGCATAAAAACTCCTAGTGTGCTTATTCTTATTTACTTTACTATTATTATCTGTTTCCACATTTAGATTATAATACATTCCATATTACACAATCCTAAGTGATAACTTGCCACATATTAGCCACTTTCATTTGGTATTATAGCCTGAAATTTTATCGATCGTCACAACATCATAGAATAATGACTAGAAAATGATCCAGTCGAAATACAGCAGGCAAAATCCATGTAAGAGCCACCAGTGAGGACTACAAAAGGTACTTTCTGATTTACAAATTTCAGTAAATAAGAATACTGAATTAGTTAGTATAAGTGATAAGATCTCAAAGCTTAATTTTCTTATTTTAGAAAAGATGAAATCAATCAAACTTGAAAATGAGAAATTGAAAAATGAGAAATTAGATTTAGAAAATCAACAGAGTGTTTCGAAAAATAATTTTGAGGCTCTTAAAGATTTTCTAAACGAACAAAATACTATGTTTGAAAAAGAGAAAGAAAATTTTTCAAAAGAAATTACGGGTTTGAAAAGACAGATTGATTTATTACAATCATCTTTAGATAATTCAGAATCTCGAATTTTTCTTCTTGAAAATGAAAACTGTACGTTAATAAAAGGAGAATTCTGAATTAAACAAGAAAATTGATATTTTGAAAAACAATAATATTTCTTTTGAAAATAATAATTGTGACTTTAAAGCTAAATCAGATAAACTTAACACTGAAGTCACAATATTTAATAAAGGTCAAAATGATTTAGACATGATTTTATCCAGTTCTAAACCTTTACATGATAAAAGTAGTTTAGGATATAATAAAACTAATCATAGAAATAGCACTGGATACACTTTCATATATAGTAAAAATGTTAGTGCTAGTACTAAATTTCGAGTAAAGTCTAAATCTAATTTTTATAGAAATTCGAATACTTTTATGACCAATAATGTTTATAATTTCTCTAGAAGTACAAAATCATTGACGGGAAATATGAATAATAATTATCTAAGTATTTGGGTTCCTATTAATTGAAAAAATAGAGAAAAATAAATTGATGATTATTTTGATATGGTAGTTAATAATGAAAATTATTTATAAAGGTTCAACCACATCCAAATGGGTATGGTTTCCTAAAAATTAGGAAATTATAAGAACCTTGGGTATCGCGTGCTTTAAATGTTTTTTTTTCTAATACCTTACATTATAAGTAGTAGTTATTTTGTTTTATATTGTTTATGTTAAGACTTATGTGAAATATAATTTATATCTTCATATAAACTCTCCTTTTTGTCGATGACAAAGGGGGAGAAAGATATTGCTCTAACACTGTTTACAGGAATAAACCATGCAAGCACAGATTAAGGGGGAGAAAAGATTAATTATTTACAGTAATATATAGCATAGATTCAGGGGGAGAAATCTATAGCACAATTATAGGAATATATTCAGTGAGAGAGATAAGATCAACAAAGCTTGTCAAAGATGCATTCGTAGTAAATGAAGTTGTCATCATCAAAAAAGGGGAGAATGTTGAATCGTAGGTTTTGATTGCTAACAAGACACAATAATTCACGAATCTACGATTACGACAACATCCGGACTCAACAACTCAAAGTATGGTTCATAGAGTTATATATTTTTTACAAGAGACATCAAATATGTATATAGAGTCTAGTTTAGTGCTTTGTTAAAATCTTTCCTCAAGAATCATCGTTCACATTCAAATAAACTTGCATGCATATTTTAATCAAAATCAAGTTTTCATAAAATGCATGGAGCGGGGCTCGAACCCGGGTCACTAGTTTAGAAGGCAAGTGCTTTAACAAAATGAGCTATGGTGATTTTTGATTATCAACAGAATTCAGTCGACTGAATAAAATCGACCAGCCGATTGAATATCTATAACAGCCTAATAAACTTGTGCACATATGTATACACGTTTATATATTTTCAAATTCAGTCGACTGACCAAAAATGACCTGTCGACTGAACCTGTACAGTTGCACAAGATCATTCTGTTTTTACTATCTTTGAATATTCAGTCGACTGACCATTTTTCTCTAGTCGACTGACCTGGTTCCAACTGCTATTTTTTGAAAAGACACTTCCTTTTTGAATAGCCTTCTTCCTCGCGAAGAGTTGCAGCCATTACTATTCATTGGGAACTCAACAGCAGTTGCAACTCCTTAGCTACTATATATATATGCATGAATTTCAAGATCAAAAACCTTCACTTACTTGGTTATACTTGAATCATATTTTCTGAATTAATTACCCTCTTGAATTCATACATTCATTGCTTATAATCACAATTCTATATTTCTAAAAGCAATTTGGAACTTCCTAATCTTCATATACACACAACTACACACATCATACTTGAGGAAAAGATTATAGGAAGGTTGTACTATCAAAGACAAATCGGTGTTATCAAGAACACAATATGTCAAAGCAATTTTATTGAAACTGTTGAAGTCCTGTTCGGTTGTTCAGGTGGGTAAAGTCCTCTTTCGGTTGTTAGAGGCAGAAAAATTCTGATCGGCTGCTCAGGTGTTGTATACCTATTCCTCCGGGTTAAGTAAGGGGTTATTGAGTCAAATTCCAGAGGGAAGTCTGGGACTGGACATAGAATAGGAAGTTCAAACCAGTATAAAAACTCCTGGTGTGCTTATTCTTATTTACTTTACTATTATTATCTGTTTCCACATTTAGATTATAATACATTCCATATTACACGATCCTAAGTGATAACTAGCTACACAGTAGTCACTTTCACTCTTTACCAAAAACCCCGTTACCAAAAACCTTTAAATCGAAATTTTTTATTTCAACCCATGTTAAACTAAGAAATACAAAATTTCCTTGCTTATTCGAAACAACAACTCCCAATAAATCCTTTGAAAAACCCATTCAAAACATTTAAGGAATTTCAAAAAAAAATTGTCATATTCTTTCACATCGTGTCGAACCTAGAAATGAAGTTTACTAATCCTTTCTTTTAGTCTTTCTTCTTTCTACCCACCTTCATAAAACTCCGGTTTACCATCTTATAGTGCTTAATGTACCAGCTTATTGTCGGAACTTGATCCACTTTTTCTTCACATCTTGCTTTCGGATGCTTGCAACATATTTGTTCTTACTTCCCATTTGTCTTGATGAAATGTACGTCTTCAATCGGCAATCCATCAAAATCCATGGTCATTAGGCGGCCTTGGCCCAACAAAGAAGTCAACTACCATCTAACCTTCAGGATTCTTCTACATGTCACACTCATTATCTTCTTGGTCAACGCTTTAGGTACGGCCAATGCTCCATGGGGTAATTTGGGTATGTGCATGAATTTAACTCTATTTATTGGCCCAACTCATAGTTGCCTCGTTCATCCTTTTGGAATATGGTCGCAACTATTTCTACAGTCGAAATTCATAGAGTTAGGCATATTATATATATTGGTAAAAATAGAAAAACGTTCTCTTAGCGTATTCTAATTCTATGATCTACTAAATTAAGCTCTAATATGAAATGTAATAACCTGCATTATAGTGGGCACGAATCTCGACTAAATCGAAACCCAAGTCTCATTAGGGCACAGATTGTTGTTTTTGGTAACCTGTAATAAACATAAGTA
The DNA here is from genome assembly GCA_030765085.1 of Allium cepa. Classification (NCBI taxonomy): domain Eukaryota; kingdom Viridiplantae; phylum Streptophyta; class Magnoliopsida; order Asparagales; family Amaryllidaceae; genus Allium; species Allium cepa. The sequence continues at coordinate 721,313,223 of CM060943.1, forward strand.
TATCAAAGATCGGTCAATATAAACTCACAGTGAAATTAAAAATATAATAGAATATAAATACTAACTGAGGCTGCTACCTTGGAATCAATAGTATTCCTTGGATATGTAATGTCCTTGTCAGCACCGAGAATGAAGAAAAAGACTTATCCATCTACCACTCCTTCCTTGCTCCAGTAACATGCCCTTCTAATCTATCCTGTGGGCTGTAATGAGGAGAGCGACCAAAATAATATTCTGATGATACGAAAATTACATGTTGTACCGTTATACTAATTACGCTAGTTGATTTCCATTTAAGTGTTATGTCTATTATTTATGGATAATCCGTTAAATCCTTTGTGTACATATGATATGCCTTACCTCCTCCGAGATATAATTATATATATGCCCCTATAAACATATACATACACATACACATACACATACACATACACATACACATACACATACACATACACATACACATACACATACATGTACATATACATGTACATATACATACATACATGTATGTATATAAAAACATATAATAACCGCAACTTAATGGCCTGAATTTTTAATATATCCGAACCTAATTCCATTAGGGTGCAAATCATTGGTTTGGGTGACCTACGACAAATATAATCATATCTAAGAGTGATCAATATACACTCATAGTAGAAAAGAAAAATATAATAGAACATTCATACTAATGTTCATACCAACTAAGGCTACTACCATGGAATCAATATTATTGCTTGAATGTCTAATTGCCTTTTCAGCACTGAGCATAAGTAAGAAGACTTCTGCATCTATCATTCCCATCTTGCTTTAGTAACTTATCCCTCTAATCTATCATGTGGATTGTAATGGGGGAGAGGGTTAGAAAAATGTTTCAGTGACTGGAAATTTACACATTTTACCCCTAATACTAATTGATATTGATTGATTTCAATTTAAGTGTTATGTCTATTATTTATGGCTAATCCATTAAATCCTATATGCGTGTAAGATATGCCTAACCTCTTCCGAGGTATTATTATATATATATATATGCATATATATGTATGTATATATATACACACATATACGTAGATACTACCCAAATACCATATCCACTTAATACTTCTTGGATAGGGAGGAGGAAGACCCGACAGCCATTTAATACCTCAATCCTAAAGTGGCCCCTCTGCAACATGAACTCTGGTCGATTGGTTCTGTCTATAGAGACTGAAGACACCTAGATTCGGCTTTGTAATATAATTACTATATTACTAATGCATCTCAAAGACTCATCTAACGGTTAAGAAGCCCACCTCCGATAACCAACCAACTAAGTAACTAAACTTCAAGGTCTGTGCGTATACCATATAAATTCTACATTAGTAGGTAGTGAAATCTGTCAGGGCATAACTCGAGTCTTCAGTACCGACTACTCAGGACAGTTGATGGTCATAGCCTATATGTCAGTCCTACTACTAAATGTTAGTCCAACAATAATACTAGCATAGCCCATCGACCTTCCACGGTTGAAATACCAAGTATATTAACTTAAGAAAATAAGAAAAATGCCCCTTTCAGTTATTTAATACCTCTTATTAGAAATGAAGCATACCCCCATTTTCATAAAAGTACCGGGCCATTTAATACTTCAAATCCGATGCGAACCTTTGGTATATTTTCCTCTGCCTTTCCACAAATGCATATCACTTTCTCACCGGTCCTAAGGATGGAGAAATCCTACATCAATAGTAAGTATACATGACTGCTGGTAGCCTTTGAGCGAAGGACAGACTTCTTTTGTGTAACTCCACCAACCTCGCATTCCAACCCACAAATTCATGCTCATCCTAAACATGATATTAAGGCTGCATAATTTCCTACTATGAAAATTAAACTATCTCCTAGCATTTAATTCTGAACTAATACGCTTATTTACTATATTCCCTAAATTTCAATTATTTGTAATAAATGGTCATTATTATTCTAATTAGACAATCTCTGATAATATTTATTCATTTGTTCTAATTCAACCTATTATGCATATTAATTTCTCCATAAATGCCATAATAGATTCTTTAACTGGTCTCATTAAAACATTTATGTCCCTATTTATTCATGTAACTCCCTATTATTTGCACATTTATTGCCCTAATAATTTTGGAATTATTATCTCTTGTTCATCTACTCCTCCTAATCCTATAATTTACTACGCTATTTATAAGTCACCTTAACTATAACTAATGCGAATATTGATGTATATTATGTTGTAAATATATTTTTATTTTTAATTGGTAAGCGCTGATTTTTTGTGTGTGTACACACATACATACTTATATTCCTATTCCTAACACATTAATTCATATTCTATGAATTCTAAGACATTAATTTCCATATTTTAATTTATTAGAGTAATCCTTCCCAAAAAGGAATACTGTTATAACTTCCCATCAATTACTCAAAAATGCGACTTTTGCTCCGCTTGAAATTACAAGAAATTATCTCTTTTATTTTATTGAAATAGAAAATGCAAACTATGGAGAAGAATATTCATACTTTACACATCTCTTTCCTTTTTGGTATATTCCTTGTTGATTCAAATGACGCATTATATATATATATATATGTATGTATGTATGTATGTATGTATGTACGTATGTATGTATATCTAGAATTGGATAATTTAAGGAAATTACATGGAATTGATACAATCAAATTATGTCCCGCTTTTAATAAATTCAAACATAGAAATTCAAGATCCAAGTTAAATTAGGGCAATCTAAAATAATATTAACATTTTACAGCCCAAATATAAATTTAGAATAAACTTTACAACTTTAACAGCACTCGGCTTTAACAAATTTAGGGACTAATTTCCAAATTTCTAGATTATGGCATAAATACTTTCCTATTCCAATTTCCTATCTTATAGAATATGTAGGAAATATTCATATACGTTCATTTAAGCCTACAACTCATCAGATTTTATATAGGCATAATAATTAAATAAAATTCAATAATATAAATGTTATGTTATAAATAAATTATATAATTTACCGCTCACATTTCCAGCTTTTCGAATCTTCCAAATCTAAATTCATTCCTTTACTTGTCTCCTTTTCTATTCTAATCCAGAAGAATATGTGTAACATGGTATATACATACTATAAGAATTACAGATCTGAGAAGAAATTTGGGTTAAGGGAATATAAATTTATAATTATAGAAACAACCTTTCCTATAATATAAATTTGCTCCTTCCCTTCTTCTCATTTATTTTCCACACTTCTTCGATTACATACATACATAATTAATAAAACTAGCAGAGAATGGAAAACGGCAGAGCTTCTGCTTTGATTAGAAAATATGAGAAGAAAAGTGAGAGGTGAGGCCTGTATTTATAGGCGCTCGAATCAATCGTATCCTCTGGATAAAAATAATTAAATATGGACCGTTCGACTAAAGTTCAACCCTAGTCACCACCCTCTGACCGGTCGACCGTCCCTTATAAGCGGTCAACCACTAGCGATCGACCAACATAAGTAAGGAAGTCAACCTGGGGGCCTGCATTTACTATTATTTATTTCCTTTTTCTCATTTTTAAATATTTTTGTTTCGAAAAATTCAAACATTAATAACTTTTTCATTTGAACTTCGATCATGAAATTAAAAATATGAAAGTTGCTCAGAAAATCACCACTAACATGATAATGTAAGGTTCGTGGCCAAATTAGGACATTTGCTTTTTTTTTAAAAAAATCCTTATTAATTGTTTATTAATTAACGTTAATTTTACGGGGTGTTACGAGGGTATGATATACTAATTTCTAAAAGGATTAGGAAACTAGAGAAAGGGGTAGACATTGAGAATATAAAAGGATTTGATATAGACTCAAAAGGATTGCTTAGGAAGAAAGGAAGCCCGTGTGTTCCTAATGTTAAAGATCTTTGGAAAGAATTCTTAGAGAAAAGTCATAGGTCTAAGTCTATTATTCATCCTGAAGGCACAAAAATGTATCTTGACATTTATAGAATCTCTTTTTGGGAAGGGTTAACGAGTGATATAGGAGAATATATGAAGAGGTGCTTTCCCTGTGAACAAGTGAAAGATGATCATTAAGCCAAGCGGTTTACATCCACCTTTGGAAGTGTCAACTTAGAGGTGGGATTCAATATCCATGGATTTTATTGATGGGTTTCCTAAGTCGTGGACTTGAAATGATAACATTTGGGTAACAATCGATAGATTAACTAAGAGTGCCCACTTTATCCCATCAACGAGGATAACAGTTGGCTTAAGGGAGCTATTTATAAAGAATGTGATGAGATTTCATGAGGTTCCGAGCAACATTGTTAGTGATAGAGACCCATTGTTCACCAATGAGTTCTGGAGAAGTTTGTAGAGTCCATTGGGTACAAAGTTGAATATGAGTATGGCTTACCACCCGTAGACTGGTGGTCAAACCGAAATTGTGAACCTTGTAGTTGAGAACTTGCCGAGAGCATGTGTTTTGGCTTTCGGAGGATCTTGGGAAGCATACTTACATCTACTAGAGTTTACTTTCAATAATAGCTACTATATAAATATCAGGATGGCACTGTCGTGGTGCTTTATGGTAGACCATGTAAGTCGCCAGTCTATTGGTTGGACATAAGATGTAGACTTGTGTTAGGGCTCGATCTGGTAAAAGATGCTACTAAGAAGGTAGAGTTGATTCGTATTAGGGTGAAGGTAGGATAATTAAGGCTAAAGAGTTATGTCGACAATCTAAGGAAAGAGCTTGAGTTCGCAAAAGGTGATCATGTGTTCATGAAGGTTTCTTTGATGCAAGGAGTGGCACGCTTTTGGGAAGGCGAAGAAGTGGGCACCTAAATATGTAGGACCATTTCCAGCGATTGAGAGAACTGGTAAACTCACCTACTGTGTAACGATCCTAAATTTTGAACAATTTAAATTGAAAATATTTAATTAATTTTAAATATTTGAATGATGATTTAAATTGAATTCTCAATATAACTAGGATATTGGCGATTAAATTTTTGAATTTAATCTATTTTAAGTTGAATAGAATTTGAATTTAATTTTGAAGTTGAAATTGAATATTGAAATGGTATTTAAAATTTGAACGAATGACTAGGAATAATAATTGGGATTTGAGAATTATTTTTTTTTATGTAAATTTATAAATTTATATTGATAGTTAAACTGCAAAACGTTTATAAGTTTATTTAAAGAAAAAAAAATTTTTATACCAAACAAATTTGATTTCAAAATAAAAATAAAAATATAATTATATATATAATAAAATAAATAAAGAAATACGCATAGTTAAAAATTCAAACAACATATTTATAAATTTTGTAAAATATAATGTAATTACATTTGAGAAAATTTAACAACATAATTTTAAACAAAAAAAATTGGATTTAAAATAAGAAAGAAAATATAATATAAAAATAAAAAAAATAAAAAAATAAAAATAAATGAAGTATACACTACCTTACCTATTAGCTACAAACATGCCTTGTTCCACGCCGTTTTTCACGCCTTCCTCCATGCCTAAATCACGTTCTCCTCTGCATAATACACGAACCCCCCTTGCCCTATCATTTCATTTTCATACGAAAAAAAAAAGAAAAGAAAAAAAATGGCGTCTTCGTCTTCCTTCAACCATTAGGGCTTCAAGGCGTTCGTCGCCGCCTCTGATTGCTCAAAGATTTCTGCTTCAATTCGATTCGTCTCTCGTTCGCCTTCACAAAATCAGGGCTTCAACCGATTACGAGGCGCCGGCCTCGTTCTAATTTGAGTTGCTCCATTTCGATTCGGTAAAAGGTGAGTTCTTTACTCACGATTGATTTTAATACAAGTTCTTAAATTTGTGGAATTGAATGCTTGGTTGCATGCTATGTTTTTGGGTGTTATCTGTTATCATTGGCTTGGTTACTTGAATCTGAACTAACAAGAACAGATGTTTTGTGAATTTTCGTTTAAAACTGTTAAGGACAGATGCTATTTGCTGTCACTTGCTCGATTTGCTTAAATTTTCAACTGATGAGAACAGATGCGTTTAAAATTTGATGAGAACAGATGCTACCCAATTTTTGTTTTAAATTGATAAGAACAGATACTATAATTTTGTCTTAAACTGAAGAGAGCAAATGCTATTTAAATTTTTATGTAAATTGATGAGAGCAGATGCTATTGTTTTAAATTTAAACTGTTAAGAACAAATGCTATTTAAATTTTAAATTTAAACTGTTAAGAACAAATGCTATTTAAATTTTAAATTTAAAACTGTTAAGAACAGATGCTGTTAAATTTATTTATAAATTGATAAGAACAGATGCTGTTAATTTTTTTTAAAACTGTTAAGAACAGATGCTATTTAGTTTTGTTTTTAAAACTAATTAGAACAAATGCTACTGGATACTTGTTTTTAAAAACTGATAAGAATAGATGCTAGTTGATAATTTGTTTTAAATTTAAATTGATAAGAACAGATGCTATCAATTTTGTTTTCTTTTAAAAACTAATGAGAACAGATGCTATTAAGATTTACCTTTTTACTAGACGAGGAAAATTTTGTTGCATGAACTTGTTTTGAACCTCTGTTCATATGTGATGTGTATATGTGCCTGTAAACCCCTATGGTTTGATGTTTTGCTGTGTATCATGCTTGCATGCCTATATATGAATGACCTCAGTTATAAAGGTCTGTGAACATCTTATAATCTGAAAATAACAAAATTGACAAGTTTAAACCAATTGTTTGGTGAAAATGATGCATGCTAAAGTTCTTGGAACAATTATGTGAATATGTATTTATGCATATGCCTGTTACTGTGAGTAAACTTTTAGATTTAAACATAAATAACCTGTGAAAACTGTGTGATGACTTCTCTGCATTTTGTATGCATGACTGCTTATGGTATTTCTGTTGATTTTTAAACAACTCGAGTTTCTGGTGAGTAAACATTCAAATTTAAAAGCTTAAGTAACAAATATGTATGTTACATGGGAATATTGTTTTGATGATTGCTTTGCAATCTGTACAAATGTGAGCCTGTACGTATCTTTTATCATCTCTGTGATTAGTATGCCTCTGTATTGTATATTATGGCATGAAATATATTTTTTTTTTAAAAAAAAAAATTTGATTCATGTGCAAATTATTTAAAGTAAACTCTGGGAGCAAGTGAGAATATATGAATGCATGTTGTTTTACTTTGAATATATAAATGATTTTAAACCTGGAAATTGTGAACTAAATTTTTATGTAGTTTTTGTTTACAAGATTTAAACATATCACATCCATTCCAAACTTTCCTCTTTTCCATCACCTGTAAATGAATTGAAAACTAGTGAAGTCTTGTTTCTTTGAACTTGCACTAGGCCTCTGCATCAAATATAAAACAAGTTCTGAAATTTTTCTTTTGACTGGGAAAGGGAAATGTGAGTAAACTTTGTTTCTCAATTTTTTTGATTGTTGTGTGTATGCCTGGGTTACATAGGAAATTTAACTTGTTGTATGCAAGGATGTTTGAATATGTTTGTAGTTGACTGTGCATGTTGAAAATGACATTGCTCTTCCATGTTTGCTTTAGAAATAACTATGGTTATATCCCAACTTTCTCTTCTCTTATTCCTTCTGAGATAAATTGAAAACAAGTTGGAACTTGTTTTGAACCTGTACTCTGTTTCAAAAATAAATCTCAAGTCATTGTTAAAAATTCAAGCTTGTTAATTTAGTGTTTCAGGTATATAAATTAAAACCTTAGACCAATTCATGATTTTTGAGAGTAAATCATAAATTTTAAATTGGATTTGACTGCATTTCTGTAGTTCACTGCATCGCCATACTCTCTGTTTTGATTTGCATTTGTGTTGGCTCTGTTAGCTTTGGGTTCACTGATCAGTACATGTACATGTTGAGTCTCGTGACTTTGTCTCTATTTTAACCCTTGATCATTTCATGTTGGCATTTACTCCACTTTGCATTTGTGCATTGCTGTCAATTAAGTTGGTCACTGCTGCATACAGTGGCAGTTCCATATATATATGTCCATGTACTTGAAACTACTTGAGGTTACACTCTTGTGCTTTGCCTTGATCACTTCTGCAGTTGTCACTTCTGCAGTTGGTCTTGCATTTGATGTTATTTATGTCTTCATGTTCATTGGAGTTCTGTTGCACTTGTACCATTCTGTTGCATCTGGACTTGATGTTTCGGGCCTGCATACTTTTCAGTGCTTCATTGTTGCACTATGTTGGTATAACTGTTGTATTTGGGTTATTTTGTTGCACTAAATTGTAGTCTGCACTACCATATATGTCATCATTAAGATTGCCATTAAGGGCTTTTGAATTTTGTGCATTGATGCATTCGGTGGTACCACTGCACTTTGTAGATGCTGATCATTTTATACATACATTTATGTATGCTTGTCTTTGGTCTCTGTGGTATGCACTATTGTAGTGCTACTGCACTGTGTCATTGTTTGCTGCTGCACGTATTGTTTTCTACTGTGTCGTCTCTGATGTTGTTCCATTTGTGCACTAATTCAATGCTTAGTGCATTGTGCATCTGTTTTGGACTTGCAATTTGAATTGCGTTGAGTTGAGTCGAGTTGCAGTGATTTGTCCGATTTGCGCTTGCACACGTGTTGGCGAGGCAGTGCACATGTGTGCAAAGTATACGTGTGTACTGCAGCCACACGGGATTGACAGAGAATAAAAATTTGAAGTTGTTAATATAAAAAATCCATAATAGATTTTAAATTGATTTATGTGATTCGTCATCTCTGTCACCATTTTATTCAGTTCATTACAAATTTATTTACTTGAGTTAAGATTAATCCTGACTCGAGTGTTTTGTGTTTTGCAATTAACGCTCGGGTCAGACCGAGTATTTTTACAGCTTGAAGATTTTCAGGCCGCGAAGTTAGAGAGAGGGGGATTAAAAGCTTTACTTCAGTTTTCAGAAAATTTTCTTGTACTTAATGAAAATAAACTGTTCCGCTGTATAAAAATTTAATGCATTGTACAAACTCTGATATATGTATGTAAGAAAAATTCATTTATGAATAATATTATGATTATTCTGTGATTCTGTGGCTGATTCTGTTTAAACTCTATAAACTGACTAACAATCCGTCATTTTGAACGTTTCTAGTTGGTTTAATTACCGACTAGAGGCGGTCAGAGCGGCGGGTCGTTACAAAAGTGGTATCAGAGCTTTGGTTTACACAAAGCTCAGTTTATGATGTTTAATACGAATAGTTACTAGAACCACTATAAAGAAAGTGCTTTTCAAATTTAAAGAAGTATGAAATTGTTTTCTTTAAAGTAAAAGGTATTTTGAAAGTTAGAATTATTTTGAAAATTCCCCTCTCTAAATGTGAGTGTGCGATAGTTTATATTCGGTGAGGTCTCATTAGATTTGAGTTTCGATCGTTCGGAAACTCATTGTCGAATTATTGAGATCTATGAAAAATGACATATGAGTTAAGTGAACTAGTGAATTAATGAATTGGTTTAAATTGGTTTAAATCGAATAACTTGAATATTTCGAGTAATAATTGTGAAATAAAATGATATGTCAATTTAGTTATAATCAAGTGGATAATTGAACTATAACTTGGGAATTTGATTCTAAATTCTTTTGGAAATTAATTTCAAATGTTGTTAAGAACGAATTAGTAAATAAATGAATTATAAGTATTTAACTTATAAATGGACTTTTGGTATATAACTGAGTTATATAAATTGAATTGAATTGAATTAACAAAGAAGATTTATAAATCAAAGTTTTATAAATAGAAATGGAATTTGTGAAGATTGTTTATAAATTCGAAACCAATTGAATTTGATAAATGAAAAATAGAAGTTATTAAAGGAGATATATTCGTGATTTTGGACAGCGAATTATCCTTTAAGTTAAATATTGTTATAGTAAATGTTGGTTGGGAATTTTATCCACGATTTTGGACAGTGGGTAATCCTTTAAAAATGAAAATAAATTGTAGAAATGATGAGATTGGTTGACAAAGTATATTCACGATTTTGGATAGTGAATATATTATTGAATAAAACGGATATGTTTTAGAGAAATGATATAATGAAATAGCATCTTGGAAATGAAGTTTAATTGTTGATTTAACTGTAGGAATCAAACTAAGTTTGATGTAAAGTTTATATTTCAAGTTTAGACTAATGTATGAAATAGTTAACGTGGAAATATGAATTTAATGGAGCTAAATTGATGAACAATTTACTAAAGAACTAGTTGACTATTTTTTTGAAATAGAAAGTAAACGCAAAGTTCAAATAGAATTTAAATTTCAAATTTGAAGTTGTCAACATGATAATCCATTATAGGTTTAAATAGACTCAGTGATGAATTTGAATTTAAACGTGCGGAGAATTAAATTAAGTGGAAAACTTAATATTGAAAAGTTGAAATCGGTTTAAAACTGATATTGTGAAAAGTATGAAGAATTCAAACTATGAATTAAGTTGAAGTTGAAAAAGTTAATGGTTTTAAAGATGTTTTAAAATGCATTAACTATCGAATACATAGATTTCAACATTCAATTGTTGAAATAGGCGTTTCGAGAAATAAGGAAATGGTGGACTATAACACTGTTGTTATAGCAAATGGTTTCCGGAAGGAAATGTTGTTTATAGTATTGGGATTTATATATCTATCTTAAATCCGAATCCCTATACTAGTGATTTTGAGTTGTCGTAACGATGTTTTACGCAACATTCGTTTTAACTCAAATAAATGTGTTTAAAAGAATGATTTCCTTAAAGAATGGAATATATACTTAATTTTGATTCAAGTATATTGAATATTTTCAAAGTGTTGAAAATGAATGAATTTGTGAATTACTTATTATTGAATAAGTATGGAAATGTTTTCCAATATGAAATGAAAAGTTTGAAATTTTATCTTTTAAAGATAAATTGAGAAATGAATATTTGAAATTAGTTTCAAATGGCTAAGTGTGAAAATTATATATCTTGTAAAGATATTATTTTGAGAAATGTGAACAATTAGTTCAACTTGGAAATTTTTCAAAGAATTGAATTTTGAGTTAAATTGAGTTTAACTTTGACACCAAAAATAATATAAGTTCAGCTTTGAATTTTGGATAGTCGATTGGGATTATATGTCTAACATTGTGAATTGATGACATAGCATTTGATCTCTATTAAATATATATCTGTGGTGGCGGAGAATTTATTCTTTTAGCTTAACACCCTTCTCTGAGACGTACGAGCTTAGAGGTTATATATCGATAGACATCAATTATGTGTTGAGAATTGACGATGTAACGTGAAATCCAAATCGAATGTGAAGTCGATAATGAATTGGATTGTGAATGTGAATTAGGTTTGAGATAACCTTAAATTTTCAAATCGATTTAGAGGAAAATTTTAAACGTGATAGAAAATTTGGAATCCTCTATTTGTTGTGAATGTGAAATGAGTTTTCGTAACTTATATATGTGAATATAATTGAAAACTATCAGTTTGGAAAGTCATTATTATGAAAATCCTGTGTAGGGTTACATAGATATGATATGTACGAAATGTGAAAGGAAGTACTATATGTATATAACATATGTTTTCTAAAAACTGAGGATATGGAAATGTACCTTCCATTTATTATATGTGAAAGTGATTGGAACTCGGTGGAGTGTCCATTGTAAATCGTAGCTACGTAGAATTCCATTAGTGGAATGTCCAATGGGACTGATTTGATATCCCCCACGATGGATCATCGTGTTTGGGATTATGTGATTGATGCTGGCGTAATTCGTGGGGCGTGATGCCTACAGTTACAAGCGATTCCACTGAGATAGTGGCGCAACCGCCGAGTAAACTGCGATCTGGAAAACCGAAGCGAAATTCGAGGGGCGTGATGCCTAAGGCTACGAGCGATTCTACTGAGATAGTAGCGTAACCGCCGTGTGGACCGCGATCTAAGGCGATAACCATGGCGAAATTCAGGAGTGGTGAGAAATCTGAGATTACAAGCGATTCTACTGAGATAGTAGCGAAACCGCCGGGTAAACTGTGATCCATTGGGGAACGGACTTTCCATATCCATTTTTAAAAGAATTTTTAAAAAAGTATTTTCACTGGAAGTTGAAGCAAGTATGTTTAGTACTTGGAGATTTTTAGTCTTGCGTCTGGCCAGCGTATGCCTAAAGTCTGTGAGAACGACGATGGACTTGTTAAACTTTGAGTTATCAAGTATTTTCAAAACTTTGAATAGAAAATCAATAATCTGAAATTAGAATTACATAATTCTAACTTAATGAATTAAGGAAGAAGATCTTTTTGAATATTTTGAAAGCACACAGCTTTGGATAAGATATATTATGCAAATATTTAGCATGAAAGATTTAAAGTTTAAAAAAAAATCTGAGTTTTGTAAGTCTAAAATTTGGTAAAAGACTTTTGTGTCTTGATTATTAAACTTGATGAACAAAACTAGTGAAATGAAATAAGTGGAATGAATCCTATATTTATTTATGAGTTTGAAACTTGGTAAAATTATGTAGGATATGAATATCGGTGAGATTTTAGCAATCGTTTTTCCTAACTTATAATTTCGGGACGAAATTCTTTTAAGTAGGGGAGATTGTAACGATCCTAAATTTTGAACAATTTAAATTGAAAATATTTAATTAATTTTAAATATTTGAATGATGATTTAAATTGAATTCTCAATATAACTAGGATATTGGCGATTAAATTTTTGAATTTAATCTATTTTAAGTTGAATAGAATTTGAATTTAATTTTGAAGTTGAAATTGAATATTGAAATGGTATTTAAAATTTGAACGAATGACTAGGAATAATAATTGGGATTTGAGAATTATTTTTTTTTTATGTAAATTTATAAATTTATATTGATAGTTAAACTGCAAAACGTTTATAAGTTTATTTAAAGAAAAAAAATTTTTATACAAAACAAATTTGATTTCAAAATAAAAATAAAAATATAATTATATATATAATAAAATAAATAAAGAAATATGCATAGTTAAAAATTCAAACAACATATTTATAAATTTTGTAAAATATAATGTAATTACATTTGAGAAAATTTAACAACATAATTTTAAACAAAAAAAAAATTGGATTTAAAATAAGAAAGAAAATATAATATAAAAATAAATAAAATAAATAAAATAAAATAAATGAAGTATACACTACCTTACCTATCAGCTACAAACATGCCTTGTTCCACGCCGTTTTTCACGCCTTCCTCCATGCCTAAATCACGTTCTCCTCTGCATAATACACGAACCCCCCTTCCCCTATCATTTCATTTTCATACGGAAAAAAAAATGGCGTCTTCTTCTTCCTTCAACCATTAGGGCTTCAAGGCGTTCGTCGCCGCCTCTGATTGCTCAAAGATTTCTGCTTCAATTCGATTCGTCTCTCGTTTGCCTTCACAAAATCAGGGCTTCAACCGATTTCGAGGCGCCGGCCTCGTTCTAATTTGAGTTGCTCCATTTCGATTCGGTAAAAGGTGAGTTCTTTACTCACGATTGATTTTAATACAAGTTCTTAAATTTGTGGAATTGAATGCTTGGTTGCATGCTATGTTTTTGGGTGTTATCTGTTATCATTGGCTTGGTTACTTAAATCTGAACTAACAAGAACAGATGTTTTGTGAATTTTCGTTTAAAACTGTTAAGGACAGATGCTATTTGCTGTCACTTGCTCGATTTGCTTGAATTTTCAACTGATGAGAACAGATGCGTTTAAAATTTGATGAGAACAGATGCTACCCAAATTTTGTTTTAAATTGATAAGAACAGATACTATAATTTTGTTTTAAACTGAAGAGAGCAAATGCTATTTAAATTTTTATGTAAATTGATGAGAGCAGATGCTATTGTTTTAAATTTAAACTGTTAAGAACAAATGCTATTTAAATTTTAAATTTAAACTGTTAAGAACAAATGCTATTTAAATTTTAAATTTAAAACTGTTAAGAACAGATGCTGTTAAATTTATTTATAAATTGATAAGAACAGATGCTGTTAATTTTTTTTAAAACTGTTAAGAACAGATGCTATTTAGTTTTGTTTTTAAAACTAATTAGAACAAATGCTACTGGATACTTGTTTTTAAAAACTGATAAGAATAGATGCTAGTTGATAATTTGTTTTAAATTTAAATTGATAAGAACAGATGCTATCAATTTTGTTTTCTTTTAAAAACTAATGAGAACAGATGCTATTAAGATTTACCTTTTTACTAGACGAGGAAAATTTTGTTGCATGAACTTGTTTTGAACCTCTGTTCATATGTGGTGTGTATATGTGCCTGTAAACCCCTATGGTTTGATGTTTTGCTGTGTATCATGCTTGCATGCCTATATATGAATGACCTCAGTTATAAAGGTCTGTGAACATCTTATAATCTGAAAATAACAAAATTGACAAGTTTAAACCAATTGTTTGGTGAAAATGATGCATGCTAAAGTTCTTGGAACAATTATGTGAATATGTATTTATGCATATGCCTGTCACTGTGAGTAAACTTTTAGATTTAAACATAAATAACCTGCGAAAACTGTGTGATGACTTCTCTGCATTTTGTATGCATGACTGCTTATGGTATTTCTGTTGATTTTTAAACAACTCAAGTTTCTGGTGAGTAAACATTCAAATTTAAAAGCTTAAGTAACAAATATGTATGTTACATGGGAATATTGTTTTGATGATTGCTTTGCAATCTGTACAAATGTGAGCCTGTACGTATCTTTTATCATCTCTGTGATTAGTATGCCTCTGTATTGTATATTATGGCATGAAATATATATTTTTTTTTAAAAAAATTTTGATTCATGTGCAAATTATTTAAAGTAAACTCTGGGAGCAAGTGAGAATATATGAATGCATGTTGTTTTACTTTGAATATATAAATGATTTTAAACCTGGAAATTGTGAACTAAATTTTTATGTAGTTTTTGTTTACAAGATTTAAACATATCACATCCATTCCAAACTTTCCTCTTTTCCATCACCTGTAAATGAATTGAAAACTAGTGAAGTCTTGTTTCTTTGAACTTGCACTAGGCCTCTGCATCAAATATAAAACAAGTTCTGAAATTTTTCTTTTGACTGGGAAAGGGAAATGTGAGTAAACTTTGTTTCTCAATTTTTTTGATTGTTGTGTGTATGCCTGGGTTACATAGGAAATTTAACTTGTTGTATGCAAGGATGTTTGAATATGTTTGTAGTTGACTGTGCATGTTGAAAATGACATTGCTCTTCCATGTTTGCTTTAGAAATAACTATGGTTATATCCCAACTTTCTCTTCTCTTATTCCTTCTGAGATAAATTGAAAACAAGTTGGAACTTGTTTTGAACCTGTACTATGTTTCAGAAATAAATCTCAAGTCATTGTTAAAAATTCAAGCTTGTTAATTTAGTGTTTCAGGTATATAAATTAAAACCTTAGACCAATTCATGATTTTTGAGAGTAAATCATAAATTTTAAATTGGATTTGACTGCATTTCTGTAGTTCACTGCATCGCCATACTCTCTGTTTTGATTTGCATTTGTGTTGGCTCTGTTAGCTTTGGGTTCACTGATCAGTACATGTACATGTTGAGTCTCGTGACTTTGTCTCTATTTTGACCCTTGATCATTTCATGTTGGCATTTACTCCACTTTGCATTTGTGCATTGCTGTCAATTAAGTTGGTCACTGCTGCATACAGTGGCAGTTCCATATATATATGTCCATGTACTTGAAACTACTTGAGGTTACACTCTTGTGCTTTGCCTTAATCACTTCTGCAGTTGTCACTTCTGCAGTTGGTCTTGCATTTGATGTTATTTATGTCTTCATGTTCATTGGAGTTCTGTTGCACTTGTACCATTCTGTTGCATCTGGACTTGATGTTTCGGGCCTGCATACTTTTCAGTGCTTCATTGTTGCACTATGTTGGTATAACTATTGTATTTGGGTTATTTTGTTGCACTAAATTGTAGTCTGCACTACCATATATGTCATCATTAAGATTGCCATTAAGGGCTTTTGAATTTTGTGCATTGATGCATTCGGTGGTACCACTGCACTTTGTAGATGCTGATCATTTTATACATACATTTATGTATGCTTGTCTTTGGTCTCTGTGGTATGCACTATTGTAGTGCTACTGCACTGTGTCATTGTTTGCTGCTGCACGTATTGTTTTCTACTGTGTCGTCTCTGATGTTGTTCCATTTGTGCACTAATTCAATGCTTAGTGCATTGTGCATCTGTTTTGGACTTGCAATTTGAATTGCGTTGAGTTGAGTCGAGTTGCAGTGATTTGTCCGATTTGCGCTTGCACACGTGTTGGCGAGGCAGTGCACATGTGTGCAAAGTATACGTGTGTACTGCAGCCACACGGGATTGACAGAGAATAAAAATTTGAAGTTGTTAATATAAAAAATCCATAATAGATTTTAAATTGATTTATGTGATTCGTCATCTCTGTCACCATTTTATTCAGTTCATTACAAATTTATTTACTTGAGTTAAGATTAATCCTGACTCGAGTGTTTTGTGTTTTGCAATTAACGCTCGGGTCAGACCGAGTATTTTTACAGCTTGAAGATTTTCAGGCCGCGAAGTTAGAGAGAGGGGGATTAAAAGCTTTACTTCAGTTTTCAGAAAATTTTCTTGTACTTAATGAAAATAAATTGTTCCGCTGTATAAAAATTTAATGCATTGTACAAACTCTGATATATGTATGTAAGAAAAATTCATTTATGAATAATATTATGATTATTCTGTGATTCTGTGGCTGATTCTGTTTAAACTCTATAAACTGACTAACAATCCGTCATTTTGAACGTTTCTAGTTGGTTTAATTACCGACTAGAGGCGGTCAGAGCGGCGGGTCGTTACATACTGACTCAAGTAACCAAGTAGTTTAGCATGTTTGCATAATGTATTTCACATATCACATTTGAGGAAATGTGTGCACGACCCAAGTTTTGTAGTGGAACCGAGGGTGATAAAGGACTTACCAGTGGAGTAAGATATGATGTATATGAGACAGCCCAAAGGGATAGTAGTTGTGATACGAAGGATTAAGGAATAAAGTTATTAGACTTGTTCGTGTCCAATGGTGAAATGATAGTGATGATTGTACCTGGGAGCTTAAGGATAGGAATACATATCCTAATTATTTTAGACATTCACATGTATAGAAGAGGGCTTTGTTTGTAGGGTACTAGGGTATTCATGTTATGATATGATTATATGTTAGTAGTTGCACTAATACATTTTGCTTGATGATTGATAGTTTTCATTAGGGTAGTAATGCAATCTTTTGTACTTGTTTGTACTTATATGATGATGACTTTACACTTTTACGGTGTTAGTGTAAATTCTGCTTTGCCTATCGAAATTTTAGGGATGAAATTTCTATAAGGATAAGAGACTGTAACACCCGATATTTTGAAGGGTCTATAATGTTGGAAATTGAATTAAATTAATAATAAGAAAATATTTTTAAAATGTTAAATTTTTCCTTAAAACTTTTCAATTTTAAGGAGGATGAGGATTAAAGTAAAGTTTTAATCAAGCTTTTCCAAATCGAGGTGAGTAAAACCATCCTTAATGACTTTCCCAATCCATTTCGGTTCAAATTTTTATTTGAATGAATGTTATTTATTTTTATTAACATGTTTGCATGCTTAAACACTTGCTTTGCTTATGGTTTGGAATTTAAATAAAATGAATCTGTCTGTGTTTTAGTGTAACCATGATCTAATTTTATCAAAAGGCTACAAAATTTTTGTATCATTTTTATAATAATGAAATATAATGGCTTCTAATTTCATAATTTTTTTGAGTTGATTTGGAATTGTTGTGAATTTTCTAAGTTTAGAAAATAGTTAATTTTAGGAATATTAATTATTAAAAAAAATAAAAATGATTATTTTGACCTAAATTTTTTTTCAAGAACAGGTACTTTGTGAAGTGAAAATACTTACATATATTTTCAAAATATGCCTCATCAAAACCTTACAACCCCCTAACCTAGGAAGGTGCCATGTAAGGAAAAAGAATACATATTACTTCCACATGTCAAAAATACAAGGAGTCGAATAAAACAAAAAAAGTCTAGTTAATCAAATAGATGGAGGAGCCAAAAATAGAAGAACACTCAAAACCATTTGTACGAAATACCAGACCCAAAAAGAAATACCAAAAGAAAGATATACAACATTCACTAAGCCAGAGGCAACTGAAAAAAATGCAACTACTTTCGTCTCGTTAAAGTAGACACCTATCAGTCAAATGCTCAACTCGAAAGCACGAAATCCTTCAGAAAATGACGAATCTTCACAATAAACTCAAAAATAACTCATCTAATTATCTGGTAATTAAAACTGTACAAAATCGAAGATTAGGGACTCTATATATCAGCAACTTCAAATCAATGATCTATCCTCTCATGAATAAAAAGCAAGCAACAAGAATCTAAAGTAGAGGACTTGGCATTTTAAGTAGCTTATCCTCCCAGATCTAGATCAAAAGGGATGCCAAATCCTACAAAGATATGTCCTTTCCCTCTCACATCTTCAATTTTAAGTTTTGTTTGAGAGAATAACTCCTTGTATTCTTATGTGATTAGAAGATCTGATAACAATAGTCAATTGTGTATTATTGAAAATTCTTGAGTTTCTTTCATTTTAGATATGTTACAATAGTGATGTGATAACTATGTTGATCAAATGATAAAAATATTTAGAGCTTTAACTTCTGACAGCCAACATTTCAAGTATCTTGACCTAAAATTTTGATATGAAGTAAATTATGTTAAATTAGATTTTTCATGAATTTTTTGTATTCTTCCTATTAATTTTCTATTTCATATGAATTAATTCGCTAAGGAAAGAAGTCATTAATTAAAGATAACTAATTAATAAACAGAGAGTATAGTTAGCCAATTCTTAAAAGAGAACAGAAAACAAATAGAATAACTAATAAGAATTCGACACCAAATGAGATTTGGTGTAAAGTAATAACTTAATAAGGCAATGAACTAGTATTCAGTTTAGTTACATATATGCCACTTTTCAACTTGCGATAGCCTATAAGTATCAACCTACGATAGCTATTTGAGCTATCAACTCGCGATAGCACTAAGGCCATCAACATTCAAAGGCTAGATGAAAACTCAACATTCGAATGCTAGATAAAAACTCATGTTTGTGAAGCTTAAGGAAGTCAACTAGCGATAACTACTTGTAGTCAACATGCGATAAAAAATGGTGTGTAAACTCTCGATAACCCAAGGAGTCTCAACATGTGATAGCTTGGGAAGCTATCAACTTACGATGGCTCTTGAAGCTCAACACGCGAGAGCTTAGGAAGCTATCAACTAGCGATGTCTACTAAAGCTCAATATGCAATAGCCTAGGAAGCCATCAAACCACGATGCCTTATAAAGTTAACTTAAGATAGCTAATCCATTATCAACATGCAATGGCTAGATGAGGATCAACCAGCGAAGGCCTTGGAGAGTCAACGTGCAATGGCTATGGGATTGTCATGATTCGATAGCTAGGTTCAAAAGGCGAAGGCTATGGGATAGCCAATAGCAAAATCTAAGGTTGAGTTGCAATAGCATGAGAAGTAATATTCTTCTAAGTAAAATAACAAATAATTAAAGCATTGTGGAAGACAGTTTTCAAGTATTAATTGACTATTTCATATGAATAAAATAAAGGAAGAATTTTATTAGTCTAAATTATGTAAACTTATTTTTGGGAAATGAAAGAAAGCTTAGAGAAGCTAATAAATGATAGGGTATCATGTAATCAAAGAAAAGATGTTTTATCTAAAAGAAGCATAGGTACACTATAAGTGAATGAAAGAAAGGAGTTGAACCATGATCGAAAAGGTATACCGGCTCATGAAGATATTAGATGGTAAGGTGCCTTGATTATTAGTCTATAATCCAATCGTATATAGAAGGGTGCCACGATACGATTCAATATTAAAAGATTTATAAACTCTAAAGAGATGAGAGTGGTGTTATAAATAAAATAAATAAATCGACAACGTAAACTATAACGATTCAAGGACTAAGAAGGCTATTGACGCTTAATAAGGATGCTTACTAGAATGTATTTAGGGTGCTTACATTCAATCTCTTAGGAGAGTCAGAGTGGCTCCCATTGGTGGAACGAGCAGTCATTTCATCAGGTGACATCGTTCGAGAAAGGATAAAAATTAGTAATAGACAGATGTATGGAGGTACTCACTAAATTAAGTCAATGATAACTTAAAAATTACTAAATAAGAGATTAGGTGATTGGTTGTTATATGACATGGTTCATAATTAGATGATAAGCATAGGGACACTTATGGATTGAATGAAATACACATGATTTTGATGTAATGATTGTTTCCATGCTATGATATAATTGCTATGATGATAAAGTGAGGGGAATACTCATTTGATGCTATAGCGGCGTGGTCTCGCTGCGATTGCTCAGGTAAGGTTTCACTCATACCGGGATTTATGTCCGACCCATGTTTTTATTATTTCTCGTAAATTCACAGGTTCGAGTAGGGTTGGTATATGGATTAGATAGTAATCTTTTGGTAGGACGAACAAAGATTCTGAAGACGAAGCAGGAGGCTTACCTAGCTAATATAGGTTATTTTGAAAATTCCACTTCCACTTTGTTAAACTAGTAATTATAATCGTTTTGTCATGTGGGCATCTCTGTAAGTCCTTGAGATGATGGTTTTGATGACAACAACCTTAGGACTTGTTATAAAATACAAATATTAACATTATAGTTTAGATATATATGTATATGCAGGATATAAACACGCAGGTACCAAGAATGAAGACTGTGCAGTATAGAGATGCAAGACTGATGAATTTAAAAATTGAAGATATCAAGATTGAATACTCATGAGTATCAAGAAATCAAGATATCAAGAGTTCAAGATTTCAAACAGTACAAGATAATGTAGTTGGTCTAGAATTATGTTAAAACTAATTGAAAGCACTTACATCTTTATTTGAAATTTATTCATGAAATGGAATCCACTTCGAGTCCATTAAAGGGATGGAACCCTAGTGGGATGGAACCCATGACAATATTTAGTGGAACATATAGTGGTCCTACTTTGATATCCACTAATTTTATAAAAAAGTTTTTCAAAAATATCTCTCTTATTTTTAATGTTTTAAAAACCTTCTTTTCAAAAAGACATCTCTCTTGTTTGAAATATTTTAGCCTCAAAACTATCTTTATCATTTTTAATATTTTGATTTTAAATTGTCCTTGATTTTAAACTATCTCTTGTTTTAAATATTTAGCTTTGAAATATTTATATACTCAGATTTTAAATCACTTTAAATATCAAGATATTAAAAAATATTTTCCAAACTCTTTTATATGTTCAAACTATATTCAAATATATTTACAAAGTTTAGAAATTATTTTGACAAATTATAGAAACAAATTTTAATAAGAAAATCAAAACATCAATTTTTTCCTTGAGCATGTCGACATCCCTCAGCCCCCATGTCGACATGGTGCCCGTTAAATTTAAAATTCAAGTTTTCAAAAGAAGTGTCTATTCATCGTGTCCTTTCACAAATAGATATGGCTGTTGATCTACTATAAATACCAGTAAGTTATAAACGATTTTTACCAGATTTCATTTATTTTTCTCTCCTCTTCATCTTCCACGTTTACTTTAAAAGGGTCCCAAACTATACTCTACCGAAATACGAAGTGAATCAAACTTGATTATCTCTTGTTTGATTCTCTGCCACTCTCTTCATTAGATCTCAGTGCTACTCAGAGTTATAGAATCTTTTGTAAATCAAATTATTGAGTAAAAGGTGCACTTGAGCCTTGAAATCAATTGGGTGTGATTGTAACCCCGAAAATCAATTAGGTGATCTTGTAGCCTGGTTAAATCAAGAGAGTTTCCATGGACTCGAATACAGGAGGTTGTACCTTGGAGCCTTGAAACCGAGGGTGTAATCTGAGAGATTATTTTGATAAGAAATCCATACAATTGTATAGGACTGGATGTAGGATAACTCCGAACCAGTATAAAATCCTATTGTTTTCTTTCCTTTACTGCTTTTATTTAGTATTTGCATCTGTGTCTGATTCTGTGATTATATCTGTGTCTGTGAATTGCATTTGCTGGTGATTAAATTATATAAGTTTCAAAAAGATTTAGAAAATCGATAAAACACTATTCACCCCCATCTAGTGTTATTCCAGCCTTAAGATCTTCAATCCACATTTATCACAATCTCCATATGTCAGACATTACGCTACTCTTATTTTATTATTTTACTTGCTCCTATGAGGGAACGAAAAAGGGTTACTATTTATGTAAAGGATTATGTAAAAAAATTGATGTAATGAAAATACATTTAGTTGCCCTATTTACTTATTATTGTGCAAAATAGTACCGAACTCACTTTGCCTCTTGAAAATGATTCCGATTATGATTGCAGCATATTGGCGTCTATTTTTAGGTCTCGTAGTGGAGGATGTCACAGTTTACCTTCAAAAAGAGAGATCGAGTTTACATTGGTTTGGTGCTTTGGGCACAGCCTGTTTGTAGACAACCTTGCAAAATGCCACCTAAGAAAATAGTGGAATAAAGAAGTAGTTAGTGGAACTTGAGCATCAAAGTTTCATTAGACTGAGCAGTTCACCATGCGGAGCTTCAGTATTTTTGAAGAAGTCGGATGGATCTCTTCGGGTGTGTATCAACTATAAGAATTTAAATGAGTTGATGGCGAAGAATCATTACCCATTACCAAGAATAAACATTCTGTTTGATTAGTTGAATGGAATTAAAGTATTCTCATGGTTAGATTTAGTTATTAGGTTCCATCTAATAAAATTTACTGAGGAGAGTGTTCCTTTGATCACATTTTGGATGAGGTATGGATTATATGAGTGGTTGATTATGCCCTTTAGGCTAACCTATGCTTCGACTTTCTTTGTATACCTAATGAACCGAGTCTTTCGTGATCAATTGGATAGATTTGTATTAGTATTTGTAGATGATATTTTGTTGTATTCTAAGGATAAGAGAGACTAAAGTTTCTCATAGATTGGTATTAGAGAACCAGAGACAACACAAGTTGAAGGCGAAGCTTTCCAAGTGTCATTTTTGGAAACCGAAAGTGAATTTCCTAGGTCATGTCGTTTTGAAGGAGGGATTAGCATTAAATCCTTTGAAAGTTGAAGCTGTGAATGATTAGAAGAGACTAGAGATAGGTAGCGAAATAAGAAGTTTCTTGCGATTGTATGGATGCCATTGGATATTTATTAATGATTTCTCTAAGATAGCAATGCCATTAACCAAACTTACCTTGAAGAATGAAAGATATGTTTGGACGAAAGAATGTGAAGCAGCATTCCAAGAGTTGAAGCTTCGGCAGACGGAGGTTCCGGTGTTGTTTATGTCGGAAGGAAATGGAGATACGATGTTGTACACAAATGCTTTGGGTTTTTATTAGGAGGAGTGTGATGCAGAAGGACAAGGTAATAGCTTATGCATCTAGGCTGTTAAGACCCTATGAGGTTTAGTATCCAACCCATGATTTAGGGTTCGCGGCAGTCGTCATTATGCTAAGAATTTAGAGGCTTTACCTTTTAGGGGAAAGGTTTGAGTGGTATATTGACCCTAAGTCTTTGCGATATTTGTTTTCTCAAAAGGAGCTCAACATGAGGCAAAAATTTGGTTAGAGTTCATGCTACCATATGATTTCAAAATAGGGTATACCTTTGGAAAAAGAAATAAAGTTCCAGATGCCTTGAGGAAAAAACAGCAGAGTTGTACTTTGGCTATGATTGAAGAGTGGAATGTCTTAGAGATGCTAACTTCTTGTGATCTTTAGAAGTTCATTCAATACACATATAGAGGATTGTCAAAAGGCAGAAGGAAGATCCTCTGTGTGTCGAACTAGTCAAGGCTTCAGCAAAAGGGAGGTTGTATGTCCTGAATAATGGAACCCTTTAGAAGCTAGTCTTGGATGAATGTCATTGTTCCAAGTTTCCTATTCATCTAGGAAGAACCAAGATGTACCGAAACATGAAGTAGAGTTTCTACTAGGAAGGAATGAAGAGAGATGTTGGAGAATGTATGAGGGGATGCCTCATATGCCAACAAGTTAAGGCCTAACACGAGAAGCCTAGTGGTTTTATGCCAATCGTATGGAAATGAGATTCGGTTTCGATGGACTTTATTGATGGTTTGTGGAGGATAAGGGCATGGAACATAAGTATATGGGTTATGGTTAATTGGTTAACTAAGAGCGCCCATTTCATTTCGATGAATTCCATAAGGAAAACAACTAGGTAGCCAAAATATACGTTAAGACTATAGTGAGACATTGCGAAATTTCAAGTACAATAATGAGTGACTGAGACCCAATGTTTGTTAGTGAGTTTTGGCGAAGCCTACAGAGAGCTTTGGGTACAAGTCTGTGTATGAGTATTGGTTATCAGCCTTAGACATATGGCCAAAGTAGGAATAACCTAGTGCTAAAAGATTTGCTAAGAGCTTGTTTGCTAGACATTGGATCATGTGAAGATCACATACACTAAGTGGAATTTTCATACAATAATGGTTACTAATCAAGTATTTGGATGGCACCTTTTTAGGCGTTGTATGAAAGGCCTTGCAAGTCGCTTGTAAGTTGGTGCAAAATAGGAGATATACTTGTGTTAGGTCTAGATATCGTAAGGGTGTTGGAATTGGGCCAATGCGCAGCTGATTTAATGAGTAAATTTTAATATATTTTTTACCATTTTCGATCTTTATGAGCCCATGAAGTCTAACAAATTTAGAACATTTTTAATTTCTTTTAAATAAAATCTTTATTTTATTTAAATTTATAAAATGATTTTATATAAACGAATTTATGTTATGTTATATATGTGTGTGTGTGTATGTGTGTGCGTGTGTGCATGTGTAATATATGAATTCGTACAAGGTATAACATGTACGTATATAGATGCTGAGATTTACACCGCAATAGACATGTTAGCTCATCTAATATACAAATATATTGTCCAAATGTATGCTTATATACTTTTATTTATATATGTAAAATGTTACAAATCCGTATATGTGTGTGTGTGTGTTTAAACAATATTTTTATTTAATTAATTTCATATATATATATATTTGTAAACATATGTATGAAATATTAACTTTGTATATATTAAAACTATATAAATATATTTAAACCCTTTGTAATAATTATAAATTTAATATTTTTTTAAAATAAAAGAACCATATATACATATATAGATAATATATGTATGTTTTAAAACATATACGTATATATTAAATACATATATACATATATATTTATAAAACAATATAATATATATATTAATAATTTTGAAAATACAAAATATATATTTTAAATATGTGTATACAACAGGTCTAGTGCAAGGCACCAAAATTTAAATAATTTTTTTATAAATATCCATATGGATATTTATTAAAATTAATAATAATAAAATTATTTTCGAAAACTGGTTTTTGAATTTTGAACTTTTAGTAAAATCCAAACTGAAATTTTGTAATTTTGAATATTAATACATATATAATTTCATAATCTAAAATTAATTTTAAATTAATTTTTAAATTTTCGGTTTATAACTAAATATTTCGAGAGTTGGTTAAGTGATGATATAATTTTATAAAATATATAACATAATATAATGTGTATATATGTGTGTGTGTATTAATATAATTAACCGGTTTAAATAATTTTGAAATAATAAAAATATATAAATAAAATATTTTGTTTATGCCGAAAATATTATTCCCATTAAACTTAATATACAAATATAACCATGATTTGTATAAAGTATGATGTAATATTTAAATTATAAACTATATATATTGTATATTATATTATTTAAAATAAAATTCTGTTTTTTCAATTTGAGCTGAGCTACATGTAGATGTATATACGACCAATGCTTTTTATATAAATATAAAAGTATATACAAACATACAACCAATTTAATTCTGACAATATACTTGTATGTCAGAATCGTTGCCTAAACAACAATATTATATATATATATATAATACAAACATTATATGTAAACATGAATAATCATATAAATTTAGGAATGTACCTTACACCCAATGCCTAGAAGTACACCTTAAATCAATGAGTTTTGCACCTTGAACTGATTTCCAATCCAGTAGGGTGCTGGTCCATGAATTGATGATCACTAGCTATAAAATAGAACTGTATTTGATTTGAACTAGAATTGACATGGGAAGATGGAGGTAGGGTTTGATCAAAAATGATGAGGGTTTGGAGGCTTCAAACGTAATCTTTAAGGTATGATTTGAGATGCTAATATAGGGGATAGTTAAGAGACAAATTAGGATCTAGATCCTCCTTTATTTCTTACTACTTCGCTTTTATCTTAACCATCCAAATCAAAGCCCTCTAACCCACACATACCCGCCTCTTTCTTGCTCCATTATGGCTGAACCAATCAGCACTCACATGGGCTTTAAACCCATTTGAAGCCAGATCAAAATGTTTCACATTTATATCCAATTTAAATGCTTATCGATATTATGTATCGGTTAATATATTTATAACTCTTATAAATATATTGAACAATGTTTGTTCATCAAATCAAAATCAAATTTTATAATTAATATTTCATAAATATTAATTAATTTAATTAATTTATAAAAATTACAAATTAAATCATTTTGGTCAAAGGAATATTCATCGTTTCGATTGTGGGACTCGTTAGGTGTGTATATTTAGTCACCGATTAATGTCAAACTATTTGCTATTAACGTTCACTCGTCACTTAGCAGGTGGTGTGACATTTTGGTCAAATTTATCGCTTACTTCGTTGTGGTGTCCAAGTTTAATTTGTTAAGCATTACCCGATTGCGACTATTATTTACACCAATTCTCTTCTTCAAAACTATATCACTTCGGACTTATGAAATTTGGTAATGGTCATAATTTCAATACCGTTAATATCCAACTCTATAGTACAAACACAAAGTCCTTGGTTCAACAATAACAACTACTATTAACCGAAATGCTTTGGCCAGAGATTTTGACTATGAGTCGACTTTAGTTGACCGTGATACTAACCTCATATAGCTAAGGAGATGAATCCTCTCTTAAATAGTTCTTCACTTCCAATGCTTCCCCTCGATCCAACTATAGTCGTTTAATGGACGTCATGCCATGATTTAACTGTAATCTAAGGGGAGTTTTCGCATTGAAGCTCGACAGTATTCTCAAGTCGAGGGAATTATATAATATTATCAGATCGATATTTTCTATTTGGCCTTAGTTATATTAACCAACAGAAACTATCGAGTGAGTCATTCCATAGTTATCTAATAACTATCACTGTGTAACACCTTGGTGCCCCCAAAAATCAATAGTAACTCACTGCCCAACATTTGAAGAGCGTTACGTACTCTTGTTTCAAAGAATGTATCGATATCCTATCTCGATACATCTTGGATAGGAATATTTAATATGGTATATTTATTTTAATGTGATAAATTGCTCATGGTTACAACACTTTGTAATTACTGTCACAAAACATTTTTATGGATTTTATATTGAATATAATTTAATTTAATTTAACTAATTAATAAAGTATATATAGAAAGAAAACACCTTTTATTTCGAAGAAGATTGGTCATCGAGTTAAATATATGTAACAAATAATATAATTGCCCCTAGGGCATACCGGTAACTCTATCAATCTCCCACTTGCATTTGGGGTCAATTATGGAATCTTATTCCAACTTCTAAAATTGGTTTCCTCAAAACCAATTGGGTAAGTCTCTCGATAAACAGGTACGCTATTATGTTTCAATTATCTACTCTCTCAATCAACTCTCCCCGACGCCGATAAACTATCTTTATCATGTAGAAAAGTTTAGAGTATGTCTCTCGACTTCCAGTGAGCTCTAAGTTATGCTATGAATTATATCGTGACATTGTTATTATATAACAATGTTACTGGATTCTCAACATTTGGAATAACCATTTGCTCGGTTATAAATTTGTGCGTTTATATTTATATAGATTGCCTTTATTATGGTGATATTTAAGGTGATGTACTTGGCCTTGTCCATCGGATCAGCCACGGTATTTTCATTTGGAACATTTCAAACTTAAAAGTTCATAACTTGAATTTATTAATATATTCTACTCAATATCACTTGTGAAAGTTTGAGTCCGAACACTCTTTCTTAAGGAGTTGTAAACAATTCTCTAGTATTTCATTAATACACGAGAACGCCTCAAACAACCATTTAGCGATATCAATTTGGATTTGATATTTGCTTCATGCATCAAATACATAAACAAATCATGATACCATAGATAGTACAACGTGGATGATAATTTCTATTACTAATGCATAAGGAATCCATCTTATATGTTATGTATTAAACATTTTAATAAGGTGTCCATGCATATCATTTGGGACATTCCCAATATCTTTTATACTTACTATAAAATACATCATTTACAAATCCAACGTCGAGTATTAAAACAACTAAAGCTTATTTTAACACTAGTACATCGTAACAACCAGCGGTGTGTTGTTTACTAATGGTTTAGAAATATCTATATATCTTTTAACGTTCTTTTTTATGAACACATGCTTCCTCTACATTTTGACTGATAATCGAACAATGTAGTATTTCTATCAAAATATTTATTCAATTTTGGTGCTTCTAAAATGATACTTCCTATCATTTCTTGGATCATATTATGCCTGTAAACGGTTGGATATGGATTTGGATAACGCCATGTCCATACCCGTATCCGAAACCTTTTTCAAATAACGGATATCCGTATTCATGGATGCGGACAGATATTAGATATTTTTTGATCAATTCACAACGAATAAATCTAAACAAATAAATACAAAATATTGATTTTGTTATAAATCCATTTTAGTAATAAAAATATAATAAATAATAAATGCACTAAAAAATTAATTTTAAGCATCAAATATATATATATATATATATATATACCTGGATAAAATGGTAAAGACAATCATTTTATGTATTAAAACACGCAAATAAAAAATAACTATAATCTTGACAAAAACCAATAGGTAATTATCGGATACAGATATGGCTATATCTGCATCCGCATCCATTTCTCGGGTATCGAATAATTTTTTATATTTCAGATATGGATATATATGGATTTTGAATTTTTCAGGTTCTCAATCAGAGCCCTTGATCATATCCAAAAACCCACAAACTCCTTATTGCTTCCACTAATTACGAGCCTCTTTGTCAGTCTATTCCAAATCATTATTTAGATTTTTCCATTTCTACACATACGTACCAAACATGAAGTTATTCTAAGCAACAAATTTGTGAATAAATCTGAACCAACTTAAGCACATCGAATGGAGACTATTATGTTATCAACAATTAAAATTCATGGTATCAATCTTATAAAGGTGGCTCATTATATTCCACCTGTATTTATCTTTTCCTTAAAGATACATTTGCTGCCAATGGATCATATCCCTTTGGGTACAACTAATAAAATCATATTTTGGTAAAGTACTTGGAATTTATTTTGGATCCGCGCATCGTCCTTTATCATATAGTCTGTACTCTTAATGATTTAATTAAACAACCGAGGATTATTTATTCCTGACATTGACAAGAAACTCATAGTTTCTCTTTAATGTATAAGAATACTAATTAGATGTTCTAACATATTGTGTTCGTTTAGGTTTGGTCAATTTCATTTCATCCCTTGTAAAAGTTTTATCCTTGGATCATATCCTAGTTCATTTTATACCAAAAATTTCTCAAAGAAATTCCTTAGCTATGAAGTTGGTATTTCATGAAACAACAATTGTTTCTTAGTGCCATAGAACATGCATTCATAAATATATTATGGATTGCCTTATATAAAATTGATTTGTTCATTAGTCCATAATATGTGTTGTGTGTGTTCACAACATAAATTAGTAGTCTAATGACTATCATTTTCGAAAATCTCCTAGGATGATTCAAATAAGATCCCTTACATACAGTTATCATGTACAGTCGTTCGACTCGCACAACCTGCCAACTCTTTGGCCTAGGATATGTGGGGGTTTCTTTTAAAAACCTTATCTTGTATGGTCTTGTAAACAATTATTTGGATGATATTAACTTTAAGCTTGTGTACTACTCTTAAGTACACATATTAAAGAAATTTTTTAACTCAAATTCACTCATCATTAATCTTGTTTTGTCTAAGAAAGTTTGATTGCTCCTTATCAATACATCATTATGTATTATATGGAGGAGTGATAACTGAGACTGAATCTTTAATCATATTGGTCTTTCCAACATACTCATATATTCTACGAAATTAAATCATTTCTATTACATATTATATTAGTTACTCCATTTTATATTCTATGAGCTTACCATAGACTTCAATATGAATATCAAATACATATGTCCATGTTTATGATAACTCATCGGTGAATAACGAAGAGCATGGAACCCTTTTGGTATTAATAGACTTGCGTTTCCTATATCTATATGTATCAATGCGAAGATTTCATAAACTCTTATGATGCTCCTACTAAATGGGTGCATAGCTCTTAATTTTTTGAGATATAATTAACCAACGTCGTATGATTTATAATCATATAATAAAATCATTTCTCAAAACTACGAGTTAGTCTATAATTCCAAAATAATTGTAAATAATTTTAGATACTTCGGTTTTTTCCAACGCATCACCTTTATTGTGAAAGAAAGCAAATTACAGCTTTATTTCATAATGAATATTCATAATATTCACATTGAAATATAATTATGTCTATTTTTTTAGTCCACATCGAAAAATAGTCATTATTTCACAAATAATGTTTGGTATATTTTACGAAAACAATTTTTATAATTAAATGCAATTAATAAGTGGTATATGGCATGCTCTCACTATTTTCGCCATTACTATAATAGCATACTAAATTCAGAGGTCAATCATTCACTTATATGGATTATTTATTTCACATACTACAACAATTTATAGCGAAGAGTTGCTTGATCAAATACCTTGAACTCAAAGAAATAAATCGTGTAGAAAAAATTTCCATATGGAAATACATTTTGGAATAGAAATCGTATTTATCATTCCAATGTTAAGTACTAATTACTATCATTATTACAATTCTCATTTCCAATATTTCTTTATGAAGTATAAGTGAATATTCGCTCTCTTCATCCCAGCTGTACCTTAAATCATATATACTCTTGTAAACTCATTTTTCTTTCTAAATTGTCAAACCATTCAAAAGTGCACACTTACTACAATATCATAATGAACTCTTTACAAAAGCGCACCCGACCATCGTTAACATTTAAGGACATCAAATATGTTACACTTTGTGTAAACTGATCAAACTGATATTTTAGCAGTTATGTTCTTAGATCTATCTTGTAGTTTTGGTCCAATGTTACGTTAAACGTTGTACGATCTTTATTGTAATCAATCAACTTGAATGCTCGATCTCATGATACAATTTTGCTTTAAATGAACTAATTTCATCGAAACGTCATACATTTTGAACTATGACCGTTCATCATATAATAATTGTATGTGATAGTATACGGATCAAATACCTATAGTCTTGTATTACTTTTGAATTCATGACTCATAGAATGCAATACACGGTGTTGATGGAATAAACATGTGAGCAACCAAATTGACAAGCGTATTAAGTAGTTGTAAAACTAGGCATTTGCATGGGTATAGAAAACATTAACATGCAAGAAATATTTAATAGTAAGTGAGTGTGTGTGTTTATATATATTATATTTCATTTATCGATCTTCAATTTGAATTCATTCGTATATCTTAATTGACAGACATTTTATTAATCATATCAAATGTACAAATTTATCGATGTAGATTATTATAACATTATATGGCATGTGTTCTTAAAATATTAGAAATGTTAAATTTATCATTTTATTTTTCAAATAAGGCTCCCACTAGTCACAAAATCCTAAGCGAAACATAGAATTCTTTCGAATTCACTAGTGGGTGTTAGGACTCATATGCTTTGGGATTCTGACCTTGAGGAAAGCTCAATGTATCATAGGCCCACATATGATGGGCAACACTTTATCGGTTGTATCACATACATCTTCTAACCTATGGTTACTTATCTTAATCCCACGTGTACCTTGAGGAAAGCTCAACAAGTAAAGTGGGACTATTCACTCGAACCAATTATTTCACGACGGCCTAAGTATAATGCACATACCTTAAATAAAGCTTAACAAATACTTGAAGTTATCTTGCCTCATCTATTCAATATATTAATAGTACTATACATAACATCCTTAGCTTGAGAAAGGCTCAACAACCAAATAGTATGCAAGTAATCTACTAATATGTAAATGATAAAGCACAAATTTATATTAAAGATTCATAATCTTCAATATTTTATACCGAGTGATATCGACTTATGAAATAATATATTTCTTATGAAATACCCTTGTGATTCAAGTATCGAACACGACAGAAATCATGGTGTACATACATATACGTATGTTTTTATTCCTTATGTCTATTTAGGGTTTAATTAATGTTCCGCCTTTAGTTTATACATTTTTTTATTATATAACTTTTATATTTTAATTAACTTATATAACAGTCTTACATATAATATTATATTAATTAAATCTTATTTAATCAATTTTGTATTAATTTAATATGATGTTTATATTTAATAAATAATATATAATATAACACATATTATATATATATATATATTTGTTATATAATTAATTAACCTTTTAATTAATTTATTTAACTAAATAATTTTAATTAAATTATATTAATTTTGTAATCCATTTATATACATACATGTATACGTATGTTATTTAAATTTTTTTAACCATTTAACATATATCAAAATATATAATACATGTATAGATTTTCATTAATTAACTCATTTATTTGTTTTAATAATCTTATTAATAAACTAAAATTTTATAAATTAACTTATATTAATTTTCAAGCAAAAAATTATTATATTGTAACTTTTATAATATATGTATATCTTATTTTAAATTTGACTTTTAAGTATAAAATCTTATATTTTTAATTTTCGAACAATTTTGAAAATTAGCTCAAAGCCCAATTCAAATTGTGGTCTTTTCTATTAGGGACAACCTTGTATGTAAGGGCTAGGCTTGTATCTAGGTAGGATAGAGTACTTGATTAGCCAAACACAATCTTCAACATTACCTTTCTTAAACATCCTATTAACTTGATTATTAACTTAATTGGTCCATAACATGATTAATTTAGACCGTATAGGCTATTGGGCTCTGATACCATTGGTGGAACTAGGCCTGTCAATGGTACGGGTTTCAACCCAAGCCCGGTATGAACCCGCCCTATTTATGCAGGTACGAGTTTTGCCTTTCAATACCTAATCCCGACTCAGGCCCGATCCAGGTCGGGTACGGTTTTATTAAAACCCGACTCAGTTAGGGCCCGACTCGATTATTAGTTTTTTTTCGTATCAAAACATGAGTGTGTATTTTATATATTTACCATTTTGTTTTTTTACATGTAGATGTTTTTGCATACTTTTGTCGTGAGCTTGAATACATCACCGTCCAATTTATATGTTAACATTGTTTGTATACAAATTTTACCAAAGTTGCAGTTTTAAAATATGGTTTTGACATAAATATTCCGAGTTAGGTATATACTTATTACCTAGTGGGCTTAAAAAGCCCGACGGGCTGGGTTTGGATATTGGGTTAAAATACCCTATAGGTTCGGGCAGGGCACGACTTTTAATTATTGTAATTGGACCCGAGTCCGGTTTATAATACCCGGACCGAACCCTGCCCATTGACGGACCTAGTTGGTACTAGGCTAGTCCGCAGCAGAAATAATGGATGAATTTCAATTTCCTTTTACAATTTTGGATCTTTATTGAGCCTGTGAAATCTAATTAATTTAAAACATTACTAAATTTCTTTTATATAAATTTTTTGTTTTATTTAAATTTATAAAATGATTTATATAATTTAATTTATGTTACGATATATATATATGTGTGTGTGTGTGTGTGTCTACCTCACACACACACACAAAACACACACACAGATATACATATCTCTATGTGTGTATGCATATGTAACATATCAATCCATGCGAGGTATAACATGTTCGTGCACAGATGTTGGGACTTACACCGTAACAGACATATTAACTTATCTAATATATAGATATATTATCCAAACGTAATGTTTTATATAAAATGTTACAAATACATAGATGCGTATAATATATTTTTATTTAAATAATTTCATATATATATATATGCATATACATGTATATGTATATATCTAATATATGTATTTTTTTGCAAAGCCTACAGGGTTGAATGGCCCCTGCCATATATTTATATATATAAGCAAACCTTATAATATAAATTGGTTACATGGATTACAAGATAGAAGATAGGAAAAAACAAAAATAAAAATAGAACAACATAGAAGAATAGAAGGACACAACATATCAAGCTGGGACCACCTAACCAACGTAATTGTATCAAAGGGATAGGAGGATATTGAGATCGAAGAGTGTATCTCTCTACAAATGCCATAATAAATCTGCATACGATTCCTGTACTTATGATTGAAAATTCATCTATTCCTTTCTTCTAAATTTCTCTAACCTTTATTTTGAGTTCTATTAATAGCTCATATGTTAACGGTTGCTTCCACCTTGTTGCTTTATATATATTCATCCATTCTATTTTATTGTCTCTCATTGGAGGACCATATCCACCTCTTGTCTTTATTTTTGACCATATGAAGTGAATAAAGGAGCAATTGAAGGATAAGTGATTAATATCTTCAGTTGTAGAAGAACAAAACAAAAATGAGGAAGAGGCTGATATTCCTTTCATTGCCAAATTTCTAGGGTGTGCAGAGCATTCTTGAGTACCTTCCAGAGCATAAAATTTAGCTTTTCTTCAACATTCATGTTCTAGATTCTTTTATACCATGGGAAGTTGTTTAAATGTATATCTCCCGCTATCACAGTGTAAACAGTATGTGTTGAGTGGCCTTTGAGGTCACCTGTCCATTTATATTCTTCATATTGGTTAAAGATATAGGGTTTATCTTTAAATAAATGCCACAATGTTAACATGGAGGAATATTGGAGTGAGGTATTGAGATTTTCCTTTTTCTAATATAGGAAGTATCTCTAGCATTTAATGATATTCCACTCTGTGTTATATTTCATATGAGAGCATACTTTTAAGTATCATGCCTTTCTTTATCCAAGGTGTAGTCAAAATTTTGACATACTGTCAAAGGAGAGGAGGAGCTTTATATGAGGGAGCAAAATATCTTGTATTTTAATCATTGTTTTCCATACCCAGCTATGTGCTTTCTTTGAAGCAGCAAGCCATATTTCATCATCTTTAAAATTGTATATCATGCTCCATTCGACCCACAGGGAATTGGACCTGGTAACAAGATTTTGAAAGTGCATGGACAATGCAGCAATATTCCAATTCTTCATATTTTTAATTCCTAACCCTCCCATACATTTAGGAATTTCCACTTTTCTGAAAGCTATAGGAGATAGTTTTTTTGTATAAATTGATCTAGACCATAAGAATTTTATAGTAGTCGATCCAATCATAGCTATAAGTTTTGTAGGTAGGAGAAACGTTCCAGCTCCAGTACACTGTCATTGAGGGTATAACTGCATTAATAATAACAAGCCTTTTAGGTTAAGATATGAATCGATTTTCCCATCTATTGAACACAGCTGTTATTTTTTCATACAGAGGGACACACTTAGCAACAGTAATTCTCTTTATTGCAAGAGGTATGCCTAAGTAAGCCATATCAGTTTCAATTGGAAGCATTTTTGTGATATTCAAGCAATCTGAGATTTGATGACATGGCCTGCTAGCTATTAAAATACGAGATTTCTTTGAATATGTTTGGTGGTCAGAGAACTTATAGAAGGAGGAAAAGGTGTTCATTATTGTTTGAAGAGACTTAGCAGTCGGTTTGGAGAATATTAACAAGTGATCAACAAAAGCTAATGATGTCACCATTGGCTTTCTACATTTATGATGGAGATTAAAAAAAATTCAATACAACTTGCTGCTCAATAGCTAATGTAAATGTTTCCATGATAATTATGAACAGGTAAGCAGATATGGGATCTCCTTGCCTCAATTTATTATCGCCTTTGAAATACCCAACTATATGAGCATTGAATACAAAAGTATCTCTGACAATAGAGATACATTGATATATCCAATTACTGAATTTTGTAGGGAAATTCATCTTATTTGTATGGTTATCAGGGCTGACTAGTTGACAGTATCAGAAGCCTTTTTATTGTCCATTTTTCGCATTGCTCTAGGAGATATATATGGAGAGGAGTACCCATTCAATAATTCATGAGTCAAAAGGACATTGTCTAGGATGCTTCTATTGGGGAGGTAGGCAAATTGATTGGGAGATATCATAGTTTGAAGGACATTTTTAAGTCTAGAGGCAAAAATACGAGATATGGACTTGTAAATGACATTGCAGCATGCTATTGGTCTGAACTGAGAAATATCACTTGGATTAGCTATCTTAGGAACAAGGGCAAGGTTGGTTGAATTTATTAAGGAAAGCATTTTTCTTTTGTTGAAGAAATTGTGGATAGCTTTATACACATTAGTTGAAATTATGGACCAGCAATGAGTATAGAAGGTTACAGAGAAACCATCAGAGCTAGGAGAAGCTGATTTCCTCATTGTAAACACGGAATTCTTTATTTCATCATCGGAGATAGGATATGTCAGAGCAGATTGCATTTCAAAGGAAAGTTTGGCTATTGGAAGGTTATTAAGAAAAGAGCTGTCTGAGGAAGAGGGTAGACCACCCAGCAAAGAGGTGAAGTAGTTGAGGAAAGCAGCATCAACCAGAGGGGGGAAGCATGAGAAACACCTTACATATCATTGATTTGATGTCTTAATGTCTTAGTTTATTTGATTTTTAAGA
Source organism: Allium cepa (assembly GCA_030765085.1). Classification (NCBI taxonomy): domain Eukaryota; kingdom Viridiplantae; phylum Streptophyta; class Magnoliopsida; order Asparagales; family Amaryllidaceae; genus Allium; species Allium cepa. The sequence goes on from CM060943.1 coordinate 721,350,372, forward strand.
AAGCATGAAAGATTTTTGTGTTTCTGTCTCCAAATGTTGACCAGTTTTTTTATGTTTTTGCATAGCCATTTTAGCTTCTGTATTCAAGGCCAGCTCAAGTTGAGTGATGAGTTAATTTTCTTTTTGATTTAACTTTGGATCTATGCTTGAGTTTAGTGTAACGACCTAGGTATTTCGTGCCATTCGCACCCACACATGTCGGACTTGAATTGCTTAAAATATCAGATTGTTAATTTATATTTGGCAAAACTTAGCATATAAAGTAAATAAATCAATCACAGAATCACAGACACGGAGTAATATAACAATAAGCAGCGGAATAGATAAATAGTAGTTCATGAAGCTACTATAAAAACAACAGAGTTTGAAATAAAATAAAACAGAATATATCAAATACAATGTAGTCTCGAATACGAACAAATGACAAATCCGAACAAAACCATTGGATAGCTGAAAGCTGAATAGATACAGATGGATCTCCAAACGAAGCTCCAACTCCAAAGGTGAGTCTCAAATGCTGTGACACTCAGTCTGACCTGAGCGTAAAGAAAAACACAAAACACTCGAGTCAGGATTAACATTCTTATATTAATAAATTCAAGTCAAGTGAAATGTCAAATGAAATACAAGTAACTTAAAGGATGTTTTGGATTTCCATCCTCTAAGGATCCGTGGAACTATCTACTATGTAGTAATATACGCTATTATAATATGTCTATAGTAAAGTAAACTATTAAAATAGCGTTAAGGCGTAACGCATATCCCCCTTAACATATTTTATATACTCCCATGGTCTATACGGTACCGTAACCCCGTAAACTGAGTGGCTATCGAAGGGCACTACATAGGTATGGTACAAAACAAACTCATAAAAGGCGCGATATGGCATGCGACAAGGCACTCGAGGCAATGCCAGGGTAGATGTACTGTTTGCGGATCCGGACTGGTGGTTACGCATAGCAGCTACTACCGCCCACCTCGTGACCCACTCCCAAATCAATGGTGCACCCAATCAAATCACAAAAGCAATAGAATGATATCGAAGAAATGTGTCCGGTAGGAGGAATGACCTCACTTGGCCCGGCGTGGCTCCTATTTTAGCCGCATCAAGCTGACTCACGGGAGTCGGGGCTACGAAATACCATATAGAATCGTCGCCAAACCATCCTACTTCATTCTAGAATCTCCACCATGTACACAGTTGTTAAAGTGGTTTTCGGTACTAACAGAGAGTATGGCAATATCTCATACCAGACTCTTTAACAACCAAACGCTTATTTCACACCGTGGTCATTTATTTTTAAATAGTTCATGATTCATATCAAAATATCATATCCATTTCAAAACCATGTCAATTTATCATTATTCACTTTAATAATATTCATTTTCACCAGCGTAACACTTTAAAAATTATAACACTTTTGAAACCATAACACTTAGGAAACCATAACACTTTTGAAATCATAACACTTTTGAAATCATAACAGTTTCCACTTAAATAGTTATATATTGAAATAGTATGTATATTAAAATTATTATGAATTAATATACTTTATTTGTTTCCTCAATTTCACAAATCGATTCAATTCAACTTAAATGCCAAAATTCAATTTAAATCAATTCTGGTTTAACCATTTCCATTTAAAGTTCAAAGATTCGAGTTTATATATTCCAGCATTTACAATATATATTTCATTTATATTTCAACATTTAATTTTAATTCATTTCAATTTGGAAAAATATTTACTTGATCATTTTAATAACAATTTATTTGAATCCTAAATTATAAATCTAAATCAATATTAGATATCCAATCTCCATTTTTATTTAAATTTGGGAATATTCATTTAATCGCCTTTTATCAAATCAAGTTATAATAATATCTTTTCAGAATATCAAAATTAATAAGTTTAACCAATTCTTTCTTAAATTCAATTATTAACCAATTTAAATTCCAAGTCAACATTAATTTATCTTCCCAACCTTTATTAATAAAGTTAAAAAAATCCATTTTAAAATATTAATATAAATTTAAATAGATATTTAAACATATTATAAACCATTTAAGTTAATTTTTTATTTAAATTAAATCTTATTATTAAATATATTTTGTATTAAATCTATTTTTATATATTTTTAGAATATAAAATTATAAGAAAAAACTTAAAAATTGATTTTCAAAACTAACTTATAAATTAAAATTCCCAAAACATATTATTTAAAAATCTAGATTTATACATATATAAAATAGCCTATATATATTATATTTTAAAATCAATATTTGTAAAAACCATATATTTCCTTTCAAGTTTGGAAATCATTTTTCAAAATATTGTCCAACGGTGTCCGTGTAAAATTTTCTATCCTATGCTCAAGTGATACGGATATTTATCATTTCAATCCATAGATTAAATATTTACGGGTATATACCATGTCAACGTACAATTCCAAAATTTAAAATAAATGAAAATCGCTTGGGTTTATCATTTCAACCCATAATGATTTTCTCCTATTCTCCAAAATCGTTCGGATATGTATCATTTCAACCCATAGGGAATTCTAAACTTACAAGGAACTTGCAGAGTGAGAAAGTGATGATAATAATATAACAAATCAATAATAGGCATATATCACCAACAATAATAGATAAAATATAAATAACAGATCATGGTGTCAAATGTCATAGACGAATAGTTACAGATACTGGCATACACACACACACACACACACACACACACATATATATATAGCAATTAAATAACTAGAAACAACAAATTTCAATTTTCGTTTCAATTGAAATCAAATCTTATAAATATAAGAACGATAATCGTGAGTGATTGCTCACCATTCAAGGCTAGAGAGATTCGACAATGAAATGAGTTACGAATCCAAGCACGAATTCCAAAGTAAAGCAAGATTTGCACGAATTTGACAATAAAGCTAATAAATAGGAATTGATGAAAACGAATCAGAACCATCTTGATATAACTGAAACTAAATATTTATTATATTATATTTCATTACTTTCTTTCATAAAATCAATGTTTAATTAAAACACACATAAAAAAATCTATATATATTCGAAAAATAAGTTCACATTACATATAAATAAATGTATAAACATATATATATATAATTAAACTTACCAAACTATATAACTTTATACATACAACAACTTATAGAACTTGTATATATACCCAGATTTTAAAGTTAATATTCTTTTATACATATAAAATGAACAGGACTAGCAAAATGGTGCAGAAGCTGTCACAAGTACAGGCCTATAACTTTATAACACACACACACACATATATCTTTTATAAACAGAGCAAAGTAATATATATGAACGAGTACATATATAACTTATATATAATATGTCAAGCAGCAGACTATAACATATATAAAACAATATATACTATATTGTATTATATTTATTATATTAATATTTAAGCTCTCTCAGTTAAAATAACAAGTTACTATTCATGCCTATCAAAATATAAATTCAACATGTAAATATATATATTTTGTACTTGAAAACCAAAACATTATAAACAACATGGTTTATAACTTATAAATAACTATATACATTTATATAAACTCTTTAAAATCAACAATTAATAACCAACATATTAAAAATACTTTAACAAGATCAGTATATATATATGGATTAAATATAAAATCACATAATGTAAACACTTTACATATAAACAACGGACTAATATATATGAAAGAAAATTGCACAAACGTGTATATCAAAATATGTATACCAAGTATACATACATACATATATATATATATATATAACTTGAAATATATAACGTAATTTTAACTAAATATTAACATATCAATATATATACATACTTTATAATAGAAACCATAGAGTAGAAGATGGCAAGGCAAGCAGAAGGATAGGAGGGAGAGAGCTCGCATGGGCTGCTGACGTGGGTATTCGATTTTGGTGATGGTGGCCGAGCAAATTAGATGGAGGAGGTCCCTGCATGGTTGTTATTGAGTGGACGTGAGGGGTTTGGCTTGGGGAGATTTGGTGAGGTGGAGGTGGCCACGGCTAGGTAGGCCGATCTGGGCTGTGCGATGAATGGTTAGGGGTGGAAAACAGTAGGCGGGAGTGACTGACGTTGTGGAGCGGGTGGGGATGCGTGTAGAGTAACGGCGATGTGGGTTGCGGCCATGGGAGATGCGAGTAGGAGAGAGAGGAGATGGGTTTGAGAAGGAACGAGCGGAGGAGGAAGATGAAAGATGAAAGCAGAAACTGTTATATTTCATTTCATACTTTATATTGCTTATCGGAACAAAATTAATGAACGAACCAAAGAAAAATCAAAGCCAGGGAAAATCAAAAGTCATCAATCGAACAGCTGGCTGAAATTAATAATATCTGATGGCTCTTCGATTTCACGTGGGTATTGAAAAGACACACCGAAACAAAACGGATACCGGTACGACCGACCGGTTCACCGATTTCATCGTGTTCCAAACTCCAAATGCATGAATGAATATGTCGCAGGGATCAGCCGACGAGACGATAAAAACGATATACAAATATCACTGATAGGACCATCCTATGAAAAGTCGATATCTGGTACCGAAAATGCTGCTAAAACGTCGAAAATAAGATAAGTGGAGTAATAGCAGTTCAAATCTGGCGAAACAAAATATGACATCTCATCAGAAGATGATTTAAAAATTTATTAGATAAAAATATTCAGGTTTGGAAAATATTTTATTATCATCAAATATTAATTTGATTTAAATTGAATAAAATTACACAACAAAATTAACTTCCATATTCTCTGATGAAAATTTACCATTTACTATATTTAAATAAGCACATTCCAAATATCAAATTTTAAATTTCAATTATTTTAAATTTCACAAAATTTAGTTAATTACATTAATAAAACCATTAAAAAAATTATAGGTCACTACGTTTAGTATCATCTGTTGTACTCGTTCAAGTTTAGTTGATATATCAGTAGATAGTTTATTAGCTTCACCATGTATTCTTCTAGCCCATAATTCTAATGCTGCTTTGTATTCTTCACTTTCTTTTGCAAGTTGAGCATAGGATTTCCAAAAGTTTATTTCCAAGCATCATTTACTACTTGCAATAGACTTATATTTTGAGTCCATTAATCATAAAATTTAAAATTAACCTATTTGTGAATGGCAGTTGATCCAAAAGAAAGGATTGATGGACAGTGATCAGAAAGGAGGGGCATAGGGATATGTATATGTATGGATGGCCATTTGGAAAGAGTTTTATAGTTCATAAAGTCATGATCTATTTTGGAGAGAGTATGGGGACTATTGTGACTTTTACTGTTCCATGTGAAAGGAGAGCCAGAGGAAGGAATTTCAATTAAGGAAGCATTGTGTATGGTATTGTTTAAAGGAGAGAGGTCGATAATGGATTAAAAGATAAGAGCAATTAAAATCTCCAATCACTATCCAAGGATGGGTAGGTTGAATGAAATGAGGAATGTAGTCATGCATTTTTTGTCTAACATGCGGAGAGTTATTTGCATATATAAATGTGAAATACATAGATGTAACAGATGGCAAGTGCGTAGCATGAGAGTGAATGAACTGGCTGTCACTAATGATTGGAGAAAAAGTGAAAATTGAAGGATCATACAGTATAAGTAATCTACCATATGGGGCATGGGAATCATTGGTTATGAATTTCCATTTTGAGTTTATATATTTTGCTGCTCTTAAAGAGAGATTAGGATCAAGTTTTGTTTTAAAGACTAAGATTAGGGATAGATTGTGATCATGGATTAAAGACTTTATTTGATCAAGATTTTCATCTTTATGTGCTCCCCGTATATTTCATGCTGTAATGTTGCTCATCATTATTATACTTGGAGGGTTTTTTGCTCCAGCTTCTTATTCTTGTAACCATAGAAGATGGGGTGTTTTCTGGGTAAAATTTCAGGGTTGAGTCTGATGCAAATTCTGAATCAATGGGTGAAAGTGTGGATGGTGTATAGGGAAGGTTGTTCTTTATGTTGATAGTCTTTTTCTTCTTCTTTTTCCTTGGTTGATCCAATCAAGAGGGTGGGTTTCTTTTTTTTAATTATGTTTCTTTTTAGAGTTGGCTTGACTGACCAACTGATAGACCCATTGCTCACAATATAAACACAAATGATGCTCAACTCCATGAATGTCAGACATTCAATTTACTCACAGCTAACCAAACAAATATTGCTCTTGTAGTAGTCTACACACATCCAATAACTCAATTCCATGCTTCCACTTCTAAATTCCCTCCTCTGTTGCCTACCCCAGCTAATCTCAATCCGGCAATATGCGCTTCCCATGAACGTGCACACATGCACATGGTGACACGAGAAGTAAATCCCATATTATCAAATGAAATGATGAGAATTAGAACCAACTGCATCTTCTCCCCTATATATTGTCCTATTATATTTGAACCCAAACAACCTTTATCTGCTCTGATTGATAATTCCTCTACCACAACTTCTAAACCATCTTCTTTAACATATATATTAAATATTAACATTGTATATATTGAACTGTACAAATATGTATTTAAATCATTTGTAATGTATATAAATCTAATAGTTTTGTTTTACAAAAACGAAAAATAATATATGCATATATAATATATTTATTTATTTAAAACATGGATGTAGATATTAATATATATATATACAAATAATATAATACAATATATATTAGTAATTTTAAAAATAAAAAATATATTTTTTAAATATGTACATACACCTGGTCTTGCACATTGCATAGAAATTAAAATATATATAAAAAATTTAATTTGAAAATATATTTTATATAAATATTAATATAAATATTTATTATAATATAAAAAAATATTTGAAACATGATTTTTGAATTTTAAACTTTCAGTAAAATCCTACCTGATATTTTTGAATATAAATATATATAATTTTAAATTTTAAATTAATTTTCAAATATGTTTTAAAAATTTTGATTTATAATTAAAAAAATGTTTTTTTACAACCAAGTGTTTGTCAAGTGAAATATCATTTTAAAAAATATGAAACATGATTTATAATATATATATATATATAATTTATATGATTGATTGATTTAAATGTTATTTAAGTTATTAATAAAGTATAACTAAAATATATTTTTTATGTCCAAAATTTTATACCTATTAAACTTAATACACACAATTATATAACCATGATTTGTATAAAGTATGACGTAATATTTAAATTATAAACCATGTATATATATAAATATTGTATGTAATATTGTTTAAAATTATTATTTTTATTTGAGCCAATCTGCATGTAGATGTATATATGACTAATTTTTTTTGTATAAACATATAAAAGTATGTACAACATAAAACCAATTTAATTGTGACAATATACTTATAAATCAGAGTCGTTACCTAACTAACAATTACACACACACACACGGAGATGTATATATAATACAAACATTAGATGTAAACATTAATAATTATATATTAGTCAGGAATGTACCTTTCACTCAATGCTTGAAATTACACCTTGAAGCGAAGAGTTTTGCTCCTTAAGTTGATTTCCAATCCAGTAAAGTGCTAGTCCCTAAACTGATGACCACTAGCTATCAAATAGAACTGTATTTGATTTGAATTAAAATTAAATTGATGGAGGAAGAGGGAGACAGGGTTTAGCGAGAAATGGTGAGGGTTCGGAGGCCTTAAAAGTACTTTTTTGGTGTGATTTAAGATGCTTATACAGGAGAGAGTTTAGAGACAAATTTGGATCTGGATCCTCCTTTATCTCTTACTACTCTTCTATCTTAGTCGTCAAAATCTAAGCCCTCTTACCCACACATTGATGCCCCTTCCTTGATCAATTACTACCGATCCAATCCGGCCCCCATATTGGCTTTAAACCCATTTAAAGCTCGAACAAATATTTTACATTTAAATTCAATGTAAACGCTTATCAATATTATATATCGATTAATATATTAATAAATTTTATAAATTCATTTAAAAATATTTGTTTATCGAATCAAAATAAAAGTTTATAATTAACATTTTGCAAATATTAATTAATTTATAATAATCAATTAAATCATTTTAATCAAAGAAATATTCATCGTTTCGGTTGTGTGAATCGTTAGGTGTAAATTTGGTCAAGATTAATATTGAACTATTTGAATATTAACATTCACATGTCACTTAGCAGGTGGTGTGACATTTTGGCCAAATTTATCACTTACTTGATCCCAGTAAAATCCAATTCTACTTTGTTAAGCTTTCCTTGATTGTAACTATTATTTACACCAATTCTCTTCATCAAAACTATATCAATTTGGACTTATGGAATTTCATAATGGTTGAAATTCTAATATAATCCATATTCAACTCTATAGTCCAAACATGAAGTCCTAGGTTCAATAATGACAACTATTATTAACCGAAATGCTTTGCCAGAGATTTGACTTCGAGTTGATATCAGTGAACCATGACACCGACCTTATATAAAAGCGAATTCTCTCTTGAATAGCGTTTCAATTCCAATGCTTCCACTTGACCCAAGTATAGTCGTTCGATGGACGTCGTGGCATGATCTATTCAGTTAAAGTCCCACTAATGAGCTACAAAATCCCCACTATAGTGTATAGCGCTTTACGACCGCTATGCTTTTTGAATGTAGCGCTATTAAATAGTAGACCCGCTTTAAGCCCCGTTATTTTTCGCTACACTCTCAAAATCAAAGCTTTTTAACAACCGCTTTAGCAAAATTAATATAAAAAATTTGATTTGACTAGTTCTCTTTTGAACCAAATCAACAAATTTAGACTAAAGACCTAATTTTAAGGTATAAGTACTCAATATTAGTTCAAAATCTATGTAGTCACCAAATCTGGACTGCATAAATCATAGTATTATACGATTTTGTTATATAAGACTGAACAATATTTCTTTTTCCACCAAATGATGTGAGCATGAGCATAAATTAACTTTAAATATTTGATCTTATATTTGGTAATGCTTTTGGAACCTCTGTTACGTCCCCGCTTTATCTCCGCTATAACTTTTTGCACCTACACTACTAAGGAAATACTGAGCACTTTAACTACATATGCCATGATTTAAATATAATTAAAGTGACGTTTCCATATTAAAACTTGGCAATTTCTCAAGATGAGAGAATTGTATAATATTATCACATCAATATTTTCTATTTAACCTTAGTTATATTAACCAATAGAAAACTATCGAGTGAGTCATTACATAGTTATTCCATAACTATCAGTATGTAACTCTTTGGTGCCCCCAGCAGCCATGAGTAATTCACTACCCAACATTTGAAGAGTGCTATGTACTTCAGTTTCAATGTATGTATCGGTATCCAGTCTCGATGCATTTTACTAGAATATTTAAAATGGTATTTTTTTTCACCATGATAAATTATTCATGGTTACAACACTTTATAACTATGGTCACAAAACATATCATTTATGGATTTTATATTAAATACAATTTAATTAAATTAACAATACATGATATCAAGTATATAACAGAAAACCACCTTTTATTTCAAAGAAGATTGGTTATCCAGTTAGATATATGCAACAAAGTACATAAATTGCCTTTGAGGCATACCCCTAACTCTATAAAAGAGAAGCATCAGAGAAGGTCAAATTGACTAGGAAAGAGGTGAAGGACGCTTAATCCATGAAAAAGAGTTAAGTCGATATGAGGTCAAGAGACCATAGTTTGATATAGGAGACCATGTGTTTGTAAAAGTATCACCTATGATGGGCACTATAAGGGTCAAAAAGGCTAGAAAGTTAGCACTGAGATATGTTAGTTCGTTCCAAGATTATATCAAATGGGAAAGGTAGCATGCAAATTCGATTTTTCGAGTGCATTTGTTGGGGTGCATAATGTGTTTCATGTATCACATCTGTAGAAGTGTGTACGAGACCCCAAGGATGTTGTGATTCCAAGAGCTAGGGAAGATGTGATTGTTGAACTAGACATGACTTATGTCATAAAATCGATTTGAATTGTAGAGCAAGATGCCAAGAAGATTAGGAATAAGGAATTAAAGCTTTTTCGAATCTAGTGAAGTGAGGATTGGGATGATTATACCTAGGAAATGGAGGATAAAGTCAAGAGGGCTTATCCTAAGTTGTTCATTTAGCTTAACTTGTATGTTTGCTAGGTTCAGTTTTATGCCATGTATATATAAATGATATTATGGTTGATTTTATTATGTATCGGAGGAAGCACTGAAACATTTTTTACTAGGACACCAAAGTGAAGAACCCATGTGTTTACAAGTTAGTGTTGGCATAAGAAAGCCTAGAATTTATTATCGTACCTTGTTTGAATTTCAAGGATAAAATTCTTATAAGGAAAAAACCTATAACACCCCATAAATTAGTAAATAATTAGTTAAGTAGTTAAATTTGGGAATTAATAAAATTAAAATAATGGAAAGGAGTGAATATTCATGTTACACTTGGTTACCTTTTATACTTGGATGAATCAAGTGATGCTAGGAAAATCCTAGTTGAAAATTTCAAGTACTAAATAATAGTTAGAAAGACTAATTCAAGTGAAGCAAAAGTCGATGCAAAGAAAGATAGTGGAAGATGTGCAGGAACGGTTTCCAATACGTATCAAAGGGTAATGCCAAAGGAGGTGGAGCCAAACCAAACTTTAGTTAAAACCGAAATCTTAATTATACCGGCTTAGATAGAAATGCTAAGATAAGCAAGATCTGAGGCTAAGGTTGGCAAAATGAAGGTATTAACCGAGGACCAAAGGCAATCGATGGTTAATGAAGGACCATGAGTATATGAGACAATTTTAGTTAAAGGCTAATTTTGAAAACACTAAAACTAAACCTTAATAGGCTTCATTAGATGAGACCGAAGGTAGTGGCTGTCGAAAGTCGCATTACTCGCGTAAAGAATGTAAATCAGGACTAATGGTTTTTAGAGATTGTAATGGATGCTAAGGCTTAAAATAACCAAAACCGTTATTAGACACATATATGATTATATGACAGTCAATATTAATAGCGGAAAGACTATTATTAAGATGTTAACTTAGAAAACAACCAAGTGAAAAGCCTAAAAATAAAATATTAGGTAGAACGCTTTATGGGTGTAAGGTTATGTGGCAACTGAATCGAAAGCACAGATGGAAGGCCTGTGTGGAAGCTGGAATCAAAAGCCTAGGTGTAAGGCTTGTGTGGCAACTGAAACCGAAAGTGTAGATGTAAGTTTTGTATGGAAATCAAAACTAAAATTATTGGTGTAAGGCCTAGATTGGCAACCAAAAGGGACGGTAAAAGGCATAAGCCCAAAAATAGCAATTTAGAACCTAAGCGAAGTAGGTGTAAGGTCTATGTGGCAGCCAAATAATGAAAAAGATAGTGTAAGTCCTAGTGACAACCAAGAACGATGAGGCATAAAGCCTTGGTGACTATTGAGAAACAGTGTAAATGGATAGTGTATATATGAGTAAAGCCTTGGTGGAGGCCAAATGGTAGAACTTTAATGATTTATATATAATACACACACGTACACACACAACACACCACAAAAGTATGTAAAACCTTAGAAATAGTTGACTGTAACGTATTTTAGTTATATTGAAATGATGGGAAATTTCTACGAGACAAACCGAGAGGTTTCTTTTGGTTGTAGCTTCATGGTTTTTCTTTGATGTTGAATTAAATAAACTTACGACTTTGGTTTATTTATAAATCAAATAATTTGTTGCTTTGGTATTGTAAAAGGCGAAACCTATTCCGTATAATAGCAGAGCGGTCTCTTTATTTCTTGCCTATGATAATATGTTAATCATATCAGACTTTATGTCCAACCCATGTTTTCCTTATGAATTCATTGGTACTCATTCGAGTGGGCTGAGTTCACTGGCTTTTTGGAAGGTTGAATAATGCAAGCAGAAGAAGAAGCAGAAGATTGGGTGTTATATTCATGTTTATTTCTGTTGTATCTAGTGCTTGTGCTCGCATCTCCATATGCGATCCATGACACTAATAGCTATGATGTATTATGATTTTAACCTTGCGTTGGCATGACTTTGGGATGTAAAATCAATTATTAAACTAAATCAATAGTGATATGTTTTGTTTTGTATATGTTCTCTTTTACTTAAGACTGTATAATATAACTGATCTTATCTCTGTCATTGAAAGATAATTTCAAGGTGACTGTAACATGTTGGGCATTCCATCTTTGGGTTTCAGAATAAGGGATATTGCATTGAAGAATTCCAATATGGGCACTGTATGGATGGGACCTATGGTCAGTAAGTGGGGCTTGGTTAGGTTAGTAACATTGGCCAGTACCATTTCCTGTAGATACCTTCAGAAGTAAATAGGAATGCTCATTCCAGGGATGTCTATAGTCTCAGCCCTAGTGGTGGTATCGACCTTAATTTCTATCCCATTGTTATTGACAGTGTTGGTCTCCATTTCAGTTGGGTTACTCATTTTAAACTATATGTAAAAATGAGATTCATTAAAAACTCCCCAAAAGATAGGAAATAACTGAAATTGTAAATGGTTTATATATATGTACTCAACTCCTATATGTATAAATATCTAATAGGAAAATACAAATACGATCTTTCAATACGCTCCTACTCCTTATTTTAGGGATTATTTTTCTCTGATACCAAATATAACAACCCATTATTTTTGACATTCTGATTTGACACAACTCATAATGTGTAAACCTCGAAAATCGAAAAGGACGAGTCATTGGCGATTGATAACAAGAGATAAAAACAAGCATATCCTATCTACTTCTTTTGGAACATGCAATGGAAGATAACAATATAAAATATAATCAAATATCAATATATTACAAACATTAGATCCAGTTATACACGTAAGTCATATACATAACCAGTCCAATCGAAATACGCATGCATACAAACTAATACAAATATTATATTGTTATTTATATATGGATTTATGTACATCGATGATGTCGTTGCCATCTGCACTTTTAAACGTTACTTGATGCATCATACCAAATTCCATCAACCCGGCGATGAAACAAAATGGAATAAGCATAGAGAGGACCAAACTATAGTATAGTGAGTGATCTAAATTTACTTTACCGCATACTCTAATCATTCCAAAACAATAATAAGATAACTATAGTAAACATCATACCTTAGTCATGTTATACTTGGAATAAATAAGTTAGTCAAATAATACAACAAGACAAGCTCTTAGTCCAATACAGTTACAATAGTCAATGACATGGTCTAACCCACATACAAAGCCAAGCACAGTTACAATGGTTAATGACATTGTCTATCCCATGTATAAAGCCAAGCAACTCTATAGCATTAACCTGTGGCTGAATCACTGAATGAATGCGGTTCCATATACTGCTTATGAACCAATTTTTGCAACAACTTGCACCTTAGAAAATCCTTGGATCACCGAGAGATCGTGTTACGTTTATAACCAATAAAGGATACAACAATCAATAGTCAAGCAATCTCTAGCAATAGAAGCACACTATCCATATGTTTATGTATGTCCACATATATACCACTATATATGCATCTGAGCATTTCATTCGATCAAGTAGGATAATCACATCAAAATGTTGCCTAAATATCGCCCGAAGCACCTTGGAAAAACCATGAGGCAAACCCCTTTTATCATATTAACCTGCCTTTATTGGGTCAAGGCTAGCCTGACTTGAAAGACGGTCGTCGGTGGACCGTTGGTTGCACCACCGATGGAGTTGTGGTGGCCATGGATAGGAGCATGAGGGCTTTTGCTTATTTCAGATGCGTGTGTGTGTATATATATGTATCTGTGTATGTGTATGTATGTATATTTCCAGTTCTGTTTTCTTCTTTTCTCACTCTTTTTTGATATGATTCTCAATCCGTTTTCTTTCTATTTTAAACGTTTATCTAATATCTTTATACTTCAATTTCATAAAAAAACTTTGCATCAAAATTCCTTTAAAAATCACACTAAATTTGAAATAAAGTTATACTAACAACTAAAATACTATAAGAGACATTTTTACATAATTTTATATACATTTATAACGTACATTTTCCACACAGTCTCTTTCCTTACTCAAAACAATGTTTTTTAGTATATTATAAAATATTTATTAAAAATCATTTTAAATTTATTTCAATTCAATTTTATTCTTTGAAATATATAAATTTTTATCTCAACTCGTCTTATGATATTTTCTATAATTTATCATGATATTACACACACACTTGTTCAAGTTTATTTTCCCCTTCATGAATATTAATATATATCAAATTCATATTTATAAACCAATAAAATTTCAAAATTATCTTTTTTTACATGAATTATCATCTTATGCCTATAGATTATAATAATATCATCTTATGTCTTCATATTATAATAATTCATTCATTTGCTAGTGAATTCAAAGCATAGTTCATTGATATTCATCTTAAGGTCTACTAGTTTGTTTATTAGTTTAGCCAACATCAACAATTTTTTTTTAATTGATTATAAAAATAAAATTACCATTTCACTTAGACTATACTATATTTACTTACTGTCCAAACTCAATAATTATTCAATTTAACCAAGTTAAATCCTAGACCCATGGATTATCAAAGAATTGTGTGAGACTAATAGTTATATGTTAGAGAAGACGTAAACCACTCGCATCAACCCAAACTGCTCCGAAGAATTATAGACGGTCGAAACTTCTTCATCGTTTTCTAGTCAAATGATGCATAAAATTGAAAAAGAATAGCATATCAAGATTACGCTTGTCGAGAGCTTTCCAATGATATATAGTTTGATATCCTTTAAGGAGTTTGGATTTTGGAGTTTGATTTTGAAATTTGAATTAGGGCTGGATTGGCTGCTGTTTGTACCAAAATTGGGCACAACACTCTTTGGAAGTTTTTGAAGAGATAATAATGAAGAATATGAATAAAAAATGAGGATTATCTAACAAAAAGTCCAAGCAACAAGAAAGTAAATGCACAGACAAGCAATTTAGAGTGGTTCGACGTGTTGCCTACATCCACTATGAAGTTTTTTACAGCTTTACTGATTCTCTTTCAACGATTACAAGTGGTTACAGCAATCAACAGCAAGTTACAACTGGAAATTCGAATTCAACAGCAGGAATATGGTGTGGATCTTGATCCGGCAGAGTCTGGGCTCTTTAGAGTCAAAAAGATCCTTCTTCTATAGGCTATGGGGCTCTATTTATAAGCATAGGAGGCTAAGACTTCGCTCAAACTTTAGGAGATTCGCTCTGGCACGTGAGGGGGCCCACACATCCAATTCCAGAAAGTTTCGAGTCGATCTGTGATCGATACAAAATCATTTCGTATCGATCAAGATCATGTCCTATGGAGCTGAAATTTGGTGTGCACGTTCCTTGGCTCATGTGCAACCTCCTGTGAAAATTTCGTAGCATTTGGATCAGTGGATCATGAGGTATGGTCGATACGAAATGGAATTTCTCGGTGGCTGTTTGGTTCGAACCCATCACTTCGATTCGATACATTCGAATCGGTCTTCTCTTGTGGTTCTCTGATGACGTGGCACGCACCCTTCGCCTCGATCCATGTTTAACTCCTAGTTGACCGTGTCGACTCCATTATTTTCACAATGTTGGTGTCGAATTTGACACGTCACCCAGGCTTGTTGACTCGATGGATATGAAGTAGTCATCGGCCATGGATTCGAACAATAGTTACGTTGATGGATACGAGCTAACGAAGGTTGATGGTTACGAACAGCCTTTACTCGATGGATACGAGCCACACAGCTCCTTAATGGACACGAAGTCAATCGATGCAAACCAGAGTCCTTTGATGGATACAAAGTAAGGTAACCTGATAGGTACAAATTGCTCTGCCCAGATGGATTCGAAGAGAGGCTTCCACAATGGATACGAAGCAGTAACCGTTGCCTTAGTTGATGGATGCGAAGTAGACTATCTGCCGATGGATACGAAGTAGGGAGATGCCAATGGATTCGAATAAGGAGGAGCTGATGGGTACGAACGAGATCGAGTCGAACCAAGGCTTCCCGATGGATTCAAACTTGATCGACACGAACTGAGGCTCTTCGATTGATACGAAGTCGCTAGACCCCTGATCGATATGAACGTGATCGATTCGAACCGGAGTTCGATGATGGATACGAAGACGAAGCTTTTCCCTTCAAATTGTATTGGCCATAACTTGAGCATACGAACTCGAATTGACTTGAAACTCAGAATGTTGGCTCTCTTGGCCTTGCTAGCCGTGTCTTATCAATTATAGCTCAATGCGGACTCTGGACAAAATTTATCGATATCCATAGCGAACCTACGTATGTTTGATATCCAGAAAGAGTGATCCTTGGTTTTCAATCAGTTCCTTGGTATCTTTGGCCTTGCCAAAAGGCGGGATAACATTTGCCCCATAAAGTACGTCTTGTGGAAACATGACGTGCTTTGAAAAGCTGCAGTTTCTTTCTGAACAATCATCGTATTTTTTGTTGAAAGTTGCACCATGTATTGCTGTAACTGACTGATGTGTGATAGTGATTAGCTTTTTGTCGTCTTAATCGTAATGAGATGAGTATTCAATCCCTGCGAATGTTGAAAATCGAATATTAGTCCGACATATATGCACATATGTTAACTTAACTCTTGTTAACGTTGCGCGCTCATGAGTTGTTGTCAGTTTAGTTTGTTTTTTTATCGAATTTCGTGTCGATTCTCTCTTGAACCGATTTGAAATTCGAGTTGAAACAATGCTTGATGGTTGTTTTGGACTATTCTTTTGTATCGATCCTCTCCTGAATCGATGTAAAATGTTGAAAGGTAGTTTTCTATATAGACGCGGTTTTCATTGATGGATACGAAATGATCGTTCGTATCGACATACACGCGCTATTGTTAAATAGATACTTCGTATCGATGGGGTTCAATGTCCTCATTGTAGCCTTCGTTATGTATTTCGTATCGATGGATCCTGGTTGTAGTCTCGCATCGATACTATTGTACAGTCATAACGGATATGAAATCGCTGTTTGCATCGATGTGCATTGGATGGAGTTGCGAATTTGCCGAAACGAGCAAGGGTTTCGAGTTGATGGGAAATTTTGTCACATGGTCATGAACAAAGTGTTCGACTTGATCCTGGGTTGACTGGTTGCGACCGGTCACGTGGGCCGGGAGGTGAATCGGACCGGTTGCCTTCCGAGTTTCATATAAATACTCTGGACTTCATCCTTTTTTACTTTTTACTTTTTATTGCCGCCTTTAGCTTTCGCATTGATCCAGGGACTAGAGAGAGAAGAACTGCATCGTGCCTTCGACTCGATCGAATTCAATTCTTCCAACCTTCGAATTCCAATTTTAACTTAGGTAATTAATTACGAATCCAAGTGACGAAGTTATTCCAGATCCATTCTTTCTTCTTCGAGTATCCCTTCTGGCAATAGGTGAACCCAGATCTGGGATAGTGTCCGGTCGTAAATGGCCATGGCTATGCTCGAATCGATCGGAGAAGAAAGGGTTAAGGATTTTGAACAATCGATTAAGGGTTGCTCGGCCTCTTCTTCGTACCGATGAAAAGAAAGTTAGCGCTTGACTTTGTAACGATTACTAGGTATGAGGTTCGCAACGATGTAGTGTTGGTCGAGGAATGATGGTTGCGAACATAATCGATGCGAAGTTCTCTGATTCGTAATCGATACGAGATTGGCGCAACTTAGTCGATACGAGGGGTATCGATTCGATCTTGAACGATCAGAGACGTATCATTTTGAACCGGTGCGGTACAAAGCACATCGATTGGACTCTGATCTATACGAAGTGTATCGATTCGAACTCGATCGATACGAAACATATCGTTTTCGAACACAATCGATGCGAAAGGAAGGCTCCTGACTCTTCACTAACTTGAATTGTGGTGATCGATCCCAAGCCGAAGTTCGATGAATTCGGGAATCTTTTGCATGCTTGAACACTTGACTCTGGCGAGCTTCATTCGTGCATATCTGCACTTAACTGTAGAACAGCATATCTAACTGCCTTTCGAAGCTTGTCGATGGAACCATAATGTAACAACATGATGAGTAATTTCAACTGGGATCGATTGCTAACATCTGGACGGTTTGGTGATGACGGTCAGCGATGATGGTCATTCTAATCTGATTTTTAGAGTTTTGCCGTTTACACACTTCCTCTAATTCCATAGAATTTGCTCAAGTAATGCACAGCACCGCACTGCACGACACATTCATACACTTTACACTAGGGAATGCACGGGCTCTTTAGCATCTAACGATGATTTCTCGTGAGTTAGCTAGTTATGGAAACTTCAAGTTCGCAGCCGCAAGAAACTCAGAGTTCAGTCCCTCCCGTGCTTGAAGTACCAGAGATTAAGGTTGAAGTTATCGATCCAGCTCCAGACGAATTACCTGATGCATCCTTCATTAGTAACCCATCAGACTCTGTTCCGTCCAACATTTCGAAAGACATGCTAGGAAGAATATGCTTAAGGCATGGTTTGTCGATGGACGACGTATTTTTGCCGGGACCAAATGATAGACGGCACAATCCACCGGAGGGACACACTGCATTCAATCGCCACGTGTGCGCGCTGGGACACTCCCTCCGTTTAACCAGTACACAAGAGAAGTATTGTAGTTTTTGGGGATCGCCCTCTCTCAGCTACACCCGAACGGATATGCCTCACTCAATAGCTTGTTCATTGCATTTATGGAGCATCTCTATCGACCGCCACTCCCTATTGAGATCAGATACTTGTTTAACTTCAAGAGTCGGACTGATAGTCCATCTTTCACATTCCTGGAGGCGGTAAGAAATTGTCAGGTGGTCACAGAGGCTTGGACTAGACTGAGCTACTTCAAGATGGAGTGGTTCTATGTTAGATGCCCCTTAGGATTTGCTAGGCAATGGCTATTTAGACGTGAGTATTGCCACCTTTTCGGGTAGTCGATAAGACATATATAAATGAATTCAAACTCACATCTCCTTTACTTTTCAGCCATAATCCAGCGACCCGAAGGTGAACATTTCAAGGAGATAGTTCGGGTCCTCCAAGAGGTCCCAAGCGAAGAGAGGAATATCGAGTTGCTCTTGACAGATAGGAATCTTAGGATTCTTAGGCTGATTGAACGAAGGCAAAGTATAATGCTAGTCGGTGCTTTAAGGACCGCCTCGAGAGAACGAGTTAAACGAAAAAAGCCTAAAGTTGTTTTAATCAAGGAGGCTGACTCCGAGGGAACTCACACCGATGAGGAACCGTTGGGTGAACCTGCGGATGTAGCCCAGGATGTCGAAGAGCAGAGAAAAGGCAAGGCCGCCGTTGACAAGCCATCTAAAAAGGGAAGATGGAAATCTGTTGTCATGTCCCGGCTCGCCTCTGGAATTAGAATTTCGGAGGTGTCTCCTTCAAGAACAGAGAATTTTTATGAAGGGCTCGCCGATCTTCCAATTCCGGACGATGTGTCCTTGTAGCAGGATGTCCGATTGGACGAACTATCGCAAGCCTTAGTTTTAAGCGAGTCTCTGCCCACTAGTGCGGTTGACACATCTGGTTGGTCGGGGGGTTGCACATATATTCACACTTCACGGCACTACACGATTTCTGAATGTAGTACGCTCACTGTGAGAGATTACTAATTTTTGTCTCCGTTTTGACTTGCAGATACCATGTTTGGTCGAAGCTCGATGCTTGGCAGTCTTCGCAGAAAACGCAAGTCTTCATCGTATTATGAATCATATAGAAGATAAGGAGACAGAGACTATGACCAGGGGTACTCGAGTCATGAGCGCTCTGATAGAGATAAAGAGTATAGGCGTCAGCCTCGATCTCGTACGCCACCTCCCAGAGTCTCTGCACAACATCCTGCCCACGCCTCGCGACCTTCCGAGGCTCCGCGACATAAGCCGTCCTCGCAACCATCAAGGTCCGAAACCCACCGTAGGACTGAGATTGCGGCTCCTACAGCTACAGAGCAGACATTGGCCGAGCCTTCAGTGGAAGGAGTAGCAAGGCTTGCTCAACTGAAGAAAGATTTCCCTGACATTAGCTTCGATGGGTTCGTCTTCCCTCCGCGTTTGAAAAGGATACCAACGTCGGTCGAACCCATGATGCATGATTATCTTGTCGATATATTTTTCCAGTATCAAGAATGGTCAAAAACCGCAAAGAAAGCATCAAAGGTGGCCTTCGACCGGGAGGCAATGATTGAGAAACTAGAGAAAGAACTTGCCAAAAAGACCGGATTATTCAAGTGCTTAATAGCGAGGCCGAGTCTTCTTGCAAATCCGAAATCGAGGCTCTTAAGAAAGCTGATGAAGCCCAGGCGGCAATGGATAGGATGAAGCGCGAGCATTATGCAACGGTGGAGGACATAGGCCACTGGAATACCATCGTAACCGCCGAGCGGGATGCAGCCCTGAAGGAGTTAAATAAGCTTAAGGCCAAAGTTTCGGAGATTATGAAGGAGAGGGACGCTGCTAACATTTCTGCATAGTAGGCATGCGATCAGGCGGTGGAGTTTCGGAGAGAGAGGGACGCGACCATGGAAAAGGTCCGCGAGGTGGAAGCCGGAGTCGATGAGAAAGTTCGGTTGGCGGAGACCAAGCTCGAGTCAGAGATAGAAGAGCTTCTTATCACTTATAACGCCAATGTGTTAAGATATAGGAACCTGGCTTGGCTTGATGACTACTCGACACATCTATACAATGCCTGGAACTTGATAGTCGAAGAAGAGAAAGCGATGCTGTCGGGTGGTGCTCTCGATGAATTTGAATTGGAGAACCGCATTTTAAGCGAAGATGAAAAGAAAATTCTCCACGATTCTATGATCTCTCATGCAAGAGAGAGGTTGGGCATCCAGCATCTAGAAGTTGGTGAAGGCTCTGGCGTCGCACATCAGGTTACAAGTTCTGAGATGATTACTTCATCTGGATCCGAGTCGACGCCAGTGATTGAGCCACAGCCGGTTCCGAGCTATGAACCTGAGCATCCACGCTTATCCCCCATAAGGGAACATCCTTCAGAAGCTGTTCAGTCAGCCATGAGTCAAGTAGAGGAAGGTACTCGGCACAAATCTTGTGTGTATTTGAAGTGAAGGGCTTGTTCTTGAAGTGTGTTCTGACAGCTTCTTTTCTTTTTCCTTGCTCAGTGACTGAAGTTACATTAGCTGCGCCTTCTGCGATCCAAGAGTTGCATCAAGGGAAGAAGACCATCGTTACCGAGGTGGTTACCACAACTGCGGTCGCGCCGATTGAAATGACACAAGGGAGCTCAATTTCTTTTGACGAGCAGATGGTGCATGAGCTCCTGGGCCAACACAGCGACCCTTTTGTGGACATGCTGTTCGCTCTTGGCGCGTTCCCACCTGCTTCCATTGCTTTGTCACAGTCCACACTGCCTATCGTGAAGTTCGTGCCGCTCGTGAAGCCGAGATATTGGCTCAAATCAACGCAGAGATGGAGGCGACAACACACGGTGGTAGTTCCGAGAGTGTTACGACGGCGGTTGGCCCCACTCCTCTTGTGGTGATATCTTTTGGGGGCACGCTCGTTGACACCAGCTTGCCCATTCCTCCCCCGGTTGTGGATCCGACTCCTCCCGAAGAGAATATTCCTTTAAGTTCAAGTTTGGAGGAAGATGTCGATATCATGCCTTTATGATGATCCACCAAAGGGTAAGGGCTCGAAGCGAAAGACTGTTAGCGGTCCCACTGGTTCCACGTCAAAGAAGAGGCCGAAGAAGAAAAAATAGATAATCCCCCTCCGGTGCATTTTTGGCAGTAAGGAAGTTATTTTTATTTTTCTTTCATAGGCCATGTATAGATGCAGGCTCAGCCCACTGCTAGTAGGAATTTTTGGAATAACTTGTACATGAATCTTCACATACAGTTAGTTGAAATGACATTTAGTTTCTTTGCTTCAACTCTCATTTCTTTTATGCTTACGTATTTGTAGTACTCGACTTTCGGTCTAGTGTACTTGTGGTGTTTCTACCTTCAAATTGAGTTTATTTTATTTGCCAAGTCTGGAAATCTTGATCACACGTCGTGATTGATAAATGAGTTAAATTGTGGACATTGTATCGCTTCGGTTAGTGATTAACACTTAAGCTTTTTTTTCCCCAGTTCCGGGGAACGACATATGTATTTCGGTGGTCGATCGCACCTATTGCAAATCTTGAGCACATGTCCACACTCTGGGGACTTAGGATAATCTATGATCGATAATCTGGTTCGCGCTTTGGGAATTTGAGAGTTATCGATGTTTGTAACACAGTTTGCACTCCAGGAACTTTGACTTGGTATTTGTACTCTAATTCACACTCTGGGAATTTGGAGTCGACTTTTATACTTCGGTTCACACTCCGGGAACTTGGAATTGATGTTTATACTCCAACTCACGCTTTGGGAACTTGGAGTTAGCATTTATTTTTCGGTTCGCACTTCGAAAACCTGGAATTGATGTTTATACTCCAATTCACGCTCTTGGAATTTGGAGTTAGCATTTGTATTTCGGTTCGCGCTCCGGGAACCTGGAATTGATGTTTATACTCCAATTCACGCTCTGGGAATTTGGAGTTAGCCGACAGATGGTCAGTCACATCTGTTTGAGCTTTTTAGGAATTCGTTCACACTCTAGGAACGATGGATTTATCGGGATCGCGGATGGTCGGATCACATCCACCTCGAGTTAACAAGCGAGGTCTTTAGACAGATGGGTCCATCCTCCTCAAACTTGGTTAGGATACAACCGAAGTCGTTAGGCAGACGGGTCCACCCTCTCCGAAACTGCATTTATATATTTATACTCCAACTCGCACTCTGGGAATTTGGAGTTAGCCGACAGAAGGTCAGTCGCATCCGTTTGGGCTTTTTAGGAATTCGTTCAAATTCCGAGAACGATGGATTTATCGGGATCATGGATGGTCGGATCACATCCACCCCGAGTTACCAAGCGAGGTCGTTAGACGGACGGGTCCATCCTCCTAAAACTTGGTTAGGATACAACTGAAGTCGTTAGGCGGATGGCTCCACCCTCTCTGGAACCGCATTTATATGTTTATACTCCAACTCACACTCTGGGAGTTTGGAGTTAGTGTTTATACTCCGATTCGCACTCTGGAGACCTAGAGTTGATGTTTATACTCTAATTCTCACTCTGGGAATTTGGAGTTAGTGATGGGACTGTCGTGTGTCAGTCCAGTTCAGCCTTTGATGTGATGGCTTGCCCCCGAGCTGTGGTTTCACTTAGTGAGTGGTTGTTCGTATCACAGTCACTTGCTATTTGAATAAATTCCATCGTCCGATAGAACTTAGCTCTTCGTGCATCGTGATTGTTGAATGTCGCATTCGGTGAATCACAGCTTTAGCTTGAAGAGATGGTAATTTATTGCTGGAACGGAAAAACATGGCAAAGTCAGTGCCTTACTGCAAATTCAAACTTCAAAATGCAAAGAAAGTTGCAAAGTATTCATAGACTGAATAAAGCCTGTCATGTGTAACAGTGACGAAGATCCTCAACGTTCCAGGCTACTGACAAAGTGGGTCCTCCACTAACGGCGTTTACCACTAATCTCCCGGCTGGATGGGTAGAGTCCTCCTGTCTCGGTCGATCGGGTTCATTATTTTGATTTGATGGGCCCGCTTCTCCAGGCTGCGGCGCCCGAACGAACTGTTCCAGCTTCCTTTCTCTAATCAATTTTTCTACGAGATCTTGTAAGTGACGACATTCATTTGTATTGTGTCCGTAGCTTTCATGGAACCTGCAAAATTTTCCCGTCTGGATTTGCCTCTCTGACGACGGTTTTAGAGCAGGTTTTTCGTATTGCATTGTATTACAGGTTTGCAAATACAAGTTCTCCAGTGATGTATTCAAAGGAGTGTAACTGTCAAACATAGGATTCTTACGCTGTGGGCCACGATTTTGATCTCGCTTTCTGTTTTGATTCACGCTCTCTTTCCGCTGAGTTTGCTTGTTTTGAACGTTCAACTGATCTTTTCCGAAACTCTCACCGGACTGTTTGATCGCAACATTGGTTTGGATTCCTTCTGTGCTTAGCCCTGCATCATTCTGCTTCCTAGACTGTTTCGCATCTTCCCTTCTCAGGAATTGAGCCGCCTTGGTGTAGAAACGGTTCAACGTTGCAGGTGGTTTTCCAGCCAACCAGTTGTCAAACTCAGAATCGGGGTCAATCACCTTAGTCAACGCCATAAGAATGGAGTTATCGTTCGGATTGCTGATTTCCACACATGCAGCATGGAATCTCTCTAAGTAGTGTCTGAGCGTCTCTCCAGGAGCTTGGGTGACGCTAGATAGAGTATTAAAATCTTTTGGCCTTGCGACATGCATGTGGAATTGCTCAACAAATTTAGTGGCAATTGGTCAAAGGAGGAAATAGATCGTGGTGGTAGTCGGGTGAACCACATAGTAGCAATGCCCCCCAAGGAAATGAGAAAACTACAACACTTCACTGTATCGTCAGCTCTAGCAGCGCTCATCGACCATTCATATTTTAGAATATGCTGGTTGGGGTCGGAGTTTCCCTCGTACATGGGTAGAGTCGACATCCTGAATCGCCGAGGGGGTTCTACAGTAAGTATATCGTCGGTAAAAGGAGTGTGACTTCGGGAAATTCCCCAGTCATCATTCGTGAGACCCTGGCTCTCACGGATCATCTGACGTATCATGGTCGGAAGATCCGGCATTTGTACGTTTTGTGCGGCTCGTGTTGGAGTGTGATTGTGTTCCATATTACGAGGTTGGACTGGATGCTGTCGACGGTCCACATCTTGCCTTCTTGGCTCATAGTCTTCTGGGACGTACGGTTCAGGAGTATGCTCATGCTGACGACGGTCCAGGTTCGATTGATTTTGGGTATCGACCCCTGGTTCAACCATGGCAGTCATGGCGCGGTAATCTGTGGTGTAGTGAGGAGTAGCACCCCCTCGGGAGGAGGGCTCGGTTTGGAAACTGGCCGATGGACAAACTCTTAGATGTCCAACGGTCATTGTCGGTTGATGTCCAGCGGTTTGCATATGACTCCCATCTAGTTGGGGTCGTGGAGATCGATGATGATAATCAGAAGATGAAGAACTTTCGCTGGAGGAGCGAGAAGCATGATCTCTCTTGGATCTTCTTCGCTTCTGGCGATTCAGCTGGTTGGTTAGCTCGGCATTGGCGCGTAGCTGTTCTGTTAGTTGTTGCCAACTTTGGGTCAGCACTTGAAGTAGCAGCTGAAACTCTTGTCGGGTAACCGGACTTGATGGTACCGAGTGTCCGGTGGCGTTTTGATTAGAGGGAGGTAGTGGCGCAGGATTCTGTCTATCCTGGTCTTCTTGATTGACGGCATTAGAGGTGGTCCTTGTGCTAACCATCATGGGGGTTTAACTCCTTTCCTAGACTTTATGCAAATCTGAATAGAATGGAGGGAATCTAGACTTGAAATCTGGATCTTTCTCTTAGATTTATTCAATTCGGTATCGACGACAGATCCAATGAGCAGGAGAAAATCTGGGTTTTCTCGGTGAAAGCACCAAAGTGCTTGTACCAAAATTGGACACAACACTCTTCGGAAGTTTTTGAAGAGATAATAATGAAGAATATAAATTAAAAATGAGGATTATCTAATAAAAACTCCAAGGAACAAGAAAGTAAATGCAAAGACAAGCAATTTAGAGTGGTTCAGCATGTTGCCTATGTCCACTATGAAGTTTTTTGCAGCTTTATTGATTCTCTTTCAACGATTACAAGTGGTTACAACAATCAACAGCAAGTTAAAACTGGAAATTCGAACTCAACAACAAGAGTATGGTGTAGATCTCGATCCGGCAGAGTCTGGGCGCTTTAGAGTCAAAAAGATCCTTCTTCTGTAAGCTCTGGGGCTCTATTTATATCCGTAGGAGGCTGAGACTTCGCTCAAACTTCGAAAGATTCGCTCTGGCACGTGAGGGGACCCACACGACCAATTCCAGAAAGTTTCGAGTCGATCTGTGATCGATACAAAATCATTTAGTATCGATCAAGATCATGTCCTATGGAGCTGAAATTTGGTGTGAACGTTCCTTGGCTCGTGTGCAACCTCCTGTGAAAATTTCATAGCATTTGGATCAGTGGATCATGAGATATAGTCGATACAAAATGGAACTTCTCGGTGGCTGTTTGGTTCGAACCCATCACTTCGAATCGATACATTCGAATCGATCTTTTCACGTGGTTCTCTGATGACGTGGGACGCACCCTTCGCCTCGATCCGAGTTTCACTCCTAGTTGACCGTGTCGACTCCATTATTTTCGCCTTGTTATTGTCGATTTGACACATCACCCAGGCTTGTTGACTCGATGGATATGAAGAAGTCATCAGCCATGGATTCGAACAACAGTTACGTTGATGGATACGAGCTAACGAAGGTCGACGGTTACAAACAGGCCTTTACTCGATGGATACGAGCCACACAGCTCCTTAATGGACACGAAGTCAATCAATGCGAACCGGAGTCCTTTGATGGATACGAAGTATGGTAACCTGATGGATACGAATTGCTCTGCCCAGATGGATTCGAAGAGAGGCTTCCACGATGGATACGAAGTAGTAACCGTTGCCATAGTAGATGGATGCGAAGTAGACTATCTGCCGATGGATACGAAGTAGGGAGATGCCAATGGATTCGAATAAGGAGGAGCTGATGGGTACGAACGAGATCGAGTCGAACCGAGGCTTCTCGATGGATTCGAACTTGATCGACACGAACCGAGGCTCTTCGATGTATACGAAGTCGCTAGACCCCTGATCGATACGAACGTGATCGATTCGAACCGGAGTTCGATGATGGATACGAAGACGAAGCTTTTTGCTTCAAATTGTATTGGCCATAACTTGAGCATACGAACTCGGATTGACTTGAAACTCAGAATGTTGGCTCTCTTGGCCTTGCTAGCCATGCCTTATCAATTATAGCTCAATCCGGACTCGGACAAAATTTATCGATATCCATAGTGAACCTGTGTATGTTTGAATCCAGGAAGAGTGATCCTTGGTTTTCAATCAGTTCCTTGATATCCCGGCCTTGCCAAAAGGCGGGATAACAGCTGCCATTGGTAAGGAGAAGATGAGAAAGAAATGTACGTTCAGACAATAGAAAATAAAAAGATGCTAGAGTTTATAACAGTCTATGTATAGGTAGAGATAGATAAGAACGAATGGACATATCAAATTGGTTCGAAACGATAACATGACCCGAAAAGCTCATTTCGCTTCTGAAACGAAAGTATGCCATCTAATATATCAAAATGTAGGTTATCGATATTTTTAAACTCAACTGGACTAGTTTCAAACCTTAATTCCAATGTATACAGAAGTAAGCTTTTAAGATCGAATTATATTCATTTAAATTCATTAATTGATTTCTGCGCGTTTCAAGCTCGCACGGCCAAACGACAAGTCTGAACGCTATGAAATTTGAAATCCTACAATAATTCACTGTTACGGATCCAATGAAACTAGTTTCATCAAAATCCGAGAGAGTGGCCAAATAAATAAATTATTATTAAATAGAATTAACCACTTTCGAATTCAAATTCTAAAAATTAACAATTTTATCATTCATGATTACATGGAAACTTATAATCTTTCAAAATAAAAATTTTCCATGTTAATTTCAATATTAAAATATTACATTAATTTCAGAGTTCAATTGCAATTGTAATAAATCCGTTCATTCTAATTTAAAATTTTAAACAAATTCTTTTATTTTGATTTTAAATTCTTATATTAGTCAACTATTACCTTATGAATATAATTAACTTTAGTTTACATTTTATTACATTCATATTCTATAATTATCATCTTTTACCGTATTAATTGCAATATTTAGTTACATTAAATTTTAACAATTGATTCCAACAATTATTTTATTCCTTATTAACTTACAATTATAACCAAATTAACTTTATAATTATTTTCAATTAAAAATAACATTCATTTCATCCTTATAACATTGCTGTTCAAAATTTACAATCCAATGAATTTACATTAACGTAGTTTTTCAATTATGCTCAATCAATATTATTAATTATATTCAAATTTGCATTACTGTCTTTTACTTCACTATAGTTATTGTTTTAAAATTCATTTAAGATCAAGTTATGAATTCTAACAAATCTTTTCATTAATAAATCATCAATTTTAATTTCTCATAATATTAAATTCCAAAAATCTTATTAAATTTAATATTTTTAAATTATCAAAAATATGGATCGTTACTCTTTCCCCCACTCAAAACTTTTCGTCCTCGAAAAGGAATAAGAAGGAATTAAGAAATTTGATATAATTTTATTCAAAATAATCAATTTATATACAATTAATTTCCATATTTAAGTTTAACAAAATTTTGAAAATAACACAATTTTCACAAAAAAAATTGAAGTCTTAAATTCGTAAAAAAATTCGGCAGTCTCCATTGCACAGTTAGGTCTGGACAAATAATAATATCAATATATATATATATATATCATATATTTCAATAATGAAACATCCCAAACCATGGGAAAACAATAAAATATCGTTCCAAAACCGTAATCCGAAAACGTACCTATTTGTAGGGCAAACAACTTTATTTTATGAAACCAAAAGAAGTAGTTATTGCTTCCATAAACTAGTATTTCACTTATATAATCCAAAAGAGTTAAAACTATGTAAAAGATTAATATTTTAGTTGTTACCATCAATAACATAGGAAGTACAGCACAAATAAAAAATATATGCAAACAAAACAGCACGACTATTATACGCAACAAAGGAATCAACCATACATCCATAGCAACCAAAAACTAATGGTTAGTTTACTTTAGAAACTTTTCATCATACAAGGATTATAAATAACCTACTGAGCGTACTCTACGCTCAACAGCCATAGGTAATTACTCAATAGATTGTTTACACAATCTTAAATAATATGAAGTACCCTTTCCCAAACTTTCCATTAGAAAAACAATATAGAATTTAAATGTTATTTAAGTTTGTTCTATTGGTTTCCTTTTACTCTTTTATTTATTTTCATTCATTCACACAATGCCATTTTTCCTTTAATTTGCATTCCTTTACTTGCATATGTTACTTTCCATTTAATATTTGGAATCATCTATGGATCCATTATTAGAGTATTACATACATTTCATTTATTTCAAGTTATTTATAAAATGTTATCTAATTTTAATTTGCATTTATTTTTTCACATAGATTATTTCAAACTCAATTATTTAGAACATAAATAATCAATTCTTACTTAAGTTTCTTTAAATTTTTTTATTTCACACTTGTTCCTTCATATATATAGTATCATTTAATATTACATCCACTTATGAATAAATAAATATTAAATTTATTAATGAATCATTTCAGCATTTCTTAAGTTTGTAATTATCTACTTAAATAGTATTCGCATTTATCTACTTAATTTAGTTATTAAGCATTGTAAAACTTAACTTGTGTTTACACATTTCTTGTACATCTTAAATTTTTATTTACATATGGACATGATTTCATTTTTGAACATTATTATTACATAAGTTTCACTTGTATAATATTCTATTACATATTCATATTTAACATTTCAACTTTTAAATAACTCTAGTAAGTTTTATATATGTTTTTAGAATGTAATTGAATGTTACACCAGCTTATTTTACTCAAATTTAGTTAACAAAAATGTTCAACAATTTACATCTTCTTAATTTTCATTATCTTTTAATTTACAACTTACAAATATCCAATTTCTTATATTTTCATTAAACAATTACCTTTTAATTCATGTTTCAATTTTTTGGAAGTTTTCTCTTATTGAAATAGTCAAGATTTTATTTCATTACAATATATGAAATCTCTAATTTATGGAAAACTTAAGAACTAAATTCCGGATTTCATTCCAAATCATTTTCAAATAATATGTATATATTCATATCTTTTAATATGTCAAATCATGCATAGGAAATTAAAAATAAAATTATGTTTATCAAAACAAATATGTAGTAAAACTACTACAGCGGTCTTTCCACTTTGAAACTCGAAAATGAAAGTCGCGGTCATCGTCGAAAATATTTTCCAACGACAGAAGAGGTGAGTACAAAACTTATTTCGTTTTAAATTTCCTTTAAAACATTTCTTTTGAATCATACCGAAAATATTTATATTCAAAAATACTTTTAAATAATACTAATATTGTATTCCAAAATCTTTGAAAACCAAACTAGAAACTCCGGGATTTAAGCTCTTAAATTTCCAATTCGTATTCAATTCATTTGCAAATCATATTTTGCAACCAATCTATAAAATTTCACTTTCTAATAAACAAATATATCACAAACACTTATATTCATTTATAAAAATTATTCTTTTATGAACAAATTACATACAAGGTAAAATTATTTCATTTGCCTATATTTCAAAACAATATTATGTCGGTCTGCCCTATTAAGTGTTTAGAAATCTCTATCGATGCCATAGCGTCCTATATACTGACCAAAATTTATAAATACCAAACAAAACAAATTAACACAATATAAAAACATTTTTATACCACTAACAAATACGCTTTCTCATATATATACGCTCAAACAACTCATTCTAGGGCATTAATACCATATCTCTAATGAGTCAAACCCCACAAAGCTAAGGTTATCGCTAAACCAAAGCTCTGATACAAACGGTAACGACCCACCATTTTGGACGGTTTAAATCGAAAATAAACTGCACATATCAACTCAAACCATTCGAAAGGGAGGATTGTTAATGGGGTAAGTAAGAAAATAAGAGAAACGAAATAACAAAACACAGAATCTTGCAGCGGAATGAAAAACATAACAATCAAATAAACAGTTCATGAAGATATTTTACAAATAACATTTGATTACACCTTTACATTATATCAGAGTTATACATACAGTAGGAATAATAAGATAATGCAATGGAACAACATGTTACAGTGGGATGAAATAATAATATAATACTAAATTTCGTCTTCATCCTCCAGAATAATGTCTTCAATATTAAAAAGCTTAGGTTGACCCAAGCATAATGAAAAGACAAAACACTGGAGTTAGAACTAAAATATCTTATGTAAGTTAAATCAAAAATAGCAAATATGAGTGTAACGGCTTCAGAGATGTTTACGGGATTTTACACCTCCTGTCCAGTGTTTAACGTGCATGCAATAACTTAAGAGATGCTCGGGATGCCATCTTCTAAGGATCCATTAAACTATCTATATATCTATATATATATAATACAATACGCTATTATAATATGTCTACAATAAAGTAAAATATTATAATAGCCTTAAGGCGTTACCCATACCCACCTTAACACATTTTTATATAAATACCATAGTTTATACAAATACCGTAAGCTCCACCAATCTGGTGGTTTACTCAAGGCACACTCCATAGGTACGATACAAACCAAATTTGTTGTGGGCTCGATCAGGATAACTATGACAAGGCACGCGAGGCAATGCCTAGGGTCAGATTCTACCGTTTTGCATTTCCGAACTGGTGGTAACGCATAGTAGCTACTACCACCCACCTCGAGACATACTCCTATAATCAAAATCAAGGGTGGCCACCAATTAAATCACAAAGAAATAAATATGGTTTCAAAGAAGCATACTCGATAAGGGAAGCGACCCCACTTGGCCCGGTATAGCTCATGTTTTAGTAATTTTAATTATGACCCGAAAGTCAAGGCTATCCATCATTGTCCTCTTACTTCATTCCATTAGAGTTCGTCAAACCATCCTACTTCATTCTAGATTCATCACCACGTGCATAGTTGTTAAAGTAGTTTCAATATTGGAAGAGGGTACGACAATATCCGACCCCGGTCATTTTAACAACGAAACGCTTATTTCACACCGTTATAATTTTATAAGCATTGTTTTATAATAGATCCAGAAAACAGTTCGTACTTTCATATCAAGATACCCATATACTTATTCCAAAAGCATAAATATATTCATAAATACCGACGAAGAATTCTTTCAAGCAATTTCGTTAATAATTTATAAATCTCTCTTAAACAATTCATAGATTAATTATATGCTTAAAACCATTTATAAAGCTATTTATAAATTCCCAAAAAATTTACAACTCTTCCTTTTATCATAAACTTTTACATAAATTCCTTCCAAATCCCTTATACAAGTTCTTTTATAAAACCCTTTATAAAATCCTTTAAAATCTTTATGAACCATTATAAAATCCTTTATAAAATCTTTTTAAAAAAATCCTTTTACAAAATCCATTATAAAATCCCTCACAAAACTCTTATAAATTCCTTACAAGACCTTTTAAATTTTATTTATTAAAGTTATTATAAAATCTATATTTATTATATTAATCAAAACTATATTTATTATATTATATCAAAATTAAAATATATATTAAAACTATATAAAATATTTTATTAAATTTTAAACTATATAAAATATATTTTAAAACTAAATAAATTTACAAGTTAAAATCTTAAAATCTCATTTAAAACCGTACATTAACTTATAATTTGAACTTTTAGAACATATAAAATAAATTATTTTCCAAATATAAAATTTTATATAAAATCATTAAATTAAATTTAAAGTTAAAATCAAACATACTTTACCATTTAGAATATAATTTAAAACTGGCCAACGGTGTCCGTATATAGTTTTCTACCTTATAGTCAAGTAATACGAATATATATCATTTCAACGTGCAATAAATTTAAATTTTCGAATATATATCATTTTAACCCATATCCCGAATCACAATTTTCGAAATCCATAAAATTGATCGAGTTTATCATTTCAACTCGTAACGATTTTTCCCTAATCTATAAGATTGTTCGGGTATGTACGATTTTAACCCATAGTGATTTTCTTAACAATAACTAAGCGAACTTGCAATGTGATAATAACATATAAATTAAACATAACATCAAATCATCCAAAATGTCAACAATTAAGCATCCATCACAATCATCATTCAAATCAGCCAATAAATCACAACAATTAACTGATTATCATTATCAGGTATTTAACTAACAATTTAAATATGCAATATTAATTAAAATGGCAATCCAATTCAATGAAATTCAATTTAAATTAAATTGTCAAATTAAACAACCAAACGGCAACCAGAAATATTCGTTTTACATCCTAATTTCAATTTAACTATCATAAGATGGTTTAGTAGTTGTGAGTGTGTTATATCACTTACCTTTGATTTCAAGTCGATTTAAAATCCAATAAAAGCCCAAAATTTAAACTATCTCAGAATACAGCCAAACTAGTTCAATGTTGTCAAGAATTTAAATATGATGCCAACGGAAGAAACCGCGTCCAAATCCGAGTTTTCATGTAAAAGTGATGGATAGTAGAGCGTTTGAAATTTAAATTTTAAATTGATTTGAACAAGGACAATAACGTAAATATGCTATCAC
Organism: Allium cepa; assembly: GCA_030765085.1. NCBI lineage: Eukaryota > Viridiplantae > Streptophyta > Magnoliopsida > Asparagales > Amaryllidaceae > Allium > Allium cepa. Next base: position 721,383,916 of record CM060943.1, read on the forward strand.
TCAGAACCCTAGCCGCACACGATCAACCCAATCACAGACAATAACTGCCACACATCACTAAGCAACCGCGCCACCTACATGCACATCCACCAGATTTGACATCGCCATTGCCTTGCCCATCGCCGGCCGGCCCCTCTGGTTAAGATTGACGTCGTCCGGCGCCTCCAAGACCACCACGCCGCCGCCCACATTCTTCGCTATTTATTGCGATTCTCTTCGCCTACGACACCAAAGAACCATATGGATCGACTCCCCTAAGCCTCCTTTATGACGCGGCACCATCCGTTCGTCCTATAGTCGAAGATCCACCGTCAAAGGAAACCATAGCCTATGGATAGCCGAAACTTCTTCATCGTTTTCTGGTCAAACAGTGCATTAAATTGAAAAACGAATAGTAGATCTATATTACGCTCATCAAGAGCTTGCCAACGATATATAATTTGCTAGGAGTTTGGATTTTGGAGTTTGATTTTGAAATTTGAATTAGAGTTTGGATTGTCTGCCATTGGTACGGAGAAGATAAGAAAGAAATGCATGTGCATACAATATAAAATAAAAGGCTGCTAGGGTTTATAACAGCCTATATATAGGCAAAGATAGATAAGAACGAATGGGCATATCGAATTGGTTCGAAACTATAACACGACCGGAAAGCCCATTCCGCTTTCGAAACGAAAGAAAGTCATCTAATATATCAAAATATAGGTTTTCGATATCATTAAACTCAATGAGACTAGTTTCAAACCCCAATCCCATTGTGTATAGAAGTTAGCTTTTAAAATCGAATTATATCCATTTAAATTCATTAATCAATTTCTACGCGTTTCAAGCTTGCACGGCCAAACGACAAGTCCGATTGCTACGAAACTCGAAATCCTATAATAATTCACTACGGATCCGATGAAACTGGTTTCGTTGTATTCCGAGACAGTGACCAAAATAGCTAATTTTCACGTTAAATAGATAAATTATTATTAAATTGATTTAATCACTTTCAAATTCAAATTTTAAAAATTAACAATTTTATCATTCTCTATTACATAGAAACTTATAATCTTTTAAAATAAAAGATTTCCACATTAATTTCAATATTTAAATATTACATTAATTTTAGAGTTCAACTGCAATTGTAATAAATCCATTCATTTTAATTTAAAATTTCAAACAAATTCTTTTATTTTGATTTTAAATTCTTATATTAATCAACTATTACCTTATAAATATAATTAACATTGGTTTACATTTTATCGCATTCATATTCTACAGTTATCATTATTTACCATATTAATTGCGATATTTAGTTACATTAAATTTCAACAATTGATTCCAACAATTAATTTATTCCTTATTAACTTACTATTGTGACCAAATCAACTTTACAATTATTTTTCAATTAGAAATAACATTCATTTCATCCTTGTAACATTAACATTCAAAATTTACAATCGAATGAATTTACGTTAACATATTTTTCAATTACGCTCAATATTATTAATTATATTCAAATTTGCATTACTGTCTTTTACTTCACTATAATTAGTGTTTTAAAATTCATTTAAGATCAAGTTATGAATTCTAACAATCTTTTCATTAATAAATCATAAAATTTAATTTCTCACAATATTAAATTCCAAAATCTTATTAAATTTAGTAATTTTAAATTATCAAAAATAAGGGTTCTTATATTTGTCGACATGTATCTAGGCATGTTGAAGGGGACACATATATGAGGGTATGTAATAATAACTTGATAAATTTAGTATAAGTAAAAAATAAAATTAATCAACTTGCATTTTGATACGTTAATGGGAAAATGAGATAAGCTACAAGGTAATTACTTTAATTATAATCCTAATTCAATGAGAATTACATGAGGAACAAAGTATGAAATGATATCTCGACTTGATTAAACAAGACGTGTGAATACAAATGCTTAAGTTTCTATCAGCTGGCTATTTGAATAATCTACCGAGGATAATTTCTATGTTTGTTCTGAATTAATATATGCTTAAGTAGCCGCTAATGAGCTATTAGAATGACGAGTCTAGGAGAATTTTCTATTTAATTGACTTTTTGAGTTAGGACCGGAGAGAGTGATGAGTTGATAAAGTTTCACTTCAAACTCCCTGTCTTAATTAGCGAATCACATGGAACCATTCTTTCGTGTATTTTTACCGCTATAGCATGTAATTATTTAGGTAATAGATTAAAAAGCGTTCATTTAAACCCAAATGAGAGCGTTCATTTAAATCCAAATGAAACAGCAAATTTGACAGATCAAATATCGATCGTTGGATACGTTTATGTTGACATCGGTATGTGAAAAACGCACTAAGAACTAGTTATTAATATCCATTGTTTCATATTTTGTATTTCCAATTTGTGCGTAAACAGAACTAACAGATTAATCTTCTTTTTTTAAAGCAACACAAACATAAGGAATATTTTTTAATTTTGCACAGCTTTTAACTATGGCTTTATTTTTATTTTGTAATCTTTGCTACAAATTAAAAGATGGCGGCAAGTATAAAAATGAAAAAATATTGTTTTTTTGAATACTATGCTCTATATTCTTTATACAAGGGCTAAAGGGCAGCCAATATTATGACACCACATACAGTATCCTCTACTGCAACACTGACACCATGACACTGCTCTCAACTCCATTCTCAAACCAAATGCACCTCCTCTTCTTCCTTCTCTTTCTCCTTACCGTTTCCACCTCCTCCAGCACCCCAGAAACCCATTCTCTCCTCCTCTTCAAATCTCAATCCGACCCATTCAACAACCTCCACTCTTGGCTTCCTTTCTCTGACCCCTGCTCTTCCTCCTCCTCGCCTTGGCTCGGCATCTCTTGCCTTCCCAACTCTTCCTACATCTCCCGCATTGTTCTCGAGAACCTCAACCTCCATGGCCTCATCCAAATCCTAACCTCCTCGTTCCCTCACCTCCGCGTCCTCAGCCTCAAACGCAACCGCCTCTCCGGCCCCATCCCTGACCTCTCCTCCCTCCCTTCCCTCCGCCTACTATTCCTCTCCCACAACCTCTTCTCCTCCTCCCTTCCCCCTTCCCTCTCCTCCCTTCCCCGCCTCTCTCGCCTTGATCTATCCTTCAATCGCCTCTCCGGCCCTCTTTTCCCTGCCTTCTCCCACAACACCTCCCGCGTCCTCACTCTCCGCCTCAACTCCAACAACTTCTCCGGCTCCATTTCTCACCTCTCCTTCCCCTCTCTTCAGGAACTCGACCTTTCCCACAACTCCCTCTCCGGACCAATCCCGTTCCAACTTTCAAAATTTCCCGGTTCCGCTTTTGCCGATAACGCTGATCTGTGTGGGCCTCCGCTCCCTAGCTGTAAAATTAAGGTCCCGCCTGCGTCGGCTTTGATTGCGTCTTCTCCAGAGGCGAAACCGGACTCAGGAGGTGGGAAGCTGAGCAGATTGGCTATAGTGGTAATCGTGGTTGGTGACTTTCTGATTTTGGTAGTGGTTGCTCTAATGCTGTTTTGGTATTTTTGGAGGAAATTCGTGAAAAGAGGGAGCTCCATTAACGAGAGTTCGAAAATCGTGTATTCTACTTCAATGATGTATGGAGGAGGAGGAGGAGGTGGTGGTGGTAGTAATGAAGGTGGATTTGAGAGAGGGAAGATGGTGGTGTTTGATGGGAAGAAGAGGTTTGAGCTAGAGGATTTGTTGAAGGCGAGTGCAGAGATGTTAGGAAGAGGGGTGTATGGGACCAGTTATAAGGCAGTGCTTGGGGATGGGAATGTGGTCGCTGTGAAGAGATTGAGGGAGGTTAATGGTGGTGGTGGAGTTGGGAAGAGGGAGTTCGAGAGTCAGATGGAGGTGATAGCGAGGTTGAAGCATGACAATTTGGTTGAGGTGAAAGCTTATTACTATGCTAGGGATGAGAAGTTGTTGGTTTATGAGTTTATGCCTAGTGGTAGCTTGTTTTCTCTTCTTCACGGTAAGCTTTTTTTTTTATAGCTTTTGTTGCTCTATCTGTGCATTTTAATCGTTTGAGTCCATGGTAAGTTGAAGGTTTTGTTAGTGCTGATTCTCGGCTAGAGCATCTACCACAAATATAGGTATACATTTTACAAAATATGTATTTGAATTTTGTAATCGGCTATTTTCTTCAGAACGTAACCATGCACTTGTTCAACAGACGTCTGATGTTAAGAAGCATGGTAAACAGACGCATGACGTTAAAGAATTATAAAATATATATTTTGAGACGCTTGTTGAACAAACGTCTGAACATTAGACGTCTGTTGAACAAGCGTCCGACATTAGGACGTTTGTTGAACAAGCGTCTTAGATACGTGCGTTTGTTGAACAAGCGTCCATCACAATCCTGCATCCTCAAGCTATGCTGCTCCAAATCTACACTCACATTATATACACTCTGTTGGAGCACCGTTTCAGCGGACATTTCACAAAATTTTAAATCCTACCCACGGTTGGAGTTGCTCTTAGTACTATAATGTGGATCAAGAACTTCTATGAACATATAAAGAAAATGTATGCTTAATAGGTATGAATTGTTTACCGAATACTTTGCATAAAATGTTTAGTAGTTTGTAACACATATGTACCCTTATATTCGTGTATTTGGCGACGAAGAATTTGTTGTAGTAAATGCTACTATTGTGACACTGCTCATATTATTACAGCATCCTTCATCACGTGGAGTGTTTACAATCAACCTTTGTCTAAATAATACAGCGTTCTGTGCGTTATTCATATACGTACTAACACCGTACGTATTATTCGAGGGTTAAGACATAACTGATAAATATAACTGTATAAGCTTGGTATATACTACAGATTCATCTTACACAAAACAAAGTCCATGCTGACTACTTGAAACTCCATAAAGTTTAAAATAATCTTTAGCTCACTTTGTATAAATTCATATTATAATTTCTCTTTGTATTACCAGATGAGCTGTTTCAGTATAAGATGATGCACTTTCTCTTTGTTAATCCATAAATACCTACATCTTCTTTTAGTAGTGTATATGTTGAAGTTCACTTGGGAAAAACTAATGATACTTTACAGGTAATCGAGGTCCAGGGCGCACACCTCTAGACTGGACAACCCGAATGCGGATCGCAGCAAGCACAGCCCGTGGGCTTGCAGCCATTCACCACCACCACAACCCATCCACCTCAAAACCCGCTAAACTGTACCATGGCAACATCAAATCCACAAACATACTCATGGACAAATCATTCACTCCCAAACTCTCTGATTTTGCCCTAGCCCCTCTTTTCACTTCTCAACCACCACGGACTGCAAACGCTTACACCCCTCCTGAATCCATACTTTCTCAGAAAGCCGATATATACTCGTTTGGCGTGGTTTTGCTGGAGATTTTGACTGGGAAGGTTGTGTCCGAGGACGTAAATTTGCCTCAATGGGTGCAGTCTGTGGTAAGAGAGGAATGGACAAGCGAAGTATTCGATCTTGAACTTATGAGGTACATAATTCTAACTTTTTGATACCAATGTTTAACTTTTTGGCTGATTCTATTCATACACCAAAATTTAGTGTGCGCTGCATAATAATTTATACATTCGAAATTTACTGTGTCTGATTTTGTTCATACATTCAAAATTTTCACAAAACAATATGTGCCGGTTTTTACTTTACACCATACAATTTACAATACCATCCGTTCAACTAACTTTACACTTTACCATCGTTAATTTTCTTTCATTATCGTTTTCGAGATTCTTAGAGAAGCAACTACGGGATAATAGCATAAACCTAGGGAAAGTATGTCTGCTACGTATATTCTAGCAGAGGTACTGGACGATAATTTTATTTTCTACGTATTTCCAACGTAGATAACGATATTTTGGGCTTATTTATTTTTGTAAAGAAATACATGTATAGAAAATTTTAATGTACAAATAGAATGCCAAACTTTGTGGTACACTAAACAGTAGCAATATGCACTAAAAATTCTTAAAATAGAAATCACTGAACTGATTGTGTATGAATTGTGGGATTATAGATACAAAGGTGTGGAGGAAGAGATGGTAGGAATGTTACAGATAGCAATGGCATGTGCTGCAATTGCCCCACAACAGAGGCCGAAGATAGGTCAGGTGCTGGAGATGATAGAGGAAATTCGAGGCAATGGGTCGCCTGCTTATGAATCTTATGGAGAAATCGACTCTTCCCCTTGTGTTTCTGATGACACTACAACTATGGCAAGTACCTGAGGCCTTTTCTTTTGGTGAGTTAATTTCTCAAGATTGTTATTGGTAAGTGGTAATAGTGAAGAGGTTGTAAATTGTGTTTATGGAATTTTGGGTAGGGTGGTAGTATAATTTTGATTATTGTCCGATTCATAATGTTCTGAAGTAGGTAATTCTAGTTGAACTCGTGGTTTTGTTGCTTATACCCAAGTTAATTTTGCGTAACCTTTAATGATAAAAAATAACGTATTCATCCTCTTGTTCGTTTTAGGTGTAACGCTTTAACAGTGTTCACTAACAAGTTACGGGTTTCATTGGGTTGAAAATTGAGTTTTGTTTTGTCTTATCCTTCCCCTCGTTCACTAAACATCGCTATTGGTAAAATAGGAAACATAACACTGAACCATAAATGGATTGATTATTCTTTTCTAACTTTTACAATAATTTAGGAAGGTTATGATTTTAATTGACGTCATTGAGCCAGTGATGATGAAAAAAAGTGTTGTGAAATAACACTGTTCAAGATAGTAATACGAAAAATATGAAAAGGTTTAAAATTCGTACGAAATCAAATGTAAAAAATATATTGAGAAAGCCAACCCAAGGTTAGCTAGGATATTTCATGAAGTGCCATGTAATTTTGTATTTAAAAACATAAATAATCTTTATTAATAGTTGGTTTGGAAGCGCAATCTTTTGGTACGATCACGAAGTTTCAAAATTGTCCTTTTATATACAATTCTTTAATAAATTTCTTTACTAATTAATCCTAACAAATAACATAGGCATATTTGTTCCTGAACGTACTGCATCTATTAATTGGTCCTAAAAAATAACGTTTACATACTTGATTCTAAACTTATGCATATAACATTGCACTTTCATCACGTGTAATATTATCGTTAACTGCATACCGTGGATATTAACAAATGTTAATATCACTTAAAAATTGTATCTAACAAATATACTTTTTTGCAAATTCATAACGCTCTTTTACATACACTATCTGTTTGCGTCAAAATTGGTCACAAATACCCAATTGTCGATGAAAACACCAGTTCACAATCACAAATCACAAATCACGGATAACAAGTATTTAGAGAATTAAAAATGTAGAACACTAAGAAAATTAAGAAAAAACAGTAAAGAACACAGAGTTTACAATGGTTTGGCAATCCGGCCTACGTCCACTTTGAAGTTGATCACTTTATTCATGTTTTCTTGTTAATTACAATTGATTACAGCGGATTACAGTGATGAACTTCGAGTACAATAGTAGCCTTGAAGTGCAAAAGCGACTTCGGCAGAGTCTGGACGTAGAAATCAAAAGTCCCCTTTTCTGTTGGCTCCGGGGTGTCATTTATAGGCGTAGACTGGAAATATCTCGCTCAGATCTTGGAAGACTTCTTCTGGCAAGTGCATGGGCCCACGCGATCGATCCCAGGTGATTCCGACTCTATCCGTGATCGATACGAACGAATTTCGTATCGATCAAGATTTGATCCAATCGAGTCGAAATTTAGCGTGAACATTTCTTAAGTTGTACGCAAGTTCCTGTGAAAATTTCATAGCATTTGGACTTGTGAATTGTAAATTATGGTCGATTCAAATTAGAGTTTTTTGTCATGGTCCCCTTCGTATCGATACTGCTCGTATCGATCATTTCGGCTCGATGTTGAGCACGTGCCTGCGAGTTGACATGGCACTTGATTTTTGCATCGCTCCACTTTCGACGCCGAGTTGACCGAGTCACGCCAAGGTTTTCGCCCTGTTCGTATCGAAGACCGTTGCTCAGTTCGTATTGATGGAAGTGGCTCAGTTTGTATCGATGGAAGTGGCTCAGTTCGTATCGATCCAAGTTGCACGGTTCGTATCGATTGTGTGGTCTTGTTCGTATCGATCGAAGTTGTTCTAGCTTGATGGATACAAACAACTGATAATGCGATTGATACGAACAGGTGGATACGAGACGATATCGATGGATGGATACGAAGAGTCGATGCTTTATGGATACGAAGAAAGCCTTTCGGTTGATGGATACGAAAAGTGCAGTTCTCATGATCGATACGAAATCGCACGCCTCCAATCGATTCGAAACTGATTGATACCAAGTCAGATTTTCCCTGGATGCTTTATGGACACGAACAAGGTGGTTATTGATGGATTCGAACAAACCGACCTGAGCATGGCGTTTTGATGGATACGAACGGTTTGGTTTTTTGAGTTGTATCGATCATATCTGGAGCATACGCAATCCGATTGACTTGAAATTTGGAACATTGGCCTTCACAGCTTTGCTTATCATGTATTGTCAATTGTAGCCTGATCCGGACTCGGACTGAATTCGTCGATGTCCATAGTCAACCTGTGCATAACTGGCAATCGAGGAGAACTGTCTTTGGTTTCCAGTCAATTTTTTGGTGTTACGTTCTTGCAAAATGGCGGGATAACATTACCAAACTTAATATTGCTTAAAATATGATCTAACAAATAAACTTTCTATACATTTTTGCTTTTTATTAATTGATAACAGGAAAAAAATTCAAACTGACAAAAAATTAAATGATACAACTTAGAAATAAAGATTCAAACTAACAAAAAAATATATTAAACAATGCAGCTTAGAAATAAAAATTCAAACTCACTACACATGATTCCAACGTAAAACCAAGGTTCAAGATCTCGGTTTCGGTCTTTTGTAATTTTAGGAATTTCGACGTAATTCGTAAATTTCGATTCCAGTTTCGATTTCGGATATTATTATTTATTTTTCATATAATTGAACATATGTTTGTTTAATTTATTAAAACAAAATGTATAATTTATATTTAATTGAAAAATAAGATATTAGAAAGCAATACCGATTAATTATAAATATTTATAACACTAAAAAAATGGCTATTCATTATTTCGTTTTCAACATTTTTCGTTACATGATTCACATATTTTGTGAATTTATATGTTTCCTAAGTTACAATTTCAAATTTGAATATTAATGTATTTGAAATTCAAATTAATTCCTTTTTCGAGCTTTTCTTTTTGTAAATTTTGAAGTTGAATACTTTTTTATTGAGCTGGAATTTCGGTTTGGGACCGTTTCCTACCGAAACCTAAACGGAACGACCGGAATCTCGATGTTTCAGTCGAAATCTCAAACCTTGCGTAAAATCATAGCTAAATATTTATAAAAGTCATTTTTTTGAATATGTTAAGCAAATATAATTTGTAAAAAAATCAATTTATCCTAAGTTACAATTGCAAACCTTGCGTGCTGTAACACTCGTTAAAATAATGACAACATGTTCTTTCTTGTTTATAAATTATACAGAAAGACAGGGGATACCAAATTTGAATTTTTTTAGTACTTGATGGATCAGATAGCGGTTACAGTATAGAGGCTTGGCCCATTTACCCAGCTTCAAAAAAAATAAGTTTACAGTATAGAGCTAGTTAGTTTAGCAAAATTTAATATTAAGGACAACCCTTTTTAATAATGACTTGAATAGCACAAGTGATAATTGTATGGCTTTTTAGAACGAGGTTCTAAAGTTTATGGTTTCAAAACTTCGAGACATCAAAATGAGTAATTTGCTATAATCAAGTATCACTTTTAATCTCAAATATTAACTTCAGAATAAATCTATTTTTACTCCAAATCGACCATCTCATTTTTTTTCTGCCCGCTCTTTCTCTTATTTCTTCGTACATTTCTTTTTTTGACAATTCTATTAATGGCTACCTAAATTTAATTTGGAGTCTCGTAATACCATTAAGTGTGTAGAACCAAACCACTTCCACGAAGCTTATGAATGTCAGGAGCAGGAAAGTTTCCCGTTCATAAGAATGTTGATTAGCTACGGTAGCTTTCTCCTTAGTTAAACATCATTCTCTAGACTTTAGTTCCATATCAATTTTCTATAAACTACTATGTGTTGGTCAATCACTCATGTTAACAAAATATTGGATATGGTACCATTATTAGGCCAAGTGTATTGGCAGTTCAAGAAATTTTCTTTCATTAATTTTGTCTAGATATATAATTTTTGTTATCGTGAATAATATAATTACATTAAGCGTTGATTTGATAAAAGGTAGTTTTGTGTTTTTAAAATTATTTCTATTTTTGTTTTAACTTTAATATTTTGTTTAATAAATTTAGTTTTATTTAGTTTTTAACTTTAAATTTAGTTCAATTTAATTTTATACACATACAATTTAATAAATGCTTAAATTATATGTATTATTAAATAATACTTAATTCAAATAAGTAAAATTAAAAAAATTAAGTCGAGAACAGAAGTATTGTTTTACTTGAAATTCGAAAAGAAAACAGGGATCTGTTTGGTTTAGTTTGCATTTTGTGTTTCAACATTAATTACAAAAATGAGTGGAGTGAAGGGACGATCAAGGGTGTGGAAGGAAGATGGAGAGGACGGCGGAGGTGATGGAAGGATAACGGAAGGATGAATTGTCTTCCGTGCTTCCGTTATTTAACACAAAAATTTAAAAAAAAGTTGTTTTCATTTTCTATATTAACTTCGTTTTCTAAATTAGTCATTTTTTATAATATACATGCGTCTTGCGCATTTTTGTATGAACGAAAATCCCAAACTAAAAGCGGTAAACAAACCGCAACTTAAGTTTTTTAAATAATGTTCGAACATTATTTAATGTGTGTGTAAATACACACGTATGTATGGATGTATGTATGCATTAATTATAATAAATAAACATTACATAATTATAATAAATTTTAAAACAAAGACCGAAAGTAAAGATTATGTACAGTATGTTTATAAATTATAATTTAATTCGAATAAGAATTTCCTTTTTTATATTAAATATGGAGGGCGAATGCATTGATAAAATACTGTTTATACCGTTTAGGTTTAGTTGATTTTCGACACATTGTATCGCTAGCTTTTACTACTTTGGGCTATGGCTCCTTTCTAATTTTAGCTTGTTTTGCAAATCCTATCTTTATGCTTCAATTTGTAGGCAATGTAGGCTTGGGTTTGAAGTTAGAAAAGTATAAGAAAAATGAGAAAGGGTTGTGGAATTTATAGCTACATGATGTTTAAAACATCTCATCATTTTTCTCCTATCTTTATCTTAAATCATATCCAGACAAAAAATATTTATCAAACTCCTTTAACCCATTAATACCGTAGCCCCACTTTGGATTCAATTATCAAATTTTGAGCCTAAATAATATCAAATATTAATTATTAAATATTTATATTAACATATTTATTTAATTAAATTAATATATAACATTTATATATTATTTTAATTTATTATAAGGTCTTTAATAAATAAATAAAAATCGTATAAATGCAATATAACATTTGTATAAGTTTCTCGATAAAGTTTACATCATATATAAATTAATTTGATCAAGTTAAACTAGGAAAAGTGTTGATAAATATTGTTGTGTTGACTCTCTGATGTGAAATCGGTCCTAAATAATATTTAAAGAATTGAAATATCAAAGCCTACATGGACTTCGCTAAAGCATAGAGTCGGGCTCAAGTTAAGTTCTTTATAAAATTAGGTAAAATCAAAATTATAATCTTTATTAAACTACAACTGAAGGAACAATTTTTTGTACACGTTTTCTTTCCATCGTTACCATGTCATTAATATTCATAGAGTTTGGACAACGATAAAAAACTCCCAATAATATCCGTAGTTAATTACACAGTCACACTTTAAAGCCGTTGGTTCAATCCGAAAACATCTAGCCAATTATTTTGACTTCAGTTGGCTACCAATTATGCTGAAACTAATCTTTACAGCGAAGAAGATGAATCCTTTGCTGCCCAGGGTTTCACTTTGAGTGGTTCAACGTATTACCGACCATGGCCATAAAATGATTGTCTTGCCATATGGTGACCGTAATCAAAGTATAGTCTAGATGCTTAAAATTAACAGTACTCTCTAGTCCGAAGGCTATTGCATATCGCTATACGAGATTTTCTATTTTTGTTTGGTTGCATTACCGTATAGAAGACTATAATCAAATCATTATGTGATTGTTCTAAACAACAGCGACTACATAATCACGTTGTGTCCCAAACGGTCATAAGTAATTTGCCATCCTTTGTATGGAAAGCATTACGTAGAACATTGTTGTAAAAATCCTTCTAGGCTCCCGTCTAAGCACTAGACTAGCTTTACTGCCTACGTATTTGGCTAGTCCGCCTAGATGAGACTTACCACGTCATCTAAGCACATAACATGTTTATATGCACCATTTATGCACCAATTTAGTGTTGATGCCTCTTATAAGTATCAAAATGTTTATTTCAAGCGATTTTGTCTCCATGGTTGCTTCTAAACCCACCAAATCCATGATATCGCATTGTGGATCTATTAATACTAAACATAATATTAAAAAATTTCCAAATGCATTAAGTTTATGAAAAATGCCTAGCTTCGATTAATCCTCGATTAATCTCCTTTTAGACGATTAATCCCTAGTCCATGTTTACGCTTAGTATCCGCTTAACGATTTTTACAACATTGACGTACAGTTATCTCAACTGATGTATCAGTACCTTTTTCTCGATATATCTTGATTAGGAGCATTTTATGGACAAGTATTTTAAACCTTTGATTTGATATGCATGGCTGCGAACACATTCGCTACTACAATCAATTAAATACTTTTTCCAGGATTTTATACTTATATATACTAATGTATTCAAATCATTAATTATGTCAAAACAATACATAACATAGAAAACAAAACCAAAAGTGTTTTTTTATTTCAAATAATATTCTTATTTAAGAGATAAGTTATATAACAAATTATATAATTGCCCATTGGACACACCCCGACCTCTATCAAAAATCAACCAGGGTAACTTCAAACTCAAAATCAAGGAAGTGAAATGTATGAGTGGTGGACCACCATCTCTTTAATAGAGCCTGAAGAAATAGTGGTCTAATACTGGATAGGTCTAATGGACATAAACAAACCAATTGGACTTTCCTGAAGCCTAACCATGACACAATAGGTTAATATGTCATAAAATCTGTATTATGATGATCACTCTACACCTTCGACATTAAATATACCTGTATGGTGCGTTCCAATTGTACACGACCGATGTAGAGTGGTAGTCCAGGGTAAAGTAATTAAAACACCAAAGCAGAACATGTTGTATGTCTCACAATGCATATGATAACATATAATAATCATATAGATATAAAATAGTCAAGACAATAATGTAACTAAAATGAACCACTAAGTCAGAACATAGTAGGTTCATCACTATTATATAAAATCGAAAATAAGGTTTATACATTAAATAGTAAAATCAAATGGAAACAGTCTCTAATAACAACAACAACATAACATTGATAAAGCTCTATAGTGCTGAATAGCAAAAAAAAAGCGGATAATCACCAAAAGTGGATATATGAAAAGCTAGCCTCCTAATTGACTTATGCATAGCTCCATGCATTATTTCATATCAGTTATCTATTCTACTCATTTAAGAGTATCTGAAATCATAAGAAACAAAACATAAAATCTCGAGTTAGACAATAGTCTAATATGAGCGATCTATAATATCGAAATACTATAAATGTCGATATAGTAAATAGAAAAACAAGCTACAAAGAATCATACTTAACATATCCATGTATCCAAAGAGCACATAACATTAATATATGTTAATCTACTTTCATCATCATGTAAGTGTACTATACAACTAAAGGTAAAGGATGGGTGCCTAGGTAGCTAAGTCAATAGTAACTACGTCGTGTGACATCCCTAATAGAGTAAAACAAACATAGAAACCATTAAGCAACCTCACATCACTTACTTAAGTGCATTGGATATATGATAGCTCATATGACCCAATCAATGGTCAAAGTCTACTCGACATCTCGATTTCGAAGTGCTCATCTCCATTCCACTTCGAAGGCCAGGAAACTAGAGTCATGGTCAAAAATCCAGGGTACATAGATCTACAGTCGAAGATCCAAAGATTAGCGCCCTTACATACCCTTATTTAGAGCACACATCGGAAATTCTGAGTTATTAGCAATCTCTTAGTGTACCTCTCCATAGTAGATCACATCAACGTTTCATTCCACAAGTTCACATCAATGAACTTTGCCTTCATGGACCTTTAACACAACTCTCGTCATTTTGTCATCGAAATTCGAAACATCATTGGACAACCATCAAACACCATAGGGTCTCCTCACCTTAATCTCAAAGTCGCATTGTTAAATCCGTAAATGAATCCCGAAGTAACCAAGCTATGTCCCTGCGTAGATCTAGCATCATCTCCTTGATTTGCTATATCATTCGACCATGGTCGTATCTCAATATTCCTTCATCTATAGGCCTTTGATCGATGGGGCATACTCCCGTATGCCCCCTCGTCATCATATCAAAAGTAGGATGGTTTTCGTACTGACCGATATGGGTCGGTACTGACCTATTCTATTCCTTACTTTGCCTAAAAACAGTTAAGTATTTTGACCCCGAAGCATCCTAATTAGTCCAGCCTCGAAGTTCTCCCTATGTAACTCCACTCCAAGCCAACTCCTAACTCACTTGCATCTTTGATCGTTTAGGGGTAGATCCACCTGCGTCTTTTGATGTTGAAGCTTTTACCGCATTTTCCCATTACTGGCCCGGAGTAGACAACCTGCCTTTCATGTCTAATTCCCCAAGCACCTCACCAAAGTGTCGCTTTGCATTTTAACACACCACCATCGTTCGGTACCAAACCATATGGGTTGGTACCGAACCATACGTCCAGTGCCGAATGACTTTACTTAGCTAAAAATTTGGCTTAAGTCGTTTCTTTTCTTCTTGTTTCATATTCCTGCGCATCTAGCTATTTCTTTTTGCGTGGAGTCGCCGGGTCTACATTAATACACCCTTTGCAACTCTAGTACACATCCATATATTTGTTCCATTGATTTGAGTCTCCATCATTAGTGCAATCGCCTTGGATAACCCATCTCTTTGGCCAATCCATATGCACAACTCCACCTCAAAGAACATTCCGAATTCAAATTCGCTTATCGATCGGCGTTTCATTTAATACAACCATATGCAGTACATCTATTCAATGCAATACAATACATACATCACATGCAATATATACGTATAATCAGTTTCAGATTTAACAACCAATTACTCTAAATCTAGCATGTTTTCTAAAATGGAGTATCCATAAGAACATGTACATAGAATCGACCAAAATTCATTTTAAAATATTTAAAATTCGTTTATAAATCATGATTAAGTTTAGATTTTGTGAAAATCATGTTTTTATCTTCGAAACATTTTAAAACATATTTATATCTATGTTAAAAACTATAGTAAAGTGAGAGACGTAAATCACTCACTAAAGAGTCAAATATCACTAAAAATGTGATAAGGTTTGTCCAACCAGCAGTGACATGAATTTCAAGATTATTAATCTTGTAGTTAAATGCTTCCCCTTGCTAATCTCAATGTTAATCTATCTAATTAAGTGATTTAGGCTATTTAAAGTAAGGGTTTAATATGCATTTAGCTAAGAAACTAATTAATGGAGGTTTATAATAATTTTTAGGAAGTGAGATAATGATTAGGGGCTGTCCTATTAGGTCGATAAGGCACAAATCTGAAATGGTTTAATGCGGTTAATCTTGGCTTAAGTTACTTACTCGCTCATTGTTTGAGAACTATCTAATTGGAATCGATCATATCTCCTAAACCGTATGATCAAAAATTTGTTATGACCATTCTACGGAAGTAAAACAATCATATCATTCATTTGGAAGTGGTTTCAGACTTCAATTCAGCTGCTATCAAAAGTTATAACCCTTTCTAGTTTTCGAGTTTAAAACCGTTCAATATTTATTCTTGAAGTGAAAAATATCGATATCAACATTTTCAAAGTTGTATTTAGTTTGGACCAATTTGGTAATGAAAATAATATTTTTACGATCCACCGATACATACAAATGTTGGTCGTTACATTCTTTATTCCTTTAGGAATGAATTTTTCTCTCGAAATCTCAACCAATCATATATAACCAAACAACATGGATACCTAGCATGCTTAACAATGAAGCAAGCATATCAAATATCAAGCATACATCCATAAGCAAAAATAAAACCTATGTAATCCTTAGAATGCAAGGCATCAACTAACGAAATAGAACACCAAATGTGAAAGCTAATGAGAAAAATTGAATCTTACCAAGTAAATAGCTTCAATTAAGTAGTCAACATGCTTTCCTTAGTTTCTCCAAGTGCTAGTGCTCTCACTTTCACTCTAACGTACCTTTGCTAACTTCACAGCCTTTTCCAGGTGCTAGTGCTCTCACTTTCACTCTAACATACCTATTCCAACTTCATCGCCTTCCTCCTAAGATGTTTCATACTCCGCTCGATTATCCGAATCGACTTTTGAGGCCTTGATGCTTCAGGTTCAACTTCTATATCATCCAGTTGATTCGGTGCCATAATCATGCTCGAGTCATGCACAAATTTCCTAAGATGTGAAACATGGAATATGTTGTGTACACCCTTAATCTTCTAAGGTAAGCCAACTTTATATGTTAGGTTCATAATCCTCTTAAGTATCGAAATATGACTTATGAATCTTACTGCCAACTTTCCCTTAGTACCGAACCAAATTGTATTCTTCAATGGAGATATCTTAATAAACATCATATCTTCGATAGAGAACTTCAATTCCCGACGTCCCTTACCAGCGTAGCTCCTCTATCTGTCTTGGGCAGCTTTCATTATTTACCGAAGGATCTCGATCTTCTCTGAAGTCACTCTAATCATATATGGACTAATTACCATTTTCTCATCGGCTTTCCACCAACATGAAGGGGCGTTGCATGGTTGGTTATGTATTACCTAAAATGGTTTCATAACAATGCTCGTCTAATAACTTCTGTTGTATGTAAACTCAACCTAATGTAAGTGATCATCCCACAAGCTTTCAAAGTCGAGTATGCAAGCTCGCAAGAGATCCTATATTCACTCTCTTAATCTGACCGTTAATTTGTGGGTGATATGCTGTATCCAAATGTAGTTCCGTCCTAACGCTACTTGTAAAATATTGTCATTAGGGACAATTGATGAAGTCCATCGATATATGTTCCTATTTTCACTGAGGAATCTCAAGCATTTGCAGTAAAGCCCTTAGCTTCTTCTACTCAGCCTTCACTTGTTGATAATTCATATACTTCAATATGTATATGTCCCAATGTCCTACTTCATCCCTTCCTAATAAAATGTCTACATGATATCAGGATACATATTGTTGTCGTTGGGATATATAGTCAATCTTGAGTGATGGCACTCATGCAACACCGCATCCCTTAACCATCGATATTAGGTACAAACAATCTACCATCCATACGGTTTCTGTTGAAACTAGGCTAGCATGTAGTGGGTTAGTGGGTGAATTTTAATTTGTTTTTACCATATGAGATTTTATTGAGCCTATGAAGTCTAATTTGATTTAGATCCAATCTAAATAACTTTTAAATAAAAAAATTATTTTATTTAAATGATTAATATAAAGATTTGATTTGTTAACATATGTGATATATACTGTGTACATGTGTACTAAATATACATATATGTTTATGTGCACGTGCAACATATAACGTGTACATGATTTAAACAAGCCTATATAATTATAGGAATTTACATCGCAATAGGCACGTTAGCCCCTTTATATACATATATGTTTTCTAAAATTATTTAAAATTAATATAATTTAAAGTATACTTATGTATATACATTTATGTGTTCGTACAAATAAATATGTATGTGTGTATATACATTAAAACAATTGTGAGTGTGTGTGTGTATATATATATATTGAATATAAAAATGATTCAAATGTAATACTTAAAATAGCCAAAGAAATATTCAGATTTAAAATCAGATCTAGATTCAAAATAATAGTTTATTCGAAATTCCAATTTAAACTTAAACATTGCATATTTAGTGTGTAGAAATATATATATACACACAAAAATTAAAATATAATTTTTTTCGTAAATGCATATAATATATTCATATATGCGTGTCCATAAAATTATAATTTATAAACGTAAAATAACATACTTTAAATATAAGACAAAATGCAATTTTTTTGCTTTTAGCCTAAAAAGGTTTTTGACAAATTATTTTTTAAATTCGTGTAAGATATTTTTTTAATTTAAATCAAATTCGTATGGATTATTTAATTTTTTATTATTTTTTAACGTAGTTTTATTAAATAAAATATGTACATAAATATTTGTTATATATAAATCTATTATAATTAAAACTTAAAATATGTAAAAACACACACACCATACTTACATACATACATACATACATACATACATAGATATATATATATATATATATATATATATATATATATATATATTCACAAACGAAAATATCATGTGTGAAAATTTATTAAATAAATTATATATATATATATATATAATGAAAATAAGATCAATTTTAAAATTCAAATTAGATTTAAAATTTATTTTAAAATATTATTGTTTTTGGAAAAATGTTTATTTATTTTATTTATTTATTTATCATGCCGAATAGAATAGGTGTAGATATGCAAATAAATAGATAAATTCGTGATATGATTCTAAGCTGTTCATATACAATAGTATGGACTAATACATATATATAAATTGGTATAAATTAAATGTTACCTAAACTATGGCCTTGATGGACCACCTTAAATGTTGAATGGAATAAGCTCCTTGAATCAGATTCGGTCCCTTCCAAAAGTGCTAGCAACCGAAGAGATCACCACACCTTTGATTTAATTTGATTTTGGTTTGAAAATGGAGACGGTGAATGGTTATAGCTTGTGGCCTAGACTAGAAATGGAGCTAGAAAAAGTACAACATAAAATGAATGAGGTGTTGGGTTTATATAATAAAAGAAAAGGAGTGAAAGAAGGAGATCTCGATCTAATCTTTACCTTTTCTTTCTTTACCAATTCGTTATTTCAAAAATAACATATCCTTCCCACCTTCCATTATGGACGGCCATCTATTTTTAGGCTTATGACCTATATGCATTCCCAAACTCGATTAGTAATTGCACGTTTTAAATCCAATTCAAATGTACATCAATATCATATATTGATACGTACATTTATAATTTTTATATCTAACTATATTCCATATCGATTCAAATATATCAATTAAAATTCTATAAATAATATTTCACAAATATTAATTAATTCAGTTAGTATATAACAATTATGATTTAATTAATCATGTAGTATTTGGTGTGTTCAACGTTACAGTTGTGTGATTCATAGGTGTAAATTCAACATCGAACAATTCGCATATTAACGTTCACACATCATTTTAGCTAGTGGTGTGACAGTTGATTGAATTTATCGCTTACACGGTTTCGATAAAATTCAATTTTACCATTTTAAGGGGTTCCTCGTAGTGACAATTATTTACACTATTCTCTTTGTCAAAACTATATCGCAGTAGGCTTATGGATTTTGGTATTGGTTAAAGTTCCAATATCGTTCACATTGGACTTGTACAGTCTAAACAGAAAGTCCTTGGTTCAAAAATAACAATTGTTATTAATCGGAATGCTTTGGTCAAAAACTAAGACTTTAAGTTGACTACAGTTTACCATGATGCTAACTAGATATAACCGAGGCGACGAATTCACTATTAATTAGTGTTTCACTTCCAATGCTTCAACTCAGACCCAATTAGTCACTCAATGGACGTAGTTCCATGATTTAACTATAATCAAAGTGGAGTGTCCACGTTGAATTTCAATAGTATTCTCAAGTCGAGAGAACTGTGTAATATTATCACTCCAATATTCTTGGTTTGACCTTAGTTCTATTAACCAACAGAAAATGATCGAGTGGGTCATTCCATAGTTATTCAATAATTATCAGTACATAACCCCTTGATGCCCCCGGTAGCAATGAGTAATACGATGCCCAGCATTTGGAGACCATTACGCGCTCTTGTTTCAATGGAGGTATCGATATACAGTTTTGATGAATAATGGCTAGGAATATTTAAATGATATGTTTATTTTTATTGTGATAAATATTTTATGATTACAACACATTGTAATTACTATCACAAAACATATCATTAATGGATTTTCTGTTAATCATACTTAGATTAAATGAATAATTAATATAACACATCATATCAAGTATATAATTGAAAGAAAACACCTTTTGTTTCCATAGAAATTTTATTATAGAGTTAATAATTTAGCGTAAACCACAGAATTACCCTAACGACATACCCTTAACTTTATCAGCATCAACTAACATCTAATAGTCACGCAACAGAAACGATGAATACTCCTTTTATCACACGATTTAATTAATTTGTAACTGTTATAAATTAATTAAATCAAGTAATATCTATGAAATATTAGTTATACAATTTTGTATTTGATGAGTTGAACAATGTTAAACGGAGTATTTATAATAATTATAAATATATTAATCGATATATTTTATCAGTACGCATTTAAATTTAGATCTGAATGCACGAACATTGATTGGGCTGGAATTGGTCTTAAGGCCCATATGGGGCATGCAAATTTAAGCCAAACTAGCTTGGATAGGCAAGCGAGACGTTGGCTAAAGAGGGAGGCTTTTCAATGGTTTAAAGGAGTAGAATTGGCTACAGAGGATGTAATCCACTTTTCTCTCCATATGGCATCCTTTTTATATGCTACTCTCTAAGCTACTCATTTTGAGACCTTTTGCTCTCCTTTCTCCTGTGAATTTCGAACCACAAACCCTCATTTAAACCCAAAAGATATCGAAGATCAAATCACACCAAAATCCTTCGATTTGATTCAAGAAGTCATTTCATCATTTCAATGTGAGATCCATAAGCCTTGGTGAAAAGTACTCAATATATTTAACGATTCATTTAATATTATTATCTATTATTGCAATATGTTATAGGTTATTAAATTATATTATGAATCTAATGTATCAATGTGCTATCACAGATTGGATGGTTGAATATATTGGTGCATATAAACATTGAAAGTAGAAAAAAAAATTATTTTGTATGTTTGTTAGTATTAAACTCATAGATTAAAAATAAAGTAAAAAACTATTTTTTTAATTAAATAATAAATTATATCCTAAAGATTAAAAATCATATAATAATTATTTTAATAATATAGCACAATTTTTATATTTCAAAAAAAAATTAAAAAAAGTAATAACTAATTTCGATCAGCTTTTAATTTATTTTATGATTGTTTATTCAATTATTTATAGATCCATTTTTTTTGTGCTGAGCTCCAGTCAGTTAGCATCAATTTTATAATATGTATATATGTATGTAAATGTGTGTGTATATATATGCGCAAATGTGTTTTGTATATTTATAATTATTTATTAATTAAAATGAAAAAAAATTAATTTTGTTCTCGGGTTAGCAGAAGCAATTAGTACATACATATATATATATATATTTAAAAAATACTTTATATTAATTATTAAATGATTTCTTTATTAATATAAATGAACATTTGTGTAAATGCATAATTTTATGTATATATAACATTTGATGCGCGCGCACACACACACATATTCATTTAGACATCACATAGAGTACTACAGGGGCTAAAATATCTGTTGTTGCATGAATCCCAATGCCTATACACGGTCATGCCAAACCATGCATATTTTATTATGTTGCACGTGCTCGTACACACATATGTGTATACGATACATATATTCAAACATAATACAAAACGATATAAAGTAACACTTTATTTGTAAAATTAAATAAAACAACGATTTTATTTTAAAAAATAGAAAAATTCTAAATGAATTAAGACTTCATAGGCCTAATAAAGATCCAAAATGGTAAAAGTAATTAAATTCACACATTTCTTCTGCTACATGCTAGCTCTGTTCCAACAGTGGTATCAAAGCCTAATAGCCTATACGGTCTAAATTAGTCAAATTAGGACTAAGTAATTAAGCTTACAACCTGGTGTTTAAGAAAGGTAGTGCCCAGGCTAGATTATTAGGTAAAGTACCATGTCCTACCTAGCTATCGGCCTGGCCCGAACAGTGATGTGAGTAAAGGTTGCGCCTAATAGAAAATGCCCAATTTGAATTGGACCATGGGCCAGTTTCAAAATTGGTTTGAAATTAAAAATACAAGTTTTAGATTTAAATTACGAAAAATATTGTAAATGTGATAACATAGATTTTCAAATTATTTTGAAAATAAAAATAAAAATTTGAAATTTAAAAGTTAAATTTAAAATATAACATATACTATAAAAATTATGATATAATTTATCAAAATGTTTTGAAATGTCATAAAATTAGTTTCGAAAATATTATTTATTAATAAGATTTATAAATCAAATGAATATATATATACATGTACAATATGTATAATGATATATAGTATGTTGTCTTGAATTATTTAAGACAATATGAGTATACATGTGTGTATAAAAGAATTTCCGAAATTAATGAAATTTAATTTTGTTTAATTAAATAAATTAACTAAATGTTAATTAAGAAATTGAAATACATATGTATATAAGATTATGTTATACTATAAAGGTTATAGTTTATATATATTCAATATATTATGTTATAATTGAACAGTGTAGCGATTAATTAAAATGTTAATTAATTAAATTAATTAAATATGATCTAATTAACATAATGTAATACATAAGATTATTATGTAAGCAAATTAAGATATAAAAATGTTATATAATAATGAAACACATATAAAATGGATGTATAAACTAAAGGTGGAACATTAAAAACCCAATAAGACTTGAGGAATCAATATAGACGTATAGTATGTATAGTGTGTTTCTGATGTCTCTGAAACTTGAATCACGATGACATTTCATAAAAATACGTTATTCTTTAAGTCGATATCACTCGATATAATATATTGAAGATTATGAACCTTTAATATAAAGTTGTCATCTACCATTTATACATCAATAAATTACCTGCATACTCTTTGTTTTCCGAGCTTTGTTAAGCTAGAGATGTTACATGTAGTATTATTAAGGCTAGACTAGACACGGTAAGACAGTTATACATATTTGTTGAGTTTTCCTTAAGGTATGTATAGTATACCTAGGTTGTGGTGAGCTAGTGAATACGAGTGAATAATCTCTTTTTACTTGTTGATCTTTCCTCAAGGTAAAAATGAGATAAGGTCAAGAAACCATGACTAGGAGTTATATATGATACAACTGATAAAGAGTTATCCATCGTATATGAGAGTATGATTTATTAAGCTTTCCTCAAGGTTAGCCTAATATATACGAATCCCAACACCCACTAGTGAAGTTGAAATACTTCTACGTTTCATCTTAGGGTTTAGACAAAACAAAAAAGACTAGTGAGAGCATTATTAGAAAAATGAAATGGTGACATTTAACATTTCTAATATTGTAAGAACATGCGTTATATAATGTTATAATAACATACATTAATAAATTTGCGCAATTAATATAATTGATAAAATGTTTATCATTTTAAAAAAATAAACGAACTGAATTAATATTGACAAATAGACATAAAAAATATACTTGCCAATAAATTTTCGCATGTTGACCGACGCAAGCGCCTAATTAAACAACCACAAAATATGTTTGTAACTTGGTCACCTATGAGTTTACTTGCTCGAGACCGTGTATTGTCTTGAGTGAGTTTCGAACCCTAAAACTAATATAAGAATTTGAATATTTGATCTATATACGATCACATATAAATGTTATATGGTGAACGTTCACAACTCATACGAAACATCAATGAAATTAGTTCATTGAAATAACCAAGTAAACTGTAGTGTAAGATCATGCATTCAATATGACTGATTATAATAATGATCTCCTTATGTTAAATGTAACATTGGACCAAAAGCTACAAGATAGATCTAAGAACTCGATCGTTGAAATATCAGTTTGTTCAGTTTACGTAAAATGCCACATTTTTGATATCATTAGATGTTAAGGATGATCGAATGCAGTTTTGAAAAGAGTTTGTTATTATACCGTAGTAAGGATTTCTTTTGAATGGTTTGACAGTTTAAAAAGGAAATCAAACGTATAAGTGTGGCTATAATCTAAGGCTTGGTTGGAATAAAGAGAGTGAACGGTCAATTCTGCTCCATAAAGAAATTCAAAAATGAGAATCGTGAAATAATAATGGATACCTGACATTGAAGTGGGAAATATAATTTCTATTTAAAAATGTATTTTATCACAGAAAATTGTTTTCTATGTTGTTAATTCTTTGAATTTAAGATGTTTAATCTAAAAGTTCTCAACTGTGAACTAGTTATAGTAAATGAAATAAATAGCCAATATTAAGTAGTTGAATGGAAATTCATGTTGCATATGCTTTTATAGTAATGTCGAAAATAGGGAAGCATGCCATATGATACTTATTGGCCGCATCAAGTTACGAATTGTTTTTGTAAAACGTGCCAAACATTATTTATGAAATAATAAATATTTCTGGTAATGATTGAAAAATGACATGGTTTTGTTTAAATATGAATATTCGTTATGAAATAAACTATAATAGTGGTTTATGTGATGCACTGAAAAATAAGGAAGTGTATAAATTATTTTGTAATCATTTTGAAATTATAGACTAGACCGCAGTTTGGCTAAATAATTCTTTGATAATATGATTGTACAACATATGGTACAAGTGAATTATATCTCAAACGATAAAGGGAAAATACCCATTGAATGGAAGCGTGATAAGAGTTAATGAACACTTCTAATTGATATATATATATATATATGTATGTATGTATGTATGTATGTATGTATTTATGTATATAATCACGAGTCTATTTGTACTAAAATGGTTGTATTTGATACACACGTAGTATGTTTGCGATAAGCTCATAAAGTATAAAACGAAACAAATTAAAATAACATGCAATATAAAATAAAATTGATTTGATCGAATGTGCAAGTAAATTGGAAAGTGTTCCAAACATAATTGAAATGAATAAAGGTTCAATCTTAAATGTCACTCCTTCCGATGATATATAATGATGTATTGATATGAAGTAATCGAACTTTTTTGAACAAAGAATGATTAATGGTGAACGCAGTTGAGTTAACTTCTTTCTATAAGGTCATATACTTGAGAGAAATACACAAAGTTAAAATTATTTTCATCTAAAGAATAGTATACAAAATCATACAAGATAAGGGTTTATAAGAAATTCTCACATATCCTAGGCCAAGGAGTTGATATATTGTGTAAGTCAAAAGATTGCACGTAATAATTGTACATGAGAGATCTTGTATGAATCACCTAAAAGAAATTTGAGAACGATTGTCATTAGATGATCCATTTATGTTTTGAACATAAGTTGTGTAAACTAAAACCAAATCGATTTTATATGCACAACAATTCACCAAGTGTTTATGAATACCTATTTCATTGCACTAAGAAACAATTGTTGTTTCAAAAAATACCAACTTCGTTACAAAGGAATTTTTTGAGAAATTATTGGTGTCAAAATGAATTTGAATACTATCCAAAGATAAAACTGATTATGTTGGATGAAATGAAATTAATCCAGCCAAAATGAACACAACATATTAGAGTGTCTAATAAACAATCTCACACATTGAAGAGAAACTATGAGTTTCTTATCAATGTTGAGAATTGATAATCCCCAATTATCAAAATATTAAACCATTAAGTGTATTAACTGTAATATGGTATAATGCAAAAATCAAAAAGGATTCTGAGTTGGTTATCAAAATATGATTTTGGTAGTTGTACTCGAAGGGATATGACCCATCATCGTCGAATGAGTCTTCAAGAGAAAGACAAATGTAGTTGGAATATAATGAGCAATGTTAATAAGAATACCATCATAATTCAATTGTTGAAATTGGCGTAATAGATTCATTACTCGATAGGCTCAAGTTAATTCAGGTTTACTCACAAAATTATCACTTGGTATTAGTTTGTGTTTGGTTCATATGTGTTGAAATGAAAAATAATAAATAATGATATAGATGGAACTATTTTCACACTATAACCAAAGTGTCTCGAAGTTAGTGGAAGCGATATTGAGTTTATGGGTTTCAGGATATGATCCAAAAAATGGTATGAAAGTATCATTTTATATGCTTCGAAATGAATAATTATTTTAGTAAAAACATCGAATGGTTTTATTTTCAATCAAAATATAGAGGAAGCAGGTGTCCATAAGAAAGAACCATTAAAAGGTACATAGATATTTCTAGACCATAAGTAACAACATACTGCTGATTGTCAACGATGTACTTGTGTTAAAATCAATAATACTTTGGTTATTTCATACTCGATATTGGATTGTAAAGTATATCTTTTGTAGTAAGTTTAAAGGATATTGGGAATATCCCAAACGAAATGCAAAGTCACCTTATTAAAATGTTTAATAAAGAATATGTAAGAAAGATTCCTTATGCTTTAGCAATAAGAATCATCATACATATCGTATTGTCTACGTTATCGTAATTCGCTTATGTAGTTGATACATAAAGCAAATATCAAATCTAAATTAAGATTGCTAAATTGTAGTTAGATTATTCTTGAGTATCTACGAAATACTAGAGAATTGTTTATAGAAACAACGAGCTCCTTATAAAGGAATGTACAAACTCAAACTTCACGAGTGATATTGGGTATATGTCAGTATTAAAATCAAGTTCAAAACTTAATTAAATAACTTTAAGTCGGAACGAAAGGTTGTGGCTGATTCAACGAAGGGCTAAGTACATCACTTAAATAGTGTTATCAATATATAAAAATATAAATGCTCAAATTTATAACTGAGCTAGGGTGATTATAAATATTAAGAATACTGCATCATTGTTAGATGATAATAATGTAATAAAAATGATCACTAGAAGTCAAGAAACGTACTCCGAATAATTCCACATGATAAAGGTAGTTTATCGACATTAGAGAGAGTAGGTTGACAGAGTAGTTAATCAAACCAATATAGCAGATCCATTCATGAAGGGTCTAACTCGATCAGTTCTCATCAAACTAATTGAAGGAATGAGCTAAGATTCCATATTGACCCCAAGTGCAAATGGAAGATTGACAAAGTTAAGGGTATGCCTATGACGATCCACCTCCCTGACCCTTAAAAATCAATACTAATACATCCTCGGTATTCACGTACCGCAAATACACGCGCCGGAAAGGCGGATTATCACAGGGTAAAAGAATATAAAGATAGAAGATAAAACAAAATAGAAACTCACATCGTATTCAACATTTCATTATACATATAAGCTATACATGCAATTACTTCAAATTGTTCAATCAGAGTACTAGTAAGTACTAACCCAACTAGGATAGTTATAATTGTTTATCCTCACAAGTGTTGGCAGATACATAACAAAAATACAGCGGAAATAGATGACTATATATATAGGACCCTCCAGCTTCATGTTCCATTCAAAATGCTCCGAGCTTTGCCCAAAATGTTCCATGCTACCTAACTACTTGGCTGTCCGGAAAAAAAAGACACCCAGAGTTTGAGGGAAAAAGAAAATAAATTCCAGGTCAGTCATGAAACTGGCATGAGAAACAAAAAATACAGATATTTGTAAGCAAATGATATCTCATAAGACCACGCCGCACATAAACAAGGAACGAGTTTTTACCTTATAATAACCAAAATCTGGCAATATCATTATTAATGACATTCTTTTGAAAATGCTTTTCAAGCAAATATACATAATCTTGGCCAAATTTTTTATATTACTAAATTCCAGCATACTAGACTTTAGAATAAAGTCCGAAGGCACTAACTGGAGAATGGATTTCCATACAATGACATGTAAGGAACTACAATCCGTACAGTACATCTCTAGAGGGATGTACCTATGATCAACAACTTTGAAACCTCTGCACGTTGAAGACCGGCCTATCCACAGACCCAGTTTAGTGGCATATAGAACCGAATATGATATCCACCCGGTCGTAACCGACCTATCCAGGATTCCTTAGCATACACAACATACTCGACATATATAAACTAATATGGAAAGGTAATGACTATACCCTATGGTTGCGAACCACATAGTCTTACGACAACCCGTGTTTAAACCATTTCGGGGGTGATGAGGCCCGACGTAATGATTACCTTCACATAGCACATTCCTTTTGGATTCCACATTACCAATTCCATCACACACCATTGATATCTACAATGTACAACCTCTGAGCATGTACGTGTCAGAGAAGGGTGTTAAGTATATGAGATTTCTTCCTACACCATCAAACAGATGTACGTTCATAAAAATCAATGTACATATATGTTGGAAATGCAATGTCAAATATTCGTCCATACAAATTGTCCAGAAACATGACAAACCAAAGGAATTCTCCTACCACATCATATCAAGAATCATTCCTAGGATTAGTAGCGAGCAACCCTTGCATCAAAGTTCGAATGAAGAAACTACTGCCCTTCATCCATTTATTATCACTTCAAGTCTTCACTTTGAATACATAAATTGGTACGAAGTGGTTTTTAGATAAGAATCGCTCAAATCGGACCCTGGTTCCTGTTGAATATGCGATTATATGATTTTTGTTTGATGATAATAAACATATATATATTCGTGTAAATGTATTTGTTAATGTACTATTTTATTTTTTCATAGATTAAATAAATATTTGTTGAATAAAAATAAATAACACATAATTTAAATTCAAACAGAATTTTTATTCAAACAAATATTTATTACAATTTTGAATAGTACAAATTTGAGCTCTCACTGTGTACATACACAATTTTGATTACAATATAAATTCAATTACATCACAATCTTTCATCTACAAATGTCCTCAATACATATCGTTTATTCACTCATAATTTATCTTCAACTTCATTCCAATATGAATCCAACATCTGAGCAATCAGCAAAAATAAATATTGACGCGGTAAAATTGAAAGGAAATATTTTTGCAGTCTAAAAAAATTGTGAATTTTGAAAATAATATTTGCCTCAGTTATTTGGGTTGTTCGTCATCATTTAATTTTCAATTCAAATCATACACGAACAGCTTGTGACATACACAGTGTATCACTGTATATGCTACAAGGCCGTGCACACCGATATATACACTTGATAAATTTACAGGGATAGGTGAGCACAGGTCAAACCCAAAATATCGGATTCAACTCAAGCGCAATAAAATAATGTCAAAACTTTTAGCACAAGGTCAAATCCGAGCTACAAGCTGGATTCAACTCAAGTGTAATTCGAACTAATGCTAATCAATGCCAACAACATGAAACTGGACAGTGCAAGCTTGGATGAGCAAGTGACAACCAAGCTAAATATGCTATCCAGAAGTTCACATGAAGGTTACACTGAAACAGGTCGGAGAAGCAAGCATGTGCACCAAAGATAAGGCAATACAGCATGACAAAAAATGCACAGATCACACTCGAGTGCATTGACTCGAGACAATGCAAACTGTAACGCAGCAGTGAATAAAGGCATACCAAATGAAACAATGAACAAGACTACGAGATGAACCAGACCAAGCAGCGAGCATACATGAAACTTAAACTTCTCAATGAATACATGAAACAAAAATGCCAACTGCCTCGAATGGTACAAACTACAACAACCAAAATATATGCAATAGACTCAAGTGATATAAGTTCGAACAATGCTCAATGCACAGCAATACAATGAGACCAACAATGTGCAAGCTGCCTAAAGAATACAAGTTAAAACTGCAACAACTACTACAAGTGACAATGTCAGGCTCATGTCAATAATACAACATGATTATCAAGTGTATACATGATGAAGCAACCAAGTTAAGTGGCCGAAATCAACAAATGACAGTGATTCAACTTTATAACAAAGTCAAGTGTATCAAGCCAGAAGCAACAGAGTAACCAAAGTCAAAGCCGTGTTTTATCAAAATCGAACAAGTCGAGGTTGACACAAATGGCCAAAATCCACAGAGTACAGTTAAATATCAAAGCAATGGTGATGGCTGAAGTCATGAAATCGCATACACAAAGTCAAAGCCGAAGTCAACATAAATTTAAATACCAGTGAATTCGAAACCGTGGTGAGCAAGGAAAACAGTGCCAAAGAAAATCAAAACCGTGTCAACTAAGTAACACGAAAAGAACGAATTGAATAAGTCAGTGAAATCATCAACATCCAAACGAAGTCGAATGGCTGAAGCATAATTTTGAAAATATCAGACGAACGAAAATCTAAGGATTCAAATCCTATATAAACCATAACATCATCGGCAACCAAATTATCGAGTTCAAGTACGAAAAACATTAAAGCAAAAAAGGATAAATTACATACCCAAGCAAACATCAAACTCGATCAAATAGAAGCAGCAGTAAGCAACTCAGAGAAATAGTCGATCGACAAAGCGAGGACCTAAATCAATCATTTGATCGAGCAACTATCGACAGCTTCTAAATTAAAAGCCCTAATTTTTAATCAGGAGGAACGAACGAAGAAAGTCGCCATTATCTCAAAACGGAATGGGTCGAACTAATAAAAATAAAAGAGAGAGTGTTTTTGGTCCGTCTTAATTATTATTCAAGGCTTTGGTTAAATTAGGGTTTAGTTTTGTTTTTAAATTGTTTTTAATTTGTAATTTCTTTTTAAACCGTTAAAATTTCTAGTCGTGTGACTAGGGGACAAACTACGTGGCGTAGTTTGAGAATTAGCAACTCAGTGGATGAGTTGTGGCAGGATTTTGAGCGTAGAATTAGGTTAGTCAGTAGCGGATATCGAGAGCTTACGTGTGTAAGCGTGTGACTACTTAATTTCTAGTAGAAACCTTGGAGGCAGCACGTAGGTAGGGTTTTGCCGAAGCTGGGTAAATTCAGTGTCGTTCTATTTCTGCATTTATTATTCTGCTATTATCTGTGCTGCTATTATTCTGTGATCTGTGTTGAAATAATTTTATAAGCTTCCGCAATTAATTTTTATAATTAATACCATCACCCTATTCACCCCCCTCTAGGGTGAAATCGATCCTACAAGTGGTATCAGCTAGGTACAAAAGCCATTTTCGTTTTATAATTTCGATTTTATTGAAAAACCAATTTTTGTTTTTAAAAATTTGAATTTTTAAAATGGCTACTTTAAGGATCGTTCCAATATTATTCCTCCTATTTTTTATGGAACGGATTTTTTAAATTGGAAATTAAAAATGGAATTTTATTTAAAATCTGTTATTGTTAAATGTTAGGATATTATTGAAAATGGGTGTGACATAACAGATAAGAAAATTATCTCGATTAATGCTCTTGCTATGCATATATTATATTCTCATATTAATCAAGATAATTTTAATTTCATCTCTCATTGTGAAAATGCAGAGGAAATCTGGAATACTTTCGATGCAATATATGGTGCAAAAGTCAACAGCAATGATAAGTCCTCCACAACCAACTCAGTTAAAGAAATGTGCTTAACAGAATTGGAAAAAGGCAGTTGTGATGAGGATGATGATGATGGAGCCGCTGAGCTGGCGATACTGATAAAGAGATTCAAAAAGTGGAACCACAAATACGAAAATCCAGCTCCAAATCAACAATTGAAAAGTAGAATAATTAAAGCACTAAACAACTCAGAAGAACACGAGATCATGTGTCACAAGTGCAATAAACTCGTCAAATCAATCCCAATTATCCTCGAAATCAACACGGCCAAGAAAAGAAATTAAAAAGGAGAAATTCTATAGCCACGTGGAATAAAAGTGATGATGATAATAAAATCACTAACAGTAAGAGTGAGAAAGCAGATCTGTGCCTACGAGGTAATATAACGAATAACGATGATGACGAGCCAAGCGAGGTATCAATACTCACTCACTCAGAATTACTTATATATTTCCACGAAGTGAATGGCTTTTTTGAACGACTTAGGGAGAAGTATGCCAAAATTGAATCACAAAAAGACACTTTGATGGAATTAAATGAACAACTTGAACAATTAGTTAAAAACTATCAAAGTAGGATCCCCAAGAAAGATAAGTGTCCAACATTCGAAGAAGAAACTAAAAAATCAGAAATCAATATAAAATCACTTGAAAATGAAATTCTGATTTTGAAAGAAAGTGAAAATACTAGGAGAGAGAATTCTATTAAAAAGTACACACAATTGTTAAACGAAAATGAATTTCTCAAAACACAAGTCCAACAATTGTCAACGACTTTAGATAAATTTTCAAAAAGTGAAAAATCGTTGAATATGCTATTAGGAAAGCATACTGTTAATAAGGTTAGACGAGGTCTTGGATATGATCAATCTGAAAATGTTGAAAGCAATATTAATCAAGTTAATTCTATGTGAATAATTTGTAGAAAATATAGACACAATCACAATAATTGTTGGTATAGACCCAAACATTTGAAAACTATATCGATTTGGGTTCCAAAAGGCACAAATATAAAATCTCTCAAAGTTAAACAAATTTGGGTGCCGAAGGGAACAATTATAAATAGTATTGGGTGTCCACAAAATTATTTTTCTAAATATTCTGCCACTAACAACCATGGACCTATAAAAACATATAGGTCACAAAAATCTTTTCCCGTGTAGGTGTGGTGGCAGGCTAAGGAACAACAATAGTGCCACTTGGATTCTGGCTGTTCCAAGGGCACACCGAGCGACAAAGCAAAGTTCCTTGGCCCTAGTATAAAGATGACAGAATCACAATGGACAACAACGAAAAATATCGTAAAGGTAAAACAGGTAATGGTATATTTATTTGAACGATATATTAAATGTGATAATTTGCACCGTATTCTGAATTAAATCAGCCAATAATGTGATGATGAAATAATGATGATTTTGATTCTGACTTATTCAAAGTAGTTGGCCAATTATATTCTCATGCCAAGAACACTATAAAAATCACTAGAATCTTTGAACTACTTCATGTATATTAGTATGGATTAATAATAGTGCTTTATTGGATGATAATAAATTTGGTTATTTTACGGCTAACTCAATATTCACGGTTTTTGATTGTTTACACGACTTCAATTCAAATTCAAGAAAATGTCACTTAAAAAGCTGTTAAAATTGATTTTGAGATATTTTATTGCACGCTTCATGGTCTGGTCTATCATATTCAATTAATGATAATTTTGAGTGAAAGAGAAATTCAGACGCAGATTACACTGGTAATCTAGTTGATAGTAAAATTAATAGCTGAACGAGATTTTTGTTGAGACATTTAGTAACTGCATCGTTTTTCAAAGAAAATATCTGCATATTTTTCATTTCAAATAATTTTCAAATAGCAGAAATTTTTTCATATAACCCCTTCGAGAAAATCATTTTTGACCATGTTTTCAGATCAGTCATTTTGAAAAATTGATTTCATAATTATTTTTGAATTTGATTTTAAATGATTACATTGACTAATCTGACTCCCTAATGATTATTGAAAAGATGAATAGTGATTAAAAAAGTGATGAGTGTTAATATTAATCATACATTATAACTCGAGACGGTATTATTAGAAAATTTCTTTAAAAAAGTTAAACAAGAGTTATAAAACTTATTGTTGGTAAAAATTCCATGACCATCTCTATTTCTATCATATATCTAACGACCATCACTCATCAAAATTTATATAGTTGGTCAATATGTGGTACTTTAAACAGGAATCATTCATTTTTCATTTTACGTTTTACATTTTTTAATAAAAAAGGAATAATAATAAATAAAAATAATAAAATAAAATAAAATAAAATCCATAGTATTCACTCTCATTTAAAAGTCCTTATGGTTATGCATGGGTGAATTACTTGGAAATTGTTATGTGCTTCCATGCTCATTTAAAAGTGCTCACGGTTATGCATGTATGGAACGCATATACAAATTGATTTTTAAATAAACAAGTTGGTTCTAATCCCATTTAAAAGTCCTCACAGTTATGCGTGGTTAGAAGATACTTGAATTCATCTTTTTAAAATAAAATTGGAATACTACTAATCTCATTTAAAAGTCCTAACGGTTATGCATGGTTAGTAGATATTCAAATTCCTGATATAAATATACCACAAATAGACACAACAATATGGTTTTATATGATGACATCATTTCCATCATTCTAAAAGTGGAATATGAGCCCAACAAAGTATTTATGATTTTTGTTTGATTTTTTATTAAAATTTAATATTTATATTCAATCGAGTTTTAATGTTGGATTAATATCGATCACTTTATCTCTATTCTCTCTAACACTATTACTCTTTTGCTGATAACAAAAGGGGGAGTAAGATTTTGTCAAATAAAATCAAGCAAAGGTCAAATATTTTCCATTTTCACCTAGGCTCATTTGCATATTTTTAATTGTATGCATATTTGTAGGGGGAGCTTTGTGTAGAGAGGAAGCATTAAAATAGGGGGAGCAATTAGAGTATATCTATGATCAAATACATTTAACATATTCAAAATCTTAAATACATATTTGTTATCATCGAAAGGGGGAGATTGTTGAATATGCGATTATATGATTTTTGTTTGATGATAATAAACATATATATATATTCGTGTAAATGTATTTGTTAATATACTATTTTATTTTTTCATAAATTAAATAAATATTTGCTGAATAAAAATAAATAACACGGAATTTTTATTCAAACAAATATTTATTACAATTTTGAATAGTACAAATTTAAGCTCTCACTATATACATACACAATTTTGATTACAATATAAATTCGATTACATCAAAATCTTTCATTTACAAATGTCCTCACTACATATCGCTCATTCACTCATAATTTATCTTCAACTTCATTCCAATATGAATCCAGCATCTGAGCAATCTGCAAAAATAAATATTAACGCAGTAAAATTGAAAGGATATATTTTTGCAGTATGAAATAAAATGTGAATTTTGAAAATTATATTTGCCTCGGTTATTTGGGTTGTTTATCATCATTTAATTTTCAATTCATCGTACACGAACAGCTTGTGACATATATAGTGTATCACTGTATATGCCATAAGGCCGTGCATACCGATATGTACACTTGATAAATTTACAGGGACAGGTGAGCACAGGTCAAACCCAAAATACCGGATTCAACTCAAGTGTAATAAAATAATGTCAAAACTTTCAGCACAAGGTCAAATCCGAGCTACAAGCAGGATTCAACTCATGTGTTATTCAAACTAATACAAATCAATGCCAACAACATGAAACTGGACAGTGCAAGCTTGGATGAGCAAGTGACAACCAAGCTAAATATGCTAACCAGAAGTTCACATGAAGGTTACACTGAAACAGGTCGGAGAAGCAAGCATGTGCACCAAAGATAAGGCAATACAGCATGACATAAAATACATAGATCACACTCGAGTGCACTGACTCGAGACAATGCAAACTG
The DNA here is from genome assembly GCA_030765085.1 of Allium cepa. Taxonomy (NCBI): domain Eukaryota; kingdom Viridiplantae; phylum Streptophyta; class Magnoliopsida; order Asparagales; family Amaryllidaceae; genus Allium; species Allium cepa. The sequence goes on from CM060943.1 coordinate 721,419,608, forward strand.
TAACACAACAGTGAATAAAGGCATACCAAATGAAACAATGAACAAGACTACGAGATGAACCAGACCAGGCAGTAAGCATACATGCAACGTAAACTTCTCGATGAAACATGAAACAAAAAGGCTAACTGCCTCGAATGGTACAAACTACAACAACCAAAATATATGCAACGGACTCAAGTGATACAAGTTCGAACAATGCTCAATGCACAGCAATACAATGAGACCAACAATATACAAGCTGCCTGAAGAATACAAGTTAAAACTACAACAACTACTACAAGTGATAATGCCGGGCTCATGTCAATAATACAACATGATTATCAAGTGTATACATGATGAAGCAACCAAGTTAAGTGGCCGAAATCAACAAATGACAGTGATTCAACTTTATAACAAAGTCAAGTGTATCAAGCAGAAGCAACAGAGTCACCAAAGTCAAAGCTGTGTTTTATCAAAATCGAACAAGTCCAGGTTGACACAAATGGACAAAATCCATAGAGTACAGTTAAATATCAAAGCAATGGTGATGGCCGAAGTCATGGAATCACATACACAAAGTCAAAGCCGAAGTCAACAGAAATTTAAATACCAGCGAATTCGAAACCGTGGTGAGCAAGGAAAACAGTGTCAAAGAAAATCAAAACCGTGTCAACCAAGTAACACGAAAAGAACGAATTGAATAAGTCAGTGTAATCATCAACATCCAAACGAAATAGAATGGCCGAAGCATAATTTTGAAAATATCAGACGAACGAAAATCTAGGGATTCAAATCCTATATAAACCATAACATCATCGGCAACCAAAATTATCGAGTTCAAGTACGAAAAACATTAAAGCAAAAAAGGATAAATTACATACCGAAGCAAACATCGAACTGGACCAAATAGAAGCAGCATTAAGCAACTCAAAGAAATAGTCGATCGACAAAGCGAGGACCTCAATCAATCATTCGATCGAGCAACTATCGGCAGCTTCTAAATTAAAAGCTCTAATTTTTAATCAAGAGGAACGAACGAAGAAAGCCGCCATTATCTCAAAAGGGAATAGGCGAAACTAATAAAAATGAAAGAGAGAGTGTTTTTGGGCTAGCTTAATTATTATTCAAGGCTTTGGTTAAATTAGGGTTTAGTTTTGTTTTTAATTAGTAATTTCTTTTTAAACTGTTGAAATTTCTAGTCGTGTGACTAGGGGACAAACTACGTGGCGTAGTTTGAGAATTCACAACTCAGTGGCTGAGTTGTGGCAAGGTTTTGAGCGTAGAGTTAGGTTAGTCAGTAGCGGGTGTCGCGAGTTTACGTTTGTAAGCGTGTGACTACTTAATTTCTAGTAGAAACCTTGGGGGCAGCACGTAGGCAGAGTTTTGCCGAAGCTGGGTAAATTCTATGTCGTTCTATTTCTGCATTTATTATTCTGCTATTATCTGTGCTGCTTTTATTCTGTGATCTGTGTTGAAATAATTTATAAGCTTCCGCAATTAACTTTTATAATTAATAGCATCACCCTATTCACCCCCCTCTAGGGTGAAATCGATCCTACAGTTCCTTTGAACTTATCATCGAAAAAAGATGTTAGGTAAATAGGTGTTTATCATTTGATTAATTGCTTTCTCTTTACCAAAAAATATCTTCTAGAGACGTTAATCTTTAAACATTTCTTTTCAATATATACGAAATTGAAATACAAAAATCAAAATAATTTCTCATAAAACATATTGCAAAACCTTATTGAGTAAAAAGGGTCGATAGTAATTATACTAATTCTAATCAACATCAATTTCAGTATTCACCTTTACTATCCGTCGAATAATGGTGAAATCACATTCTAAATTCACGTAGATACTATGGGTTACCTCCTGCGAATTTAATACCAAGTGTAAGAAGATTATTTCTATACAATCCAAGTTGTTTACATTTTGAAAATTAAATCATTTATACTTGTCTCGTTTTCGACATTTCTATCTTATCTATTCCTCGTCCAAGAAAAAGGCCAGATGAGTCAGGAAACAGGTTGCTCCTAAACATTTCCTTAGTTTAAGAACCTTACATCCGGATCTCATGAATGAAAAAAAACCAATTTACTCGTCGGTTTGTAGAGCCAAGGTTAAATCACTTAGTTATAATAGCTGTTCTTTAAATCATTTATTTAAAAAAAATTAAATAACTTATAAAACCTTCAAATCGCTGGAACAACCCTAGTTTTGGCGATTACCTGTAAATATTGAATTATAATGGTAGTTATAATTTAGTATTGTGAACTAAAAATAAATTGGTGATTTAAATTATTCATTTGGAATAAACAATGGATTTTAGAGAATAAAGGTGAAAAATAAAATTTTGAAACTTTACTTGGTTAATTAAGTTAAAAATGAGCTAATCATGATTTTAATATAAAGAAATGCAATAATTTTGATAATTATTGCCAAATATTTCTTTTATATATTTTTAAAAGAAGCATTTCATTTAATAAGTGGTATATTATAATCAAAAATGGAAAATTTGGTTTAAAAATAAATTTTTGGTTGTAAAATGTTGAAAAAATGGTTTGTTATATTTTATTGCACAAGAAAATAATTTTTATGTAATTTTTGGAGTTAAAAATAGAGTTTTATATGAATTACTGTGTAAATTGTGTAAATAAGAGTTTTTAATAACGAGAAATATTTTTATAGCTAAATTATCTTTTTATTTGTTGTAAAAAAAATATGTTTGTACAATTTGTAGAGATGAAATCATGTAAATACACATATGTTGTATTATGTAAATATGAAAGTGTTAGGGTAAATTTAGTGCTAAATTAAATTTACTTGGGCTAAATTTAATTGTTTGGGTCATAGCCCATGTTGACTTAGCCTGTTAAGAGAAGAGAAACCATCCTTCTCTCCTCTTCCATTTTTTTTACGTTCATTTTACTGTAACCAGAAAACAAAAAGAAAAGAAAAGGTTATTACTCTTTCAAACCCTAGGCTTCAAATCTCCAAATAATCCAAGTGTTTGCTGAAATAAATCAATCTAAAGCTATATTTCTCAGGTAATCAACTCCAAAACTTATTCTATTTCATCAAATTTGAATTTTTGCAATAGGTAGATTGTTAGTAATAGGGTTTTCTTGCTTGTATGTTGTTGTAGTGTTGTTTATAGGTTATAGAAGCTAAAACTCAAGCAAAAGCTCCAAGCTTTCAACGTTAGTTCGAGTTTTTGCATTCCTACAACAAGGTGAGTTAATCACTCACACCACTAGCTTTAATCTATGAAATTTTTTAATTTCTATTTGAATTAATTGGATGGAATATCGATTGAATTGCTTTCAAGTTTATTGTGGTTTGCTAAAAATTATTTGTGAAAAATTGCTGCAGTAAAACAGCAATATCTTAGTGCAAATTTACCCGAGTCAATTCAATCTTTCTGCAGTTGAAAGAAAACTCTGTTAGCTACAACTTCTCTTTTAATTACTTTCTGAGATTCTATTGTTTATAGGGTCGAAATTTAGTTTGAAACTGATGTACACAGCTCTGCCCTGTGCAATTTTGTTTGTTGAAATCTGATCTTAAAATCACTATAACTTTTGAATGATAAATCGGAATTGAGTGAGACTTTTTTCAGTTGAAGGTTATATTTATAGGGAACAACTTTTATGTTTCATGTTTTCTGTAATTTTGAGGTTAGCTATGTCGAAATTTGATTTTTCTACTGCTAACCCGAGAGCAAAAACAATATTTGCTCTCTCATTGAAGCTGAAACGAATTTAACCATAACTACTTTGTTTCTTAACCGATTTGATGATCTTGGTCATTCCGGAAATCTTAGAAACTAAGCTACAACTTTTTTTTTATTCATTTTGCCCGATTTAGATGTTATCTATGCTAAAATTGCAATTGTTTATCACTATCCCGTAAATGCATAAGTTCAGGCTGAGTTTGATGTTTTTTTTTAGCAATTTAATCATAACTTTCTTGTTTCAAATCGGAATTTAGAAATTTTAGATGTTCTAGAATTCTTGTGAAATATGCCACAACTTTGATGTTTTCGGTTTTGAATTATTTTGAAGTCTACATAGTGAAAAATTGACTTTTTCATCGCTGGCCTGTACTGATACCCAGGGCACATAATTTTTTTGTTTTGCTAGTATTTCGATCATAACTTTCACGTTACTGATCGGAATCATGAAATTCAAGATGTTATGGAATCCTTAGGAAATATGCTACAACTTTTATGTGTTAAATTTTGTATGATTTTGTTGTTTACATGGTGGAAAATTGATGTTTTTACTGCTGGCCTGTCATTGACAACCACAATATTTATATATTTGTCCGATTTCGACAATTTCATATGCATTCTTTTGCAACTTTTTATTATTTATGAAATTTGATGCTAATATTTGATCATTTTTCCAGCAATGGACCAATCATGTTAGGATGACATTTGAATTTTAAATTAATTTGAATTCGATTTAAATTTGAATATCGGTTTAAGCCGATTAAATTGCAAATTTATGTTTTCTTGAGTTTTAAAAATCCGAATAAATTCCAGAAAATTTCCTAACATCATGGTTGGAGTAAGAAATGTTTTTATACATTTTTATAGGTTTTTAAACAATTATTCTTTATTTTTAAGGCTTTTAAAATTATTAAAATCCTTTTTAATGATGTGTTTTCCCTCAAAATCTTTTAGATAAATTTCTAAAATTTGTTTTATAACACCGTTTTCTCAAGTAAAATGTTTTATAATAAATTTTTATTTATTTTTTATTACTTTTACATTATTCGAACGTATGAGAAAGAGAATTAAACGATTTAGTAAAACACGTGGTATGGGACATGTGCGTTTACTATTTCGTTAATTTCGGACTTGTACGATCGAAGCTATTTGAGAATATTGATGCTGAGATGTTTTTCCATTTTATGGCATATTTTGATTTTTGTAATTCCTATGTATTGGAATTATTTAAGATGGCTAATATTTTTCAAACACTTTGGGTTGAGATCTCCTATATAGGAGTATTGTCAATGAGATCCATCACGATGTCTTATTTACTTGCCAATGATATAAGGAAAGTCTTGAGTTTATGATTTCATATTTTGAGATTTATGGTTCATGAGAAACCATCATGATGTTTTCACTTGTCGATAAGATGAGACAAGTTACGATGTCATTTAATGCTTGTCGATGAGATGAGACAAGTATGGTGGCTTTTTGTCACTCGTCAATGAGACTAGACGAGATATAAATTTCTGAGTTTTATGATGTTTCTAGTGTGGCATCAACTAATGGCTAGTAAACCGCTAAGTGCGAATGTGTGGTATGGGACATACGTTAACACTTTTCGGGTTCCTATCCGTGAGTTTGTGACACATTCACGATGTTGACCTAACGGAACTGCTTGAAGAGGTGTCAGCGACCTTGTCATGAGGACGAACTGCTTTGGAAGGTGTTAGCGACCTTGTTAGGGCCGACAAAACGGCTTGAAGAGGTGTCAGCGACCTTGTTATGAGGACGAACTGCTTTGGGAGGTGTTAGCGACCTTGTTAGGGCTGACAAAATGGCTTGAAGAGGTGTCAGCGACCTTGTCATGAGGACGAACTGCTTTGGGAGGTGTTAGCGACCTTGTCTAAGGCTTCGGCCATCTGAGTTTAGCACATGCAGCATTGCTGCGGCATTATAATTGGGATTTGCCCAATCCGGATTTTTTGAGTTTTCTGTTTTATTATGATTTCACCTTTTTAGGATGTTTTATTACATTGATAGCCTAGTGCTATATGAGATGTTATATATATAGTGATTTCAATTACGATGTTTTGAACTCTTATCGAGTTCCTTGAGTTATGAGTTTAGATAATTTCAGGATTTTATAGGATATTCTGTGTTTTGCCATTTTGGCGAGTTGAGATTGAGATTTATATACATTTATACCGATGAGACGAGGTATAATTGAGTTTGGAGATTCTTTTATATTTGAGTTTTGGATCATCCTACTTGAGAATATCTTATGTTTTCCTTTTTGGCGAGATTTTATATTAATGTTTCACCTTTTAAGGAGATATGGTTCATGGAAACAATGTAGACATTTTGTGATGTCGCCGATGATATGAGGCGAATGTTTATATTATTTGAGTATTATTATTGAACTTACCTCTTTTGAGGTCATTGTATACTTAAGTGACATTATTTCACTTAAGTCATGAGTTGTATTCTTTCTGTTGCCTCTTCTTATTCGAAAAGAATTATCACATTGTATCTTATGCTTCATATTGTCATCTATCCTCATTAACTGATTATTTTAGCTAGACTGACCCGTGTACTTTGTACTCGGGTCAGACCGAGTTGTTTCAGGTTAGCTATCAGTTATGGGACTTTGCTTTGATGCATCTGCTTGGATATCAGCCTAGAACTTTTGTTTAGTTTATATTTCTTTCCGCTTGACTCTGATGTATTTATATTTGATTCGATGTATATAGTATGGTCGAATACCACCTTTATTGTGTTCATATTGTATTGTACTAAACATGTATCGGTGTATATGTATATATATGATGTTTATTACTGTTGTGTGATGTGCTTTACATATAGTTATTGTATTTTGTTCTGATAGATCCATTAGCCACCTATAATTTTGAATTAAGCATTTACTATGTACGTCGATCCATTGAGATAGAAAAGAAAAATCATAATGCATTTATCGACGTATTCAGTAGATGTTTAAGACAAAGTTATAGATGGTCGCCCTTAACCAGCCCTATTCTCCGCTTTAGTAGATGGAATCACTCGTTAATTCTCTTTACTAAGGTGGGTCTTGGGGTGGGGCGTTACAGCTTGGTATCAGAGCTGTGGTCAGAACAGAGTAGAAAAACATAGAACAGTACATATATCATGATACGTCGAAGTACAATACGAATGAATCACTGTCCTTTATTCGAACTTGTTTTCGAATCGTGCTTTGCTTCTTTTTCGAGTGCTGGGATATGTTGAGATGGAATATGTCTAGGAATATATATTGTATTCCGTAGTATTCCATAATTGAGTTTGATGTTATCTTATCTTATGAATGATTTTATTTAGGATTATTCTATTCTTATTTTGTCGATGCGAGTGAGTTCGTATCGATGAAGCTTATTGATTCCTTAGAGTATTCTTGTTGTGTTCCTTTGAGAGTTGTGAATCGTATTGAGGGGATCCACAATGATTGGCTCGTTTTGAGCATTCTGAGATTTTATTTGATGTTGCTTTTGTGAGTATTTGTTTGTTACTCACAATCTTGAGATGCATTTGATTTCAGATGGATTGACTTATTTGATATTAAGTCAAATCCTTTATTTTATAGGATCCTATTGTATATTTAGGTTTTCTATTTTGATTAGTTTATTATTTCCATCACTTTGGAATGTTAATGATGATTCTGAAGTTTTTGAATTCACTCTTGAGTATCGAGATGATGATGACATATCTCGAATTTCAGTCAAGGCGATTTTGTTGAGTTTTGATGAGTCCGTTTGGGTTTGATATCCAGTCGGGCAATCGAGTGTTGAATTAACCTTATTCCTGGCTTTTAGCCTTCGGCTTTCCTTCCACGAGGACATCCACTAAGGAATGAGGTAAGTTTCTAGATTGTTCGAGTTTGATTGAGTTTATCATTCAACTTCGTTTGAGTGTTCTTTTCATATACTGAATCAATGTTATCCTTTAGCATTACTCCGACTGAAGTAGTGATTCATGGATTGTGTGCTTCTTCTCCTTTGAGAAGAATATCTTGCTTATCCTGTATCTTGATGATTTTTGGGAGTGGCTCGTGACATCGTAAGATTGACGAACACTCTATCTCCTTCTGTTGATTTTGAAAATCGAGTAGTCAGGGAATATCTCGATGCATTCTCTTAATGTTCTTTGGTCTGAGTTTTGAAGCTATATAAATATGAGTTTTAAAGAGAAATTTAAGCTTTGAGATATTACAAAAAAAAATCAAGGAATATTTTGAGAATATATTTACAAGAGTATTTTTTTTATAGAAATAATTTGAGAATGTTGGGTTGTCCATCGAGTAGTTAAGAGTTCTGGTCGATACGCCTGATCAACGTTATCGATAGGAATCTCCTAAATGCTATGATGAGGCAATCAGACACGATGGTTTGTGTTTTAAAAATTGAGATTTGGGAAATAATATTTGAGATTAAATATTAAATTTATTTTTGAATGGTAATTGCAGGCATTGATTTAGAGACGAGTATCAGAGTGGCGAGACAGTTTTGATCATTTGATCGACTCTGCAGCCAACGGACATATCTATTTATTAGAGATTCAGTCGCGAGGCAATGCCACTTATTTATATATTTATTTTGAAATTATAAAGATGAGAATATAAATGAGATTATTTTTGAGCTATGCTTTATTAGAAGTATATTTTGAGATTTTAGAATATATATTATATACATTGGATGTTTTAAGGGAAGAGTATAATAAGAGAATTTAAACCCTTAATTTATTTTGAGGGATTTATTATGGATTTACAAAATTCTTTGGAAATTAATTTTGAAGCAAGAGTAGAAATTTGAATTTTAACTTTGAGTTTAAATACTTACTATGTAATATAGTAAAGAGTTTGAGAAATTTTCAAATGTTGAAAATTGAGATTTAAAAATTTAAAAGATTTTGAGATTTAAAAAAAAAAAATTCTAAATATCTTGGAATGAAAAGTAATTTGAGCTTATATCCTTGTTTCTTGAGTATATTCTATCCTTGAGTTAGTATCAACGACATGCATTATCGCGGTCGTTCGAGTTTGGTGGCCTTGTAAGAAGTCATTTCGTGATTTATTCATCTTGTCTGTTGTGTTTATCTTGTTGAGAGGATGTTCTTTCCGTATTATTTTGCGGAAAATCTTATTGATGATATTCTTTATTGCTTAGAGTTCGGGTTTAAGTGAGGTTGATCCGACTCAATTCATAGAGTTTTGTGAAATCATTTTCGATTGATTAATTATTGAGCGTCTTATTGAGTTCTGTTTCGAAGATGGGATATCTTCGAAATTCTTTCGAGATACTTGAAAAACTTGATGGTTTGCTAATCACTATATTAGCATTTGATGGGACATTGGATTAACCAAGTGAGTTTTTCCTTGTTTCTCTCTACCATTCCATGTTGAGAGTATGAATGATTTGAGTTTCGAGCTTGTCTTTTATCCTTTATCAATTGAATTTTTATGATGTTTACGGCTCTTTTTCTAGGAAATTGCGGGGACGCAATTTTTATAAGGGGGGGAGTCTGTAACAACCCTAGTTTTGGCGATTACCTGTAAATATTGAATTATAATGGTAGTTATAATTTAGTATTGTGAACTAAAAATAAATTGGTGATTTAAATTATTCATTTGGAATAAACAATGGATTTTAGAGAATAAAGGTGAAAAATAAAATTTTGAAACTTTACTTGGTTAATTAAGTTAAAAATGAGCTAATCATGATTTTAATATAAAGAAATGCAATAATTTTGATAATTATTGCCAAATATTTCTTTTATATATTTTTAAAAGAAGCATTTCATTTAATAAGTGGTATATTATAATCAAAAATGGAAAATTTGGTTTAAAAATAAATTTTTGGTTGTAAAATGTTGAAAAAAATGGTTTGTTATATTTTATTGCACAAGAAAATAATTTTTATGTAATTTTTGGAGTTAAAAATAGAGTTTTATATGAATTATTGTGTAAATTGTGTAAATAAGAATTTTTAGTAACGAGAAATATTTTTACAGCTAAATTATCTTTTTATTTGTTGTAAAAAAAAATATGTTTGTACAATTTGTAGAGATGAAATCATGTAAATACACATATGTTGTATTATGTAAATATGAAAGTGTTAGGGTAAATTTAGTGCTAAATTAAATTTACTTGGGCTAAATTTAATTGTTTGGGTCATAGCCCATGTTGACTTAGCCTGTTAGGAGAAGAGAAACCATCCTTCTCTCCTCTTCCATTTTTTTTACGTTCATTTTACTGTAACCAGAAAACAAAAAGAAAAGAAAAGGTTATTCCTCTTTCAAACCCTAGGCTTCAAATCTCCAAATAATTCAAGTGTTTGCTGAAATAAATCAATCTAAAGCTATATTTCTCAGGTAATCAACTCCAAAACTTATTCTATTTCATCAAATTTGAATTTTTGCAATAGGTAGATTGTTAGTAATAGGGTTTTCTTGCTTGTATGTTGTTGTAGTGTTGTTTATAGGTTATAGAAGCTAAAACTCAAGCAAAAGCTCCAAGCTTTCAACGTTAGTTCAAGTTTTTGCATTCCTACAACAAGGTGAGTTAATCACTCACACCACTAGCTTTAATCTATGAAAATTTTTAATTTCTATTTGAATTAATTGGATGGAATATCGATTGAATTGCTTTCAAGTTTATTGTGGTTTGCTAAAAAATATTTGTGAAAAATTGCTGCAGTAAAACAGCAATATCTTAGTGCAAATTTACCCGAATCAGCTCAATCTTTCTGCAGTTGAAAGAAAACTCTGTTAGCTACAACTTCTCTTTTAATTACTTTCTGAGATTCTATTGTTTATAGGGTCGAAATTTAGTTTGAAACTGATGTACACAGCTCTGCCCTGTGCAATTTTGCTTGTTGAAATCTGATCTTAAAATCACTATAACTTTTGAATGATAAATCGGAACTGAGTGAGACTTTTTTCAGTTGAAGGTTATATTTATAGGGAACAACTTTTATGTTTCATATTTTCTGTAATTTTGAGGTTAGCTATGTCGAAATTTGATTTTTCTACTGCTAACCCGAGAGCAAAAACAATATTTGCTCTCTCATTGAAGCTGAAACGAATTTAACCATAACTACTTCGTTTCTTAACCGATTTTGATGATCTTGGTCATTCCGGAAATCTTAGAAACTAAGCTACAACTTTTGTTTTATTTATTTTTCCCGATTTAGATGGTATCTATGCTAAAATTGCAATTGTTTATCACTATCCCGTAAATGCATAAGTTCAGGCTGAGTTTGATGTTTTTTTTAGCAATTTAATCATAACTTTCTTGTTTCAAATCGAAATTTAGAAATTTTAGATGTTCTAGAATTCTTGTGAAATATTCCACAACTTTTATGTTTTCGGTTTTGAATTATTTTGAAGTCTACATAGTGAAAAATTGACTTTTTCATCGCTGGCCTGTACTGATAGCCAGGGCACATAATTTTTTTTGTTTTGCTAGTATTTCGATCATAACTTTCACGTTACTGATCGGAATCATGAAATTCAAGATGTTATGGAATCCTTAGGAAATATGCTACAACTTTTATGTGTTAAATTTTGTATGATTTTGTTGTTTACATGGTGGAAAATTGATGTTTTTACTGCTGGCCTGTCATTGACAGCCACAATATTTATATATTTGTCCGATTTCGACAATTTCATATGCATTCTTTTGCAACTTTTTATTATTTATGAAATTTGATGCTAATATTTGATCATTTTTCCAGCAATGGACTAATCATGTTAGGATGAGATTTGAATTTAAATTAATTTGAATTCGATTTAAATTTGAATATCGGTTTAAGCCGATTAAATTGCAAATTGATGTTTTCTTGAGTTTTAAAAATCCGAATAAATTCCAGAAAATTTCCTAACATCATGGTTGGAGTAAGAAATGTTTTTATACATTTTTATAGGTTTTTAAACAATTATTCTTTATTTTTAAGGCTTTTAAAATTATTAAAATCCTTTTTAATGATGTGTTTTCCCTCAAAATCTTTTAGATAAATTTCTAAAATTTGTTTTATAACACCGTTTTCTCAAGTAAAATGTTTTATAATAAATTTTTATTTATTTTTTATTACTTTTACATTATTCGAACCTATGAGAAAGAGAATTAAACGATTTAGTAAAACACGTGGTATGGGACATGTGCGTTTACTATTTCGGTTAATTTCGGACTTGTACGATCGAAGCTATTTGAGAATATTGATTCTGAGATGTTTTTCCATTTTATGGCATATTTTGATTTTTGTAATTCCTATGTATTGGAATTATTTAAGATGGCTAATATTTTGCAAACGCTTTGGGTTGAGATCTCCTATATAGGAGTATTGTCGATGAGATCCATCACGATGTCTTATTTACTTGCCAATGATATAAGGCAAGTCTTGAGTTTATGATTTCATATTTTGAGATTTATGGTTCATGAGAAACCATCATGATGTTTTCACTTGTCGATAAGATGAGACAAGTTACGATGTCATTTAATGCTTGTCGATGAGATGAGACAAGTATGGTGGCTTTTTGTCACTCGTCAATGAGACTAGACGAGATATAAATTTCTGAGTTTTATGATGTTTCTAGTGTGGCATCAACTAATGGCTAGTAAACCGCTAAGTGCGAATGTGTGGTATGGGACATACGTTAACACTTTTCGGGTTCCTATCCGTGAGTTTGTGACACATTCACGATGTTGACCTAACGGAACTGCTTGAAGAGGTGTCAGCGACCTCGTCATGAGGACGAATTGCTTTGGAAGGTGTTAGCGACCTTGTTAGGGCCGACAAAACGGCTTGAAGAGGTGTCAGCGACCTTGTTATGAGGACGAACTGCTTTGGAAGGTGTTAGCGACCTTGTTAGGGCTGACAAAATGGCTTGAAGAGGTGTCAGCGACCTTGTCATGATGACGAACTGCTTTGGGAGGTGTTAGCGATCTTGTCTAAGGCTTCGGCCATCTGAGTTTAGCACATGCAGCATTGCTGCGGCATTATAATTGGGATTTGCCCAATCCGGATTTTCTGAGTTTTCTGTTTTATTATGATTTCACCTTTTTAGGATGTTTTATTACATTGATAGCCTAGTGCTATATGAGATGTTATATATATGGTGATTTCAATTACGATGTTTTGAACTCTTATCGAGTTCCTTGAGTTATGAGTTTAGATAATTTCAGGATTTTATAGGATATTCTGTGTTTTGCCATTTTGGCGAGTTGAGATTTATATACATTTATACCGATGAGACGAGGTATAATTGAGTTTGGAGATTCTTTTATATTTGAGTTTTGGATCATCCTACTTGAGAATATCTTATGTTTTCCTTTTTGGCGAGATTTTATATTAATGTTTCACCTTTTGAGGAGATATGGTTCATGGAAACCATGTAGACATTTTGTGATGTCGTCGATGATATGAGACGAATGTTTATATTATTTGAGTATTATTATTGAACTTACCTCTTTTGAGGTCATTATATACTTAAGTGACATTATTTCACTTAAGTCATGAGTTGTACTCTTTCTGTTGCCTCTTCTTATTCGAAAAGAATTATCACATTGTATCTTATGCTTCATATTGTCATCTATCCTCATTAACTGATTATTTTAGCTAGACTGACCCGTGTACTTTGTACTCGGGTCAGACCGAGTTGTTTCAGGTTGGCTATCAGTTATGGGACTTTGCTTTGATGCATCTGCTTGGATATCAGCCTAGAACTTTTGTTTAGTTTATATTTCTTTCCGCTTGACTCTGATGTATTTATATTTGATTCGATGTATATAGTGTGGTCGAATACCACCTTTATTGTGTTCATATTGTATTGTACTAAACATGTATCGGTGTATATGTATATATATGATGTTTATTACTGTTCTGTGATGTGCTTTACATATAGTTATTGTATTTTGTTCTGATAGATCCATTAGCCACCTATAATTTTGAATTAAGCATTTACTATGTATGTCGATCCATTGAGATAGAAAAGAAAAATCATAATGCATTTATCGACGTATTCAGTAGATGTTTAAGACAAAGTTATAGATGGTCGCCCTTAACCAGCCCTATTCTCCGCTTTAGTAGACGGAATCACTCGTTAATTCTCTTTACTAAGGTGGGTCTTGGGGTGGGGCGTTACAATCACCTTTAAATACTTAAATATTTATAAAATATTTGGGAAAGGATACTTAAGTTTAAAGCAATATTTCAAAAGTTGTTAAAAGTGCTGCAAAAGTGTTGCGAATAATGCCGCGAATAGGGTTTTTAATGCTTATTTGATCAAAACAACTTTACGAACTTTTAGAAGTCCATTTTGTAACTCAAATCTCTCTTAAAACAATTTAATATATCTATAGAATTTATTTTATGTTTTTAGAATTAAAAATACCATTTATAAAGAATTTGTTGCTCTGGCTTTCGAACTGTCAAACCACGACTATTTTTAAAACTTGATTTGCTCATAATTTAAAATCTACTAAACGGAATCTCGATCTATTAATTTTTTTTGAAACTTAGGATTATAAGAGTTTGGAAAATTCTTATTACAAAGAATTCCGACTCTGAATTCATCGTATAAATGGATTTAACTTTCTACGGCGCAAAATTATGAATTGCTGTTATACGATGCGTCTATTTTTTACTCGATTTTCATAACTTTTCAAAACTTCACCGAACTGGATTTTAGTGTTCGTAAAACATTTATCAATCATTTTAAAGAGGTTTAATAACCTCTTATACACCATTTCATTTAAAGGAAAGTGATTTCCTTCATGATATTCGACGTGTATTAAACATGAATCATTTCAACATCAAATCTAAACATATAATCAACATTCAAACTTGATGGTTAAAGCATAGTTAACAACCATAGCAATCATATCGCATATATATATATATATATATATATATATATATATAGTTTCTTACTTGAATCTCGGTCGGACTAACTTTAAATTGGCTATAGCTCTTGTAACGACCCGTAATTTTCGCTAGTTCAATTTAGTCATTTTAATAGGATTTAAATAATTTAAGTTAGAAAGAAATTAAGATCTGTGATTTTTTTGAAGCAAATGACTAAATGAAATGAAACCATGGGAATTTAAGTCTAAGAATTTCCAGTTGGAACAAAATGACGAGAAATTTAAGTGCTGTAAATTGTTATTTATAGGCTAAGAAATTAATATAAGAAAACAAATGGGAAGATTTCATTTATTTCATGGTTTTAATTCGTTTTTCTTTAATAAGTTGTAATTGAATTTAGTAGAAAATAATATGTATTAAACCTACTTATAGAATTCGAAGCTAATTCAAATGAATTTAAGTAGTGAAAAGGCTTTACCTGTATATATATTTAATATGAGAAATAAATGGGAATATTAAATTTATTTAATGCAGTAAAGGAATGAAAACGGAAATTAGAATAAATTAAGGAATTCTGTAACGCAAGTAATAAATCTGTACCTTGAATGAACGTTTCACTTTGATAAATTATTTAAATGAGATGACTTAATAAATAAATAATTAGGTCAATTGGTATGTGGTGAAATTTGATGTTGAAATATTTTGTAGATAAGGGTTTAGGTGGAATGAGTTAATTTATGAAGTAAAGGATAGAAATCATATAAAACGTTAAGCAAGTTGATTAATGTTGTAACGTAAGGTGTAAATGTAAATTCCAGTGGAAACGTATCCTTATTTTAGGTAGAAATTTCAGGTATATTGATAAAGTGGAGTATATACACTTAGTAATAAATTTAGTACAGGAAAAAAAAAACGAAATGGAAATATTGAATTTATTTAATTCGTATATATATTACCTATTTATATGGCCTATTAAATTTAATCGGATATCAATGGCAATTAATTCCTTAAATTAGTGCAATCAATGTATGATTAATTGATAACGATGAAAAGGTTGATTATATTCAGTGTGAACAACGTAAAATATTATCATAGCATGATACTTGGTTTGAATAGAAGGGTGAAATGGGGAATCAAATTTTATTTAATGATAATAACGTTAGTATTGGTTAATAAATAGATTTCAATGCAGTAACCAAATAAATGGAATAAGATGAGTATATATTGCATAGAAATGAAATGTAAATTGTCACATTTGGTAGGAGCTAATTTTTAGAAACATATAAATGTTGAATCAGTAAATATTAAATTCCATTTAATATAAGAATTCAAAGGTGGAAGATTTACATTTGGATTGGGAATTTGATAGTTATTAATTAAAAGTGACCATTGAATAAATTTATGCAAACGTGATATAATGTAAATAGATGGGGATCAACTTTTATTTATGTGGTTAAGGGAATTTAATTTCTATAGTATGATAATCGAAATTAATGGAAGTTGGAATAGCTAATTTATATGTTAGTTAAAATTAGCTAGAATGTGTAGATATTGAATGATAGTAAAAAAAAAAAAAAAAAAAAAAAAAAAATTTAAGGGATATAAAAGTTTCAATTATACATGGAAATTCATACTCGCCATAAAAGGTTAATTGAGACCAAAGAAGTAGTATAGGAATCTAACCTTCTTTATAAATTTGGATTTATTGCAATAGTTAATTTCATAAAATAAAGGGTAAAGCTATTTCAAATTTAACTGGACCATTGTTGGTATAACTTTAGAAGCAAGATTTATTTATGATTTGAGTATTTAATTCAACAAGTGGTATTTACGACAAATGAAATAGAATTGAACGTAAAATATTACGTTATTAAATGGAAATGGAATTTGTAAACATTGAGTGAAATCTTAAACTAATGTTAGTATTCGTCGTATTTACAACAATAACTTTGAATAATAGAAAGGAAGTGAATATAATAAATTAATCAAATTTATAGTGTTGAATTCAATTGGATTGGAATTAATAAATAGTTGAGAAAAATAAGGGTTATTAATAATTTGGAATTTAATTATGGTAAAAAGGCTAATTGCAATCAAGATAATGAGTTGAAATGGAAATCCAATTATTTATTTAGTTAGATTTTTGTTGAGAGTATAAGGGTATAAGTTTTAATAATTGGGTTTTAGAATAAAATTTTAAATTTCCTAATAATAAGAAAGTACGGATATTAACGCTGCAAATTAATATACTTATACATTTTAATTCAAATTCAAGCGTGTTAAAACAATTGGAACTGATTGAATTATCTTAGTAATGAAATTTGGCTAATAATAGAAGTTGAAAAATAAAATTTGTTTTTATGATTTATTTAATTTATTTAATAAATATTAAAAATAGCCATTTTTGTCACGGACTCGGATTTCGACGAAACCAGTTTCATCGGATCCGTAACGGTGAATTATAATAATGTTTCAAGTTTCGTTGCGATCGGACTTGTCGTTTGATCGTACGGACTCGAAACGCCTTGAAATTTACGCATTTTGAAATCAATTTGAAATTTTGTTTTTTTTAGCATAACTTCTTCATACGATCGAATTTGGTCGCGAAACTTTTTCCATCGCGTTCAGAATATTTTAAAACACCTATTTGGATATATAGTTTTAACAAATCCGACTCCGGAGGCATAGCGGGCTTTTTGGACCATGGTTTGTCACGCACGTTCGCGTATCCAGTCTAGCTACCCTACCTCTAGCCTATCTATAAATATACATCTATAAACCCTAGCTCCTTTCTTTTTCATTTGCTGTACGTTCATTTCTTCACTCTTTTCTCTTCCCCAAATGTATACATCTCAGATCCAATTCCAGATCCATCCACAGTTCAAAATCAAAAGTCAAAACTCAAAAATTTCAGAAAATTCCAGAAAAAATATATGTCGAAGTATTTGATACGCGTAATATACTGGTGAAATTCGTTTTTCAATTGGAGCTGTCGTTCATCCAGAATAAATTCAAACAGCCCCAAAACCGTTCATCATCGTCGCGCAAAACTTCGTCGGATCGGAAAACGGTTTCTGGGTTTTGGAGAGGGAACCGAGGGGATCGCATCTATGTAGTTTGTTTCGAGATTCAACGGTTGGATTGGCGGGAATTTTCGATTAGGGTTGATAAAGTATGGGTGGCGGCTGTTGCGTGTTGCCTTCGTGCGCGTGAAGATAGTCTACAGAGCATGCGTGACGTGTAAAGCAATTATGAATGAATGGTGAAAATATGTGTCATTTTGTTTATATTAAATTTTGAATTCAATCACCATTTTTCGCCATAACTTTCTCATACGAAGTCGGATTCACACGAAATTTTTTTTGTTAGGATCGTGATTTAATTCCGGACTCGATGACGCTGGTTTGGACGAATTCTAAGACGGGCGAACTTTTGGGTTTAAATCGGGTTTGAATTCGATTTAAATTCAAAAGGTGAGTGTTTTAACCCACTCACAACCACTAGAAGCTTTTATGTTTGTTAAATAAATTTTAGAAATGAATAGAAATTTATTTATGAGCTTTTGGCATGTTATTTCATTCATATCTGTAGAATTGCATTTTTTTGAATTTAACTGTTAATTTAATTGATTTATTGCGTGTTAATTGGCTGTTAGAAATTATTGTTTGCATATGAACTGCTAGTTAACAGTTATGTCAATTATCACTGAATATAAATTGTTAGATTAATAGTTGATAAATATAATTTGAAATAAAACTGCCAATTATTACCTGTTGTATATTACCAAACATATATTGTTATTGATTGATATTGCTTGATGGTTGTGATTGGATGATGGATGTGTTATTGAATGGATGTTTTATTTGATATCATTAAACTGCAAGTTAGTATGCATTTTTCATTTCATTCGGGACTGCGGTTTGAAATGATATACAACCGCAGTTTTATTTTTTTAAATTGCGGATTGAAATGATAAATATCCGTATCACTTGACCATAGGATAGAAAACTATATACAGGCACCGTGGTCTATATATAACTATTTTTAATGTGATTTCTATGGTTTGGATGGAATACGGTTTATAAAAATCTTAAATTTTATACTGAATAAATGTTTTCTTCCATAGTTATACGCATATGAAGTTGAAATTTTGAAATTAAAAGGTGAATAAATTTCTTTATTAAAAATGGAAGAAAATTAAGAAAATGGAGTTTGATGATTTATATCCTATGTTTAAATATTAAGTTGGAAATTTTAAAGCTATGATGTTTATAATTGGATTTTTCCCAAAATATTTTGAAATGAATATTCTAGTAAAAATTGAATTTGGAAATATATATATATATTTTACTAGAAATTGAAGTCTTATTAATTATGGATTTTATGTGAATGGTCAAGATTAATTAATAGAATATTGATTTTGAAAAGATAAAAATCCAACTTTAGTTGAAATATTAATGCTCCAAAATGGATATAAATATATATATAATTGAAATGGTTTTGGGACTTGAAGTAATATTTTGGATTTTGGTTTAACTTTAAAAGAAGAAATATTTGGAAAGCCATGTAATTTATTTCGTTATAAAGCAACAGTAAAGTTAAACCTTTTTAATTCGCATACCGTTGAATATCCAAACCATTTAGTTTTGAAAATAATGGTTTTAAAATACTATGGATTTTCGAAGAATTATGTTGAAAGTTACAAACAGAATATTGGTTACATGGGATATTAAATAATAAAAAGTGACATAATTTTTGGAAAGGAATATTTTATTTGGGAAATGATATCATTGATTTGGGTTTAAAAAAAATAATATCAAAATGAATCCTTTTGGGTTTTAAAGAAGAAATGATATCGTAATATTATGGTTTTGAAATGGATTATATTCTGGTTTTAAAGTATAAACTATTTTTAAATGACCGCGGTGTTATAATAACGATGGGTTGGCAAAGAGACCGGGATCGGATATGGACATACTCTCTGTCGATACCGAAAACCACTTTGACTAACCGTGTACGCGGTGGAGATTCCAGAATGAAGTAGGTGGTGGCGACGTTTCCTGTAAGGTAAATACGTGGACCCAACTCCCGTGAGTTGGCATAAGGTGGCTAAAACAGGAGCGATTCTCAGGCCAATGAGGTCATTCCTCTGATCGGACGCTCCTCTTCGATATTATAATTTGACTTGGATTTGATTCAGTGGCCACTTCTATATTTTGATTTTGGGGAGTTAGTCCGAGGTGGGCGGTAACTGCGGCTACGCGTTTCCACCAGCCTGGATAGCAATTGGTATATCTACCCTGGCATTGCCTAGTTGTGCCGTGTCACCTACCATATCGCGCCTTGTACGAGTTTGGTTTTCTCCCGTAGCCCGTGTGGTATCCTCTAGTGGCTTCCCGATCAGGAGGGGCTATGATATTGGACGGACTACTGGGACTATTACGTGTTAAGGTGGAAAATGTAAAGCCTTAACGCTATTTAAAAGTAAGTTTATTTTATAAATAGACACTATTATAATAGCGCAATATACTACATAGTAAATAGTTTAACGGATCCTTAGGAGATGTAAATCCCGAACATCTCTTGAGTTACTGTACTCATATTTATATTCTGTTTATTTAACTCACATAAGATATTCTAGTCTGACTCGGGTGTTTTTGTCTATTCAAATTCGCTCGGGTCAGTCCGAGCATTTCAGGATAGCAGATTTTAGCTTTGGAGGACGAAGACGAAGAATAAGTATTATGTTATATATAGTATTACACCACACTCTTTCTATTCCGCTGCATTGCTTGTATTGGTATGTGTAACTCTGATATTTATTGTAAAAGAAGAATCAAGCTTTTGTAAACTGTTTATGAACTGTATATTTGTTATTATATTTTATCCTTCCGCTGTGAGATTCTGTTTTTGTTTTTATTTCTTCTCTGTTTTTCTTATTTACCCCATAACAATCCGCCCTTGCGTATGCTTTGAATTGGCACGTGTGTCGGTTTAAAGTGTGCAAAAAGGCGGGATGTTACAGCTGGTATCAGAGCTTTGGTTTAGCGATAAACCTTGGCTTTGTGGGGTTTGACTCTTTGTTAATAGGGTAGAAATATCCTATGGGAGGCGCTGAGTGTATATATATGAGAGAGCGTATTTGTTAGTATTAATAAAAGATTTTGATATTGTGTTAATCTGTTCCGCTTTGTATTTATAAATTCTGGTTGATGCATGGGACGCTATGTCATCAATAGGGGTTTCTAAACACTTAAAAGGACAGACCGACATAATATTTGTTTTAATATAGGTGAATGAAAGAATTTTGCCTATTATATTTTCTATATATAAAAATATTTTTATAAAGATATACATTTTGGTTGCTATAGATTGGGTGTTAGAAAATAAAAATATCTATAATAACTGAAGCTAAGTTGAAATTATGATAAATAAAATTTGGAGATTTTAGAACTTAAGTCCGGGATTTTTCCAAATATGTTTTCAAAGAATTTATGAAAAATAATGGTTCGGTTTATAAGTGTTTTCTTATATAAATATTTCGTATAAATTGGAAGAATTGTTTTAAAGAAGATTTTGGAAAAGAATTAAATTCTGTACTTTACTCTCTGTCGCTGGAAAATAAATTCGGTGATGACGGCCGCATCATCGACTTTCATTTTCGAGTTTCGAAGGGAAAAGGCCACTGTAGTAAATTCTACTGCAGATTTATTTTGAATTTTTCTAAAAATTTTCTTTTATTGTTCTAAATATAATTAGAGATATAAAAGTTGCAAGAAATTAATTATCTATTATTTTGAAATAAATTGAAATTTAACCCGGTATTTAATTCTAAATTTTTCCGTTAATTAATTGTTTAAAATTTGTTAGTGAAATAAAAGTTAAGTAATAAATGAATTGAAACCTCTAATTGAAATAAGAGAATAATTGCAAAGCTATAAAGAGGAATTTGCATACATATGAGACAAAGAGTAATATGGATAAACATTAAATTTAATTAAAAGAATGGAGATTAAACTTGTATAAGTTCAATTGCAATTTCCTTAACATAAATAACTTACCCAAATATAAAAGTTGAAGTGTTAAATGAGAAACTGGAATTGAATATTTTACAAGTAGGAATTTAGGAAAAATGAAGTATTCAATAAATTACTGTTATAATAAGAATTTATTGGTATAAACTTAAGTGATAATTGAAATTTTACCCAAATTAAAGGTGAGTATTATTAATAGGTGATTTTTAACTTAAGTAAATAAAATGAAATTCTTTAATAAATAAAGATTGATGTGTAGGGTTATAAACTTAAGTATGTCTTAAAATGCTACTAGTAATATAATAAAATGTAGGTAATATAAATAAATGTCTGTAAACCCTAGATAATGAATTAATAAGATCCTTTATTTATAAAAATGGAGGTTTTAAGGTTAATAATTTAAGTGTAAGTAGAGGGTTACGGTAATTAAATATAATAAAACGTAAACATTAAATAAAGGAATGAAATTAAGGGTAAGTTGAAATTGTAATTAATAAAACGAATATATATTTATTGAACCATTATAAATAAAAAGGAATTGAGAAGAAACTTGTAAATTTTCACTTGCATTCTTAAACATACATAACTTACCATATAATAAAAGCTGCAATGTTAGTAAGAAAATGTAAGGGGAAATCTTACAAGTGAAGCTTGAGGTAATTAAGGTATTCAATAAATTTGCTGTTATAAATGAGAATTAATTGTATAAACTTAAGTTAAATTGGAAATTTTACTATATAAGAAAGGGTAAGTAGTATAAATAGATGATATAAACCTTAGTCAATAAATTGGAATACAATATAATGAATTTTGTAACAAATGGAAAATGAAAATTGTAAGAAACAAAGAAATCCCTCCATAAATGAAAGAAAGAAAATAAACCACTGAAGCATGAAATAAATGTATAATAAGCTATTGTGGTGTTGATTTGAATTGTTTGGTTGATGTATGGTTGTTGGGTAAGGAATTTTGAAGTTGTGGGATGGAGAAATAATCTATCTTTGTTCCATCTAAGACTGTTGAGTAAAGGATGCACTTGATAGTTATTTTACATTTCGTATAATTTCGGAATTTGAACCTAACAACTAATTGTTTGTTTGATTGAATGATTGTCTGTTGGTGGCATGTGCTGTTTGTTAAAATTTATGGTTGTTGCATTTGATTGGATATAAATGATTGAATCTACCCAAACATTTCACTGTAAAATAAATATTTAACCTTTTAGATTATATAAGTGAATACAGGGGTTGGAAGCAACTGCTACTGCTTTTGGTTCCAAAATAATAAGCGTTTTGCCCGACAAATAGGTACGTTTTCGGATTACGATTAAAGCGCTATTTATATATTTTCCCGTGTGGGATATTTTATTTTGGATATATATGAAATATATTTGTATATTTGGATATTATATTTTCTCCAGAGTCCCTCCGTACAAAGGAGACTCTGCCAAAATTTTTCGTAAATTTTGGACTTAGAATTTTGTTGAAATTGTTTTCCAACTTTAATAATTCAAGTATTAAAAGACATAATGATTATAAAACAAGTGTAATTCATTAAAGGAAATTAATTTAGTAAATTATTGTTATAAGTTAATATTTGAAATTAGATATACTGGTTATTCTTCCTTCTCCCTTCCTTTTCCTTTTCGGGGACGAAAAGTTTTGAGTGGGGGAGAGTGTAACGACCCGTAATTTTCGCTAGTTCAATTTAGTCATTTTAATAGGATTTAAATAATTTAAGTTAGAAAGAAATTAAGATCTGTGATTTTTTTGAAGCAAATGACTAAATGAAATGAAACCATGGGAATTTAAGTCTAAGAATTTCCAGTTGGAACAAAATGACGAGAAATTTAAGTGCTGTAAATTGTTATTTATAGGCTAAGAAATTAATATAAGAAAACAAATGGGAAGATTTCATTTATTTCATGGTTTTAATTCGTTTTTCTTTAATAAGTTGTAATTGAATTTAGTAGAAAATAATATGTATTAAACCTACTTATAGAATTCGAAGCTAATTCAAATGAATTTAAGTAGTGAAAAGGCTTTACCTGTATATATATTTAATATGAGAAATAAATGGGAATATTAAATTTATTTAATGCAGTAAAGGAATGAAAACGGAAATTAGAATAAATTAAGGAATTCTGTAACGCAAGTAATAAATCTGTACCTTGAATGAACGTTTCACTTTGATAAATTATTTAAATGAGATGACTTAATAAATAAATAATTAGGTCAATTGGTATGTGGTGAAATTTGATGTTGAAATATTTTGTAGATAAGGGTTTAGGTGGAATGAGTTAATTTATGAAGTAAAGGATAGAAATCATATAAAACGTTAAGCAAGTTGATTAATGTTGTAACGTAAGGTGTAAATGTAAATTCCAGTGGAAACGTATCCTTATTTTAGGTAGAAATTTCAGGTATATTGATAAAGTGGAGTATATACACTTAGTAATAAATTTAGTACAGGAAAAAAAAAACGAAATGGAAATATTGAATTTATTTAATTCGTATATATATTACCTATTTATATGGCCTATTAAATTTAATCGGATATCAATGGCAATTAATTCCTTAAATTAGTGCAATCAATGTATGATTAATTGATAACGATGAAAAGGTTGATTATATTCAGTGTGAACAACGTAAAATATTATCATAGCATGATACTTGGTTTGAATAGAAGGGTGAAATGGGGAATCAAATTTTATTTAATGATAATAACGTTAGTATTGGTTAATAAATAGATTTCAATGCAGTAACCAAATAAATGGAATAAGATGAGTATATATTGCATAGAAATGAAATGTAAATTGTCACATTTGGTAGGAGCTAATTTTTAGAAACATATAAATGTTGAATCAGTAAATATTAAATTCCATTTAATATAAGAATTCAAAGGTGGAAGATTTACATTTGGATTGGGAATTTGATAGTTATTAATTAAAAGTGACCATTGAATAAATTTATGCAAACGTGATATAATGTAAATAGATGGGGATCAACTTTTATTTATGTGGTTAAGGGAATTTAATTTCTATAGTATGATAATCGAAATTAATGGAAGTTGGAATAGCTAATTTATATGTTAGTTAAAATTAGCTAGAATGTGTAGATATTGAATGATAGTAAAAAAAAAAAAAAAAAAAAAAAAAAAATTTAAGGGATATAAAAGTTTCAATTATACATGGAAATTCATACTCGCCATAAAAGGTTAATTGAGACCAAAGAAGTAGTATAGGAATCTAACCTTCTTTATAAATTTGGATTTATTGCAATAGTTAATTTCATAAAATAAAGGGTAAAGCTATTTCAAATTTAACTGGACCATTGTTGGTATAACTTTAGAAGCAAGATTTATTTATGATTTGAGTATTTAATTCAACAAGTGGTATTTACGACAAATGAAATAGAATTGAACGTAAAATATTACGTTATTAAATGGAAATGGAATTTGTAAACATTGAGTGAAATCTTAAACTAATGTTAGTATTCGTCGTATTTACAACAATAACTTTGAATAATAGAAAGGAAGTGAATATAATAAATTAATCAAATTTATAGTGTTGAATTCAATTGGATTGGAATTAATAAATAGTTGAGAAAAATAAGGGTTATTAATAATTTGGAATTTAATTATGGTAAAAAGGCTAATTGCAATCAAGATAATGAGTTGAAATGGAAATCCAATTATTTATTTAGTTAGATTTTTGTTGAGAGTATAAGGGTATAAGTTTTAATAATTGGGTTTTAGAATAAAATTTTAAATTTCCTAATAATAAGAAAGTACGGATATTAACGCTGCAAATTAATATACTTATACATTTTAATTCAAATTCAAGCGTGTTAAAACAATTGGAACTGATTGAATTATCTTAGTAATGAAATTTGGCTAATAATAGAAGTTGAAAAATAAAATTTGTTTTTATGATTTATTTAATTTATTTAATAAATATTAAAAATAGCCATTTTTGTCACGGACTCGGATTTCGACGAAACCAGTTTCATCGGATCCGTAACGGTGAATTATAATAATGTTTCAAGTTTCGTTGCGATCGGACTTGTCGTTTGATCGTACGGACTCGAAACGCCTTGAAATTTACGCATTTTGAAATCAATTTGAAATTTTGTTTTTTTTAGCATAACTTCTTCATACGATCGAATTTGGTCGCGAAACTTTTTCCATCGCGTTCAGAATATTTTAAAACACCTATTTGGATATATAGTTTTAACAAATCCGACTCCGGAGGCATAGCGGGCTTTTTGGACCATGGTTTGTCACGCACGTTCGCGTATCCAGTCTAGCTACCCTACCTCTAGCCTATCTATAAATATACATCTATAAACCCTAGCTCCTTTCTTTTTCATTTGCTGTACGTTCATTTCTTCACTCTTTTCTCTTCCCCAAATGTATACATCTCAGATCCAATTCCAGATCCATCCACAGTTCAAAATCAAAAGTCAAAACTCAAAAATTTCAGAAAATTCCAGAAAAAATATATGTTGAAGTATTTGATACGCGTAATATACTGGTGAAATTCGTTTTTCAATTGGAGTTGTCGTTCATCCAGAATAAATTCAAACAGCCTCAAAACCGTTCATCATCGTCGCGCAAAACTTCGTCGGATCGGAAAACGGTTTCTGGGTTTTGGAGAGGGAACCGAGGGGATCGCATCTATGTAGTTTGTTTCGAGATTAAACGGTTGGATTGGCGGGAATTTTCGATTAGGGTTGATAAAGTATGGGTGGCGGCTGTTGCGTGTTGCCTTCGTGCGCGTGAAGATAGTCTACAGAGCATGCGTGACGTGTAAAGCAATTATGAATGAATGGTGAAAATATGTGTCATTTTGTTTATATTAAATTTTGAATTCAATCACCATTTTTCGCCATAACTTTCTCATACGAAGTCGGATTCACACGAAATTTTTTTTGTTAGGATCGTAATTTAATTCCGGACTCGATGACGCTGGTTTGGACGAATTCTGAGACGGGCGAATTTTTGGGTTTAAATCGGGTTTGAATTCGATTTAAATTCAAAAGGTGAGTGTTTTAACCCACTCACAACCACTAGAAGCTTTTATGTTTGTTAAATAAATTTTAGAAATGAATAGAAATTTATTTATGAGCTTTTGGCATGTTATTTCATTCATATCTGTAGAATTGCATTTTTTTGAATTTAACTGTTAATTTAATTGATTTATTGCGTGTTAATTGGCTGTTAGAAATTATTGTTTGCATATGAACTGCTAGTTAACAGTTATGTCAATTATCACTGAATATAAATTGTTAGATTAATAGTTGATAAATATAATTTGAAATAAAACTGCCAATTATTACCTGTTGTATATTACCAAACATATATTGTTATTGATTGATATTGCTTGATGGTTGTGATTGGATGATGGATGTGTTATTGAATGGATGTTTTATTTGATATCATTAAACTGCAAGTTAGTATGCATTTTTCATTTCATTCGGGATTGCGGTTTGAAATGATATACAACCGCAGTTTTATTTTTTTAAATTGCGGATTGAAATGATAAATATCTGTATCACTTGACCATAGGATAGAAAACTATATACAGGCACCGTGGTCTATATATAACTATTTTTAATGTGATTTCTATGGTTTGGATGGAATACGGTTTATAAAAATCTTAAATTTTATACTGAATAAATGTTTTCTTCCATAGTTATACGCATATGAAGTTGAAATTTTGAAATTAAAAGGTGAATAAATTTCTTTATTAAAAATGGAAGAAAATTAAGAAAATGGAGTTTGATGATTTATATCCTATGTTTAAATATTAAGTTGGAAATTTTAAAGCTATGATGTTTATAATTGGATTTTTCCCAAAATATTTTGAAATGAATATTCTAGTAAAAATTGAATTTGGAAATATATATATATATATTTTACTAGAAATTGAAGTCTTATTAATTATGGATTTTATGTGAATGGTCAAGATTAATTAATAGAATATTGATTTTGAAAAGATAAAAATCCAACTTTAGTTGAAATATTAATGCTCCAAAATGGATATAAATATATATAAAATTGAAATGGTTTTGGGACTTGAAGTAATATTTTGGATTTTGGTTTAACTTTAGAAGAAGAAATATTTGGAAAGCCATGTAATTTATTTCGTTATAAAGCAACAGTAAAGTTAAACCTTTTTAATTCGCATACCGTTGAATATCCAAACCATTTAGTTTTGAAAATAATGGTTTTAAAATACTATGGATTTTCGAAGAATTATGTTGAAAGTTACAAACAGAATATTGGTTACATGGGATATTAAATAATAAAAAGTGACATAATTTTTGGAAAGGAATATTTTATTTGGGAAATGATATCATTGATTTGGGTTTAAAAAAAATAATATCAAAATGAATCCTTTTGGGTTTTAAAGAAGAAATGATATCGTAATATTATGGTTTTGAAATGGATTATATTCTGGTTTTAAAGTATAAACTATTTTTAAATGACCGCGGTGTTATAATAACGATGGGTTGGCAAAGAGACCGGGATCGGATATGGACATACTCTCTGTCGATACCGAAAACCACTTTGACTAACCGTGTACGCTGTGGAGATTCCAAAATGAAGTAGGTGGTGGCGACGTTTCCTGTAAGGTAAATACGTGGACCCAACTCCCGTGAGTTGGCATAAGGTGGCTAAAACATGAGCGATTCTCAGGCCAATGAGGTCATTCCTCTGATCGGACGCTCCTCTTCGATATTATAATTTGACTTGGATTTGATTCAGTGGCCACTTCTATATTTTGATTTTGGGGAGTTAGTCCGAGGTGGGCGGTAACTGCGGCTACGCGTTTCCACCAGCCTGGATAGCAATTGGTATATCTACCCTGGCATTGCCTAGTTGTGCCGTGTCACCTACCATATCGCGCCTTGTACGAGTTTGGTTTTCTCCCGTAGCCCGTGTGGTATCCTCTAGTGGCTTCCCGATCAGGAGGGGCTATGATATTGGACGGACTACTGGGACTATTACGTGTTAAGGTGGAAAATGTAAAGCCTTAACGCTATTTAAAAGTAAGTTTATTTTATAAATAGACACTATTATAATAGCGCAATATACTACATAGTAAATAGTTTAACGGATCCTTAGGAGATGTAAATCCCGAACATCTCTTGAGTTACTGTACTCATATTTATATTCTGTTTATTTAACTCACATAAGATATTCTAGTCTGACTCGGGTGTTTTTGTCTATTCAAATTCGCTCGGGTCAGTCCGAGCATTTCAGGATAGCAGATT
Source organism: Allium cepa (assembly GCA_030765085.1). NCBI lineage: Eukaryota > Viridiplantae > Streptophyta > Magnoliopsida > Asparagales > Amaryllidaceae > Allium > Allium cepa. Next base: position 721,448,514 of record CM060943.1, read on the forward strand.
TTAGCTTTGGAGGACGAAGACGAAGAATAAGTATTATGTTATATATAGTATTACACCACACTCTTTCTATTCCGCTGCATTGCTTGTATTGGTATGTGTAACTCTGATATTTATTGTAAAAGAAGAATCAAGCTTTTGTAAACTGTTTATGAACTGTATATTTGTTATTATATTTTATCCTTCCGCTGTGAGATTCTGTTTTTGTTTTTATTTCTTCTCTGTTTTTCTTATTTACCCCATAACAATCCGCCCTTGCGTATGCTTTGAATTGGCACGTGTGTCGGTTTAAAGTGTGCAAAAAGGCGGGATGTTACAGCTCTGCTACGATCGCGTGGGAGTTTATGGAATGGAGCCTTGGACCCTTGGAAAGGCTCAATCTATGCTTTCTATTGGAGGTAGGCTCGAGCTTGGTTGATAAAAGGTGTGGCCGTGGGTTGTAGAGGTGAGAAAGAGTGGATTTTTTGTGGTTTTAAAGAGTTTTGATAATATATAGCTACTATATAATTTTAAATTTTGTTTTGCAATAATTTTTTCCATAATTTTTCTTAAGAAAGTGGTCGTTAAACTGGAGTATAAGAAGTGAAAAAGCTTAGGAGTTTCATGGAGAAATGAGGCGAATGAACTGAAGAGAGATGGCTGCTATTTATGGGAAAAAGCAAGGATGAAAATATCATGATGTTTCAACACAAATACATAACCATTTTCTCACCACCGCACTCCCTCCACCTTATCATGCTCAGCCGAAACTTCCTCCCCCATTTGTGTGTGTACCCATGTGCTTGTACTTTGGTGTGTATTATGTTGACTTTGGTTTTACTTAAGGGTGAAGTATTTGGAAAATATCTTGATATTTTGTAATGTATATACATTTAAATATGTAAGTATATGTGTACGTATATATGTGTTCATGTGCATGTGAATGTGTTCATGTATATGTATATGTATGTGTGCATATGTATATCTCAAATGATTCACAATGTTACACAACTTTTCTACGTTGGATCGTTACAGATTTCGATTTCGATTTTTAGTCATATTTTCATTTCTTATTTAATATACATATATACACACGAAGTTTATTAATAATATTTCTATATTAAAGGGCTTATTTAATAATTAAACTCAATTTAAATTCAAAAATCATTTATTCCAAAATAGCGATATTATTGACGATGTCATAAAGAGATTTTATTTTCAAAAATAAAATAAATAATCTTATTAACTATTCTCACTCTAATATATAAATGGATGTATGAATCCAGCTCCGTACAAGATGTCGGCTGGTCTAAGAGCTGTTTATTAATAAAAAAAAAGGTTTTCAGTCATTTTATCGATATATCTTCCAAAGTATATATGTTTGTAAATTAATTGTTCAAAACATTGTTGTTTATGTCAAAATATCTTATATTTGAATATTTCAAAAAAAAATCGGAAGTGATGAATTTACGGGTCAATGCATACTTCGCCTTTAAAAGAATTTCATCCTCGGAATTAAGGATAAGAAGAAATTGACTTGAAAAGTGAACATATATATTTGAAAGGGATTATATGCAAGATATGATAAGCGACCACATCACAGGCATTGAGCATACTATCTCAATACCACATGCAAACTATACATCAATCCTAAACTCAGGATAAGCTTTCTTCATTCTATCCTATGCTTCCCATGTGCAGTCTTCGGCATCACCACTCCATTGAAATTTAACCAACCTTACCACCTTTCTTCTCAATCACTTCACATCATGCTCCATGATTCGAACTAGTCATCTAATAAATCCTAAATTTGGTTCTACTTCTAAATCTTCCTGGGTAGCCATTTCTACATTCTATTCCAAATCATGCACATATTTCTGTAGATGGGATAGGTGAAAGATATTGTCACACCAAACAACCTTTTAGGCAATTCCACACGTTAAGCTAACAGGACAATCCACACAAGAATACAAAGTCTTAAACCGAGAATTCTAAATTTCTACACCTTTGATCAGTGTAACTCTTTTGCCCACTCTGGGCTTCTTTCATCTTCTTTTTGATCTAATATACCTTTTTTGAGGCTGCTTGGATCATATCGGGACGAAGTACTAACCGATCTCCGGTTTTGATCCAGCACGTTGCGGTTCTACATAGATGACAATATAAGCTTCGTACGATGTCATGCCAATACAGGCCATATAGTTGTTATTGTAAGGGAATTCCACGAGATGAAGACAGTTTTGTTATGAACCTCCAAAATGTAAGATACAAGCTCTCGAAAGATCTTCCAATACTCGATTTACCCTTTCAGTTAGCCCTTGGTCTAGGGATGGTATGCGGTGCTTATGCTTAGCTTCGTTCTCAAAGCTATTTGTAATGCCTCTTAGAACTTACCGGTAAAGATTGGGTCTCGATCACTGTAACATATGCGATTTTATCGGGATCCGACGGTCGGCATTCTTACGTCCACTGTATCAAATGCCGCATAATCGAATGCCGGAAAACGGAATTGTTAGGGTTAAAAAGAAGAGGAAGAAGAAAAAAATAGAAGAAGTAAGGAAACAGAACAGAAACAATATCAGAATCTCACAGTTGCAGCGAAACAACATATAACAGACAAATAAATAATCTTTAAAACAAAGAACTATATCAGTTATTACATTATATCACACCATCATCAAAGTGTACAACAACAATATACAACACAACTAAACAATGGACAGTTATACAAACATGTCCCTACAAGTGAATTCTACAGCGGAAAGATAATATCATATACAAGTAATACGTCTTGCCATCCAGCTCGCCACTTGAGCTTCAAAGCACTTCTGAATCCAGAATGACCTGATAACCTGACTCTAGGCTTCCCGTGTGGAAATTGATGGGCACCCAGAGTTTAGGAAGAGAACAATAAACTCCAGGTCAGTCATGGGACTAGTGTGAGAACTCAAAACAGTAATTTATCTTTTAAAACAACAACAACAATGGAAGTGAAAACATATCCATAATGCTTTGGAAAATGAAACTACCATAAGGCCTCCCTGCACACACACAATGCAAACGCAGAATTGGAGGAGATTTCTCCTTATGATAGTCAAAGATGCTTACTACGCAAAACAAATCATTTTTGATATTATTATTAGTGCATAGTGATGAAAACATTTCAAAAATATAATATAAATCTTAGCCAGCATAGGTACCATTATATTATGCCTGCTATAGCTACCATATTAAATGGCAGGTTCTACAAATAAAACCGTACAAGGCTCGTATTGTTTCTCTGGATTTCCAACAAATGGTCAGGCTATGGAATTTCCTACTGCCACATGGGATCGCCTCTGGCGGGACGTCCCGAGAACTTAACCAGCCCTCTGCCAACACAAGGCCGGGTTACCTTTGTAACTAGGTAACTACTACACGAATATGCCACTCCCCAGTCCTTTGGGACCTTTATCCGAGGACCCTCGATCACCAAGCAACAACCACACAGAAAAATGAGATTGGAGTAACCACATAGGTTAAGCATCATGGCTCCATACCTGACACCACCCTTTTCCAAAAGGAAATGACATACCCTAAAGGGCGCGACCCTCATAACCTTGCCGCATATTCCTGTTTCACGATTTCCGGGGTGTGAGGTCTGATGAAGTCTCATCCACAAAGCTACGCCATTTCACAAAGCCACGCTTTGATCAACAAATGATCAATAAATAATCATCACACAACAACACTCAGCATGCCACATTACCAAATTGGGAATATATTGCTGATAACCTTCAACTACAAAACCTCTAAGCTCGTATGTCTCAGAGAAGGGTGTTAAGCTAAGAGAATAAATTCTCCGCCACCAACAGAGATGTATTTGAAAGAAATCTGATTTATATCTCAAAATGTAATGTCAGACACGTAACCATACAAGTCTGTTCCTGGTTCGAACAGAACCGAAGGCACTTCAAAAGAAGCCCTTGCAATCCGGGTATTCACAATCCCGATCGAATTTCCCATCACAAAGGAAATCTCCATACCGTAGCTAACGGTGCAGAGACAATCGATAGGTCATCCTATCGTTTTCACAAATACCCGGTCTTCAACACCGGTCTTCAATGTTATCCATTACGTCGCATCATTATTCGGAATGGGTAATCCGAATAACGAGCGCAATAATTTAAAAATAAGTGTAGCATTCAATTTAAACCAATTCACAACAAATATCCATTTAAGGATCAATATTGATAGTCGGTTATTTAACTATCAATCAATATTCACAACATCACCCGATTTCCAATAATTTCCCAAATTATTTATTTTCAGAAATATCTTTACAAGATGTAATTTCCACACTTCAACCATTTGAAAACAAATTTCAAATCACTTTTCACCTTTACAACTTTCATTTCAAAATGGTTCATTTAAACCAATTAAATAAATCCTTACCGATTTACTTTAAATTTACGTCCCAAATTCGTAAATTTATTTCCACACTTAAAAAATAAATCAATGTTTATTTTTTTAAAACAAATTTCCCTTATAAATTTCCATTGTGAATTTACATTTTCAAATATTCACTTTTCATACGATTTTTCAAATCGATTTCAATCATTCACTTTCAACTTATCTTTAAAAGATATAATCTCAAAACATTCACTTCATATTGGAAGACATTTCCATACTTATTTAATAATAAGTAATTCACCAATCTATTTATTTTAACATTTGTAAAATATTTAATATACTTAAATCACAATTAAGTATATATTTTATTCTTTAAGGAAAACATCTTCTTAAACCCATTTATTTGAGTCAAAAGGAATGTTGCGTAAAACATCGTTACGACAACCCAAAATCGCTAATATAGGGATTCGAAATTTAAGATAGATATATAAACCCCATACTACACAAAACTTTTCCTTTCGGAAATCATTTACTATAACAACAGTGTTATAGTCCACCATTTCCTTCTATTTCTCGAAAACGTCTATTTCAACAATGAATGTTGAAATCTATGGTTTCGATACTTAATACATTTTAAAACATTTTTTTAATCTTTTTAATTCTATTTGAAATATCAGTTTCCCAAAATATTTCTTTAATATATTATTCACCGTCCAAAATCGTGAATATACTTCGTTAACCAAATTCAATTTCTAAATATTTTATTTAAAGCATTATTCATTGTTCAAAATCGTGGATATATTTCCTTTAATAAGCTATAATAATTAAACTTATCAAAATAGGTCGATTTCGGATTCATAAAACAACGTTTATAAATTCCATTTATACTTTATAACAAATTCACTTATAAAATCACTTTAACAAATTCTATCTATATCCCATTTACACGCCAAAATCCAATTTATAAGTTAATTACCCATAAATCTTTTATTTTTCAAAATCTATTCATTTTATAACTTCACAATTTATAAATCTATAGATTTCATCCACTTATGAAATCCATTTATACTTCATTTTAATACATATAAAAACTCGTTTTATAATCCCAACATTTTAATTTATAAATATCAATTTTTATAAATCTTTTATATAAATCATTTATAATAATTCAAAAATCCCAATTTAACCCATTTTATAAATTAATCAACTACTTGATGCAAAAATCACATTTCGGTTATACTTCAAAAAAATCATAATTTTTATTACATAAAAATTACAACGTTTATTTATTTAAAATGAATCAATTCCAAAATTAAATATTGTTATGAATTCTCAACTTAAATTTTCAAAATCCAATTTTATTTATTCCCGGCATCTAACGATACCAAAAATATATTTGGCTAAATTTAGCCTTTAATGATTTCAATCACAAAGATAATCACGCGGATTATAAATAGATCAACACAACAACATTGAAACAAATTCAATCATGTGAGGAATCCAGTTGGATCCCTCCAACCTGTTTCCCTGCATCCACAGATGTTAGCACAATACCAATCCCGCTTCAAGACGGAATATCGCAGTATATGGGATTTATAAAATACTATCCGCTATTATGCGGCGCAATACGGTCTCATCCGCTATATAATGCGGGAAATCAACTCCAAGCACATATATAATACCGATTCCAATCAAGTTGGAATTATCATGGTCCGCTTAATATACGGCGTGTATGGTCTATTTCAATACAACAGATAATAACTATCATCCAATCACACAATCAAGCAATTTGAAATCTAACTATTTAAAATTTAAATCGAACAATTCGATCGAGTGAGAATTTCTCACCTGATTCCAATAATAGTTTCAGCATTTTATTTCGAATAAAATTAAACGTGCGTTTAATTTTACCCGAAATTATCACTAGCTCCAAACGACTCCAAACCAGCTCTATTGCGTAGTGCTCGACGAAACGATTGCAACGCAATTCGTTTCGTAATTTTCCAACCTCGTATGAAAGAGATATCGCATTTTAAAGTTTACACGAATTTAACTATATATTAATTTACAATTTTATTTTAATATTTTATACCCAATACATCAGGGCCGTGCAAATCCAAACTCTAGATCATGGCCGCAAAGTTTGTCTTCTTCGTTCCAGGTGATATACGAACGCATGCTAACCCATTGCCGTCTTCTTAGGGTTAGATATCGCGGCCTCTACGACAAGCTTTAGGTCGATCAACAACCACCACTCCAACGCCCATCACACGAGCTACAACCACCATGAATGCGGCAGAGCTCGGCCTCCCCTGCATCTCGAATTTCGTGTGCGACTTTCGGCCCTTCGAGCTCAATTTGCCGACGATCCAAAGCTCCATTAACGATCATCACCGTTGAGATTAAAGATCTTGACGTGCTCTACGACTTTCATGTTGAAGGTTTCTCATATTGATTCACGGATTTGAAGAAATCAGAGGAAGAACGAGAACAATTTTCAGCCATTAATATTGTTTACTGGCGGCTAGGGTTATAGTTTAGGGTTTGGTGTTTGCAAATGAAATAAGCCAAGTCCTTTTATAGAAAACTCTCAAATTACTATTCACTCGAAATTTTCCGAACTCCAAATCTCGCACGGTGACCTACGTTTCTAGGGTTTGCCCCGCGTTTCGGACACAATGGAATAGGTATTGAGAGCCAATTCGATCATCTGTGCGAGTTACGACAATAAACGATCCAATTTAAATTAAACAGATTAAACCAAATTTCTATGCGTTTTGGCTTGCCTCGGACAAACCGTAAACCCGATTGACACGAAATTTGAAATCTTGCAACCAAATAACATTACCGACCCGACGAAACTGGTTTCGTCGAAATCCAAGACTATTTGAAAAATGGCTATTTTCACTAGCCGATTAAATATTTAAATATTCAATTTCTGCAATTTAACTTTTAAGTCAATTTTAAAAGTTCACAAACATTGTTCTAACTCCAATATGATTTAATATAACTTTATAAATCATTTCACATTATACCCAATTCCCAATTTTTCTGTAATTTCAAATATTAAATTGCGGATTTAATTATCCAATTAAATCTAAATATTCGAAAAATAAATTTTTCGACTTATAAATTTTACCTGTTGATATTTAAAATCAATTAAATATCTGAATTTCAAATGACAGAAATCCTGGGTCGTTACAATCTTCCCCCCTTAAAAGAATTTCGTCCTCGAAATTACCAAGTAAGAAAAAGTTTTGAAATCCATTTACTTTTCAAAACAAACCGTTCAAATTTGATTTACAAATCTCTTAAGTGCTTACTTCCAAAATCCATAGTTAAACCTCTTACCATAACTTTACTAAGTTTTCAAATCCATATACTGTTATCTTTTCAAAATCAACTATATCGTTTAACTTTTAACTTCAAATCAGAACTTAGTTTTCACAAATTTTTTTCCAAAATTTCCCTAAAATTTTCTAATGCCTTAAATTTTCAAAAAATTTCGCCATAACCTCCTTTGTGTGAAGGAGCTTTTACAATATCATAATATATATAAATATATATACATCGACCCACACGGTCGGAAAATAGAAAAACAGTTCATATTTCCTATTTTTATTGCGTAGGCGTACCTTTTTAGCATTTTTAAGCAAAGCAGTATTTATTTAGCATTTTGCGCAACCAAATCTTGCTAACTATAGCCCCAGTACATGTACTTACTCAATATAAACACGTAAGTGACATATATAAGAAGTTATTAACATTTTACTCTTTTAACCAACTACAAGACATGCATATTAAAAGAAATGCATACTAAGCAAGGTTTATAAACAACTTATATGATTTCGACATTACTTATAATTGTTTACAGCCAATTCATATATAACGACATTCATTTATTCATTTCCAATTAGTTTACATTCACTAATTTACATTCACATTTGTTCACTTTCAATTCAAATCAATTTCCATTCGATTTAAATTTACTTAACTTCCAATTTGAATTTAATTGCTTTAGCTTTCAATTTTATTCATTCAATTGCATATGAATTTCTATTCAATCAATTAACAATAATCTAACAACCAATGTATAACCAACACAACTAAATTTATTCACTTTACATTCAACATTCATATTCACTTCGTTTACCTTCAATTTGGTTTACCATTCAATTAGCCGTAAATGAATTTACACTTATATCCATTATTTCATATCAATATATTACATTCGATTGATTAATATTCAATTCATTAGTTCAATTACCAATTTATTTTACAAATAAAGTTGAATCTCCTTTATATAATTCAAGTTTATATTCATTTAATTCACTTTATTATTTTACTTCGATACCAAAATCAACTTCATTCAACATTACTTAAGTTATATCCATTTCAAATTTCCACTTATAAATCCAATTCAGATTCCAACTCTAAAGTAAGTTCTATTTTATTTTTTACCAAAGTCAATTTTATCACTTATTCAGATTCATACCTCGTTTTGCTTAAAAAGTTGTTTGACCATTTTAATAATTGGTTTTACTTACATCTTCATATTTAATAAGTTATACAACATATTATTCAACTTCCAAATCTGATTTAATTTATTTGGCTTCCTTTAGTTAAATTTCACATCATATATTTTATCATACTAATTCAAATTTATTTCAACTTTACTAAAATTAAATCTTTATTTCATATTACAAGTTCAAAACTTGATAACTTATATTCATCAATTTCAACTTGGATTTTAATTTCAAATTTGTTTATCACAACAAAATTCAATTTCAATTTACTATGATAGCAAATCCATCACACAGAAACTCGAAAATGATACTGATGATGCTGCAGTCATCGCCCTTATTATTCCCCAGCAACAGTAGTGAATCCAATGCTTTAAATTCTTTTAAAATTTTCCTTTATTTATAAATCACATTTATAAATCTTGCTTATATAATTTCACTATCTCCCTTTACTTATACAAGAATATTCCATAATTGTAAATCATTTCAATTATAATTCTATACTTATACAATTATTGCTTTTATATAATTTATTCTTTCACAATTGTTGTTTTTATTCATATTATTTGAACAACTTTGATTCACTTATATATTTTCTTACATTTTCAACAATCAAACAATTCAATTTATTATATACACTTTGATAATTCTAAAAAATTATTCCTTTATATATATAAAATATAATTGAGGTAAAATTATTTCATTTACCCAATTTAAAATGATACTATGTTGGTTTATCTCGTTTAAAAGTTTAGAAACCCCTATCGATACAGTTAGCTAGACTGCACCGACCAGAATCTATAAACAATCAACTGATAAGTCAATACGATACAAAACAATTTCATATCCACTAACAAATATGATCCATATCTATTATTACACTCAACTCATTCTAGAGTACTACCGACTCTATCTCTAATGAGTAATCCCCAACAGAGCCAAGGTTGTCGCTTAACAATATGCTCTAATACCAAATGTAACATATGCGATTTTATCAGGATCCGAAGGTCGGCATTCTTACATCCACTGTATCAATTGCCGCATAATCGAATGTCGAAAAACGGAATTGTTAGGGTTAAAAAGAAGAGGTAGAAGAAAAAGATAGAAGAAGTAAGGAAACAGAACAGAAACAATATCAGAATCTCACAGTCGCAGCGGAACAACATATAATAGACAAATAAACAATCTTTAAAACAAAGAACTATATCAGTTATTACATTATATCACATCATCGTCAGAGTGTACAACAACAATATACAACACAACTAAACAATGGACAGTTATACAAACATGTCCCTACAAGTGAATTCTACAGCGGAAAGATAGTATCATATACAAGTAATACGTCTCGCCATCCAGCTCGCCACTTGAGCTTCAAACCACTTCTGAATCCAGAATGACCTGATAACCTGACTCTAAGCTGCCCGTGTGGAAATTGGTGGGCACCCAGAGTTTAGGAAGAGAACAATAAACTCCAGGTCAGTCATGGGACTGGTGTGAGAACTCAAAACAGTTATTTATCTTTTAAAACAACAACTGCAATGGAAGTGAAAAAATATCCGCAATGCTTTTGAAAAATGAAACTACCATAAGGCCTCCCCGCACACACACAATGCAAACGTAGAATTGGAGGAGATTTCTCCTTATGATAGTCAAAGATGCTTACTACACAAAACAAATCATTTTTGATATTATTATTAGTGCATAGTGATGAAAACATTTCGAAAATATAATATAAATCTTAGCCAGCATAGGTACCATTATATTATGCCTGCTATAGCTACCATATTAAATGGCAGGTTTTACAACTAAAACCGTACAAGACTCGTATTGTTTCTTTGGATTTCCAACAAATGGTCAGGCTAAGGAACTTCCTACTGCCACATTGGATCGCCTCTGGCGGGACGTCCCGAGAACTTAACCAGCCCTCTGCCAACACAAGGCCGGGTTGCCTTTGTAACTAGGTAACTACTACACGAATATGCCACCCCCCGGTCCTTTGGGACCTTTATCCGAGGGCCCTCGATCACCACACAACAACCACACAGAAAAATGAGATTGGAGCAACCACATAGGTTAAGCATCAGGGCTCCATACCTGACACCACCATTTTCCAGAAGAAAATGACATACCCTAAAAGGCGCGACCCTCATAACCTTGCCGCATATTCCTGTTTCGACGATTTCCGAGGTGTGAGGTCTGATGAAGTCTCATCCACAAAGCTACGCCATTTCACAAAGCCACGCTTTGATCAATAAATAATCATCACGCAGCAACACTCAGCATGCCACATTACCAAATTGGGAATATATTGCTGATAACCTTCAACTACAAAACCTCTAAGCTCGTACGTCTCGGAGAAGGGTGTTAAGCTAAGAGAATAAATTCTCCGCCACCAACAGAGATGTATTTGAAAGAAATCTGCTTATATCTCAAAATGTAATGTCAGACACGTAACCATACAAGTCTGTTCCGGGTTCGAACAGAACCGAATGCACTTCAAAAGAAGCCCTTGCAATCCGGGTATTCACAATCCTGATCGAATTTCCCATCACAAAGGGAATCTCCATACCGTAGCTAACGGTGCAGAGACAATCGATAGGTCATCCTATCATTTTCACAAAACCCGGTCTTCAAAACCGGTCTTCAATGCTATCCATTACGTCGTATCACTATTCAGAATGGGTAATCCAAATAACAAGCGCAATAATTTAAAAATAAGTGTAGCATTCAATTTCAACCAATTCACAACAAATAGCCATTTAAGGGTCAATATTGATATTCGGTTATTTAACTATCAATCAATATTCACAACATCACCGGATTTCAAATAATTTCCCAAATTATTTATTTTCAAAAATATCTTTACAAGATACAATTTCCACACTTCAACCATTTGAAAACAAATTTCAAATCACTTTTCATCTTTACAACTTTCATTTCAAAATGGTTCATTTAAACCAATTAAATAAATCCTTACCGATTTACTTTAAATTTACGTCCCAAATTCGTAAATTTATTTCCACACTTCAAAAATAAATCAATGTTTATTTTTTAAACAAATTTCCCTTATAAATTTCCATTGTGAATTTACATTTTCGAATATTCACTTTTCATACGATTTTTCAAATCGATTTCAATCATTCACTTTCAACTTATCTTTAAAAGATATAATCTCAAAACATTCACTTCATATTGGAAAAAATATCCATACTTATTTAATAATAAGTAATTCACCGATCTATTTATTTTCAACATTTGGAAAATATTTAATATATTTAAATCACAATTAAGTTTATATTTTATTCTTTAAGGAAAACATCTTCTTAAACCCATTTACTTGAGTCAAAACGAATGTTGCATAAAACATCGTTACGACAACCCAAAATCGCTAGTATAGGGATTCAAAATTTAAGATAGATATATAAACCCCAATACTATACAAAACTTTTCCTTTCGGAAATCATTTACTATAACAACAGTGTTATAGTCCACCATTTCTTTCTGTTTCTCGAAAACGTCTATTTCAACAATGAATGTTGAAATCTATGGTTTCAATACTTAATACATTTTAAAACATTTTTTGAATCTTTTTAATTCTATTTGAAATATCACTTTCCCAAAATATTTCTTTAATATATTATTCACCGTCCAAAATCGTGAATATACTTCGTTAACCAAATTCAATTTCTAAATATTTTATTTAAAGCATTATACATTGTTCAAAATCGTGGATATATTTCCTTTAATAAGCTATAATAATTAAACTTATCAAAATAGGCCGATTTCGGATTTATAAAACAACGTTTATAAATTCCATTTATACTTTATAACAACTTCACTTATAAAATCACTTTATTAACAAATTCTATCTATATCCCATTTACACGCCAAAATCCAATTTATAAGTTAGTTACCCATAAATCTTTTATTTTTAAAAATCTATTCATTTTATAACTTCACAATTTATAAATCTATAGATTTCATCCACTTATGAAATCCATTTATACTTCATTTTAATACTTATAAAAACTCGTTTTATAATCCCAACATTTTAATTTATAAATATCAATTTTTATAAATCTTTTATATAAATCATTTATAATAATTCAAAAATCCCAATTTTACCCATTTTATAAATTAACCAACTACTTATTTCAAAAATCACATTTCGGTTATACTTCAAAAAAATCATAATTTTTATTACATAAAAATTGCAACGTTTATTTATTTAAAATGAATCAATTCCAAAATTAAATATTATTATGAATTCTCAACTTAAATTTTCAAAAATCCAATTTTATTTATTCTCGGCATCTAACGATACCAAAAATATATTCGGCTAAATTTAGCCTTTAATGATTTCAATCACAAAGATAGTCACGCGGATTATAAATAGATCAACACACAACATTGAAACAAATTCAATCATGTGAGGAATCCAGTTGGATCCCTCCAACCTGTTTCCCTGCATCCACAGATGTTAGTACAATACCAATCCCGCTTCAAGACGGAATATCGCAGTATATGGGATTTATAAAATACTATCCGCTATTATGCGACGCAATACGGTCTCATCCGCTATATAATGCGGGAAATCAACTCCAAGAACATATATAATACCGATTCCAATCAAGTTGGAATTATCGTGGTATATGTGTTTAATAAATAACATCCGCTTAATATACGGCGTGTATGGTCTATTTCAATACAACAGATAATAACTATCATCCAATCACACAATCAAGCAATTTGAAATCTAACTATTTAAAATTTAAATCGAACAATTCGATCGAGTGAGAATTTCTCACCTGATTCCAATAATAGTTTCAGCATTTTATTTCGAATAAAATTAAACGGGCGTTTAATTTTACCCAAAATTATCACTAGCTCCAAACGACTCCAAACCAGCTCCATTGCGTAGTGCTCGACGAAACGATTGCAACGCAATTCGTTTCGTAATTTTCCAACCTCTTATGAAAGAGATATCGCATTTTAAAGTTTACACGAATTTAACTATATATTAATTTACAATTTTATTTTAATATTTTATACCCAATACATCAGGACCGTGCAAATCCAAACTCTAGATCGTGGCCGCAAACTTTGTCTTTTTCGTTCCAGGTGATTCACGAACGCATGCTAATCCATTGCCGTCTTCTTAGGGTTAGATATCGCGGCCTCTACGACAAGCTTTAGATCGATCAACAACCACCACTCCAACGCCCATCACACGAGCTACAACTACCATGAATGTGGCAGAGCTTGGCCTCATCTGCATCTCGAATTTCGTGCGCGACTTTGGGCCCTACGAGCTCAATTTGCCGACGATCCAAAGCTCCATTTACGATCACCACCGTTGAGATTAAAGATCTTGACGTGCTCTATGCCTTTCATGTTGAAGGTTTCTCATATTGATTCATGGATTTGAAGAAATCAGAGGAAGAACGAGAACAATTTTCGGCCATTAATACTGTTTACTGGCGGCTAGGGTTTTAGTTTAGGGTTTGGTGTTTGCAAATGAAATAAGCCAAGTCCTTTTATAGAAAATTCTCAAATTACTATTCACTCGAAATTTTCCGAACTTCAAATCTCGCGCGGTGACCGGCGCTTTTAGGGTTTACCCCGCGTTCCGGACACAATGGAATAGGTATTGAGAGCCAATTCGATCATCTGTGCGAGTTACGGCAATAAACGATCTAATTTAAATTAAATTGATTAAACCAAATTTCTATGCGTTTCGGCTTGCCCCGGACAAACCGTAAATTCGATTGACACGAAATTTGAAATCTTGTAATAATATAACATTATGGATCCAATGAAACTGGTTTCGTCGAAATCCGAGACTATTTGAAAAATGGCTATTTTCACTAGTCGATTAAATATTAAAATATTCAATTTCTGCAATTTAACTTTTAATTCAATTTTAAAAGTTCACAAACATTGTTCTAACTCCAATATGATTTAATATAACTTTATAAATCATTTTTAATCACATTAAACCCAATTCCCAATTTTTCTGTAATTTCAAATATTAAATTGCCGATTTAATTATCCAATTAAATCTGAATATTCGAAAAATAAATTATTCGACTTATAAATATTACTTGTTGATATTTAAAATTAATTAAATATCTGAATTTCAAATGACAGAAATTCTGGGTCGTTACAATCACTGACTATACTACTTGGAACACCATGTAATCGAACTATTTCCCTCATGTATATTTTTGCAAAACTTACATTTATTCTTGTTGGTATTACTGCGATAAAGTGTGTGCTTTTGGTTAATCGATCTACGATAACCCAAAAGCCTTTATTTCCCTTTCTTGATCGAGGTATGCCGTCGATGAAATCCATCGATGTTTGGTCCTATTTCCAAGTTGGAATTTCAAGTGGTTGAAGTAATCCAGCAGTCTTTGCTTATCGCTTTTGATCTGTTGATAATTTGCACATTTTCTAATATGGATAGAGATATCCCTTTTCATACGGTCCCACCAAAATGTCTTCTTCATATCTCGATACATTTTGGTAACTCCAAGATGTATAAAAAGTCGAGAATTGTGACATTCTATTAAAACTTCTTGTCTTATCCCGTCGACATTTGGGACGCATACTATACCATTCATCCTTAATATTCCTTGATCATCTACCTTGAATCCTATCCATCTTCTTGGTATTTTGTTTTTATCCACTGCTTTGACCATCTCTCGAATAAACATATCTCTGAGTTAGTTCTCTCTTATACGGTTAATCAAAGTTGGATGTACTATCAAATAAGCTATAATGGCATGCCTTCTGCTTAATGCATCCGCTACCACATTGGCTTTCACAGACGTATATAGGATATCTAAATCATATGGCGTGAGAGGTTCTAGCCTACGCGGGTAGTCTCATATTCAAGTCTTTTTAAGTCAAAAGATACTTCAAAGATTTATGATCAGTGAAGAGTTTAAACTTCTCACCTATTTAAAGAAGGAATATTATTTACCAAAGTCAAACAAAGTTTATCAAAGTGAACTATTGGAAATTCTTACCCAGTAAATAATGTCTTCAAATCTTTAGTCCGAACACAACGGCTAATAATTTTAAGTCGTGTGTTACACAATTTTGCTCATGCATCTTTAACTGACTGCTAGCATATGCGATAACCTTTCCATGTTACATCAGTACCGCGCCTACTCCTTCACCACAAGCATTACTATATTCGGTTAAATGGCCACTTTTATCAATAATACTCAGAACTGGAGTGGTGGTTTACCTTTTCTTATGTTCCTAATAAAATGCTTCTTTACATTTCGGCATACATTCAAGTTTAACATCCTTTATAGTCGACTACGTCAAGTGATGAAAAATCTTGGAGAAGTCCTGAATACATCTCCGGTAGTATCCTTCCAATCCTAAGAAGCTGCGAATATCCTTCCAACTTTTTGGTTGCTTCCAATCTAGAAAGACTGTAATTTTCCCGGGATCAACTGAGATTCCTTCCTTAGACACAACATGTCCAAGGAACCTTATGTTTTCTTCCCAAAAGTGGCATTTTGACAATATTACCTTGAGCACATTCCTCCCTCATATTTCTAGTACAATCCCTAAATGTCTTTCGTGTTCTTCTTCGATCTTTGAATATATAAGAACATCATCAATACAAACCAGCATGAATTTATGGAGTACATCTCTGAATACTCTATTCATAAGGTCCACAAAATAAGCAGGTGCATTGGTTAGCCCAAAAGGCATAACCAACCACTCGTAGAAATCATTTGGTCCTTTGAATGCAGTTAAAGAAATACAATCTTCTGCTATCCATAATTGATGGAATCCTGTAGCTAGGTCCTTTTTGGAGAATATTCGAGCACCATGAAATCGATCAAACAAGTCATTAGAGTATCGTTTTCACCCTAGAGGGGGGTGAACAGGGTGATGCTAAATGTTTAATGTGGAATTAAAAATAAAAACAGAAAGGAATGAAGTAAAGATCACACACAGTTTTACCCTCCTTCGGCAACAACTTGCCTACGTGCTGCCCCCAAGGTTTCTACTAGAAATTAAGTAATCAGAAGTTTATAAAGCACAGTAAACTTGCGATACCCGCTAACTTGATTAACCTAACTCAAAGCTCAAAATCCTACCACAACTCAGCTACTGAGTTGCGAATTCTCCAAACTACGCCATGTAGTTCGTAACCTTGTTAAAATAGAGTCTAATTTAAATAAGAAACAAAAACAAAAAAACAACTAAAATAAATAAACAAACCCTAGTAGTTATACGACCCAAAAAAATATTAAAAGAAAATAACGTATATGGTCCGCATAAAAATATAAACGAGTTTCCTTTTATTTATCTTCTGGCTTGTCCATGCAATCTTGTTTCCTTTCGCTCTGGAGTTAGGGATTGTTGGTTTGAAGCCGCCTATTAAATTGATCGATTTGCGGTGATAATTTCGCTTCGATTTTCTTTGTCAATCGATTCTTTGGCTTTGATGGCTTGCGGCTTCTTCGATGTCGAGTTCGAATGATGTCTTGAATTGTAGGTGATTTTATGCCTTTTCGATTTTGATTATGCTCGACTTGATTATTTTCGAACTTGTGATTTTTCCGATGATGAAATTTGGAATTTATAGGGAATGAAAACTATAATTTCATTCGTATATTTTGGCTTGAATTCTTCAATTACTTAGCTTAGCCATTAGATTTTTGTTTGAACGATTATGATGATTCCGACTTGTTCAATGGTTGAATATATTCAAATTTGTTTGAGACAGTTCCATTTTTTTCTCTAGTTCCATTCTTTTCTGAAAATTTTGGATTTTTTGAACAATTCAATGAATTCTTCGTTTGGCAAATTTGAATTCTTTGTTGAAGTATGACCTTGTTCAAACTGCTACTTTTTCTAGTCCTTGACTGATTCATGACCCAAGGCTTTGATTTTTTTTTCATTTTTATATGCTTACACACGTATATATGCATAATTATGCATATATGTCATTGTGCTTGTTGTGTTTGGTCTGGTTCCACATGCCTGAATCCTGAATTAAAAATAAAAATAGAAAGTAATGCAGTAAAGATCACACACTGTTTTACCAGCTTCGGCAATAACCTTCTTACGTGATGCCCTCAAGGTTTCTACTAGAAATTAAGTAATCAGATGCTTACAATACACACATAAATGTGCGATACCGCTAAGTTGATTAACCTAATTATAAGCTCAAAACTCTTCCACAACTCAGCAACTGAGTTGTGATTTCTCAGAACTATGCCACGTAGTTTGTAACCTAGTTAAAGTAGAGTCCGATTTAAATAAGAAATAAAAACAAACAAAACAACTAAAATAAAAAAAAACTCTAATACTTATACGGCCCAAACAAATATTAAAATAAAATAACGTATATGGCCCACTTAAAAATATAAACGAGTTCCCTTTTATTTATCTTCTGGCATGTCCATGCGGTCATGTTTCCTTTCGATCTGGAATTTGGGTTTATTGATTTAAAGCCTCCTATTAAATTGATCGATTTACAGTGATGATTTCGCTTCGATTTGCTTCGTTAACCATTCTCTGGCTTTGATAGCTTGCGGCTGCTTCGATGCCGAGTTCGAATGATGTTTTGAATTCGTAGGTGATTTTGTCCCTTTTCGATTTTGATTATGCACGACTTGATTATTTTCGAACTCGTGATTTTTCCGATGATGAAATTTGGAGTTTATAGGGAGCAAAACCTACAATTTCATTCGTATATTTTGGCTTGAATTCTTCAATTGCTTTGAACAGCTGTTCGATTTTTTCTTGAATGATTGTGATGATTCTGACTTGTTCAATGGTTGAATATGTTCGAATTTGTTTGAGTCAGTTCCTTTCTTTTCTCCAGTTCCTTTCTTTCTTGGCAATTTTCGATTTTTTGAACAATTCAATGTTGTTTTTTTCATTTGGAAATTTTCAATTCATTGTTGAAGTATGACCTTGTTCAAATTACTAATTTTTCTATTCCTTGACCGGTTCATGACACACGAATTTGATTTTCTTCATTTTTATATGCTTATTTACACGTATGCATACATACATGCATATGCATATGCATAATTATGTATATATGTCACTGTACTTACTATGTCTGGTCTGGTTCCACATGCCTGAATCCCTGAATGACTGAACTGATATATGGGTATACATACATACATACATACATACATATATACATACATACATACATACATACACACACACACACATGTGTATAAGTGAGTGTATGGTTGTTGTGGCTATGCTCTTGACCATGTCTTATGCACTTGAAGTCTGGTTCGATTTCATGTTGCGTTGCTTTGCAATTTGGTTCAAGATTTTGTTGTGTACTTTATATTGTTATCATCCTAGTTCTTGTGTTTGAATTGCTTCATGTTAAATTGCATTTCTTCGAGCCATTTCACTTACCTGGTCCGTGATTCATTATGTGGTGGTCTAGTTTATGAGTTGTTGTAATGTTGAGTTGCACTTGAACAATGATAGTCTGATTTTGCTCATTGATGTGTTATTGCAGTCTGGTTTCATTGTGTTGTATGTGTTCATGCCTATGTTTCTGTGATCATGCCTGAAATGATTCATGTGTGTCACTCTATGTTGCCTTATTAGACTTGAGGTCTGGTTCAGTTCCAGTGTGTATGGTTGCACATGTTCACTTGCATTTGTTTGGAGCACCTTATACCTGATCTAATGTTGTTGTAGTCTAGTTGCATGCCTGAGTCATTGTAGTATGAAACCATTAAAGTCAGGTTGGCGCACTTTGTATTTTCTGACCTATTGTTGAGGCTTCATGGATTCTCTTATCCCTGAATTCTGATTTTGCTGTGTGAACTTCTTTCGCACTATTCTGGTCTGATTGTTATTGTGGTTTTGTTCTGGTCGAGACTTCATATGTACATTGATTAGAGAACTACAGTAATGTTGGTTTCTTTTGCATTTGCACTTGAGTTGAACCCAGTGTAGGCTTAGGTTTGACCTTGTGCTCACATGTCCCTGCAATTTTAACAAGAAGGTGTATATCGTTGTGCATGACATTGTGGCATGTACAGTGATGCATTATGCATGTCATAAGTTATTCATGCAAGATGAGTTAAAAATGACGATGAACAATCCAAATAACCATGGAAAATAATATTTTCAAACACACACTCCATTGTGCACTGCAAAGTATTTGCGAAAATATTTCCTTTTCAATTTCATTATTTTGCAAAATATTTCTTTTTCAATTTTACCGTTCTGCAAAATATTTGCGAAATATTTCTTTTTCAATTTTATTGAGTCGGCGTTTATTTTGCAAATACTTCAGACACTTGATACAGGATGGAATAGAGTTGAAGATCAAATACGAGTGATAAGTGAATTATATAGTGACAATTGTACTGTAATTGAAGTTGTATTGTAATTGAAAATTTATAAATGTAATGAGAGCTCAAATTTGTACTACTTGAATTTGTAATAAAATATTTGTTTGAATAAAATATTAAAAAAAAAGAATTTCGAGTTATTAATTTTTATTCAATAAATAATTATTTAATTATGTGGAAAAATAAAATAGTTCAATAACAAATATATTTAAACAATATGTCTATTATCATCAAAAAAACATAGGCTAATGTATTCTACAGTCATCAATATAAGGTAGATGATACTTCTTCTTAATCATTTGCTTATTTAGGTCTCGAAGTCTACACAAAATATTAGGGAGCTATCTGACTTTGCAACAAAAACTACTACTGAGCTCCAACTTGAGCGACTTGGTCTAGTTAGTCCTTTCCTTAACATTTCATCCATTTGATTCATCAATTCATTTACTTCCTTATGGTCCATTCTTCGAGAAGAACGAGAAATAGACGTCGTACCGAAAATCAAGTCGATTTGAAACTCAACTTCCCTATGTGGGGTAAAATTTTAACTTCCTCAAAAACATCCAAAAAATTGTTAATAATTAATATTTCTTCTAGACGTTTTAAAACGAATTTAGGGCATACATAAAACTATCCATTACTGGACTTGATTCGTCACACGTTATTTTAAAAGGTTCGCTTCATTTATTTTCCAAATGCACCATCCTTTTAACACAATCAGGAACAACCGTATATCAAGATAACCAATCCATACCATGTATAATCTCAAATCCAATAAAATTGAGGACGATTAGGTCATAGATTTTTTTTGGATAGGTAGGCAACTTGTACTTTTTCACAAACTATACCGAGATTAGTTTTACCATCTATGGGGTGAGAGACATAGATAGAGATATCCAATATCTTTGTGGTAAGTTTCAATTTATTAACTAGTTCTTTAGAAATAAAATTGTGGGAAACCACGGTATCAAATAATACTCTAACTAGATGTTCGTTAATACAAATTTACCTTCAAAAACTGTAACAGCCCACAATTTTGTAAATATTTTTGAATTTATTTTTATTTGAAAGCTTTGATTTTTAATTATTAAAAAATTGAAATTTTGGAATTTTCAAATGTAAGTTTGCAATTTTTTATAATTTGTTTTCCAAATACAATAAAATAAACAATTTCTGAAAATTTTGTATTTTGGTCAACTCTAGTCAAATTTAAATTTTGGTTTAAAATTTTAAATTTGATTTTTTTAATTTTAATCTTTTTCTTTGAAGTAGAATATATTTCTGTTATCCATTCTGCTTTTTGTTTCATTTAGTTTGATTTATACTTTTAGATTTGGATAAATTACAACGTTTTACAGGCAATAAATTTCTGTACTTTTATTATATATATTTTATATTTTTCCTATATCTATCTCTGTTTTATCTTTCTATTTATTTGTCTAGACTTTTATTGTATTTATTGGAATTTATTTGTTTATATCTTTTATAAATGGCTAGAGAAAATCAAGGGGGCACACGTTACATTGTTTAAATTCACCTTTTTATTTCCTAACCTCTTTATTAATTTCCTAGCCATTTCCTCCTCATTCCCAGCTATGAATTACTCTACTCATAGCTGTACATATCTAGTTAAAAATTCACATACAAAAATTTATTTCCCATCTCTCATTTTTCATTTGCATCTAAAAATAAAATATATTGTTCGTTTCTTTCTCCTTAACTTATGCCTTTCCGTTTCCTTAGCATTCATAACTATTTAGTTGTTTCTTTTTTTTTCTTCTATAGCCGTGTATTTCCTTTTTCCATTCACGTACAAGAATATTTCATTTTCATCTCAATATCCTAATTTTTCATTTGCATTTGAAGATAAAATATATACAAGATTCTTTTCCTTTAATACAAAGTGTGACTTTTCTTTTTCTTACCATTCAAAACTCCTCATTTATAGCCGTAAATTGCTTCTATTATTCATGTACAAAATTCCTCAAACATCTCTCATTTTATTCCATATCTCATTTCATCCCTTGAAAGAAAGAATCTTTTATATTAAATACGTCAAGTATTTGTTGCCTCTTTATTTTCCAAACCATTTAAACTCTTTCCTTTAATTGCCTAGCCTCTTTATTTCGTACCCTAGCCATTCATCTATTCTAGCCGTTTATTCCCCTATCAAATCTTGAACAAAATATTCTCATTATCTCATTTCCTCATTTTCATTTGCATTTAAGAATAATATATATGTGTGTGTGTGTGTGTTTCTTTCTCTTTAATTCTTGCCTTTTTGTTTTCCTATCATTTACTCCTCTTTAGCCGTTCAAATCTTTTCGTGCCATCCACTCCACTTCATAAATCACGTACAGAACTTCCCAAAATATCTCATTTCTCATTTTGCGTCTGAAAAAAATTACAGCAAGCTCAAGTAATTTTCATGGCTTCCTCCTTATTTTCCTCTTTTCTATTTTAGTTTTTCTTTTGCTTCCTTCGTGCCTAGCTCGGCCTCACCCTTACAGCTGACCACTACACCATCTACACCACCACCATCCAAGGCCGTGACCACCACGAAGACAACATCACCAAAACATTTACCAAACCAAGCCATGTATTGATCACCTTGCTTTGATCCATTAAGGTTATGTCATTTTATTTCCTATCTTTTCATTGTTGCAATCTTTATTCTTTGTATTGAATCATGTTCTTATGTTTTTTATATTTGTTTGCTTTATTTGTTATGTAAAAGATGTGGATTTTGGCTCTCTTTTCACTCTAGTTTGTATCTTGTTTTGTTTTATCAAAAGTTATGTCCCTTTGATCCTTATTGTTTATTATTTGATTCATAATCTTGTATGTTGAATTTTACACTTATGTTTATGAAATTGTTTGTATACAAGATTTGGATCCGACTCTTCATCCACCCAAAAGAATATAGCCGTGCTTGTCGTGCCTTTTCGTGGTTTGCCTAGTTTAGATTTGGGTTTGAATTTCAATCCTAGCTTTAAAAGGTGAGTTACTCACTCTAGACATTACGTACTTATACATTTGTGAAATGATGACAATTGAATTATAGAAATCAATATGTTATGTTCACACCTGCCTGTTATATGTTTATATGATATTAAATGCTGTTTATATACCTGTTACATCATTTGATATGATATTGTATGCTATATTGTTATTTTATTTTCTGTTTATCACACTGCAAGTTCCCTATCACTATGGGTTGAAATGATACATACCCGAACGAAGTGCAGAATAAAAAAAAATCCTTATGGGCTGAAATGATAGGCTCGAGTGATTTTTATTATATTTATTTTACTTGGGATTATGGGTTTGAAATGATAGAGTCCCGATTTTTCTTTTTAAATTACGGATTGAAATGATACATATCTGTATCACTTGACCTAGGTTAGAAAATTTTATACAGGTCCGTCGATAAATTTAATAATAGTTCTCTAATTTTTTTAAGTATTTTGAATTTTAAATATATGGAATTTTGATTAATAAGTTGATTTAAGGACTTAAATATAAAGAGATATTGGTTTCCTATAAGTTAAAATTGTATGAGTTGATAATTAGTTTAGACTGTAATTTAGAAATCTTTATTTGATTTTAAATTGTGATTTGAAGATTTTATTTATGATAAATATTTTAATAATTAAGTTTGATTTAATTTGGAATCTAAAATCTAACCTAGTAAATTTAATAAACGTTATTTCTTGAAATAAATAAGGCTTGTATAGTAAATAATGTATTTTGAGTAGATAAAATGAACTGTAGTTTTGATTGGACTTAGTAATAAAATTTATTTAATTTGGAATCATAGTTAATTGATGTCTAGGTGAATAGATTTATAAAGAGGATTGGACTGTTATATTAAGTATGAGAAAATACTTGATTTATGGTTATGTTTTGTAAAAAATAAATGGTTATGAATAAATGGAAAAATGCAACTTAAAATGACTTAGCTTGATAATTGGAAATTTAGTTTCCAAATGAAAGTTAAGTAAATTTAGTGATAAGAGTATTTTATTTTTTGGATGGATATTTTAAAATAAAGTGTAAAGTTATTTGTTAAAAATAAAAGTTAAGTAAAATAGGGTGATTTTGACTTATTAATGAATTATAGTTTAATTTGGATATTTATTGATAAAATTTTATTTTATTAAATCATAAGTTAAATGATATCCAAATGAATATTTTTGAAGCATGAAATGTGATTTTTATAAGTTAAATTGGCTAAAAATTGAAATTTTAGTGTAGCTGAAATATACAATGTTTTGGAATGTTATAATTGAATGATAGACTTATAAATGCTACAACTTTGAAATGAATATTATTTGACATTGAATTTAAATGGTTAAATGAATCTTTTTTGGAAGATATTGACATTGAATTTAAATGGTCTAAATAAATATGTTTCAAAGTGTTTGGTTTCAGAGATGTTAAAACTTGAAAGTAATATGGCTTTGGAAATGAATTTATTTGAAATTATATTTAAATAAGAATTGTATTTAAATAAATAAATTTGAACTTATTGAAATTGAAGATTTAAGAATATGACTTTATAAAGTGGTTTGATTTAAGATGATTTAAAGGAATATTTCAAGTTTAATAAATTGAAGGAAATATTCAGTGATTTGAGATTTGGGTTTTATTTAAATAATATATGGATTTGGTTATATTATATTTTGGTTTTGAAATGGAAATGATATATTGATTGGTTTTGAAATGAAATAACATAGTATTTAGTTTTGAAAATAGATATTATTTTGGAAAGTATATGGATTTCGAAATATTACCGTCTTTGAAAATGGATATTATTTTGGAAAGTAATAGTATATGATTTTAAATGGTTTTGGAATAGAAAAGGTTTTGAAATAAATATCCATGGGCAATAATAACGTTTGGTTGTTAAAGAGACCGGGATCGGAAGTTGTCATACTCTCTACCGACTTCGAAAACCATTTTAACAACCGTGTACGCGGTGGAGATTCCAGAATGTATTAGGATGGTGGCGACGTCCTATTGAGGTATATACGTGGACCCGACTCTCGTGAGTTGGCATAAGGTGGCTAAAACAGGAGCGATTCTCGGGCTAATGAGGTTGCTCCTCTGATCGGACACACTCCTTTGATATTATATCCTGACTTTGAGGTTGATTAGGTGGCCACTTTTGATTTTTGATTTGGAGGTGTGGTTCGAGATGGGCGGTATCTGGGGCTATGCGTTACCACCAATCCGGATAGCAATTGGTATATCTACCCCGTTATTGCCTAGTTGTGCCATGTCACCTACCTAACGCGCCTTGTACGAGTTTGATTTATGTCGTACCTATGGAGTATCCTCTTGTAGCCTCCCGATCAGGAGGTATTACGGTGCTGTATAGACTATTGGCACTACTACGTGTTAAGGGATATATGGGTAACCCCTTAACTCTATTTAAAAGTAGGTTTATTTTACAATAGACATTATTATAATAGTGAAATATTACTACAGAGTAAATATTTTAATGGATCCTTAGAGGATGGGCGGTCCCAAGCATCCTTTAAGTTACTTGCACCTTATATTACAGTTCACTTGAGTTGGTTTACGTTGTATAAGTATGTATGTCCTGACTTGAGTGTTTTGTGTTTTGCTTTATTCTCGGGTCAGTCTGAGTGATACAGCATTAGAGACTCACCTTCGGAGTTGGAGCTTTGCTTGTAGATCTAGCTATCTATTTCGATTTCAGTATTCAGTTGATCCTAGTTATTCAGTTGATTCCAGTGATGTATTCAGCTTTGTACTTGATTATTGTATTAAACTTCTGATGCACCCTTGTTTAACTTTGATGTATTTATATAGTAGCTTCATGAACTACTATTTCTTTGCTTCTGATGCATTATATTACTATGTTTTTGTGATTCTGCGATTTATTTATTTACTGTATATTTTGAGATTTGCCAAATTTATTTTACAATTTGGTATTTTGAGCAATTCAAGTCTGACATGTGTGGATGCGAATGGTTGAAAATATCGGGTCGTTACAAGAACTCTTTTGCCCTTTGCATCAATCGAAGTTGAGGGTTCACCTTTAATGGTAAAACCTCTAACTTGTTCTCCTTTCTTTATCAGTGGGAAATCCTTCTTCTGGTGCCTAGGCTTGATTGTAGGAATTCCCATCCTGAGCCTTAGGATTCATATATATGGTGGCAAAATGACCCTTCTGTTGGCAATTATAACAAGTAATATCCTTCAAATTATTTTCCTACGGAGCTTGCCTTGCCATGGCTATTTCCTAGAATGGTTGAACTTCCTCTTCTTCCATTTATTGTTGTTGATTTGATTTGCGTTTGGATTCTTTTCATCTAGAGTTTCATATCGAAACCCCATGTCTACCAAATCTATGTGGTTCCCTTAATATTTCTAGCCATCATGTCCTGATACTGCTCATTCATCCTAGCGATAAACATTTCATTTTTCTTTAAAGAAGTAACTATCAGACCTGGCCCAAAATAGGACAATTTACTGAACTTGTTGGAATATTCTTCTACTGACATCTCTCCTTGCTTTGAATCCATAAAACTCTGATAAAGGTGGGATTTTCTCATAACTGGCATATATTGTTCTTCCAACACTTTCTTAAACCGTTTCCATGAGAAATTATCTTCTAAATCATTCAGAATTATGGACTTCCACCATGCTAGTGCCCCTTCTTATAATAGCCAAGAAGCTAAAATCCTTTTCTGCTAATTCTTGGCATTCAACACCTTAAATATTCTTTCATAAGAGTGGATCCAAGCCTGAACTGCACTAATGGACTCCGTTCCTTTGAATTGTCTACCACCCAAAGTGGTATAATCTTTGCAGAGAGAAGCAAAGTTAATTTGAGGCTGCATAGGGTTTGCCACTTCTCAATTACTGTAACATTTGATTAACCGTTGGTGGCCGTAGTATCGTTGCCTCCCCGTCGTCCTCTTCTATTACTCATCTCCTAATATCTGCATATTTAAAGAAACATCTTAGAAATATAGATGAAATTATCTTAGGGAATGGGTATAAACTCGAATATACTTGTGGATAAAATTTTGAATATGTGCTCTCTCAGATTAAACTCATTCTAAGGCATTACTAACCCTATCTCTAATGAGTTGACCTCATTCAAGCTTAGGTATTCGCTCAACCATAAGCTTTGATACCAAATGTGATGGCCTACCTCTTCGACCCTCAGAAATCGTCATTAATACATTCTCGGTATTTATGTTTCACAAATCCAAGTGCTGGCGAGGCGGATTATCGTAGGGTAAAAGAAAATAAAGATAGAAGACAAGAATCTCACATCGTTTCAACATTTAGTTATATATATATATATATATAAGTAGTATGCGCAGTTACTCAAAATTGTTCCATCAAAGTATAAGTAAGTACTAATCCAACTAGGATAGTTATAACCGCCTATACTAACAAGTACTGGTAGGTACATAACAAAAATATAGCGGACATAGATATAGATGACTATCTATATAGGACCCTATAGCTTCGTGCTCCATCCAAAATGCTCCGAGCTTCTCCTTAAATGTTCCATGCTACCTAACTACTTGGCTACCCAAAAAAATTTGCACACAAAATTTAAGGGAAAAAGAAAATAATCTCCCAATCCGTTACGTGGCTTGCATGAGAAACTCATTATACGGATATTTGAAAACAAAGGGTATCGAATAAGACCACACTGCACGTAAACACTAAACAGGTTTTTACCTTATGGTAACTAAAATCTTTACTACGCAAAATCTAGTAATATCATTATCAATGGCATTCTTTTGAAAGCGCTTTTCAAGTAAATATATATAATCTTAGTCGAAATTATTACGTTATTAAATTCCAGCATTTTATGTTCTACAATCAAATCCGAAAGCACTTATTAGAGAATGGATTTCCATAAAATGGCAGGTAAGGAACTACCTTCCATAGAGTACATCACTAGAAGGATGTACCGAGGATTAACAACTTTGAAACCTCTACATAGACTAGCCTATCCGCTGACCCAACTTGGTGGTGTATAGAGCCGAATATGACATCACCTCCATCGTAATCGACCTATATGGGATCCCATAGCATACACAACATACTCGAACAATATAAAGTAATCTAGAAAGGTAATGAACGTACCTTAATGGTTGTGAGCGACTTAGTCTTACGGAATGCCCTCTTTAAGCCATTTTGGGGTAACGAGTCCCGACGTAACGATTACCTTTCGCATAGCATGTTCACTTTGAATTCCATATTTCCAATTCCATCACACACCATTGATTTCTACAAATGTATAACCTCTAAGCTCGTACGTCTCAGAGAAGGGTGTTAAGTATAGGAGCTTACTTCCTACCCCACCAAACATATGCATGTTCATAAAAATCAATGTACGTATATGTTGGTAATGCAATGTCAGACGTACATACAAGTTTTCCAAGAATAGGAAAAACTGAAGGAGCTATCTTACCACATCCTGCTGGGAATCATTCCTAGGATAAGTAGCGAGCAGCCCTTGCATCGAAGATCGAATGAAGACACTACCACTAAATATATATATATATATATATATATATATATATCAAAAATTTCATTCTAAGTCTTCACTTCGAATATGTAAATCGGTTCGAAATATTTTCATATAAGAATCACTCAAATCTGACCCCGGTTCCTTTGAACTAATCATCAAAAAAGTATTAGGTAAATAGGTGTTTATCATTTGATTAATTGCTTTCTCTTTACCAAAAAAATATTCCAGAGATATAAATCTTTAAAACATTTCTTTACATTATATATCGAATTATTATATCTTTGGAAAGACAAAAATCAAAATCATTTCTCATAAATCATATTGCAAAACCTTATTGAGTAAAAAAGGTCAACAGAAATTATATTAATTATGCTCAACATCAATTTCCGCATTCAATCTTCACTATCCGTCGAATAACAGTGAAATCACCTTTTAAATTCACATGGATAGTACGGGTTCCCTTATAGGAACTTAATACCGAGTGTAATAAGATTATTTCCATACAATCCAAGTTGTTTAAATTTGAAAAATTAAATCATTGATACTTGTCTCGTTTTCGACATTTTGACTTTATCTATTCCTCGCCCAGGAAAACGTCTAGGTAAGCAACGACACTGGTTGCTACTAAACATCTCCTTAATTTAAGCATCTCGCATCTGAATCTAATGAATAGAAAAATCCAATCTACTCGTCGGTTTGTAGAGCCAAGGTTAAATCACTTAGTTATAATAGCTTTTCTTTAAATCGGTTATTTAATATCTTTTTAAATACATTATAAAACCTTCAAATCATCTTTAAAATACTTAATTATTTATTTAAAAATATTTACAAAAGATTTGGAAAAGAATTCTTAAGTTTAAAGCCATATTTCAAAAGCTATTAAAAGTGGTGCAAAAAGTGCTTCGGATAGTGCTGCGAATAGGTTTTTAATGCTTATTTGATCAAAACAACTTTTCAATCTTTTAGAATTTCATTTTTAAAACTCAAACAACTTTTAAAATATTTTAAAATATTTACGGAATTTATTTATTATTTTTAAAGAATTAAAAATATCATTGATAAAGAATTTGTCGCTTTGGTTTTTGAACTGCCAAACCGCGACTATTTTGAAAACTTGTTTTGCTCACAATTTAAACTCTACTAAATGAAATATCGATCTTTTTATTTTTCTTGAAAACAATGATTATAAAAGTTTGTAACATTTTTATTACAAAGAACTCCGACTCTGAATCCATCGTGTAAATGAATTTAACATTTTACGGCGCGAAATCACGAACTACCATTACGCGACATGTCCATGTTTGACTCAATCTTCATAACTTGTCAAAACTTCACCAAATTGGATTTTAGTGTTAATAAAATATTTATAAATCATTTTAAACCATTTTATAGAGGTTTAATAATATTTTATAATTTATTAGAGGAATGTGACTTCCTTTGTGATATTCGACGTGTATTAAACGTGAATCATTTCAACATAAAATTAAACATAAAATCAACATCCAAACTTGATGATCAAAGCATAGAAAACAACCACAGAAATCATATCACATCATATATATATATATATATATATATATATATATATAGAGAGAGAGAGAGAGAGAGAGAGTTTCTCACTTGAATTTCGACCGGACAAACGATAAATTGGCTATAGCTCTGGTACAATCGCCTGGAAGTCTATGAAATCGAGCATTGGATCCTTAGGAAGGCTTGGCTTAAGCTTTCTATTGGAGGTGGGCTCAGCCTTGGTTGATGGATGGTGTGGCTGTGGGTGGTAGAAGAGAGAAAGAGTGGATTTGCTTTGGTTTTGAAGAGTTTTGGTAATATATACTTATTGTATAATTTTGATTTCTTTTTGCAGTAAGTTTTGTTTGGCAAGAGGAGATTAAAGTGGAGCATAAGAAGTGAAGAAGCTTAGGAATTTTTATGAAGAAATGAAGTGAATGAACTGAAGACAGATGGGTGCTATTTATAGGCAAAAGTTGGTATGAAAATATCATGATACTTCTACGCAAATACATCACCATTTGCTCATCAGCCCACTCCCCTTCTGCCTTATCATGCTCGGCCGAACCCTCCATATGTGTATACTTGTATGCTTGTTCTTTGGTGTGTAAGATGTTGACTTTGATTTTACTTAAGGATGAAGCATATGGAAAAGTATCTTGATATTTTGTAATGTATATATATTAACATATGTAAGTATATTTGTATGTATATATGTGTTCATGTGCATATGAATGTGTTCATGTGCATATGAATGTGTTCATGTATATGTATATGTACGTGTGCATATGTATAGATTAAACGATTCACAACGTTGTACAACTCTTCTACATTGAATCGTTACAGATTCGGACTTCGATTTCCGATCATATTTTCGCTTCTAATTTAATAATATTTGTAAACGAATTTTGATAATAATATTTATACCACTATATAATAATTAAAAGCGCTTATTTAATAATTTAAATAATAATTAAATCATTTAAACTCGATTTAAATTCAAAAATCATTTATTTCAAAATAGTGATATCATTGATGATTTCATAAAGAGATTTTATTTTCAAAAATAAATAATTTTATTACATATTCTCACTTATATATATAAATGAGTGTATGTATCCAGCTTCATGCACGCTATCGGATGGTCTAAGAGCTGTTCATTGATTAAATGGTTTTCTACCATTTTATCGATATATCTTTCAAAGTATATATTTTTGTAAATATTTATTCAAAATAAGATTACCAATATTATTATTGTTCAAAATACTATTATTTATGTTAAAATACCTTATATTTGAATATCTCAAAAAAATCCAGAAGTGATGAATTTTCGGGTCGTTATAATGCCCTAGATGTAATTATGTAATTTGTTATATATATCCAACTTGATAACCAATATTGTTCGAAATAAAAAGTGTTTTCTTTCTATTATATGCTTGATATAATTTTTTATGTTATTTAATTAATTTAATTAAAAGTATATTAATAGAAAATTCATAAACGATATGTTTTGTGATAGTAGTTACAATGCGATGTAATCATAAGTGATTTATCGCAATAGAATAAACATATCGTTTTAAATATTCCAAGTCAACATGTATCGAAATGGGGTATCATAGTATCTGCTGAGACTAGAGTACATAATGCTCTCTAAATGTTAGGCAATGTAATAATTATGATTGTTGGGGGTATCAAGGGGCTACGTACCAATAGTTATTTGAAAACTATAGAATGACTCACTCGATAGTTTTTCATTGGTTGATATAAATAAGGTCAAACAGAAAATATAACGTGAAAAAATAACACGGTTCTCTTGACTTGAGATTATTGTCGATCTTTAATATGGAAGGTCCTCTTTAACTATAGTTAAATCATAACATGACATCCATCAAACGACTATGGTTGGGTCGAACAAAAGCATTGGAAGTATTCAATAGAGGATTCGTCTCCTCATTTATATAAGGATGGTATCACAGTCAACTGAATCCAACTCTAAGCCAAAATATCTAGCCAGAGTAGTTCGATTTATAATAATTGTTAATATTGAACAAAGGACTTTGTGTTTGGACTATAAAATTGAATATGAATGATACTGGAATTTTGACCATTTCCAAATTTCATAAGTCCCAAGTGATATAGTTTCACGAAGAGAATTGGTGTAAATAATTGTCACAATCAGGTAATGCTAAATAAAGTAAAACTGGATTTTATGGAAACCAAGTGAGTGATAAATTTGATCATAATATCACATCATGCTAAGTGATGTACGAATGTTAATATTCAAATTGTTCAATATCAATCGTTGATCAAATTTACACCTGAGAGTCACATAAGCAAAATGATGAATACTCCATTTATCATCACATTTAATCAATTTGTAACTGTTATAATTAATTAACTTTTATAAAATACTAATTACCAAATTATGTATTCGATATGTTGAACGATGATAAATAATGTATCAATAGTAGTTACAAATATACCAATCGATATATGATATCGGTACGCGTTTAAATCTAGATTTATATGCACAATAATTGTTCGGACTGGAATTTGTTTTGAGACCCATATGGGCATGGGAATTTTGGCCAAAATAGCTTGGATAGGCCAGCCAAATGTTCACTAAAGAGGGAGCATTGAAATGGCTCGAAAGAGTGGAATTGGTTTGAGAGTGCTAAGGATGTGATCCACTTTTCTATGCATTTGATTTTATATTTATATGTCACTCTCTACATCATTTATTTTGAGTTGTTTTGCTCTCCTTGCTCCTAAAAATTTTCATTTGCAAAACCCCGTTTAAACCAAAAGAAATCCAAGCTAAAATCCCATAATTTTTTTCGATTCGATCATTGGTGGTAAAGCAGTTCGGGAGCTATCAACTCCAGAACTTGGAATTTGATTCAAGAGTCATTTCATAATTAAAGTGAGATCTCTAGGCCTTAGTGCGACATGTTTATTAATTAATTTAATATTATTATCTATTATAGTAATATATTGTAGGTTATTAGATTATATTACGAATCTAATATATCGATGTATTGTCACATTAATTATTTTAATAATTAATTTCAATGGGTTTTTCAAATTATTTTATAATTGTTTATTTAAAAACTATTTAGAAATCCATTTTCATGCCATAAGCACCAATTTCGCTTAGAACAATTTTATAATATATATATGTGGGTATGTATGCATTTATATGCACTTGTGTTTGTATATGTATAATTATTAATTAATTAAAGTAAAAATAATTAATTTTGTCATCGGGGTTCAACAATAATTAAAAATATATTTTAAAATTACATTATACTGATTATTAAATGATTATTTTATTTAAGACAAATGAACATTTGTACAACAACATCTTAAATACTAAATATAAAATATTATAAATATTATTTCGATTTATTTATATATAAATATATAATTGTATTTATATATTTATATTTTATGTGTGTGTGTATGTAACACTTGATGTACACACGACACACACACACGCGCTGATATATATATATATAGAGAGTGAGAGAGACACACACATATATATATACACATATCTATATATACATATGTGTATATATATACATATACATACATATATATGTATGTATGTATGTATTCTTTTAGATAGCATATATAATATTATAGTGGCGAACACGTCCCTTACAGTGTAAATCCCGATACCTATACATGTCATGCCAAACCATGCCCACTTTGTTATGTTGCACATGCACGCACATACATACGGTATATGATACACATTCAAAAATAACACAAAATAATATAAAGTAGAACTTTATTTATAAAATAAAACAAAATAATGATTTAATTAAAATAAATTTAGAAAACTTCTAAATGAATTAGACTTCAAAGGCCCAATCAAATCCAAAATGGTAAATTTATTCTAAATTCACCCATTTCTTTCACCGTGGGCAGACCCAGTTCCACCAAATTAGTTAGAGTTAACATGACTAATTTAGATCGAGCTATTGGGCATCGATATAATTGCTGGATCACGGCAAGCATGCAACGGTTGAGTGATAAATTTTAATTTTCTTTTACCATATTGGAACTAATTAAGTCTATAAAGTCTAAATTTATTTTGATCTGATCTGAATTAATTTCGAATAAAATTATTAACTTATTTAGTTTGTAAATAAACTTTTATTTTGATTTTATATTTGTGTTATATAATATGAAAATGCGTATCATATACACATTTTTATGTGCGTGCACGTGCAGCATATACAGTATACATGGTTTAACACGTTCATATATAAGTGGTGCAATTTACACCGCAATAGACACGTTAGTCCTTCCATTTACATATGTGTCATCTAATACATACACATATATATATGTACGTACGTACGTATGTATGTATGTATGTATATAATTGAATATGATATAAAAATACGTACATAATAGTATAATAATTTGTGTATATATAACATTATAAAATAGTAATATTTATAAACACATACACTAATAATTACAAATTTAAATTTAAATTTGAAATTTAAGATCTAGATCTAGATTTTAAATTATATTCTAATTTCAATTTTAAAATGAATAAAATATATCTTTATAAAATAGATAAAATATATAAGTTTACGGAAAAAGTTTTTTTAGGAATATGTATATATAAAAATTAATATTTAAAAATCGAATATAAAAATAACATAATATATTTAATTGTAAATGAGTAATACACATACAAATATGTATGTATGTATTCGGCCAAAAATAGTTTGACAAAATCTAATTTTTTAAATCCTACAATTTTAAAAATTGCTTTTTTCTTTTAATTAATTTCCTTGTAGAAATGTTTAAAGTTCATTTAAAAAAAAATTCATGATCTTTAATATAACTAGTGTGTATTAAAAAATATATATTACATATATTATCATATATGTATTTTGAAAGGTAACGGCTAAGGAAGCCCAGCCCATTTATAAAAATAGAAGCAAAATTACAAGTAACGAAGATAAAAACGCTCAGCACTATAAATACTATCCAAAGAGTTTAGCCAATTCCTGAATGGGTGAAAGGTCCCATGCTATTACTTTTCAACCTCAAGTCACGCAAAGCTTGCCAAAGAATAACTCGAAATATGGTGTCCCGTGCAGAAGTAGGATTCGAGAAGATCCTAGAATTGTGCTTCATCAAATAGCAACAACAAAACATTTTAGGAGAATTAGTAGCATGTCAGGTTTTGGAGATTTCTATCTTGTTGCACAAAAAATATTCATCCATTCAATGTTGGAGTGTGAAGGTGGCCTGTGAAACCTGCTAGCTTTATAATATATGTATATTATATTAAAGTAGCATCTTATATTTTAAAATAAATTTTTTATACGTAATTATTTACGTTTTTAAATTATGTGTATATATATATACACACACGTACAATTTTGTTTTCAAAATGATTACACATATATGATTTAAGAAAATTTTGTATGTAACACGCACACACATTTATACATAAAAAATCCAATTTTATTTTTGAAAATCCTTTGTTTAATTATTGTTCAATTCTATTTTTTTTCCTTTACTAGCTGAGAGCTACATATTCATATATATATAAAAAAAAATTAATCACAATACACGTACACATATTCACATCCATTGTTCACAATACACATGTATTGGAATTCATGATATCATGTCTAATCCAAGTACATATGATTCAATATAATTATCAAATAAATATATATAATTGTAAATGGATAAGTCACCTTGACTATTGCCTAATTAGTACACCTTGAATGCTGAATTGATCGACTTTGCTTGAAACTGAATTAAATCCTTCCAGAGAGAGCTGTCAGATTGAAAACACTACGCAAAGTTGTCCTATTTTTTATTTAAATTTGTGTGTTTAGTGCTTGAAATAGTGGAGGATGAGGGAAGCTATGTTCGTATAGAGGTAAATGAAGGAGAAGCAAAATGAGGGAGAGATGAGGGGTTAAAAGTGTTTAAATAGTAGAGAACGTGAGGAGCTAAAAGTGGATCTGGATCCAAAAATATCTCTACCAATTCAAACACCTTATGAATAAAACTCAATCCCATATTCACTCACCTATTTCCAGCCATCCTTGTCCCGAACATGGGCCTCCAAATCACTTAAAGCCTAATAAGAAACTATATTTAAATTTAATTTGAATGTACATCGATATCGTATATTGATACATGTGTATACAAGTTTATAGATGCATTATTTTCAACAAAAATCAAGTAAAATTTCATAATTAGTATTTAAAATATTAATTAATTTATAACAACTACAATTTAATTAAATCAAGTGATATTCTGAGTATTCAACATTTTGATTATGCGAATCTTAGGTGTAAATTCGATCAGCAATTAATATTGAACAATTCAAATATTAACATTTACACGTCACCTTAGCTAGTGATGTGACATTATTGCCAAGATTATTACTTGTAAATCTTCGGTAAAATCCATTTTTACTTATTTTAAGCGGTACCCCGTAGTGATAATCATTTACACCAATTCTCTTCGTCAAAACTATATTGCATTAGGACTTACAGAATTTGGTAATGGTAAATATTCGAATAACTTCTATATTCAATTTTTTTTATCCAAACAGACAGTCTTTAGTTTAATAACAACCATTATTATTAACCGAACTGCTCTGGGCGGAGACTTTGACTTTGGGTTGACTCCATTTGACCTTGATATTAACCCCAAATAATCACGAAGACGAATTCTCTATTGAATAGTGCTTCGCTTCTAATGCTTCCTATCGACCTAATTATAGTCGCTCGATGGACACCATGACATAATTTGACTACAATCAAAGCACAATTTTCAAATTGAAGCACGATAGTATTCTGATGTCGAGAGAATTGTGTGATATTGTCACATCAATGTTTTCTGTTACCTTAGTTATATTAACCAACCGAAAACTGTCGAGTGAGTTATTCCATATATCCAATAACTAATAGTGCGTAACCGTTAAGTGCTCCTAGAAGTCTAAGTAATATGTTGCCCAACAATTGGGAGCATCACATACTCTAGTCTCATTGTATTCATCGATATCCAATCTTGGCATATCTTGACTAGGAATATTTAAACCAATGCATTTAAAATATTGTGATCCATAGCTCATGATTACAACACATTTTAATTGCTACCACAAATTAGACCATCTATGGATTTTTGGTTAAATATGCTTAAATTAAACAATCAATTAATTGTAATACATTATAACGAGTATATAACATAAAGAAAAAACATCTTTTATTTTGAGCAAGAATTTATTACAAAGTTAATAGTCTACAATAAATTACAGGATTTCCCCTAGGGAACCCCTAACTACATCGATTAGCATATAAAATCAATAGGCTAATTTGCTATCATCATCATGTAGTTGTACTGTAAACCAAGGTAGATTATGGGGTCTCTAAGTATCTAAGTCAACAATACCTACATCATGTGACATCCTTAACATAACAAAATGAACATAGCAACCATAAAGAAACTTCATACCACTCACTCAAGTGCATTCAATATATGATAGCTAGTATGACCGCATCAACGATCAAAGAATACTCAATATCTTGGTTCCTTAATGCTCGACTCCATGCCACTTCAAAGGCAAGGAAACTAGACTTACCATCAAAAGTCCAAGGTACACATATCTACAGTCAAAGATTAGGGATATGATAAATCCACATGCATGTCCTTACATACCCTCATTTATGAGCATACATCAAAAGCTCCAATTTATCAACGATCCCAGAACACACATCTCCATAATAGAACACATCAATGTTCCACTCCCCTGGTTCACATCAGCGAACTTGCCTTTACGGATCATTATCACAACTCCCATCATTGAGTTTTCAAAGTTCAAAATATCTCTGGTTATCCACCAAAAGCCACAGAGTCCCCGCACCTTAGTCCCCAAGTCTCCTCCTTAAATCCCTAAGTGAAGCCCAAAGTAATCAAGCCGAATCCCTGTGTTATCTCCTTCATTTGTTAGATCATTCGACCAAGGTCATATCTCACTGTACCTTCACCCAGTATGCCTACTATCGATGAGGGTAATACTCCCCTAGGACCCCTCATCATCATACCTGAAATCAGATCATTCTGTGTTGGCTGATTTAAGTTGATACCGACCTATTTTATTCCTTACTTAGCTTAGAAATGACTAAGAGCCTGAATCTCCCCTAGTCCAGCCTTGAATTTCTCCCCATGCAATTCCACTCCATGCCTGAAGGCAACTTCTAGCTCACTCGTGTCTTTGATCATTTGGGGGTAGAACAATCTGAGTCATTCAGAGGTGAAGCTTTTGCCACATTTTCCCATCGTTGGCCTAGAGTAGACACTATAATGTTATTGTTTAAGTCCTTAAACACCTCACCAAAGTGTCATTTTACACTTTAACACATTTTTTTGGCGCCGAATGACTTTCCCTAGACAAAAAATTTGGTAAGTCATTTCTTGACTCCCTGCTTTGATTTTTGGTGCATATAACCATTTCTTTTTGTCTGGAGTCTCTAGATCTACATCGTTGCACCCTTTGTAACTCTAGCACCAGTCCATAACTTTTTCCATTGATTTGAATCTTCATCATTTGTGCAATCACCTTGGACGACCCATCTCTTTGGCCAATCCATATGCACTAGCCACCGTCTCAAAAAACAGATATAAATCTAATTCGCCTATCGATCGACATTTCACCTAAGGTAACCATATACAACACATTCTTTCAAAGTAATACACTACATACATTACATACAATATATACATACAATCTATTTCATATTTAACAATCAATTACTCTAAATCTAGCGTATTTACTAGAATGGAGTATCCATAAGAACACGTACCAAGAGGCAACTAAAATTCATTCTAAAAAATTTGAAATTCATCTATAAATATTGGTTAATTTCAGATCTTGTCAAAATCATAATTTTATCATTCAAAACATTTTAAAAACATCATTTATAACTATACTAATAACTATAGTAAGTGAGAGTCATAACTCGCTCACCAAAGATTCAAATATCACCAAAAACGAGAGCCTAGCCTACAGCTACACGAATGACAATTTTATCAAACTTATAATCAAATGCTTCGCTTGCTAATCTCAATGCTAATCTCTCTAAAGTGATTTTTTCTATATACAGTAAGAATTTAAGATGATTTTGGCTAAGAAACCAACTACTGAAGATTAGAGTAGTTTTTAGGAACCAAGATAATGATTGGGGGCTCTCCCGTCAAGTTGACTAGACACAAATCTTGAAATGGGTTATTGAGCCTGATTCAAGCTTAAATTAATAACTTGCTAATATATCTAGATTTCTTACTTCAAATGGTCATATCTTCGAAACCGTAAGGCCAAAAACATATTATGATCGATCTACGAAAAGAGAAACTATCATAACTTTTACTTGAAAGTGGTTTCTGATCCTAATTCAGCTTCTATCCAAAAGTATAGCTCTAACAAATTTTCAAGGTCAAAACAGTCCAATATTTATTCTTTGAGTGAAAAATATCAATTCTCAACATTGTTTAAAGTTATATTTAATTTGGATCCAATTTGGTTATGAAAATAATATTTTTACCATCCGTCAACATGAAAAAATGCGGATTGTTACACATATACACATGTTTAGGCCAACTGCTTGAATAATAGTGTATCTATTTTTTGTGACAAAGAACTATACATAATTAATATATGTTTAACCTAGAATACTATAGTAACTACAATATTTCAAATCATCATTATTGCTTTACAGTTATTAAATCTACAATTTTTATAAAAAATCTAACACATTGCATAGTCTTAATACTATTTTAGTTAATTCAATAAGAGTTGGTATTAAATTTAATCAAAAAATATACCAACATAGTTTGAAACGAAGTAGAGCTGTGATATACACATCTAAGGTGGAAGCTCCCATCGAACCTGGAGATCGAGATCCATTATGCTGTTTGGTGTAATATGCATTGGTCCTGCATGTGAGGAAATCAAATCTACAGTTTCGATGACAACAACTATACAATGGAAATTGAACATACATATATATTTACATATACAGGTACTTGCTAGAGCAATATCACTAGAAAGACAATAACAAGGCTCAAAGGACACTACAAGAGACTACAAGTTGATAGAAACAAAGAAGCGCGAGAAAAAGAGCACAAAAACTAATATGCACAATATCAGATATCCGGGTGCACAAGCCAAACATCTGAAATAGTTCTCTGGAATAAAAGACAGGATGAACCAGACGTCTGGCAATTGCACTAAGACGTCTGATCTACTACTATATTCAAAAATATATATAGTAACTGACGTTTGATACATATCCAAGACGACTGATTTCAAACTCGGATTTCAAATAAGAACTTCAACTTCCGCATTCGAATGGACATCTCCGCTTCTCTTCACTGCAACTCTTCATCATTAACAGAAGCAACTATAGAGCACTCATTAGTGGATGTAACTACTCAAGATATCTATCTACAACTATATATAGCATCAAGAATTAAGAAAAACTTACTTACCTTAACTCAACTTACTTACCTTACTCACTTATGCTTTCTGATCCTATACTCTATCCTTGATCTTTGCACCCTAGCAATTCTTACTTGTATTCACTCTTCCATATGCACAGTTTTTTATAGAAATATTCCTTAGAGATATATTGGAAGCAATTTACTAATTGGTCAACATTCGTGTTATATTAGAACACACATTTGATAAGAACAACTTACTGTAACCAAGCCTATTCCTTCGGGCGAAGCAATGGTGTTTGATAGTAGAATTCCGAAGGAGAGCTTTGGGACTGGATGTAGGATGGGAGGTCCGAACCAGTATAAAATCCTGTTGTGCTTATTCTATATTTACTTAGATTAATATTTTTTTAGTTGCATCATATATTTTGTCATATATACTTGCATATACATTACACGACCCACTTCGTAGACTTTCAATTGGTATCGGAGCAAGCATTGATCAAAGTACAATAATACATATTTGAATCACTTTAATATGGCAAGTATTTTTCAAAAAGGACAATCCACAGCACGTCCTCCACTTTTTAATGGTTCTAATTGTACTAACTGGTCAACATCCATATTATATTAGAACACACATTTGACAAGAACAACATACTGTAACCAAGCCTATTCCTTCGGGAGAAGCGAGGGTCTTTGATAGTAGAATTTTGAAGGGGAGCATCGGGACTGGACGTAGGACGGAAGATCCGGACTAGTATAAAATCCTGCTATGCTTATTCTATATTTACTTAGATTAATATCGTTTTAGTTGCATCATATATTTTGTCATATATACTTGCGTATACATTACACGATCCACCTTGTTGACTTTCAATTGGTATCAGAGCAAGGTTTGATCAAAGTACAGTAATATTGGTCAACACGTATGAGAATTTTTATGGAAGCTAATGGATTAGAAATTTGGTCAGCCACTCAAAATAAATATGAATCATATGACACTGCTATGAACACATGGAATGATGCAAAAAAACCACAGCTTCTAAAAATGCCAAAGCTATGAATGTTTTATTTTGTTCATTAGATAAGAATGAATTTTCATGTATCATGTTATATAACACTGCGTATAATATTTGGTGTACCTTACAAGTTACACACGAAGGCATAAAAAAAGTTAAACAAACTAAAATTTCAATTTTACAAAATTAATTTTCATCATTTAAAATGAAACAAAATGAATCTATAGTAGACATGTAATCTAGACTCCTAACCATTCAACACGATTTAAAGGCGCTTGGAGTCAAATTCACAAATTTTGACTTAATATCTAGAATACTCAATTCTTTAACTCCAGAGTGGGAAAGAAAAGCATTGGCTATCGAAGAAGCTAATGATCTCTCAACACTCTTAGTTTAAGAATTGATAGGAAATTTAATGTCCTATGAAGCTAATTTGCAGGCAAGAAAAGAACAAAATTCGGAGAAGAAAAACGTAGCATCCCCAGCAACAAATGAAGACTCCGACTTAGACGAAGAAGAAATTGTATTTATTGCCAAAAACTAAAATAAATTCAAGAAATTTAGGAAAATGACTAGATTTCAGAAAGGAGGAAAATCAAGCTCTACAAATCAAACGTCAATCAAATGCTATGAATGTGATCAATTTGGACATATAAAGAAAGATTGTCCCAAGCTCAACATGATAAAAAGAAGAACAAATTTGAAAAATTCAAAAATAAAAAAGCTTTCAAAGTAACATGGGATGACTCAGATCCTTCATCATCAGCAGATAGTGACAGCGATAGTGACAGAGAACAAGCTAATGTATGTTTTATGGCACAAACTGATGAGGTATGCCCCAAACTTAACTATGATGAAGTATTAGAACTTAGCATGGAATTAGACAATAAATTTAGACAAACTGAAAAATTGAATAAAGAACACATAGCCAAAATAAATAGATTAGAAATTGAAATAGAAATGTTAAAAGATGAAAAAATTATTTAGAGAAGGAACCAGAATTATCTCAAGAAAAAAATAAAAGTAGTTTAGTTGAAAATGAGACTATATCTAATGATTTTGGAAAAATTAGACTAGAAAAGGATAACTTATTAAAATAAAATATCAACTTGAAAAGTAAAATAGAGACATTGAAAATTGAAAATTTAGAATTAAAAGAAAAACTAGATAAAATTATAAATTATATTTCAAAATTTAATAAAGGAAAACAAGATTTGGAAAATCTTATCAAAACTTCAAAACTGTCAGGTAATAGAAATGGAATAGAATTTAAGATTATTCCTAAACAAAAAGCGAATAATATTAAGATATATAGTTTTATTTATCAAAAGATTAAAGAGTCTAAAAAGAATACCAAAAATATAAAAATTTGGATTCTTAAGACAAATAATAAGTTGATTAGCAAAAATACATTAACAATTTTTTAGATAATGTAGTCTATAGTAAAAATTATGTTCATAAAGGTACCAAACCTTCTTGGGTATGGCTACCTGCTCCTCCTAACATCTAGGACCCTAACAAAGTATATGAGCACCAATTAAATCATTTTTTATCTTGCTGGTAGCCAAAATAAAAAATAAGGAGAAATGGATATTTGATAGTTGATGCTCCACGCATATGACCGGAAATTCAAAAATGTTATCAAACATAACATACATCGATGGTGGAATGGTAACTTTTGGAGATAACTCAAAAGGATACGTCATTGGCATCGGAGAAGTCATCAACTCTGGTATTTCTAACTCTTCTATTATTATAAATGTTTTGTTAGTTGCAAATTTAAAACACGACCTACTTAGCATTAGTCAATTATGCGATAAAGGTTTTCAAATAAATTTCCAAAAAGATAGATGTAATGTTTCAACAATAACAAACAACTTATTTTTGAGGGTTTTAGAAACAAAAATATTTATGTCTTAAATTTGAATGTAAATCGAAATTCAAATTGTGCTTAACAGCCAAACATGATGGTCCATGGTTGTGGCATAAACTATTTTGTCATATTAATTTTAAATATATTAATAAATTACCAAAATATGAGCTAGTAGGAGATTTACCTAAAATAAATTATAAAGTA
This sequence comes from Allium cepa, assembly GCA_030765085.1. NCBI lineage: Eukaryota > Viridiplantae > Streptophyta > Magnoliopsida > Asparagales > Amaryllidaceae > Allium > Allium cepa. Next base: position 721,492,421 of record CM060943.1, read on the forward strand.
GAAAATTTATGTGACGATTGTCAAATCGAAAAATTAAAAAAAAAAGTACTTTTAAATCTAAAAATAATATTTCTACAAAACAACCATTAGAATTATTATATTTAGATTTATTTGGTCCAACTCAAGTATGATCTATAAATCATAACAAATAAGTTTTCATAATAGTTGATGATATTTCAAGATATACATGGACTTTATTTTTAAAACATAAAAGTGACACCTTTGGAATGTTTAAAATTTTTGCTAAAAGAATTAAAACTCAAACGGATTTGAAAATTAAGAATATTCGATGTGATCACGGTGGAGAATTTGAAAATGATCTTTTTACTAGTTTTTGTAATAAAAGGGCATAAGTCATGGCTTCTAAAACGAAAAACCCTAAAATCTCTATGTGCAAGCAAGACCAAGCTACTTCATCCAACCCGCAAGTTTGCTCTGACGATCAAATTGAGAGATGGATGAATCGCTTACCACATTCAATCAAAAGATATGAAGACATTCAAATGAAGAAGCTTCATATAGGTCCATTTTATAATTTGTTTAAGTTCCCAATGTACGATTTGGACGAAATGTACGAAAGTCCTGGGTTAGAGATATTGATTTCCTTTAATCCCAGTAATGTCCAAATCGATCAGCTTGCCATATTTCTTTTCTACGCTAATTTAGATAGCACAACCATTTGGAATACCGAAAACGACGATAATTGACTATGGTCAAGTGTTTACGGCAACACTATTAGACTAACTCTAGGGATCATAGACCGAAATCTCGGATGTTCCGACACCGGCAAAGATTTATTGAATATTTCGGATACACGTCTCAAACTGAGAGATAATATCACACATCAAATATGGAAAAATGAAATGCCTAGATTTGCATCAAAATACCTAAGACCTAAGGCGAGACTTCTCACTAGAATGATTATCAACACTATCATTCCGCGCCTTGGTAGTCATGAGCAAATCACATAATTAGAGCACAAGGCTCTATGTGCTATATTCAGTGGAACAAGGGTTAATTGGGAAAAATTTATATTTGACGAGCTCAAACATTTTTGGACTCGATCACGCTCATCCATCATCTACCCTACATACATCATGCGTCTTCTGCGAGCTCACAACATCTCTTCATATTTATCAAACTTTGAAGAGATTTCTCCAAAATATGCGTCCACAAAATTTTTCTCTCTAATGCACTTACTAGAAAATCCTTTGGATTTTATATCATTTGAAGAGTGGACGCAACGTCATCAAGCCGAACAAGCTAGGCCTCAACCCTAAAAACAACCTGTACCATCACAAGAGGCAGAGAAACATCACGAGAATACTCCTACTCCTCCTGCACCCTTTGATTATACCTGCCAAGATGACATTTTGAAGATTCGCATTGAGACAAATCCAAATGAGAGTATTCGAGACTTAACTCTCCAAAATCAACTCATTATATCACGAAATCAAAAATTATTGACTAAGCACATTGACAGTTTTGAAACAACGTTTGCTTCATGCCTAGCCACAGTTGAAGCTTCACTTTCAACTACATTATCAGTTCTAAAAGAGGTTCTTCAATGGGTTCATGGTCCTACACCACCTTGAGAAGATTGGCTAACTCCAGTGCCTTCTTCTCCTCCTTCAAAACATTCCACACTTTTTGACGAGGAAAAAGAATATCTTGAACACAATCCAACATCTCCTAAAAACAAGCTAGCTCTTCCAAGAATGAAGATGAAGGAGACTCTCATGCTAAAACTTCCCCAAAAGATTCTTAGATTTTTTTTTTAAGATTCCATCTTTTGTATGAAAATGATAAAAAAAAAATCTATGCATGTAATCGATTAATATGTTTAATGAAAATTGCCTTTTAGTGTGTTATTTCTGTGTATATTCATGTAACCTTACAACGATTGGTGAATACTAAATGGTTTGAACATGATGTCTACAATTAAAAATTATTACTGCTGTTTGATAATGCCAAAGGGGGAGAAATAATAAAAAGCACAATAAATAATGGGAAACACATATTCATGGGGAGATTTATAAAATTATATATAGGTACATTGTATAGTTGTCATCATCAAAAGGGGGGAGATTGTTAGGAAATCAAATTTATGGTTTCGATGACAATAACTATACAATGGAAATCGAATATAAACATATATTATGTATACTAGTACTTTCTAGAACAACATCACTAGAAAGACAAGAACAAGGCTCAAAGGACACTACACAAAACTACAAGTTGATAGAAACAAAGAAGCACAAGAAAAAGAGCACAAAAACTGATATGCACAGCATCAGACATCTGGGTGCACAAGCCAGACGTTTGAAACGTTCTTTGGAATAAAAGACAGGCTGAACCAGACGTCTGGTAATTGCACTCAGACGTTTGATCTACAACTATATTCAAAAATATATATAGTAACTGACGTCTGAAACATATCCCAGACGTCTGATTTCAAACTCGGATTTCAAATAAGAACTTCAACTGCCACAATCAAATGGACATCTCCGCTTCTCTTCGCTGCAACTCTTCATCATCAACAGAAGAAATTGTAGAGCACTCATTAATGGATGCAACTATCTATCTACAACTATATATAGCATCAAGAATTAAGAAAAACTTACTTACCTTAACTCAACTTACTTACCTTACTCATTTATGCTTTCTGATTCTATACTCTATTCTTGATCTCTGCACCCTAGCAATTTTTACTTGTATTCACTCTTCCATATACACGGTTTCTCATAGATAATATTCCTTAGAGATATACTGGAAGCAATTATACTAATTGGTCAACATCCTTATTATATTAGAACACACATTTGACAAGAACAACTTACTGTAACCAAGCCCATTCCTTCGAGTGAAGCGAGTGTGTTTGGTAGTAAAATTCCTAAGGAGAGCTTCGGGACTGGACGTAGAACAGGAGGTCAAAACCAGTATAAAATCCCGATGTGCTTATTCTATATTTAATTAAATTAATATTTTTTTAGTTGCATCATATATTTTGTCATACATACTTGCATATACATTACACGATCCACCTCGTAGACTTTTACAGCATTGTCATCATATAATGATCTGCTAGTTTGTCTACCAAATTTTGTAGATTACGAGACCCTTCATTGAAATATTGAATAAAAAAGTAAAAAAGAAAACGGGAGAAATGGTTAAATGAGATATGAGCATGTTTTATAGATTAGACTGTTCATTTAACGAGCGTCTTCGAGCGTTTATTGAATAAATTCTCGAACTTAAGGTGTTAATCCATTCAATAATCATCTACATTCACTTATTAACTAAATGCATGGGACTTGAGCTTTTAGTTAATAAACATCAGATGGTTGGAGACTTTTAATTGTTTAACAACTTTAATCGTTGATAGCTCACAACCGTAATGTTGCGTTGCTTACCAATTGAACTTGCCCTGAGAAAGAATATGAGAGGAGTAGAACTAATATTTAAAAGGTATGTTCGACAGTGAAGTGAACCAGAATAAATAATACTAAGGCTATGAGGGTAGATGTGGTATATCAAATTACACCTATAATATTTGAATATTTCTTTGTTTTTCGTATTGTAAATGGTATAAAAGGAGGCAGCATATGTGTAATAACATATTGAGAATAATATACTCCACATATTTTGCATTTCAGCAATTTCTTTTATGGTATTAGAGCTATGATTGTCTGATGACAAGATCAAATTGCCTAACCATTCACTCATCAATTTTTTTTTGATTGTTTGAGCTAGCTGCAGTTGATTGCACTTCATCAGAGATCACTTTATCATCATTAAGCCATGCCAAGGATTTGTCAGAAGTTTATCTTCATTTAATTCTCGGTTGCTTTCGGATCTTCATTGATCTCATCATTTGGATTTGGTAAATCTCACCTGTTTTAGAACGTTCACCAATCACAAAACTTTACTTCAGCGGAATCAACATCAAGCCTCGCCAAGAAGTCAATCGAGAAATACTCCATTGATCCTCTGGTTGTTTTCATTTATATCAAGAATCTTGGATTCAGGGTCTTAATTATTTTTCTTTGTTCAGATTCAAGAATTTTTTGATTGATCAAGATTCAATAATGCCTGAAGAAGGGAACAATGCTACTTCTACCATCTCAACTACATAATCCACTACATTTGCAATCATAAAACCCAAGAGTCATATGATCAACATTCAAGTGGATGAAAACAACTATCTGCACTGGAAGTATCAAGTTGAAACAACCATAGCTGGGTATGGTCTTGAAGATTTTATAAATGGAACAGTTGTCATTCCACCTAAGATGAAAATAAATAATGAAGGTAAATTAATCTATAATCAAGAATATATGAAGTACAAAAGGCAAGTTAGTTCACTATCTACGTGGCTTCTTTCATCTACGAGTTCAAATAGTGTATCTCAAATAATTGGAAGTGGTTCATCTTACGAAATATGGAATACCATTGAGCAGATCTTTAATTCTCAATCTGCTGCAAGAATTATGCACTATAAAAGACAATTACAAAATCTCAAAAAGGAAAATATGTCTATGAGAGAATATCTAACCAAGATCAAGTCATATTGTGATCTGTTGGAAACAGCTGGTCATAAAATGTCAGAGACTTAAAAAGTATTGATAATAATGAATGGTCAAGATGTTGAATATGAGCCTGTTATTGTTGTTCTTCCCACAACAAAACGCTCCCTGACTTACAATTTGTTCATTCAGCCTTATTAGCACATGAAGGGAAAGTTTAACAAAGAAAAGCAACTGAATCAGATCATTCAGTCAATTATGCTTCTAGTTCAAGAAATAAAAATCAAGAAAGGGGTCCAACTAACAAGACTGATCAGGGTCAAAGAAATAGTCAAAATTAGAGAGGCAGAGGTAAAGGAGGAAGGTGGAATAATAATAACAGGGTCAAGTATTAGATTTGTGAAAAATTTGGTCATATTGAAAGTAAATGCTATTTCGGGTAGCAGACTATAATTCAAATCAGCAGAATCAAAATGGTCAAAGAAACTATAATCCCAACGCAAATATTACTAATACAAATTTGGATGCAAAAAATCAACCATCAAGTTCAAGAAATCGGACATATATGGAGCAGTTATCCAAATTATAAGACATTCAATGTGAAGACTAGTACCCTAACTCAGGTGCTACAAATTATATCATAAACAACTTGAACAATCTTAATCTTGGAAATAAAGAATACAAAGGTGCACAGTCTATTTTTATGGGTAATGGCAATTCAATTAATATAGCTCACACTGGAAATGCTTATATGAATGGCAAAAGGGAACTAAAGCTCAATAATTTAATGAGAGTGCCACAAATAAAAAAGAACTTAATAATTTTGTCTTAATTTGCTAATGATAACAATGTTTATATTGAATTCTTTCCACAATACTACCTAGTTAGGGATTTATCGAGTAAAGAAATTTTGCTACAGGGTAGTCTGCATAATGGCTTTTATGTTTTCAAACTAATGTAGAACAGTATGTCAAGTAATGGAAGAAAATGGTGCAATTTTTCTATTGTGACAGTAGTGTTGACAATAAAAAATATATTAGTTGGGTCACCCGTGTTGAAGTTGTAAAACGAATGTTAAGAAGTAATAATGTTAGCTTTAAGAATATTGATTTACCCTATATTTGCACATCATGTCAAATGAGAAAAAGTCACAAGCTACCATTTCCTGACTCAAAAACTATGTATGAAAAACCTTTAGAATTGGTAGCTATTGACTTATGGGGTCCAACCCTAGTTAATTCTGATTATGGATTTAATTAGTACATTTCATTTGTAGACACTTTTTCTAGATATACTTGGACATATTTTCTTAAGTCAAAAGACAAAAGAGAGAGCAGTGGTTTAATTCATTGCACAAGCAGAAAAGCAAACTAATCACCGGTTAAAGACAATTCAAACTGATGGAGGAGCAAAGTTCAAACCTTTAAAGGAGTATTTCCTGCAAAAAGGAATAAATCACAGATGTACTTGCACACACACTTCAGAACAGAATGGTTTAGTGGAGAGGAAGCATGGGCACATTGTTGACATAAGCCTCACGTTGTTGGTTTAAGCATCAATACCTCTAAAGTTCTGGCGAGACTCATTTAGTACTGTGGTATTTCTCATCAATAGGTTGCCAACCAAAGTTCTGCACAACAAAACCCCAGTGGAAATGTTATTTAATATCACACCAGATTTTGCAAGTCTCAAAGCATTTGGATGTTTATGTTTCCCTTAGCTAAGACCATTCAATACTCATAAGTTAAGTTTCAAATCTCTACCTTGCACTTTTTTAGGATATGCATCAAATCAGAAAGGATACAGTGCTTAAGTAGCAAGGGAAAGATAATCATATCTAGACATGTTGCTTTTAATGAGCATGTGTTTCCATTTGCAAGTGCTGAAATGAAAACTATTCAAAAGGTCTATCATGCCAAAACTTCACCCCTCCTATACCGATCTATGGTGAAGGGCGGTTGGAAAGAATTAGTATAGAAAGGCAAAGAAACTTTGGATCCCAACACACATTGTTTGATGATAGACCATGTCAGGATACATCAGAGAACCCTAATAACTACAGCTTCAACAATTAATATAATGTTAGCTATAATGAAGATTTAGATCAAAATGAGGACCACACATCCAACAAACATCAAAATAGTGAATTTGATGATAATCTAAATCAAGCATCTACAAGGCAAGGTCATCACATGGTAACAAGAGCTAAACATGGAATTTTTAAACTCAAACTCTACAATGCAGTTGTGCAGCATTAACCAGTTAGCTATGAAGAAGCTATAAGGGATAACAAATGGAAATTGGCCATAGATGAAGAATATAATGCATTGGTGAAAAATAAAACTTAGAGTATTGTACCTAAACCAAAGGATAAGAATGTTATTGGTAGCAAATGGATTTACATGCTCAAGAAGAACCCATATGGTACAATATCTAAGTACAAAGGAAGACTTGTTGCCAAATGATATATCAACAGTATGGTTTTGATTTTAGTGCAATATTCTCTGTCGTAGTAAAACCATCAACAATTAGAGTTATACTTACTATAGAAATGCATCATAAGTGGACAGTAAGACAATTAGATATCAACAATACTTTCTTAAAGGTTGAACTTCGAGAAGAAGCGTATTTACAACAACTAGAAAAATACTATTATGGAAACAGAAAAGATATGGTATGCAAGCTACATAAAGCAATATATAGACTTAAAAAAGCACCAAGGGTTTGGTATGAAAAAGTTAAAGGAAACTCTTATCAATTTAGGCTACAAACCTACTAAATTAGATAACTCACTGTACATCAGAATGAAAAGCAGTTCTACAACATACATCTTAGTTTGTGTCATAATCATTGAAAGCAGCAGTAGTGAGATTAACAAAAATTATACGGTATTTAAATCAAGCATTTTCAATCAAAGATCTGGGGGACTTGAATTGTTTTTTAGGCATAGAAGTTATTAGAAAATCAAAGACTGAATTAATTTTGTCAAAGAAAATATATTGCAGAAATTTTAGATAGAGCGAGAATGAATCAAGCTAAAGTTATGTGTACTCCAATGGTCAGCAACTTACATTTATCTAAACATGATGGAAAATCTATTGAAGATGAAAAGTTGTATAGAAGTATAGTGGATGCTCTACAATACGCTACAATTACATGATCAGACATATCATTTTGTGTGAATAAGTTATGTCAGTTCAGCAGAAACCACTGGACAATCATTGAAAAGTTGTAAAGCGAATTCTGAGATACTTAAAAGGAACAATAAATCATTGTATAAACATAAAATCGTGTAAATCTCTAAGCAGGATATGCTGACGTTGAATGGGCATCTGTTCTAGATGACCGCAACATCCGGAATCTGCAACTATTTGGGAAATAATCTTGTTTCACGATGCTCCAAAAAGTAATCCATAATCTGACGATCAAGCACAGAAACCGAATATCGAAGTGTTGCAGCCGCAAAAGATGAAGTTACGTGGCTCGAATCCCTCATCGGTGAAATTAGTATTAAATTGTCAAAATGAGCAATGATTTGGTGCGATCACTTGAGCATTGTTGCTCTTTCTGCAAATCTCATACTTCACTCGCAAACAAAACACATAGAAATTGATCTGTATTTTGTTCATGGGCAAGTAATCAAGGGTAACATAGAAGTAAATCATCTACCAGCATACCGTCAAAGAGCATGTATCTTTACAAAATCAATGTCAAGGAAGAATTTTGAAAGATTGAAGTCCAATTTGAAGATTGAAGACGCGGAGGAAACTGAGGACGAGAATTAAAAACCCTAGTTTTATTTGAGAGGGCGTAAAAGATATGTTTGACGGTGAAGTGGATTAGAACAAATAGTACTAGGGTTATAAGGGTAATACTAGGGTTATAAGAGTAGATATGGTATATCAAATTACAACTGTAATGTTTCAATATTTCTTTCTTGTATTGTCAAATAAGATAAAAGAAGACAACATATGTGTACAATGAACTCCTCGAATTTTGCATTTCAGCAATTTCTTTTAATATTTACAAGAAAGTTTTTAAAACAACGTTCATCAAAATCAGTAGAAAAGAAGATGAATGAAAAGAGAATTTAGAGTCCCATCGGATAAATATGGAGAATATTGTTAGGGTCATGTCTGTTACCTCACAAACCTATGACCTTGTAATAATCTGAGTAATAAAATCTTATATCCTTTATTAAATAATAATTAGCGAACAATAGAATGACTGCAAGTGTTTCTTTCGGGTTACATTATAACCTATTCATTATTGTGGGTTGTAGCATTTTGGGCCAACCGCAGCCCATTTCTAATGTTTTACCATCACTGCCTATATAAAGGCTTATGTAATACAGATTGTAACTGTGAGTTCTATTATCTGAATAAAATCATTACAACAACAACATTTTACATAATTTCTTTCTTGGTATCAGAGCAATAAGAAAACTGCTTAACAGCAGATCACTCTCATCAGAGACAAAATCATCATTTGAGAGTTTCCTATCATCATCTGATTCAAGTGCCATGCCAAGAAGAAGGACATCAGAGAACTCTCATCATTGATCCCTCTCCGGCTGCACTTAAACCATCAGAAATTTCAAGATTCTGTTTACCTTTACCCACTGTGCCGTGCCTGAAGTCAGGTGTCAGAAACTTCATCATTCACCTGTTCTTGGCTGCACTTCTTGATTCTTTTCAGTCATCTTCTTGATTGTCAGAGACTTATCTGCCTTTTCTTCCCAATATGGCCGATGAAAACAGCAATGTCGCCATGTCCCCAAGTTCTGTTTCAAGAACTGTTGAAGATCAGACAAACAACACTCAAGATCTGATCAAATCCATCATCAAACCACAAAGCCAGATCATCACCATTCAACTGGATGAATCCAACTATCTGTTGTGGAAATTCCAGATTGAAACAGCCATAAGAGGCTATGGGTTGCAAGAATATGTATATGGCACTTTAATCATCCCACCAAGATTCTTTACAGATAACGAAGGAAAACTAGTCAATAATAAAGACTATATTACTCATGAAAGACAAGATAGCCTGATTAGTTCTTGGCTATTGTCTTCAGTTAGTGCAAATCTGATGCCACAGTTAGTTGGATGCAAAACTGCACATGAGATCTGGCATACAATTGAGCAAACATTCAGTTCTCAATCTGCTGCAAGAATAATGCAATATAAAAGACAATTGCAGAGCTTAAGAAAAGACAGTGCTAGTATGAGAGACTATCTGTCAAAGGCAAAAACCATATGTGATCAACTAGCATGTGCAGGACATAAAGTTGCAGACACAGAACAAATACTGTGCATATTAAGTGGGTTGGATGAAGAATATGAAGCAGTTGTAGCCATAATATCATCTAATGAAAAACTACCTTCACTTCAATCTGTTCAGTCAATGCTAATTGCACATGAGGGTAGGTTAGAGTTAAAGAAACCAGTGAATATGGAATGTAATATCAACTATGCATCCACCAGCAGAAATAGGAATCAAAACAATAGAAATCAGTCAGGCAGTTACAGGGGTGGTCAATCTAACAGAGGAAGAGGAAGGTATGGCAGGTCAAATTACAATAATAACAATAAACCAAGATGCCAAATATGTGAAAAGTATGGTCACACTGCAAATAAGTGCTACTTCAGATTTGATGCTAATTTTACTCCAGCACAACAAAGCAATAACAATGCAAGATCTCAAAACCCTAGTGTAAATCTGGTCAACATGCAGCAAGAAGCTAAGTCAGAAAGTACAAACAATAGCATAGCAAAGATTGAAGACATTAGAGATGACAACTGGTTTCCAGACTCTGGTGCAACTAATCATGTGACAAACGATTTGAGTCAACTGAATCTTGGCAACAGGGAATGCAAAGGTAAACAATTACTGTATATGGGTAATGGTAAGCCAGTACACATATCTCACACTGGAAATGCAAGTATTAATGGTACTAGGCAACTCTATCTTAAAAATCTATTAAGTGTACCGTTAATTAGAAAAAATTTGATGAGTGTTTCACAATTTGCCAAAGACAATGATGTATATTTTGAATTTCACTCAGAATACTGTGTTGTGAAGGATAATCTAACTAATAAAATTCTTTTGCAGGGTAGAGAACACAATGGGTTATACAAGTTTGATGTCATAAGCTCAAGAAAATTTGAATGCAAAAATAAATGGTGTCATGTAATTGAAACAAGAAATGTTGAAAAAGAAACTGAAAAATTTGACATTTGGCACTGCAGACTGGGACATCCCAGTATCAATGTTGTTAAACATGTTTTGAGTAGAAGTGATAATATTCTTGTTAATAAAATTCCCAATTCTTATATATGTACATTTTGTCAGCTAGGCAAAAATCATAAACTTGCATTTCCAGATTCTGAGACTGTGTATAATAATGCACTTGAACTAGTTGCTGCAGACCTTTGGGGTCCTGCTCCAATTAGCACTGATTATGGTTACAGATATTATATTTCCTTTGTTGATGCATATTCTAGAAATGTATGGATACATTTATTAAAATCAAAATTTGAGGCTAACAATGCAGTGATACAATTCATCACAAATGTTGAAAGGCAGACAAATAATCAGGTAAAAATTATGCAGACAGATGGAGGTAAGGAATTTTTGCCATTAAGGAGATATTTTCAAAATAAAGGAATTACACATAGGGTCACATGCCCTTACACATCTGAGCAAAATGGCCTTATTGAAAGAAAACATAGACATATTGTTGAAACTGGTCTAACTCTATTAGCACAAGCATCAATGCCACTAAAATTCTGGCCTGATGCCTTTTCTACTGCAGTTTATTTGATAAATAGACTGCCCACAAAAGTACTTGAATACAAAAGTCCAATAGAAGTGCTAACTAAAGTCAGACCAGACTATCAAACATTAAAGATATTTGGATGTCAGTGTTTTCCTTATCTAAGGCCATATAACTCACATAAACTTGACTACAGGTCCACACCCTGCACATTCTTGGGTTATCCCACAAATCAAAAAGGCTATAAGTGCCTTGACAACAATGGCAGAGTATACATATCTAGACATGTAATATTTAATGAGCATAAATTTCCTTTTAGCAATGCAGATATTAAGACATCTCAGAAAGTTTACAATGCAAAATATTCTGTACCTCCCATAATCTCTTCACCAGAGATAATTTTACCTGTTCAAAGTGAAGATAACCATGGCAGGAGAGATTTCTTCCCACAACACACTGTGCTCACAAGTGAACCAGGTCATGGACAAAGCACAACATCATTGAGAATCACTGAATCAGGCAGTAACAACTCAGATGGTGCATGTCAAGCTTTGAATGATCAGCAACCCACTGATGATCAGCAAGGGACCACCAATACTGAAGAAAATCACCTCACTGTCCCTGCAAGCACTGGTCACCACATGATAACAAGGGCAAAGAGTGGTATATTCAAGCCAAAAGTCTACAGCATTGAATCAAACATAAGTGAACCTAGCACATATCAACAAGCTGTTGCAGATGACAACTGGAAAGCAGCTATGAAAGAAGAATATGATGCTTTAATTAAAAACAATACATGGGATCTTGTGCCACAACCTATAAATAAAAATATTATAGGATGCAAGTGGACATATAAGCTAAAGAAAAATCCAGATGGCTCAATCCTTAGGCATAAAGCAAGATTGGTGGCAAAGGGATTTTCACAACAAAATGGGTTTGACTTTAATGAAACCTTTTCCCCTGTTGTGAAACCAACAACAATCAGAATAATTTTAACAATTGCTTTGCATAAGAATTGGGTCATTCAACAATTAGATGTAAATAATGCTTTTCTTAATGGTGAATTGCAGGAAGAAGTATATATGGAGCAACCACATGGATTTATAAAGAGTGGAAGTGAACAACTTGTGTGCAAACTCAACAAAGCACTTTATGGTCTCAAACAGGCACCTAGAGTCTGGTTTGAGAAACTCAAGTCTACTCTATGCAGACATGGATACAATCAAACAAAATCTGATAACTCTTTGTTTATTAAATTTCTTAATCATACAATCACATATATACTAATTTATGTGGATGACTTTATCATCACAGGAAATAGCAGACCTGAAATTGACAACATCACACAACACCTAAAGAAAGAATTTTCCATCAAAGATCTAGGAGAGTTAAGTTACTTTTAGGCATCGAGGTCAAGAAGGTGTCAAATTCAGAAATTCATCTTAACCAGAAAAAATATATCAGTGAAATTCTTGTCAAGGCCAAGATGGATAAGGCTAATTCTCTTCCCACTCCTATGACAAGTAATCTACACCTCTCAAAAACCAAAGGAGATCCAATTCTGAATGACAAACAATACAGGAGCATAGTGGGGGCACTGCAGTACGTGACCATAACCAGACCAGACATCACATATAGTGTTAATAAAGTCAGCCAATTTATGCAAAAACCACTAGATACGCACTGGAAGGCTGTTAAGAGAATTTTGCGATATCTAAAAGGATCTATTAATCATGGACTAATTCTACAATCATGTTCTTTACTGCATATTACTGGCTACTCTGATTCTGACTGGGCTATAGATTATGACGACAGAAAATCAACTACAGGTTATTGTGTGTTTTTAGGCAAAAATCTCATATCTTGGTGTGCTAAAAAGCAGCAAACTGTATCAAGGTCTAGTACTGAAGCAGAATACCGAAGCATAGCTAGTACTACTACAGAAATTATGTGGATAAAGTCACTCTTAAGCGAATTACACGTCAAATTCAATAGCAAAGCTACAATATGGTGTGATAATCAAAGTGCTATCTCTCTTACTGCCAATCCAGTTTTACACTCTCGTATGAAACATATAAAACTGGATCTATATTTCATACGAGAGCAAGTTGACAAAGGAGAATTGAGAGTTGACTACGTACCTTCCACTTACCAAAAGGCTGATATTCTGACCAAACCTCTGTCAAGACAGAGCTTCACTCGCTTCAGACACGAGCTCAACGTCGACGAAGCCAACAGTAATCTGCGATCTAAAGCACAGATTTATATACCTGAAGCTCAACAAGTGTCACCTAAAGTCTACAGCAACCACCAACTCAACGTTGATGAAGCCGAGAGCAACCTGAGATTCAAGACCAATACTTGTACAGCTGAATCTTCTCAAGGGTCACTTAAGTCATATACTGACCAGCAACACAACTTGAACTCTCAAACAAGCATGTCGAAGCATTTGACAGAGAATAACACCTCTTAATCATAGAGGTTTCTGATTGGCGTCTACTGGTGTAAATCGTCTAATTTAATTTTCTCTGAACTTGCAAGCTCGCGGCAGATCTGAAATCGCTCACAAACCCTAAACCTAATTTGGGTTTGAGGGGGGTGAATTAGCGAACAATAGAATGACTGCAAGTGTTTCTTTCGGGTTACATTATAACCTATTCATTATTGCGGGTTGTAGCATTTTGGGCCAACCGCAGCCCATTTCTAATGTTTTACCATCACCGTCTATATAAAGGGTTATGTAATACAGATTGTAACTGTGAGTTCTATTATCTGAATAAAATCATTACAACAACAACATTTTACATAATTTCTTTCTATAATAAAAGGAAAAATAAATAAAAAGTACATTTTGCTTCAGAGATTATTTCAAAGGATACGGTTATGTGGTGACTGAACTCAAATGCAAACGTTTGGATTAAGAACAATGAAAAGAATCATTTTCTCTGCTGTAAACACTGTTACATAACGTGGTAAACGCAGAAGCCAAAACGTAAAAGGACCGAGGTCGCAGAACTGAAATTCTGCAAACATGAAAAGTAAAAAGTAACTTCTGGACGGCTAGTACAAGGAAAAGTAGCCATTGAACCCCAGTTCGTTTGATTAAAGCTCCACTTTTGGCCTTTTATGGACAAAAAGCCCAGCTTTGTATTTTACATGACTCGCTTTTAACCAGTTGACCTCATATATAAAAGATTTGTAGTATGATAACATGTTTTATTGTAACGAGGAAAGATGCTCCTCGTAATTTGGTTGCTTTTCTCATTCAGTGATATATGCATGCGCATGGCTGAAGTTAATTATTAAGATCCAATACAGTGAACAAAACGCAATGCAATCAATGATTGATATGAAATACATAGTTGCAATGTGCGCCATATTTATAGTCTTCCGCTAACCAACATATGAGATTAATTATAAAATTGCACTCAAAACAGTTCGTCGAGTTAAACAAACCGAGATACAAATAAACCATAATTCGCTCGTAGTTAACTTGGACCTCAAAGGTTGTGGTTCAAAAATCTAAATAAAGTTACGGCCGCTTGGTAGTTTTGTGGTACCAGTTATATGAGATTTTGAAAGGACCGATTTTGATTGATTTATAAGAAGTGTTGTTATAATCGATTAATGCATTTTTGTGAGTTCAACATACACTGATTTTTGAGAGTTTTTCAATATATATATATATATATATGTCATTTGAACACAAATGGAAATACAAAAGATCTGTACCATCGGATCTTTTGTCTTTACATGGAAGGCGGAATTCAGGGGGTAATCTAACGGTAGAGATCTCTTGTGTCACCAACTGTGTCACCAAATTGTGTTCGACTTTCCTATATATATATATATGTGTGTGTATATATGTGTGTGTGTATACACACACATATATGTATGTATGTATGCATATATATAGAAAAACCTATTTGGACACAAAATGTAAACACAATTGGTGACACAATAGATTTGCACCATTGGATTGTCCACTGATTTCCACCTCCCATATAAGAACAAAAATATCCAACGGCCGTGATTTTTTGTGTTCTCAATTTATGTCTAATTTTGTATCTAAATAGCCACCCATATATATGTATATGTGTGTGTATATATTATATATATGTATGTATGTATATATGTATGTATGTATATATATATATATGTATGTATATATATGTATATGTATGTGTGTGTATTGTAAAGATTAATTCTATAATATAATTAACGGAAGCATAATTGGAAGAAAAAAAGGTCATAACCCCGTAAAACACCCAAATTTGATGGGTTGGGAATTCCAATGAAAATAACATTGCAGCAGTTTTCACTGGTTTTACAGCAAAAAACAACCAGTCTGAAAAAAACATACAAGCAAAGGTTATATTAACACCTGAAATACAGAGCTGTTCAAAATTAATCAAAACTGATAGAAAATAAACTCTCAAACGCGTGCTTTAAACGACGAAAACCTCGGAACCCTGTGGAAAAAAACCCTTTTGTCCGAACTCTTTGGAGATGTGGCTCTCCGCCTTAAAATCAAAATAATATGTAGCTCATTCCCACTTCATACTTCGTTTCCTCGTGCAACCAATTTTGACAAAAACAACTTATTAAGATACATTTCATGAACCATTACTTGAATATCTTAAAAAATTAAAAAATTTACCCATTTTCATCCACGAACCTTTTATAAAAATAATTTATTTTATTAATATTTACTAAATATAATTTATTATGTTAATATATTGGTTGTTATTAGTAAAATTCTATGATTAATTAAGTGAAATAATTTCACATTTAAATTAGGAAAAATAAGGATACCGATCAATGAGGTTCTTACGTTCTACTCAATTGAACCAGTGGAATATTTAATCTAGTCTTAATGCAGCATGGTTCAGTACTCAAAACATTTTATACACACCCTGTATCAAACAATATTCGCTATTTTTGTGAAAGGTGGACAGATAATCAATTATTTGTCATCCAAATATAGAATTATCAAATGGTCATAAGTCTTTCATAGCAGCAACATATAACATTGATATTGATATAGTGTAAGGTACTAAATTGAATCATATATAGGCTGCAATTATTTAAAATGCAAAATTCTACTGGATTCTGTAAGTTAATCAACCACTGATATGTTTGTTTGCATTTTAAAACATCCGAATAGAATTTAAAAATATGTATATTTCAATAATTGCAAACATCTATATTAATTTATCTTTTAAGCCATGAATACTAAAAGTGAAAATTTGAAAATTTTAAATATTTTGAACGACAAAAAGTTTGAATTAAGATAAATTTGATTACTACAAAAAAATTTGAAAACAGTTAGTTTAAGTTTAAATTTTCAGTATTATTAATTATATATAAATTTCTTTTGTTCAAAATTATAATTTCTAACAGCAAAGAATTCGTAATTTTAATTTTATTATTATTAAAATTTTGAAACTTTTAATTATCATAAATTGTCTCCACATGTTTTAGATCCAAAAACTCGAATTTACAAATCTTGAATTTTTAATATAACACTTGAATTTTTAAATTTGAAATTCCAAAAGTATGGATATCAAAAATAATTTTTATTTTGGAAATTAAATTTTAAAAAAATTTGAACATGTTAACATTAAGACAAAGGATTTTGGATCGTTGCAAACAAGTGCAAATAACGATTTAAGAAAACATTGAGCGCATATCCAAAAATGGATCCGATCCAACTTAGAATAAAAAACGATTACGCAAAGCCTTGACGTATATTAATTGGGCATTCTTTTCCTATTAACTATTAATAGGGAGGGTTTAAATGAAAAAAAGGAAAAAAATAACAACATATCAAAGCTTGGTAACAAGTCAACGAAGAGAGGGACATAACTAAAGCAACAACGTAAGAATTGCAAGTGCTTTAGTTAGATATGAGTGTTATCGTACGCGCTTTGCGCGTGAATTATTTTTCTTATAAATTGTATATGTTAAATAAGTCAAAAAAATAAATTTTTTTATTTTCAAGTGATATTAAGATTTATATATTTGTAAAAAAATGTGTTGAATTTGTAAAGAAAGTTTAATTTTAGATCTTTTTTAGAAGTATTTGAATTTGTAAAACATGTTTAATTGTTAGATCCTACTTCTAGGGGAGTTTGAATTTATAAAAAAAGGTTTAATGCTGGATCATATTTTTAAGTGATTAAAATTTGAAAATATCTTTAATAATAGTTGTAATACCTTTGGTGTCACACTTTTTTGGTATCAAGTGAACTACCAAAAATGCCCCTCTACAAATATTATTAAATATTGTTATTGCTTAAAAATAGGATCTAACAGTAATTTTTTTAATAATTCAAAACGTGTTTATCTTATTATCACTTAGAAATATGATCTTACGAATAAACTTTTTTCAAAGTCATTTTTTACTAATTAATAACAGAATAAAAATTTAAACCAATATAAAATTAAGTTCATTCTTTAGTAATTAATAATAGAAATAAAAATTCAAACGCCCCTAAAAGTAGGATCTAATAATTAAACATACTTTACAAATTCAAAACGCTTCTAAAAATAGGATATAAAATTAAACTTTCTTTAAAATTCAAAATACTTCTCTACAAATATACAAATCTTAGTATAACTTGAAATAAAAAATTATTTTTTTGACTGATTTAAATATATACAATTTTAAAAAAAAATCACGCGCGACGTGCCATTACACTCGTATATAAGTGTTTTGGTAGTTCACGTTGATACCAAAAAAACGTGACACCAAAACTATCACAACTATTATTAAAGAAGATTTTAAAAAAAAGATTTGCATAAACAATAAATCATAATTTGCGTTGAAATGATATGTAGTTAATCGTAATTTTTCTTTCTAAATTATAACATCTAATTTTTTGTTCGTTTGAATTTTTATTTCCATTAGTAATTACGGAAGAATGAATTAAATTTTGTATTAGTTTGATTTTTTATTTATGTTATTAATTAATAAAAAAGTCTTTGAAAAATATTTATTTGTTAGATCATATTAGATACAGGAAATTATTGTGAAGGACAAAATTTCTCAACGTTTTAGCCTCAAGGACAGACCTTCAGATTTTAGCCTGAAGGACAACTTTCTTTAGGTATCAGTTTTTAGTTATTAATAGAAGTTATTAATATCAGTTTTCAGAATTTTGAAAAAATGTTTGTCGTTATAACTAATTTTGGAAGAATGTTTGTACTTACGATTAAAATATTGAGGTCGTGTCCTTATGCCTAAAAATATGTTGATACGCGAAGATTTTTGATCAATGACAATGTATAAAGGAAGAAATATATGCAAGATAGAGGAAGATCAATGAAATATAAACTTGAGTATGATTTATATATATATATAGGTTTATTTGTTAAAATCTATCCTCAAGAGTTGCACAAACACAAGAACACATTCATTATACTTCAATTTTTCACTGAGCATACTTCAATTCTTCATAATGCATAAATTCATATGTCAGGCGACTGAACTGAATTTACCAGTCGACTGAACTGGCAAACATGTACAAATATGCACAGTTTCAGTCAACTAAATTTTCTGCACAGTCGACTGAAAATTTTCCAGAAAGATTCCTACTATAATTTCAGTCGACTGAAATTCCTGCACAGTCGATTGAATTTGAACCTGCGAATTTTGCATGAAAGGACACCTTCTTCTTCCCAAAAGTTGCGACCATTCCTCAATAGAAATGGAAGATTCTCTTATCTACAACCCTTGGCAATACATGCATCCTTTTTACAACTATAAATACATGATTCAAAACATCATTCAAGACATCGAATTCTCTTACTCTAATCTATCTATTTCTTGATCATATTTTCTAAACATTATCAAAGTAATCACTACTCTCTTTGCTTGAATCACTTTTTATATTTAATATATTTGATTCATAGCAAATTCATAATTCCTTAATCTTCACAAACATATTTCATATTCTTGAGGATAAGATTATAGGAACATTGTACTACAATAGACTCATTCGTGTTATAAAGAACACAACTAGTCAAAACTTGTTTAGCATTGAGGTTTGAAGTTCTCTTAGGTAGTTTGAGGCAAAGAAATCCCGTTCGGTTGTTCGGGTAAGTTGTGAACCTATTCCTCCGGGTTAAGAGAGGTTTTTGTAGTTAGTGAAATACCTAAGTGAAGCTTAGGGACTGGACGTAGGACAAGTGATCCGAACCAGTATAAAATCTTGGTGTGATTTTTACTTACCATATATACATTAACCATATAGCTATTCCATATTACACGATCCTATCAATTACCCCCGACTTTCAATTGGTATCAAAGCCAGGTTGTCCTATAACCATAACACCGTTATTAGACATATTGATAATATGGAAAATAACGCAAGTACAAGTACAACTTCTGCCTATAACTCTACATTTGCCGAAGGACAATCTACTCAAAGACCCCCTCTTTTCAATGGACTTAACTATAACTATTGGGCTACAAGGATGAGGATTTATATGCAAGCAACTAGCTTCGAAGCATGGAACGCCACTCAAGTAGAGTTCGTTGTACCCACAATCGACTATCCTACATGGACACAAACTCAGAAGAATGAAGCTAGTGCAAATGCCAAAGCAATGAATATGCTATTTTGCGCCTTGGATAGAAATGAATTCAACCGAGTTAGCATATGTACTACTGCACATCAGATATGGGAGACACTTAGAACCATACACGAAGGCACTAACAAGGTCAAAGAAACAAAGATCTCCATGCTAAAGAATCAATTCCAAAACTTTAGAATGCGACAAAATGAATCCATCAATGACATGTATTCAAGATTTCAAGACATTCATCATGCCTTAATCGGATTGGGAGAAAAGTTTACGGATTTCGATATTGTATCTAAAGTTCTAAATTCACTCACTGATGAATGGGAAAGAAAGGTGTTAGCAATCGAGGAAGCAAACGATCTATCTTCAATGAAACCAGAAGAATTAATTGGAAATCTCATGTCATATGAAGTTAATATGCAAGCTAAGAAAGATCAAGCTCAAGAAAGAAAGAATGTTGCTTTTCACGCGGAAAAAGAAGATTCAGAATCGGAAGATGAAGATTTAGCATTCATAGCCAAGAATTTCAAAAAATTCTTAAAATTTAGAAAAGGGAACAAAAACGGATTCAAAAAGAATTTCATGAGTAAACCTCCTTCCTCAAATATAGAATGCTTTAATTGTCACAAGAAAGGACACATGCAAAAGGATTGCCAAGAACAAAAGAAGGAAAATCAGAAAAGTTTCAACAACAAAAGCAAAAAGGATAAATTCAAAAAGAAGGCATTCTCTGTAACATGGGACGATTCAGATTCATCTTCATCTGAAAGTGATAGTGATAGCGACAATGAACAAGCAAATGTATGCTTCATGGCTCAAGAGTCTGAGGTAAGCAATTTAACTTTCGATGATTTAATTGAAGTAAACACTGAACTTTTAAGCACGATAAAAAGTCTTAAAAAGAAAATTAAGGAAATTCGTGAAAATCAAAACAAAGTTGAGTTTGAAAGAGATATGTTACATGATGAAAAGAAAATTCTTGAAGAAGAACTTGAAAAAGTTCAAGAATCTTATTCAAACTCAGAAACTCAATTATCACTTTTAAGTCAAGAAATTGAAACTCAAAAGACTAAGAATGATATAATTGCTTTTGAAAATCATGAGTTAAAAACAAAAATTAGACAAGTTGAGTTAGAAAACAATGGTCTTCAAGCTAGATTAGATAACATTACTAAAAATGTTTCTAACTTTAATAAAGGAAGAGAAAATTTATCTAAAATTTTAGAAAATTCTCAATCCTCTTCAAACAAACATGGATTAGGATATAAAAAGGAAGTAAAAATTTCTAAAAATAAAAATTTTAAAATTCAAAACAACAAATATTACTTCAAGAACCTATTCAAACAAAAGTAGAAACCAAGATAGTCAAAATTTGGATTCCAAAGACAAACAATATTTTAATTAGGAATAAATATATTAAAACATTTATAGATAATGTTCACCATAATAAAAACTATATTTATAAAAAGGATACTAAACCAAATTGGGTTTGGTTTCCTAAACTCTAATTTTTCTTTAGGACCCTATTAAAAGGTGGGTACCAATAATTTCATATCTATTTTCAGGTCCCACTCAAAAAGAAAAAATGGATATTAAATAGTGGTTGTTCAAAACACATGACCGGAGACAAAGATATGCTTACAAACATAACATACTTTGATGGTGGCTCGGTTACCTTCGGAGACAATTCAAAAGGCTATATCATTGGCAAAGGAGATGTGAACAATTACGGTACATCAAAATTACCTTTTATAACAAATGTTTCATTAGTTAAAAATTTAAAACATAACCTACTTAGCATAAGTCAACTATGTGACAAAGGCTTTAAAATAATTTTTTCGGATAATAAATGTAGTATTTTTGATCAAAACCAAAATCTTGTTTTTGAAGGAAATAGAGATAGAAATATTTACGTTTTAAATATGAATATTAATCATAATACAAGTATGTGTCTACTTGCCAAAGAAAATGATCCTTGGTTATGGCACAAAAGATTTTGTCATATAAATTTTAAAACTATTAGAAAACTTTCTAAAAATGATTTAGTAAGAGGTCTACCCAAGATAAACTTTAAAATAAATAATCTTTGTGATGATTGCTAAAAAGGTAAATTAACAAAATCATCTTTCAAATCTAAGAAAATTATTTCGACTTCACAACCATTAGAATTACTACATATGGATTTATTTGGACCAACACAAGTTCAATCCATTAATCATAATCGATACGTATTTGTAATAGTTGATGATTTCTCAAGATATACATGGACTATTTTTATGAAAAATAAAAGTGATACTTTTGAAAATTTTAAAACATTTGTCAAAAGAATTCAAAATGCTAAAGACTCAAAAATTAAAAATATTCGAAGCGATCATGGAGGAGAATTCGAAAACGAGGATTTTGAAACTTTTTGTAAAAAGAAAGGAATAAATCATAATTTTTCATTTTCTAGAACTCCTCAACAAAATGGAGTTGTAGAAAGAAAGAATAGAACATTACAAGAATGCGCAAGAACATTATTAAATGGATGTTCCTTACCAAAACATTTTTGGGCAGAAGCCGTTGCTACTGCATGTTACGTATTAAATAGAATATCAATTAGACCACTAACTAAAAATACTTCTTATGAACTATTTAATAACAAAAAGCCAAATATATCGTATTTTAAAGTATTTGGATCAAAATGTTTTATTGTAAATACAAAAGATCAATTAGGAAAATTCGATCCAAAAGCTAACGAAGGAGTTTTCGTAGGATACTCAGAACGAAGTAAAACATATCGAGTATTTAATAAACATACAAACATAATTGAAGAAACCTTACATATATCTTTTGATGAAAATTTTAATAGAAATTTAAGTATAAAAGATGATGAAGAATTAATAAATATAGAAGAAACAAATCTTGAAAATGATAATTTAAGATCCCCTCCTAGAATATTACGAGATCATCCAACTCAAAATATTGTAGGAGAAATAAATTCTCAAGTTAGAACAAGAAATCAACTAAATCAAATGGGTCATGTAGCTTTCATTTCATCAACAGAACCTAAAAATCCTAAAGAAGCATCAACAGATGATTATTGGATTATTGTTATGCAAGAAGAATTCAATCAATTTGAACGTAACGACGTTTGGAAATTAGTTCCCCGTCCTAATAATCAATCAGTAATAGGAACAAAATGGATTTACAAAAATAAAGTAGATGAATTAGGTAATATAACAAGAAATAAAGCTAGACTAGTAGCACAAGGATATAATCAAGAAGAAGGTATTGATTTTGAAGAAACATTTGCTCCCGTCGCAAGACTTGAAGCAATTCGTATACTTTTAGCTTTTGCATGTTTTCACAATTTCAAACTCTATCAGATGGATGTGAAAAGTGCATTTTTAAATGGTTTTATTAAAGAAAATGTATATGTAGAACAATCTCCTTTATTTATACACGAAAAATATCCAGATCATGTCTATAAATTAAAGAAAGCACTATATGGTCTTAAACAAGCACCTCGTGCTTGGTATGAAAGACTTAAAAGTTATTTATTAAATTCGGGATTTAAAATTAGAAAAGTCGATCAAACACTCTTTATTAAAAATACCTCAAAAGACATTTTAATAATTCAAATATATGTAGATGATATTATATTTGGATCAACAAATGAAAATTTATGCAAAGAATTTTCAAATATAACGACTAAAGAGTTTGAGATGTCTCATATGGGAGAATTATCATACTTTCTTGGACTTCAAATAAAACAATTATCAAATGGAATTTTTATAAACCAAGAGAAATATTGTACAAACTTAATTAAACGTTTTGGAATGGAAAACAATTCAGCTAAACCTACTCCTATGAGTACTACTACTCATCTCGATCAAGATGACAATGGCAAAAGTGTAGATCAAAAATTATATAGAAGTATGATAGGCTCCTTACTTTACTTAACCGCAAGTAGACCAGACATAATGATGAGTGTTTGTTTATGTGCACATTTTCAATCTAATCCTAAAGAATCACATTTAAGAGCAGTTAAACGAATTATACGATATCTTAACTACACTAAAGACTTTGGACTTTTTTATCCAAAAGAGTGTACATTTGAATTAGTATCATTCAGTGATGCTGATTTTGGCGGATCTCGAACAGATAGAAAAAGTACAAGTGGTACATGTCATTTTATTGGAAAATCACTGGTATCATGGTTTAGTAAGAAACAAAATTGCGTCTCTCTTTCCACCTGCGAAGCAGAATATATATCAGCCGCATTTGCTTGTACTCAAGTTATATACATGCAACAAACACTCAAAGATTTTAATATAAATTTAAAAATTCTACAATATATTGTGATAACACTAGTACAATAAACTTATCTAAAAATCCAGTTAATCACTCTCGTACAAAACATATAGATATCCGTCACCATTTTTTACGTGACAATATCAAAAAAGGTATAATTAATCTAGAACATATTTCTACCGAAAATCAAATTGCCGATATATTTACTAAACCCTTATTAGAAAATTCCTTCATAAAACTTCGACGAGAATTAGGGATAATATCCTTTAAAGATATCAATTAAATTTACAATAGATATATACATATTTCAGTCGACTAAATTTTTTTTTTCAGTCGACTGAATATAAATCAAGAGTTATTTTCAGCTATATTATAATCCTCACATTTTTTAACTGATTTATTAATAACATCCTTACATTTTTAACAAATTTTTCCTTAATCGTTGAATATTTATGTGGTTACAAATCTTAGCTAAACAATAACCATTAATTGTTTAGTCAAAATTCTATTATAAATTCTTAAAAATTTTAGTTTTTTTAAAAAAAAACATCTAAATTTTACAATTAAAAACTTAACAAACTCAAAATGTCGTCTAACAACTCCTACTCTCCAATCAACATCACATCGTCAAGCAAAAACTCTCCAACATCACCAAAATTTCCCACACCAACACCACCACATGAGCCGATGTATAATTGGAAAAATTATCATACTGGTCACACTCCAGAAACCAAGAAGGCTAAGCGCGGACTTTTTATTTCTCCGGACACGAAAAGAAAGATTGATGAGATTCATCACTTTCAACAACAACAGATTGACCTTCAACGAGAACTATACTTCGAGCAAAAGATTACAGCTAGACGTTTGAACTTCCTGGAGCAAATTGGCTTACGTTTCTGTGGATCAAAGAAGAACGAAGTGGCTGAGCCCCTACCTCGACCCGTCAGTTCATTTGATCCATCTTCATCTTATCGTACACCAAACGATCCCATCAATCTGTGGATGTCTCTTAGGACACCACAATATAGTCCGAATTCATGGGATAGAAATTACATGAAGAATGAAGGAAAGAAGAATCCAAGTCCTTCTCAAAAGAAATAATTCAATTTGAAATATATTATTTGTAACTATTTTTCTTAAAATAAATTGTTTAAATTCAAAAAGAACCTGAAACAACAAAAGTACATGACTTAGTCGACTGAACTTATAAGCCCAGTCGACTGAATGTAAACAGAAAACATTTTTTCCATATTTTCAGTCGACTAAATATTTCTGCACAGTCGACTGAAACTTAACAGAAACTCTCGGGAAAATATTCAGTCGACTAAAATCTCTGTTCAGTCGACTGAATTCAAACCTACAAACTTTCGGTCTACAATTCAGTCGACTGAATAGACATTTTCAGTCGACTGAACGGCCTTTTCCAGGTAAAATTCCCTTTATTTACATCAGTTTTTCACTTCCAAAATCACTTTTTACATCTTCTTCCCCAAATTTCCCCAAAACCCTAGATCTCAAATACTTCCAATCTCCCTCAAATCAAAAGCAAATGGCACCAAAACGATCTAGAGCTTCATCCTCCGAGCCCATTGATGCTCAAATTGCTCAATGGCTATATGATGAAGTCGCGATAACCCGATGGAACAAGATGAAGAACTCAAGAATATTCGAGCATTCATTTGTAGATTTCCAAAGTCTTCACACCTACAATTTCCAAGAGCTCACTGATCGAGCAGGCTTAACTCCTCTTCTTGATTTGAAACGGAATGACATTGCCATAAATCATATTATGGTCAAATTGTTCTACGCAAATCTCAATCTTGGACACCAAACTCCAAGGAATCCAAACGACAGTGTTTGGAGCATGGTCTGCGGAAAGAAGGTTTGGTTTTCTTTGGATCGAATAGCTCACATTTTAGGGTCAACTAATATCGGAAGGAAACTAGAAGAAATAGAGTACAATCCACAAATTCGTGATAACATAAATCACCAATTTATGGATGATAATATAAATTTCCAAGATTTCAAATCTACTTCTCTTCGTCCTCGAGCAAGAATTCTACATAAAACTTTAGTGAGAACGATCACTCCTCGCACGGGCTCATATGAAATCGTTTACCCAATTAACTATCGAGCTTTATATGCCATCTTTGGCAATATTAAAGTCAACTGGGTACAACTAATCCTTGATGAGTTTCTCTCGTTTCATAATGGTAAAATGCGCACAATTTACTTTGGAGAATATATCATGCGACTTCTCCTCAATGTTGATACACCATTACCGGATTCAAAAAACACAATGGTCCATCAAATAAACCATCGGACCATAAGCCTTATGCAACTCCCTACTCGACCTCCTCGATTTATATCACTTGCCGAATGGGAAGCTAGGCGTCAAGAGCAACAACAACAACCTCCGCCACCTCAACCCGAAGAACATTTTGAACAAGAAGATGAAATTCGTCTTGTTGATCTGACCTACTCTACCAACCAATCCTTAGGAATACTATCAAGAAATCAACAAATTCTTGATAATCGTCTTAAAAAGGTGGATAAGAAGCTTGACAAAATCAAAGGATTTTTTAATAAGCTTTGGGACGCTATCTCGTGCTCAAGCACTACTATCGCTTCAACATCTCGTGGCAAGCGTCCTGCACCAACATTTACATGGACGTCATCCGAGGAGCATACCAGTAGCAGCACAAGCGGAGCTAGTGGTGGACAAGGAGGAAGACCTTATCGACCATCATCAGGAGGACCAGTCATTAGAGAACCAGGAGACAGAGAAGGTTCTTACGATTGGGATAAGGATCAGTAATTTATTTGAGTTATTATTCTATTATGTTTCTTGCAACTATGACATTTGAACTATTATATTTGATGCATTTTTTTTATGCAATTCTAAGATTCATTCTTGGTTAAAGTGATTGTTTCAATTCCATGCAACTACGGTTATTACTTCCTTTTTGTCGATGACAAAGGGGGAGAAAATCTATGGCACTAACTTTGTTTTTGTAGGAAAGATAGGTGTACACATTCAGGGGGAGAAAGTTTAAATATCTTTAGAAAATCAAGTATTGTCATCAATCAAAAAGGGGGAGAATGTTGATACACGAAGATTTTTGATCAATGACAATGTATAAAGGAAGAAATATATGCAAGATAGAGGAAGATCAATGAAATATAAACTTGAGTATGATTTTTATATATATAGGTTTATTTGTTAAAATCTATCCTCAAGAGTTGCACAAACACAAGAACACATTCATTACACTTCAATTTTTCACTGAGCATACTTCAATTCTTCATAATGCATAAATTCATATGTCAGTCGACTGAACTGAATTTACCAGTCGACTGAACTGGCAAACATGTACAAATATGCACAGTTTCAGTCGACTAAATTTTCTGCA
This sequence comes from Allium cepa, assembly GCA_030765085.1. Classification (NCBI taxonomy): domain Eukaryota; kingdom Viridiplantae; phylum Streptophyta; class Magnoliopsida; order Asparagales; family Amaryllidaceae; genus Allium; species Allium cepa. The sequence continues at coordinate 721,520,023 of CM060943.1, forward strand.
CAGTCGACTGAAAATTTTCCAGAAAGATTCCTACTATAATTTCAGTCGACTGAAATTCCTGCACAGTCGACTGAATTTGAACCTGCGAATTTTGCATGAAAGGACACCTTCTTCTTCCCAAGAATTGCGACCATTCCTCAATAGAAATGGAAGCTTCTCTTATCTACAACCCTTGGCAATACATGCATCCTTTTTACAACTATAAATACATGATTCAAAACATCATTCAAGACATCGAATTCTCTTACTCTAATCTATCTATTTCTTGATCATATTTTCTAAACATTATCAAAGCAATCACTACTCTCTTTGCTTGAATCACTTTTTATATTTAATATATTTGATTCATAGCAAATTCATAATTCCTTAATCTTCACAAACATATTTCATATTCTTGAGGATAAGATTATAGAAACATTGTACTACAATAGACTCATTCGTGTTATAAAGAACACAACTAGTCAAAACTTGTTTAGCATTGAGGTTTGAAGTCCTCTTATGTAGTTTGAGGCAAAGAAATCCCGTTCGGTTGTTCAGGTAAGTTGTGAACCTATTCCTCCGGGTTAAGAGAGGTTTTTGTAGTTAGTGAAATACCTAAGTGAAGCTTAGGGACTGGACGTAGGACAAGTGATCCGAACCAGTATAAAATCTTGGTGCGATTTTTACTTACCATATATACATTAACCATATAGCTATTCCATATTACACGATCCTATCAATTATCCCCGACTTTCAAAATATACAAATTTTTGTCCTTTAGATTAATTCCCCCGATACGATATTAAGATAGAGGCGTTTGGAATTGGTTAAAAAAATTTAATTTTTAGATCTTATTTTAAGGGATATTAATATTTAACAATATTTGTAGAGAAGTATTTTTGCTAGTTCACGTTCATACTAAATAAGTGTGACAACAAATGTATTACAACTATTAATAAAGATATATACGTAGCGACGTAGCATTGTCAAATAACCTTAGGTATGCTTTATTTAAAATTATAACTTAGTCGCGCCTTGTCAAATAACCTTAGGTGTGCATTATTTAAAATTATGACTTAGTCGTGCCTTGTCAAATAACCTTGTCCACCGACACATACAGTTAGATATAGGTTGCTTTCGCAGTAATAAAATGGCGTTTTCCGTTTTGACGCGTCAAATGCGACAACGGACATACCTTGTTCCCGGTCCGTTGAGTGAATGCTAAAGAAAGGAACGGACACGTCAGACGCGAATGTACTAACGTCAATTTTTCCCCTTTTATAAATTATTTAATAGTGTTAAAACTAATTAAATTTATATTTATATAATTTTCTAAATTTAATAACTTGTGCAAATGAGGTATGGTTGAGACACAGTTTTTTACGTTTCAACCCTATCGAAGTGCTATACATTACGTAGTTGGTTTGAACTGAATCCGAGCAATTTAAAATTTTACAATCTATTTATTTTTATTTAAAAATGTACTTTTTTTTATTTAATGAAATTTGACAATTTATTTCATATTATTTGCAATTATTAAATGCATATTACACAATTAATTACAAATAATTAATTAACAAGAATTCAATTAAAATAAAAATCATAGTTTAAATGTCCCGCTCAAATGCCCAGTTCGTAGTTCCAAATTTATTCCACATTCTTCAATCTTCCTAGCTCAGATACCCTATTCAAATTCCCCACTTAAATAGCACACTCCACCCGTCGCAAACGCACCCATAAATCTTTTCATCAAATACATCAGCAATTTAAATCGATCGAAGGTAAAATCAAAAGTTAAATATACATTCAAGCGAATTACAAAAATAGTAAATGTTAAGAGGCAGAATATTTCAAATATTGAGTTGAAGGTATGACTCACGCCGTCTCCAAATCCTGAAATTTTAGAATTGAAAATTTCCCCTTTTAGTAGTCTATTACAAATGATAAATTCCTCTAAAATTTACGTGTTCTTGCACTAAATTCGACTCGAATGATTATTTATCGTACAAGTGTTTAGTTTTGAGAGCTTATTAATAAACATCTAAAATCCAACTACTACAAAGACCACATTTTCTCATTTTTTATATATGTCGAAAAAATCATTCACAAATTCTTATTTCTTCAAAGCAATTACACATAAATACCCATAAACTCATTTACCCTTTACTAATCACAACAGTATTTTTTCCATTACAACCTCAAATACAAACTTCAACTTTCAATGGTTTCGAATTCGACAATAGTCTACTGGGTGAGAGTCCATCATTCACCGAGCGTCACACCAATACAAAGTGGTCGTCCAATGACGATTTACCTTGTGAACTGTTGGTTCCACTGTTCCAAAGAACGATTCGTTGTAATGATCGAAGTTCGAAGGTTTTCTGACTTAGAATTCATAAAGTTACAATAAGAACTATCCAATAAGAACACACATGCTCTTTCAGTGTTAAGCGGATGGTTCGGAAAGGTTAACCAACAAACCACATTCTACAAACCTTAAATATTCAAAATAAAGCAAGCTAATCCAATTGGATTGGAGTAGAAATGAAATTGATACGTTTCTTATGATCTAGGTGTTTTTAACCTTTAACATTAACGATCGACATTCATATCATGCAGCATGATTACGGTTGCTGTGGATGCTCGTGTGTCCGCTTCGTGATCTAGGTTCAAGAAGGAAAGCAAAAAATGAAAAGCGCATTTTTTTTAAATTTGTTTATTTATTTATTTATTTTTTGAAAATCCAGAAGAATATATCAGACCGATAAACTTTTAAGAAGAGTATAGTGAAAAAAAAAAGTACATTTTGCTTCAGAGATTACTTCAAACTCAAATACCGTTATGTGGTGACTAAACTCAAAAGGCGAACGTTTGGATTAAGAACAATGAAAAGAATCATTTTCTCTCCCGTAAACACTGTAAAACGTGGTAAATGCAGAGGTCAGAACCTAAAACGACCGAGGTCGCAGAACTGAAATTCTGTAAACGTGAAAAAGTAAAAAGTAACTTCTGGACAGCTAGTACAAGGAAAAGTAGCTATTGAACCCCAGTTCGTTTGATTAAAGCTTCACTTTTGGCCTTTTTTGGACAAAAAGCCTGCTTTGTATTTTACATGACTTGCTTTTAATCAGTTGACCTCGTATATAAAAGATTTGTAGTATGATAACATGTTTTATTGTAACGAGGAAAGATGCTCCTCATAATTTGCTTGCTTATTTTTTCGTTCAGTGATATATGCATGCAGCATGCGTACGGTTGAAGATATTTATACAACAAGTCCAATAAAGTGAACAAAACGCAATGTAATTAATGATTGATGTAACCTATCTACCTGAGATGTGCGATTAATTATAATCTTGCACTTAAAACTGTTTGCTAAGTATGGTTTCTTGGGGATCCAACCCAATCATGCTTAGATCAAGATTAAGAGCACTACGGTTTAGAGTATGAAATAACTTTACACGTGCGTACATACATACGTTGTGTGACAATCTTTGTCCAACATTGAAACTGTAACAACCTGGTTTGGGATTACCTATAGATATTAAATTATAACTCATCATCAATAGATAATCTCCAAACAAAGTTGTTACAGAAACCCTCTAACAACTTTTTGATTGGAGCTCTTTGAATATATGACTCTCTACCTTTGAATCGAAATAATATATCTTGTTCTCACTTCGTTCCTCTCTTCCCCGTAAAACCAATCCAACCAAAAAAACAAAAAAAATCCTTAACACTATCCCACCATGCAGAAACATTGGATTATTTTATAATCTTTGATGATGTAGAACATTATTAAGATACAATTTATGAACCATTAATTAAACCGAGTTTTTAATTTTTAAAAAGATTATGAAATTTTAACATTTACAACAAAACGATCGTATCAAAACTATAACCTTAGAACGTTCGCAAGATAACCGTTGTTACAAATATTTTTTACAAGTGGCATTTAATGAAAGTTGTAGTAAAGTTGTTTCCAACAACTTTCAATATCTTATAGTCGCAACATGGGTCTTTAACAACTCTGTAGTCTTGACCGTTGTAATATTAATCTATAACAACTGTTATTTATTGTTGTCATACTCATAGATTGTAAGTGGTAACATGTATTTTAATGTTTGTCGTAATCAATCGTGCGAAAAATTGAAGACAAAGGACAAAAAAGGAACATCGTAAAATTTGAACGATTGTTACAATTTTGAAAATTAAAATTTTAAATTTCTTTGATTCAACTTATTTAACCAATTATGGAATCAAATAGTTCATAGAATTTGAAGAAATTTGTACACAAACTTTAAAATGAGAGTAATCAATTTTCACCTTAAAATGTTTTTCAACTAAGTTTTCATTAACATTAAGTTTCACAATAATTTTTCATTACTGTATTAAATAAAAATTAACTTTAATAATTAATATTAAATATATAATAATTAATAATTACTATTAATAATTAATAATATGTACGTAATAGTTAACATTTATTAATTAATATTTATGAATAATTAAGATGTAATAAGTATAAATTAATAATTAATAAATAAGATGTAATATTTGATATTTATTATTTAATTTTAAATAATAAATAATGATACATTAATATTAATAATTAAGAAGTAAAATTTATCATTTCATATTTAATATTAAATAATAATGATTGATAATAATATTTAATATTTCAAAAAATTTAAATTTTATAATTTCCTAAATAATTTTAAAATATTCATAAAATTTAAAAACTAAAATTTGAAATTTTCATAAATTTCAAAATTAAGAAAATCAAAATTTTAAACAAATTAAAATGTTTATAAAATATTCAAAATTTAAGAAAATTTTGAACATGTTAGAAAAATTCAATATTAAAAAAATATAAACATTACGTTGCAAATTTCAATACTTATCTTGGTGTGATTTTACCCGATGATTACAATAACCTAAATGTTACAAACTTCAAGGCATAATTAAATTTCAAAATGTGTTACAACTTGTGTATTGTACAAAGTATTATTTTCGATTGCATTTAGAGATTTAGTTTCATAACATTTATCCATGATATATAAAGATTTCTTTTGACCCTAACCTTCAAATTTTCGGCTCCAACTCTTAAATTTCGCCTATAACTTTCTAAAAATAATTCCCAATTCGGGCTCTCTAATTCATTCCCTTCTTCAGGCTGGATTTTCTTATTTTCCCTCTTTTAATCCAGAGTTCAACACATCATCGGCTTCGGCGGCAGTCCTCATCCCTCTTTTCCGAACTGGGAATAAAGAGCGGTTATTTCCTATAGGCTCGACGCCACCAGTAAAATCTGAATTTGAGATGCACACGTTGAAATAATTCGCCACTGCTTGATTTGATGTCAAAATTCACACCGTAGCCTATGCTATTCGTCTATTGTCGCTGCGCTATAGAACAAAGTCAACCGATTTAGCTTGACTTCTTCCAGAAGCAGCACACGATGTAGGGTTTGAGGTATCAGGATATTCTGGAAAAACATATGCAGATGTGGTGGAGAATGTAGTTAACTACGTTGAGATCTTGGATTTGGATCCGAATTCGGATGAAAGGAATCGTGACCTAATGAATGGTTAAGAAGGAGACAGGGGAGGCATGAGATCTAGATCTGTAACTTTAGCATACATTCTCAAATACTGAGCATTTACAATCATCATTTTAGGCTGGCATTACTTTCCTATCAACCTCACTAGCATTGCTTTCTTCACTACAGTAGCTATTCTTACCTAAGCTCGACAAATTTGTGTGAAGTAGTAGATGAAGGCATTGAATTGGCTGTATAGTTAACGATTAACTGTATTGAAGCTGAAATACCCCACCTCTATATCTATATTATCCAAGAGTATTATTAGGTAATACTATCGGATAATACGGAGAATGAGACTATATAGGGTACATTATGGATATTCCCTCGGACGAATACAAATATGTAATTAAACATCGAATGTAACTTACTAGAAAACGTACACGATATCAACACAAAGCAATATATACGTGTGAGAGGATATAACAATTCAGTATATAATAGAGAGCACAGAATCAGAATTGCAACAGTAATATATATTGCATAAACATATATGTATTTCAAATAAACATAAGAATAATATACATACAAGAAGCAATACAATACAAAATGGTAAACAACTATATTAAATATAAGTCTCCTCTATACCTAAAACACAAGCTTGTCTCATTGTCCCTGCACCTGAAATACCTCGAACTGACCTGGATATTATATAATAACAAAAGGGTCAGACTATATCTAAATCAAGGGTTAATAAATATAAGTGACAAAGCATACACAAGAAATAATAACATGGTACTGTTGGCAAAATACACAAGTCAACAGTCACAATGTCAATATATGGTACATAGTTGTAATATTATACACAAACATTGCAACATCACATAACACAAATATCATGAAGTCATATACAATGATGTCGTCACCCTTAAACAAATACATCAAATAAAAAATCATAAAATCTACATCATCCAATGAATCATCAATGTTTAGAAATCATCACTGGATTCTAGAATCAATAAAAAGGTTTACGCTAGCACATGGTAATGCCCAAGTAAATTCAATAATGAGTAAGCTGTCTGTCTAAAGAGAATTTGTCATCTGCTTACAATGGAAAGGTAACTGACTGTTGGCCTAGCCGACACAAAGGCAAACACACACATAGGTAAACACACGACAAGAGGCCGACACATGGCCATATATATAAAATAATGTCACAGATCCGAGGCACGACCATCGCAATCAGGCTACCATGGTGGATACTGGTCAATCCGATTCACTCTTGAAATAGAATGTAAGTTAGACAAGGTTGACAAACGTATAGTATCTAAACTCAATAACTAACACATATCAACCCAAAAATGCCAACACATGGCTCTATATGTTGCTGCCACACAGCTTGATAATATTGCCGGTATAGGGATATATATATATGTATATATATATATATTTTTGACACATCACAATACATGCGACTCACCACAACGAGTCTTCACAAATTCCTATCACGCGAGTGTCATCTATTTATAAAGAATAACCGAATAAATATCACAAAAACATCCCATACCACTTCGTAACAATCAAACATTCATTCACTGTTTATGAACTCCACTCAATCATTTCAATATTCTATATAACAAGTCCAAAGAATAGCTGAAGAAATTTTGCCAAATGTCCCATCCCGGATAGTATTGTAACTCCGTTTATTCAGATTTCTCATTACACAGAATTAAATAACAAAATCAACATAAAATATCATAAATCCATTCAAAAAAATGCAATGACTGTATCATATCAAATCTCTAAACAATATACACATCAAAGGTTAACCATTCATATAATCCAATTCATTAAATAAGAAAAGAATTATCAGAATAGTAACATAAAAATAGTTTATCCAAATAAATATGTGTATATAAGAACAAATAAATATATGATAATGAATCATCACAACAAATAAACTTAACAAGTTTATATAATTACATTGGATAATTGACAAATAAGAATTTACCAATCTATTTGCTTTCTTATTTAATTACACTATTAAATTCACTTCATTTACTTAACAAACTTTTAATTAAATTTACATTCATATATAAAATATAGCAGTTTAATATGGTTTTTAAGTGTATTTATTTCGGTTTATTTTATATCTTAATATATACAAATGTATATTTCATTTTAAAAGTGTGTGTGTACGTACTTAATGCTTGCATACAGAACACACATAATCATGCACAACACATGAACGCACAACACATGAACACAAAGAATTTCACAAATTGTATTTTAATATATATATATATATATGTGTGTGTGTGTGTGTGTGTGTGTGTGTGTGTGTGTTCAAGTACTTCAATCTCATTTCACAAGCTTCACACATGCCTCAGCATTAATAAGAGGTAAAATAACAACCTATTCAAAGTTCACAATTTCTACGAACAGCCTGAGGACGTTCTTGGATATTTAATTACCCAATCACTTTGTTATGGTGTATAGGACCAGTAATTATTTCAAGATCTCAGAGCTTACCTTTACAGAGGCAAGGAGCAACATATTCACACAAATACACACATTTTCTTACTTACATACATAGAGAATTTGTAACGACCCAGAATTTCTATTAATTAAAATTTGTATATTTAATTAATTTTAAATATTAATAAGTGAAATTTATAAGTCGAATAAATTTTATTTCGAATAATTGGATTTAATTTGATAATTAAATCGATAATTTAATATCGGAAATTAAAGAAATAATTGAAAATTGGGTTAAATATGATTAAAATTGATTTGGAAAATTTTATTTTATCATATTAGAGTTAGAATGATGTTATAGAACTTTTAGAATCGAATTAAAAGTTAATTTGTGAAAATTGAATATTTTAATATTTATTTGACGAGTTAAAATAGCTATTTTTCAAACAGTCTCGGATTTCGACGAAACTAGTTTCATCGGATCCATAATGCCATATTACTATATGGTTTCAAATTTCGTGTCAATCGGATTTACCGTTTGTCCGGGGCAAGCCAAAACGCCTAGAAATTAGTTTAAATCGATTTAATTTAAATCGATCGTTTATTGCCATAACTCGCACAGATGATCGAATTAGCTTCCGAAACCTATTCCATTGTGTTTGGAACGTGGGGTAAACCTTAGAAACGCTGGTCACTGCGCTGGAGTTCGGAAATTCCGGGATGAATAGTGTTCGTCGTTTTTTTCTATAAAAGCACCTCATCCTTTATTTTTGCAAAGAAAATAGAAACCTAACCCTAAACTAAAGCCAACTGCCACCTTCATCTTGAACGGCCAAAAGTCAATCTCCTTCCTCCCTCAATTTCTTCAAATCCAAACATCGAATCGAAAAGCTTCCAATTAGAGAGTTGTAGACAACGATGAGAACTACATATCCAACGGCTATGATTGGATATAGTTGAGTGGATTGATAGCAAAGAGGGGCGAAACATGGCCGGTCGCGCACGCTTTTCGAGAGAAGGGGGAGCCAAGCTCTATGAGGTTGAAGCCGAAGGTGGCTCGCGCGAAGCTCTTCATGATAGTGGTGTTGATCGTCTTCAGGTGCATCGAATTGGTTGCGAAAATTGCTTGATGGGAGGCGGCAATGGGTTTCAGTTACTGGATATTAACGTGTTTGGGGAAGAAGCTTTAGGGGACGGCTCTGACCTGGGGGGAAAGAAATGCACGGCTAGATGATGAGGTTGTAAAAATTATTAAAGGAAATGTTGATTTATTATATTTTAAATTCGTTCAAAGTTTAAAAATTAATAACTTGTTCATACGAGGTCGGAATTGCGTGAAACCAGTTGCGTTGGCTTCGTTATGTCGAGCACTATGCGATGAAGCTAGTTTGGAGTCGTTTGGAGCTAGTGAGAATTTCGAGTAAAATTAAACGCTCGTTTAATTTTATTCGAAATAAAACGCTGAAACGGAATTGAAATCAAGGTGAGAACTTCTCACTCAATCGAAATTGTTCGATGTTAATTTTAAATAGTTAAATTTAAAATTGCTTGATTGTATGTTTGAATGTTGATTGTTGTCTATTGATTGTTAAATAGACATTATACGCCGTTAGTAAGCGGAGGTTATTTATTAAGAACATATACCGCGAATATTTCACCGTATAGTGAAATTTGTATTATTTATGTACTTGAAGTTGATTTCCCGCATTATATAGCGGATGAGACCCTATTGCGCCACATAATAGCGGATAGTATTTTATAAATCCCATATACCGCGATATTTCGTCTTGAAGCGAAATTGGTATTGTGCTAACATCTTTGAATGCAGGGAAACAGGTTGGAGGGATTCAACTGGATTCCTCAAACAATTTGAATTGGTTTCAATGTTGTGTGTTGATCTATTTATAATCTGCGTGATTATCTCTGTGATTGAGATTTTTAAAGGCTAAATTTTAGCCGAATATATTTTGGTATCGTTAGATGCCGAAAATAAATAAAATTTGATTTTTGAAAATTTAAGTTGAGAATTCGTAATAAAATTTAATTTTGAAATTGATTCATTTTAAATGAATAAAACGTTGTAATTTATATGTTATAAAAATTATGATTTTTGAGAAATATAACCAAAATGTATTTTTTAGATAAATAGTTGATAAATTTATAAAATGGTTTAAATTGGGATTTTTAAATTATTATAAATGATTTATATAAAATATTTATAAAATTGATATTTATAAGTTAAAAATATTGGAATTATAAAACAAGTTTTTATAAGTGTTAAAATGGAATATAAATGGATTTTATAAGTGAATGAAGTCTATATATTTATAAATTGTGGAATTATAAAATGAATAGATTTTATAAAATAAAAGATTTATAAATAATTAACTTATAAATTGGATTTTTGCGTGTAAATGGAATATGGGTAGAATTTGTTAATAAAGTGATTTTTATAAGCTGAAGTGGCCATAAAATATAAATGAAATTTATAAACATTGTTTTATAAATCTGAAAACGACTTATTTTGATAAGTTAATTATTATAGCTTATTAAAGGAAATATATCCACGATTTTGGACAGTGGATAATCCTTTAAATAAAATATGTAGAAATGTTGAATTTGGATAAGGAAATATATTCACGATTTTGGACTGTGAATAATATATTAAAGAAATATTTTGGAAAAGTGATGTTTTAAATAGAATTAAAACGATTTAAAGATGTTTTAAAATGTATTAAGTATCGAAACCATAGATTTCAACATTTATTGTTGAAATAGACGTTTTCGAGGAATAGAAGGAAATGGTGGACTATAACACTGTTGTTATAGTAAATGATTTCCGAAAGGAAATGTTTTATGCAGTATTGGGATTTATATACCTATCTTAATTTCGAAACCCTATACTAGTGATTTTGGGTTGTCGTTACGATGTTTTACGTAACATTCGTTTTGACCCAAATTAATGTGTTTAAGAGAATGTTTTCCTTATAAAATAAAATAAATACTTAATTTAGATTTAAGTATATTGAATATTTTCAAAATGTTGAAAATAAATAGATTGGTGAATTACTTATTATTAAATAAGTACGGAAATGTTTTTCCAATATGAAGTGAATGTTTGAGATTTTTATCCTTTTAAAGATAAATTGAAAATGAATATTAGAAATTGATTTAAAAATCATATATTCATAGATATTTTGGAATTGTAAATTCACGATGGAATTTATAAAAGAAAGGGGAATTAGTTAAAAATAAACGTTGATTTATTGTGAAGTGTGGAAATTAATTTACGGATTTGGAACGTAAATTTAATAAATCAGTAAGGATTTATTTAATTGGTTTAAATGAACCATTTTGAAATGAAAGTTGTAAGGGTGTAAATTTATTTGAAATTGGTTTTCAAATGGTTGAAGTGTGGGATATATATATCTTATAAAGATATTTTTGAAAATAAATAATTTGGGAAATTATTTGAAATCGGGTGATGTTGTGAATGTTGATTGATAGTTAAATAACCGACTATCAATATTGACCTTTAAATAGGTATTTGTTGTGAATTGGTTGATATTGAAATGCTACACTTATTTTTAAATTATTGTGCTCGTTATTCGGATTACCCATTCCGAATAGTGATACGACGTAATGCATAGCATTGAAGACTGGTGGTGAAGACAGGGTATTTGTGGAAACGATAGGACGACCTATCGATTGTCTCTGCACCGTTAGCTACGGTATGGAGATTTCCTTTGTGATGGGAAGTTTTATCGGGATTGTGAATACCCGGATTGCAAGAGCTTCTTGGGAAGTGCCTTCGGTTCTGTTCGAACCCGGAACAGACTTGTATGGTTACGTGTCTGACATTACATTTTGAGATATAAAGCAGATTTCTTTCTAATACATTTATGTTGGTGGCGGAGAATTTATTCTCTAGCTTAACACTCTTCTCTGAGACGTACGCGCTCAGAGGTTATGTAGTTGAAGGTTATCAGCGATATATTCCCAATCTGGTAATGTGGCATGCTTAGTGTTGCGGTGTGATGATTATTTATTGATGATTTGTTGATCAAAGCATGGCTTTGTGCCTAGCTTTGTGGACGAGACTTCGTCAGACCTCACTCCCCGGAAATGGTCAAAACAGGAATATGCGGCAAGGTTATGAGGGTCGCGCCCTTTAGGGTATGTCATTTCCTTCTGGAAAGGGTGGTATCATGGTATGGAGCCCAGATACTTACTCATGTTGATACACTATATCTATTACTGTGTGGTGTTGTTGGAACCGAGCGCTCGGATAAAGGTTCAAAGGGATTGGGGGATGACATAGTCGTGTAGTAGTTACCTAGTGACAAAGGTAACCCGGCCTTGTGTTGGCAGAGAGCTGGTTAAGTTCTCGGGACGTCCCGCCAGAGGCGATCCCCTGTGGCAGTAGGAAGTTCCTTAGCCTGACCATTTATTGGAAAATCCAAAGAAACAATACGATCCTTGTACGGTTTTAGTTGTATAACCTGCCATGAAATGTGGCGGTAACCTGCTATTGAACATGGTAGCTATAGTAGGCATAAGTGCGAAATGCTTATGCTGGCTAAGATTTATATCTTTACTTTCGAAATTGTTTTCCTACACTATGCACTAGTAATAATATCAAATGTTTCTTTTTAATGCGTATCAAGCATCTTTGACTATCATAAGAAGAAATCTCCTCCAATTCTGCGTTTGCATTGTGTGTGTGGAGAAAGGTCTTATGGTAGTCTTATTTTCCAAAAGCATTGCGAATTGACTTTAAAATTATCCTGTTCTTTGTTTTTAAAAGTTAAATAACTGTTTTAGTTCTCACACCAATCTCATGACTGACTCAGAGTTCATTGTTTTCCTTCCTAAACTCTGGGTGACCACTAATTTCCACACGGGTAGTCAAGAGTCAGGTTTATCAGGATATTCTGAAATTCAGGAGTTGTTGAAGGCAAGCTGGATGGCATGGCGTATTCACTAGTATATGTAGTATTATCTTTTCCGCTGTTTATTGTTGTTTTGTTGTTGTACACTCTGATGATGTAATGTAATGTAATGTAATGTGATGTAATGTAATGTAATAACTGATATAGTTCTTGGTTTAAAAATTATTCATTTATCTATTATATGTTGTTCCGCTGCGACTGTGAGATTCTGATATTGTTTCTGTTATGTTTTCTTATTTCTTCTATCTTTTTCTTCTACCTCTTCTTCTTTAACCCTAACAATTCGGTTTTCCGACATTCGATTATGCGGCATTTGATACAGTGGACGTAAGAATGCCGACCTTCGGATCCCGATAAAATCGTATCGTTACAGAATTGCTACTCAAAACACAAACACACACTCACACACAACACAGCCACACACACGCAACCACACACAAACATAGCCACACACATACTTACACACAAACACACACTTATGCACAACACAACCACATACACACTCACGCATAAACATAGCCACACATGCACATTCACACAGAAACACACTCTCATGCACAACACAACCACACACTCACATAAAACAGAGAACCATGAAGTGAATAATGCAAGAGTTCCAAATCTTTTAACATCTTCAATTCTAAAAATAAACACAAACAAACACAAATTTATATATACATATATGTTTCAATATGTGTGTGTGTGTGTGTGTGTGCGTGTTGCATAAATAAGCTTTCATCTCTTTAGTATTGTTTGACTTGCAAACACTCTCATGCCCATATTTACTCACGTGCACAGTTTCACACATTAAGGGCACAACCAACAATGCTTGTTTAGTTGAGAAACTAGCCACGGTACAACCAGTTGTGGCTTGTTCGCTTCCCCATGGCTAGTTCAAACCAATTCCGTGGCTAGTCACTGAATAGTGGCTAGTTTTTATAAGGTGAAGCTTTCGTAGTTATAAACTTATATATTTATAACGTTTATGGCATAAGTTTATAACGACGAATCTTTCGTTGTTAGAAGCTTATAACGATGAAAACTTCGCCATTATAAATATATAAGGGTGAAGTCTTCGCCGTTATAAATTTATAATAACGAAAGCTTCGCCGTTATAAATGCTATCAATTATTTAACTTCACTGGTCATGGCTAATTTCGCTGTTACCTGGATGCGTAGCCTGTTCATTCAGTTGAAAAGCGGGAGAGAAGGTAAAGTGAACATGTCGGATTGTTGGTAATGATCTAATACACACTGACTTAACACACACACACATGCACTGTCTTATAGAAATACACACATACAGTCATGCCCACACACAAGCTTGCACGCACATGCAGAATCACTCATATAATCACAATAGCATGTTGGATAACACACATACACACGCATATACCTTCACTTACACCCAAACATGGGAATGCATACACAAAAATAAACATAGATGCAGAATTACGTACACACGCACAACTGCGCACACACAGCGCGTTGCACAAACACATACACATATAGACCCACACGCTCACTCTTACAGCTTTAAATCACACATGCACACAGAAACACTCACACACAAACACACACATGCATGGAATTACTTACACACTCATGCACATATGATCATACACCCACACAACCCTGTACACACACACAAAATACACATACACCCATAGAATTGCACACATAAAACATTACACATACGCACACACAAAACATAATAGCACACTCAAAAGCAACAGAGCACACACTTACACAATTGCATACGCACACGACATCACCACCCACGCACACTACAAAATGCATATACATGCATCCCCATTTTAATGTTCTTCATCGCCATTATCACCATTAATTCGAAGCATACAATATTATACACAAAAATATCATTCCAATTCATGCATTGATATTAATGTTTAAAATCATAGGATTAGACTTAGAATTGTAAGTGGAAACACTCTCATGTACATCGTGTTTCCCTCCTTATCTTCTTTCTTCACGATCGCACGCACCAATAAAACAATGCCTCAATGAAACTTTAACCGCTTCCGCTCCACGAGTGTGTGTGTGTGTGTATTAGCGTCAAGGAACACATCGTTGAATTTGGGGATTTGTAGATTCATATTTGAATTTAATTTGATTTATTAGAGCGGTAGAGTTTAGGGATAAAATAGTGTTACTAAAATCAGTAAAGGTTTGCTTAGGGTTATATTTACAAGTAAAGAAGAATTCTCAGGAGAAGGAAGGCTCTGAAGATGGAATAACCAGGAGATGGTGAAAATTTTGAAGCTAGAGTTTTAAATTATCGGGCTAAGTCATATTGGGCTTCATTTTAAAATTTTATTTTATTTTCTTTACATGAAACTATTCATATTCGTGCCCAAACATAAAATCACTTCTACACAAAATTACTTTCCAATAATTCATCTCATTATTTATTTCAAAAAAATTATTTTCTATAATTTTATTTATTTAATTAAACATAGTTGGGTTGATCGTAGTACGCATATGAGATTCAACCCCGTGGATAACTCCTACTTTAGATTTGTATCTGATAATCTTATGGACCTACGATGCCTTTATTACAGAATTTCTGGTGACTCCTTGGTTCTTGACTTGGACGGTTCGTTTGCTGAGACTAATTCTGTACTTCTAGCAGATACTACCTGGAATCGATCTTTTATTTACTCCTCTGACATTGACTGTTATGATCATTCTCTTGCTACTCGTTTTCGCCCATTTTTTGGACTTCTGGGGAGTGGTACTCTGGATCCTTCCCGGGATGATGAGTGCGATGGTGATTCTTCCTTTTCGGAGGAGAACTAGTCTAGTTATTTATTTCTAGTAGCTGTGACTTGTCTGTCACACTCCTGTGCTGTTTTTTACATTTCTTACCATCATTGTAGTTAAGGTACCTCTGCCTTACTCCTGTACTTCAACTTTATTACGTAGTGATAAAAGTGGTCGGTCCACTATAAAACCGTCGGCCATGCCAAAAAAATAAATAAATTTCTAAATTATGTTAATAAATTTACTCACTTGTTAAAATAAACTTGATATTTTACAAAATTTTAATTTATCATTATTTCCAAATTAATTATATAAATTATCAAATCACTTTTATTTTTATACACAATTCTTATTATTTTATTAAAGTATTCCATATCATATTCTAAATCATCACTATAATTCCAAATAATATTATATTAAGCACCCTTAATTATTTATTTTACATTATAAAGGTTTTGACAATTTATTTCCTTATTTTAATTCATTTAAATTTAAATACCCAATATTTTCATTTTAAATCCATTATTATTAATTTCTAAATTCAGTTGTTTTATAGTTCTTAAATCACCCATTTTTAATTAATTAAATATTTATTATTAATTATCTCTAAAACCGAGTTGTTATAGACTCTCTCTTTAAAAAAATTGCATCGCAATTTCCTTTGGAGGAATCAACAACACAACTAACAACTCCTCAATTATAAAACACTCTCTTTTTCAATAAACTTTTTGTCCAATAGAAATTCATCTTTTACACAATTCAAAAACTATTGAAGATTCAAAAAATTCAAATAAACCTCAACATCTTTTACAAAAATCCAAAATCTTATCAAAAAATTCTTTCACTAAAATTAATCTTTAAAACACTAGATATACTCATATGCAGCTCAAAACTATGCTACCACTCTACAAATATTATAAAACTTTTCAAACTTAACAAAACTTTGTGTCCATGTGTCTTGTTCAGGTGTTTAGGAATTCTTATCGAATACGTGTGCACCCGCATCGAACAGAATTATTAAAGTATCCAACAGACAACAAATTAACACAATTCATTCCAAAAATTCCTATAATATTATTTATAAAAATCCTTTAACATACTTAACTTTACAAAATAACTATTAGTTTACATCAAACTTAATCAAATACTTAATAATATCTAAACATATTCAACCATCCTATAAATATATATTAGAAGTGAGGATTTTTCTTGGTCTTGCATCTTATTATAGGAAGTTCACTAAGGATATTGCTAGTACATATGTCCCATTGACTCAACTCACCAAGAAAACTCTAACTTTTGAATGGGATGCCGAGTGTGAGGAAGCCTTTGTTATGTTGAAGGAGGCTTTAACCAGTGCACATGTATTACCGATGGGAGTGAATCAATTACGATTTATATCAATGCTTATAGCATAGGGACTAGGAGCATTGTTGATGCATGAGGGTAGAGTGTTGTGCTATGCCAGGAGGCAGTTGAAGACTCAGGAGAGGAAATACCAAATGCATGATCTTGAGTTGGAAGCTATAGTTTTTTCTATTAAGTCTTGGATACTACAACAAACTAGACCTTTAACAGCATTTCAAAAACGCTATAATTGCTATTAACAGGGTTTTTACAGACGATGTATATCGACATGAAGTTATATATCAGAGATATACAATGATAAGGAATAAACGCTGTTAAGGGTCCTTTTTTACAGCGTTTCCCTGGTGTCATGAAATCATTTAATAGCGTTTGGCCTAATTTGACTACATTTTTAAAAAATGCTTTTAAAACAATTCAACGACATTTTTAAAACGCTGTTAAAACATTAACAACGTTTAAAAAAAGACCATCTAACATTTTAACAGCGTTTTAAAAACGCCATTAAATTGTATATGGTTATGTTTTTGGATACAGTTTAACGGCATTTTTAAAACGCTGTTAAAACATTCAACAACGTTTAAAAAATGCTGTGGAATGTTTTAACAATGTTTTAAAAACGTCGTTAAATTGTATACAAAGCTAAGTCAATTAGGGTTTTCTACTTTTCTGTAAATTCCATTTCAGTAAACATCAGTCACAACGTGTATATGTACCACATTCCAAAATTAGCATATTATATCAATACCACATTACATAATCAACATATTATATCAATACCACATTTTGGACACATATTTGATAACCAACATATGAAATTTCATAATCAAAATACACAATATTCTTACATCAAACGTAAATAGTTCATCATCAATAGTTCATAAAAAAAAATAGAACAAGTAGCAATAGAAAAACAAAAGCAAGTAGTACATACGTTAAAACCAAAAAGTAATTCTAGCAGCAAAAATAACTTCGATCTATAACTCCATGCAACCTTTTTTGTATCACAATCATCTATCTACCTGTAAAGTAAAAGTAATGCTTGAGAATCAATTCATCAAAAAAGTGTACACAAAGTAAAATCAGATTCATAATGCAAACACTAAATATTAGTCACACTATTTCATTAGGTGATTGACTAATACAAAGTGTACAACATGCCATAAATCAAGTAGCATTCACAGGTGACAGTTTTGAATATTTCAGTACTAGAACAAAATTTGCCAGGGGATTTTTAATGGCAGTTCCTTTTAGTATTTTAAATGTTACAACGCCGACCAAAGGATATTTAGAGATATTCATGACTAACATAAAATGAAATGAAAAGGCTAAGTGAAGTTCAGTAAATTTCATACCGTCGTTAACAGAGGCACCGACCAGTGCAAAATTTTACATAAGATGGAGTTGCATCAAAATTCAGATACATGGGATTATAATGAAGAAACCTGAATATTCATAGAGGAGATAAACAAAAACCAACATCAACCGATTCAAAAGATGATGATTATATAGAATTGCCTTTCCTGAAAACAGCTGAGAGAGTAACTCAGATTGATATATTAAGTGATAAATATTTAATTTTTTCCATACACCACTCCTAAAACACAAATCATTTCCATATATTTCATCATAACTAATTTGCTTTTTTTATAAAAAATTTCGCTGAATCCACACTGGCATATCAAGGGTGCACACATAAGACAATATTTAGCAAATAGAATAACCTTAATAACACATTTATTATATCATATCATACAATGCAAATTAGAAAACTATAGCAATTAATTGCCATAATATCTTAATCTTTAATTTCGCATAAAAAATATATTTACTATCGAGTGTTTTGTTATTTGTAGTTGGTGTTTAAAATCTTATAAAAGTTTTCTTAACCTTAATGATTAACAAACTAATACAAATATTGAAATGAAGATGAGTTACAAAATTCAAATTCAAACCATATATAAATCATTTTATTTTAAACTGCAAAATAATTCAATTCACGGTTGCTTGTAGTAAGTTATTAGGCATCTAGAAATTTTTTGAACAGTTTATGCATGCATTGACTTTGTAATATCGTTTAAGCTGTTCTTCAATAGTAAATTAATCACCAAATAACCCAAATAATTTTATACAAATCTGACATACCTTTGGAATAGCTAGACGATGATTTCATAAAAGTTGATATCCTTGTTCCTTGATATAGTTTCATATTTGGTATCAAATACTTCTTACAAAACTGTTCCTACATGCATGAAACAAGTTAAAATATTGTCAACCCTCAAAATGAAATATATTTTCCTTTTTAATTCTTTACTAAAGAAAACAAAATATTAAATAACAAAAGCAATGTCTCGAAAAAATTAGAAATAAGCCAGGCGTGCAAAGAACTTTAATTCATATTGTAATAAAGTATGACAATTCAATTCTGTACATTGTCAATAATACACATGGAGAAGAATTTGTACATAAAAAATAAAGTTGTGTACATTATTATTGTAATGAATTAGGCTACCTGAAATGCTTTGCAATGCCTCCATAGCATAGAAAATTAGTTGCAGCTGCCATGCTAGTGAATTCCAATATGGCTATGGACTACAAACGTCAATTTTATCTCTAATAACTACGAATATGCTCTATATTATTCCGGTGAAGTGATCTAGGAATTTTTTGCAGTCGGATGCTGTTGTAGTTTGAAAATGAAGCCTAAAGCTTGATGAGTTTCAGGAAGCCAACTGCATGCTACTATAGTAAGCTTACGCTGCTGCTCTACTTAGCCAATCATCATCATGTTAGCAGTTTAATCGTTTTAGGTCTTCTACTTACAATCAATTGAATTAAACTGGCAGCCTGTAGATTGTTAGTGTTGCATTGTTAGTTGCTGCATAAAAAGTCTGCTATTATAAGTTGTTCGGTACAAGCTTGTTGTGTTTCGGTCATTGGAAATTGCCATACTGCTTTTCATGAATTTTTTTAATATAATGCTCCCAAGTGTTGTGTGGGGTTCCCCTTTTTTTGTGGAGATATAGGCCAATAATCATTTATTGTCTTCCTTGTGCCATGGCAGCTTGCATGGCCTATATTTGTAAATATGAACTATTTGTACTGGACATTTTTATTGCTAATAAATCTAAGTTAATTTTAAAACAAAATTGAAACAGTGTGGGTTTTGTATTTT
The DNA here is from genome assembly GCA_030765085.1 of Allium cepa. Taxonomy (NCBI): domain Eukaryota; kingdom Viridiplantae; phylum Streptophyta; class Magnoliopsida; order Asparagales; family Amaryllidaceae; genus Allium; species Allium cepa. The sequence continues at coordinate 721,540,298 of CM060943.1, forward strand.
AAATGGATATTGTATGTGAAGCATAAGTAACACATGGTATCTTAATCTATACACGTTTTCATAATTAAAAGAAGATGATAACAACTGTTGAGAATTAGAAATGTAATTTTGGATAAGTAGGAGATGAAATTTCATAATATCATATAAAACATAAAAAGTAAACATATCATTAACGAGGTATCATATGTATCTAAAGTAAATACAAAAGTTGCTACCTGTTAACGCTCCTATTCATCAAAAAATCAGAAAACTACATTAAGATGAAATTACGATTATTAGTACTACATGGTAAGACAGATTACCTACCATTATTAAATATGTTAACATTAAAAGTTGACAAACTTGTAACGCAGGTAAGCTCTACCTTGAATTTTAATTTTATTGTAGTTTTTTCATTTTAAATATTCCAACCTAATAACCAGTAAATATAATAATGTGATTTCTACAGTCTAAATAATTTTTTATGTAAAAACAATAATGTTTAAAAATGATAGATATAATGAACTGTCGATCATATACATATGTACATGCATACATTCATATATACATACATGTAGTTAACTATATTTGTGTTTTGTGGCTTCACAAACTGGGAAAGTATAAGTGAGGAAATTAAGCATTTTTACTCTTGTGAGCTTCACGCATAAGACTTCAGAAAAATTTCTCTTTTTATATAGTAAAATAAAAAAGGAAACAAAAATAAATTTATCCGAATGGGAATGTTTGAATAAAACGAAAGAAAACTGTAAATAAGTTCATTTTTTAATAGTGCTAGCATTATGTTGAAGAAAGAAACTGAGATACAACATGGTTTTGGATGCATCAAGATTAAGCATATAATAAGGAATTTTATACACACACAAATTTTTTTGACTTGGTACATTTGAAGATTCCTCTTCAAACTGTAATGCAGCAAAGGAATTGATGTTCTCGTTGCTATGAATCTAAGGCTATCTAGCCTCTTCCATTTTGACAATAAAAAGGAAGTTATATGCGAAAGCAAGGTTAAAAAAAAGTGTTAAATTGTTTTGAAAGTAGATATCAGTTAGAACCTTGTGCTGTCACTATCTTCATTATAAAGTCTAATGTTTAAAGCCAGCCAATGTAATATATTATTCACAACATCCTATAGAGGTGCAAACTGTAATCATCATCTTGTCCAAAAGATATAACGTTAATAAGAAGTAATTGCTTTGATGAATGGATGCTCTAGCTTATGGTCCTTAGGCTGACTATTTTTTTTATAAATGCATATTATAAAGTAAATTAATATGGAATATAAAAAGGATGAAAATGTCACATGTTTAAGCGTCTACAGTTCCAAAAAACTAGTAAAACTCTAAAATGGGTGCATTCCCTTGGTCAATTTCATGATATATTTCCCATGAATAAAGATTAAACTCTTTATTCGTGAGAGTGATGAACAAGTACAATAAATGCTACTACTATTTCAGGTTTGCAATAAGTGGAATAAGTGTAGTAGTAGAAATAAAATACGTACACATCATGTAAATTATATCACCTTTTGAATGTAAGGTTTTTCTTTAGTAGCTTTAGTGAGAAGTAGGCCACCTACAGTTTTCTCTTTGACTTTGGCAATATTGATCAGAACTCGATCGTTGAGAAATTTGAGATCCTTCGCATCGTCATTATTGAGAATACCGACTATCTCATCTTCCTTCAGAAGAAGATGGTTACAGCCATTGAGTTCCAATTCGATTCCTAAATGCTTAGAGTACACAATTTTTGATCCCATCTACATCAAGGTGGAAAATTTGAGTTAAAAGTGACATGGTGAATAACTTGAGTAAGGCAGTAAATGTTTGCAATAAGGAACAAATATTGATAAAGGCCAATCTATTTCAAACAATTTTGCTTATCAAGAATTTAATACTTAATGCTTAATAGTTCCCAATTATTAGAAAATTCCTACTGCAACAAGGATGATTCCATTCAGTATTAAATACTTCATAAATGCAAAACAGATCCAGCCTAAGCATTTTTAAAAGATAATTTGTCGGTTTAAACAACACACACAGATATAAATTCATTTGCTTTTACATCCTAAGTCTTAAAATGTACTTATTTAAAGAAAATCAGATAAATAAATCTTGTTACTAGTGAGCAAGAATGGCAATAAGTCGTCTCATTAGTTTAATCACACATTTGCCATGTTGTAACTTCTTATATATTTGAAATCGGTCTATTGAACTACATCGATCAATTATACTTACCAAATTTATATATAATCAGATTCCTTAACCTTTTACCTACCTTTATATTTACCAATAAAGGCATAAGTAGAAGACAAATTTTATTGCTTGATATACAGTTCATGTTTAACTTTATATGAGCCTAGCAATTACCTAAATTTGGATATCTACTTTAGTCTTGCAATTGGTGAATTTACCATCGCCTATTCCCATGACTTCACCACTTTGTGGCTTTGTTTGAGCAGTTATTAGCAATAAAATTCCATCATTTTTTCCCCTCAATAGATGTAATCTTGACAAGAACTCTGTCGTCTAAGGGCTTGACCGTGGTATACTTACCTGATCCCTCATAAGTTTTCTTACCATATCCAACGCAAGCGTTCTTACAGTAGGTGAAACCCTAAAAAAAGAAGGCGAAATTCCGAGCCCTTCAATTGATTGAGGGTTCTTCTTTACATTTCGTTCCAAATCCTAAATAGAAAAATAATACGAGGACACTTATAGATTTCCTCTGTAAAAAATTAAATTTCAAATTATTCAAATATTCCAAGACATAAATATTTTTAGGAAATAAATTATAGTTACATTTCAATACAATTTCATAAGAAATTCACATCAAACGACATAAGGATCGAATGCAATCACGAATAAAGAGAGCATTCATTACCTAGAGAGCATTTGTTACTTGGAGAAGAGAAAGCTTGGGTTTTTTTAAGTTTATACCAATCATGAAAGAATTGGGTCATCGATTGGAATGGACTGTAGAGGCTGAAATTTGTGTAAAGGGTTTGGGAAGAAGAAAATTTTGATGGATGGAAGAAGTATTGGTCGGCTTTGTAAACAACGAAGGATATTTTATCTGCAAAAAAATCGATCGTGAAAAAAACATAGACGATATAATTTTGGCTCAAAAATTCCAGATTATGTTAGATCAAAGAAGAAAAGTGATATTTGAATGAATTGGAACAGAAATATGAAAAAGGGGAGACTGATTTAGGGTTGTGGAGTGAAGATGAAAAGAAGGTTCACGATAGAATAGGAAAATAAGAGGGAGACAAAAACATTTGCCGCTAACTTTTCATCACTAGTTTCAACGCAGTGAAACAGAAAAAATAGCGTGAAAGCTGCATCATATTTAAATCTAGACTGGTAATAAAGGATTAATTACAAGAAGTGGTGTTGTATTGCAATCCTCCTTTGCTACTGATGAACCATTTTCTTTTAGCGGGAGGCATTATCTTCTGGGTAAAAGATTTGAGCTCTTTATAGACCACAAGCCCTTGAGGTACTTGTTCTCCTAAAAAGGAGTTGAATTGGCAGTAAAAATGGAAGATTCCTTAGCCTCATGCGAGTTTGAGATTTCTTATACCCTAGGCAAATAGAATGTTATAGGGGATGCGTTGAGTAGACAAAGAGCTACACTAAGTCACCTATTTTTGGAGTAGTGACATGTGGAGTATATTTCCACCTTTGACTTTGGACCACCGTTAGATATTACCCCTGGATTATTAGCAGTCCTAGATATTTAACCTACCTTGATGGAGTAGATTTTGGCTAGGCAGAGAGAGGAAGATGAGCTGGTAGACCAGTTGGATAGATTAGACAAAGAAGAGTCGTTGAGTCATCTTTGGCATTATGCCATAGACTCGAGGGGATGGTTGTAGAGAGATGGTAGGCTATGTACTCCTCGTAATGCGGATTTGGTGGATGTAGTATTGGCAGAATCTTACTACTCTAGGATGACCATTTATTCCATTGGAGATAAGATGTACTAGGATATGAGGAGAGTATTCTTTAGGTTTGGGATGAAGAGGCAAGTAATGGATTATGTAGCTAAGTGTACGACTTGACAACGGGTGAAGGCAAAGCAAAAGAAGCCCGGAGGATTTTTGCAGCCATTGGACATCCCTTAGTGGAAGTGGGGCAACATTTCTAATGGAGTTCATAAATGGATCTAGGAGAGGGAATGAAGGAACTTGGGTCATCTTGGACGGTTTGACTAAGATCACTCAGTCCATACTAGTAAGGAGCACTAGGACAACGGTTTCATTGACAACTTTATATGTCAGGTAGGTGGTTAGATTTGATGGAGTTCCTACTAGTATAGTTAGAGATAGAGATCCTTTTTCACTAGTGGGTTTGCAGGATTCTATAGGAGGAGGCTTTAGAGATTGAGTTGAGCTTGAGTACAACATACCATCCACAGACTGACAGTCAGAGAGAATGAATCGGGGTCTGGAGGATTTACTTTGTTTGTGTATCATTGATTTTAGAGGCTCTTGGGAGGATCATTTGCCACTAATAAAGTTTTCCTATAATAATAGCTACCAGGCTAGCGTAGGAAGGCACCATTTAGGGCTTTATATGGCAGTCCTTGTAGATCGCCATCATGTTGATGGGACACTATAAATAGGATTGTCTTTGGGCTTGATATGGTTAGGGGGACTTCAGAGAGGGTGGACTTGATTTGGAAGAGGATGAAGATAGCTCAGGACAGAAAGAAGTCTTATGCTGATAGGACGAGCTCTAAGTTGGAGTTTGTGGTTAGGGATATGGTACTTGTGACGGTCTCCACCATGACACATGTGATGAGATTTGGAAGTTCGTTGAAGCTAGCTCCAAGGTTTTTTGGACCCTTTCCAATTGTGACTAGGATTTAGAGATTGGCTTATAGAGTTAAATTTCCAGAGAAATTGGTTGGAGTTCATGATGTATTCCACATTTCGCACTTGAAAAAGTGCTTGCATGATTCATCTATTGTATTCACTTGTTTTCTATGTACCTACTCGCATTTTAGAGCATCACTAAGCGGTTCCACAATAAGAAGATTAGATTAGTTAACGTTCAGTGGGGAGACGAGCCAACTGAGAGTACTAGCTACCCGAGGAGAGGATTCAAGCTTCTCACTCATAGCTTTTTGGTACGTTCCACACTATGATCTTTCTTTAGTTAGAACCCTTAGGTAGAACCTTGGGGGGAGGGGGGGCGTAGACTATATTATGTAGAGACCTTTGGATGATAGGCATGTTTGTAAACATGTTAATGAAACATGTTATAGTTAATGGATGTTATTGGATGCACATGGATGTTTGTGGATGCAAGTGGTCGCATTGCATACACTAGGATGTTGAGTCCCTTAGGCACGCACACTCGTACCTTATGCATATTGTTTGCTGATTTTGGTTGTTATTTATTGATGATTTTTGTATATGGATGTTGCTTTTTTATGCTTAGCTAAGCATATAAGTAGAAGTATCAGTTATTTTAAGATTTGCATATGTTCGGATGCATGCATGTGCATATTTTCATAAACAGGAGGTCGACTGAATCAGTAGACCAACTACTTTTTTGCATTAGTTCAGGTACATATGCATTCCATGTTGCATAATTACATAATTGCGTTAGAACTATTAGGGCTTATGATTGCAATGGAAGAGTAAATGGATGTAGACTTTGATTGCTGGTTGTTGTTTGTATTCTTCTATCCTTAGAAATTTCGGGAACGAGATCCTTTAAGGGAGGGAGAATGTAACACCACAGGATATTCCAAAAATAAATAAGAAAATATAATTAAAATATGAATTTTAATAAACCTTTGAATTTGATTATGGGACATGCATCATTATGTCTGTAGTAATTGATGAACATATTTTTCTGCATTTTAAACCATTTGTTTCATATATTTTTATTTTAATAAAGTGGTATTATACGGGTATTTTTTTGTGGTTTTGCAGATTATAGATTCCAAAGTGCAACATTTTGAATACCGTCGAAGAGAAAGTACATATCGTTCATGAAGAAATGCATCTCACATCACCAACATATGTACTATTCATGCAAGAAATCAATTGCAAATATTGAAAATACACATTCAAAGTTTGACCTGAAAATCTCTCAAAGCAAGGCCACTTGTTAATCAAATAACAAAGCAAAGACCAATTCAAAGTGAGGTGGCCTTATTTTTCTTCTAATATCAAGCACATGGACCTAAATAATAGGGTTATTTGTGGAGGCTGAAGTCTTTAAATAGAGAGAGGAATGAAAATGGAAAATCATCTCTTACCTCATCACTTTTCTTCAAGTTTAGATTTAAATTCAGCACTGTTTTTATTTTCGAACAGAATACGTAGGATTGTTGATTAGATTTAGCAATTTATTTATTCTTGTTCTTAGTTATTTTCTGCACTCTTTTCAGTTAGTTAATAATTATTTCAGTTGTTTGCTCCGTTATCTTCTTTTCCGCAATTTCAATTTCTGTTCTGATTTTTTTTACAATTCCATATTTTGGTTGCAATTTCGATTAGTTTCGAAAATGATTCGGAGTATATTATTGTTTTTACTTTCTGTTCAAAATTCACCGTCGAATTCGTTTAACACGCCTAAGATTTAACTATGGATTTTAATTGTTTTAAAATACAATTCCCTGTATTCGACCTGCATACTACACGCCTGTGCGCTTGCAGAATTTATTAAAATTTATGCTTTTCTAATCAATAGAAAAATCGCAACAAGTTTTTGGCGCCGTTGCAGGGGAGTTGCTATTTTGAAATTTTCGATTTTTCGTTTTTAAGTCTATTCGTGTTAATTTATTTGTTTTTGTATTAGTTTTCGAAGAAAAAAAAAATCGTTTTTTTTCGTTTTTCAGTTCCTTTCACCAAAGTAGCGTTTTACTTTAAAAAAAAATCGCATTTTGTTCGTTCGCTGCATTTGCTTTTTCCGTTACATTTTGCATGTGAGTTGCATCTCATTTAGTTGGTTTCTGTTCACATACCCAGCTTACGTTAGTTTAAATTGTGTTTCTCACGTTCATGTGTATGCTATCACATATAATCTCATTTTAAGCATTACTAGCTGTCACATATACGTGAACTTCTCCTTTCATTTTTGTGTGTTAACTTACTGCTGCTACACGTTATTTAGTTGCATTGCTATTTTGGTCTATTTTGGTTTCCACGTAACAAAAAAAAATTACTTTTTTTTTCTCGTTTTTCAAAAATCACGTTTCATTTATATATACATAGTTGTAGTTTAATTTTTTCTAAGCTTATCATCTCTTAGATATCTGACAGGTAGCAACAACATAACAACCACAAACTTTGGAGTTTGATCCGCTAGCGCTACTCAGCTGCATTGGACGGGCTATCATACACCTCTGTAAGTAATTTTCAACTCTACAGGTGCCCAACTGAAAACTGATTTAATTTACTTTTGTCTGTTACACCTTGATTTGTTTATGCGCGTTTGGGCAAGAAATAAGTTTAACCGTTTAGAAAGCCAAAATATTTCATTAAACAAATCAACAGAAATTTCAAATCAAACAAATATGAGCAATCACGGTTCACAACACAGTTCACACCACAATTCACCGAAATTATCACCTAAATCACATGTTGGAAATAATGAATTTCATGAGAACCAACCATTACCCCTTAGAGACCGATGTTATCCAACACGGACTGTTCAACCTTCGGTTATTTCATTTCCACCTGCCGAAGGAAATAATTTTGAGCTAAAACATTCTTTTATCCAAGGGGTACCAAAATTCACTGGGTCTGAAAATGCATATGAATTTCTTAGTGAATTTGAGTTATATGCTTCTACAACTAAAATGCAACAACTTTCTAATGAATCCATCAAGCTAAGGCTTATTCCATTCGCGCTTCTAGAAAGCGCGAAAAGATGGCTTAATTCTCTTCCTAAAAATTCAATTAAAAGTTGGGACAATTTCGTTACTATATTTTTGAAAAAGTTTTTTCCTTTCCATAAAACTCTTAAAATTCGAACTGAAATCAATGAATTCTCTCAGAATGAAGGAGAAACTTTTTCGAAATACTTTGAAAGGTTCAATCAACTGTTATATAGTTGCCCACATCATGCAATCCCTAAGCACGTTTTGTGCCAAATCGTTTATGAAGGGCTTAACTATCAAACAAGATCCCAACTCGAATCAATGTGCGGAGGAGAATTCATGGCAAAAACAGACGAGGAAGCTTGGGAATTTTTAGAAGAGTATTCGGAAAAGGATATGCAATGGGAAACAATTCGTGTTCCAATTCGTGCTCCAAATAGAGGAGTACATGTCATTGACCCATCACATCTTCCTATAGATGCCCAAATTCCTCAAGAAGGAGAAGGACTACCCCATTACTACACACAAGACCAAATCAATGCTATAGCTCAAAATAGTCCTTATTCATCCACATACAATCCTAACTGGAAGCATCATCCCAATTTTTCATGGTAAAATCCTAACAACGTGGCTAATCCATCACATATGTATCCAATGATACCAAATCCGAATTATCGAGCCCCAACCTCTAATTCTCAAAATTCTCAACCCGCTCCTCAAACAAAACCTTCGAATCAACCATACAGGCATCCTAATTTCAATCCATCAACTCAACCTTCTCAGCCTTCACAAGAAATTGCTCGATTGGAAAAACAACTCTCTAAACAAAATGAACAAATCACCAACCAAGATGCAAGAATTGAGCAAATCACCAAACAAAATGAAAAAATGTTGATAATGATGAAGGATCTCATGAAAATCAATGAGAAAGGTAAATTGCCTAGTCAAACCGAAGTGAATCCAAAGTATAACTCTCGAGCAGTAAATATTTGTGAGGACGAAAATGTAAATCCGGTTAATGCTGTCACCACATTAAGGTCTGGAAAGAAGGTAGACAACAACGTTGGCAACCCCCACATCCTTCTTAAATCTTCCCATGTTCCAAATTCTGAAACTCAGTCGACAACCACGGTTGTCAATCAAAACGATTCTAATTCTTCATCTAAGGTTGGCAATCACGACCACTCTTCACCTTCTGATGTTGGCAACCCCAACATTCCAGCTCCCTTATCTTCACCCTCTAATATAACACCTTCTTCTTCGAATGAAAAAAATTCCAAACAAGTCTATAAACCCATTGCTCCATTTCCCCATAGACTCAACAAAAAGAAGAAGCCCGCTAATTTTGACCAAATTCTTGAAATCTTCAAACAAGTTCGAGTCAATATTCCACTTCTTGATACCATCGAGCAAATTCCTCAATATGCCAAATGTCTGAAAGAGCTATGTACTCAAAAACATGCCACTAACGTTCCTAAGACTGCATTTCTAACTGCAAACACTAGCTCTGTTCTTTCAAATCCCTCCCCAATCAAGTATAAGGACCCCGGTCGTCCTACGATCGGTTGTAAAATCGGTAATACTCACATTAGTCATGCCTTACTCGATCTTGGAGCGAGTGTGAATCTTTTGCCTTATACTGTGTACTGTCAACTTGGACTAGGGGAATTAAAACCTACAAACATCACAATTCAACTAGCTGATCGATCTGTCAAAAAACCATTGGGCACGGTTGAAGATGTTTTGATACAAATCGAGCAATTCTATTTCCCAGTCGATTTCATAGTCCTAAAGACTGCACCTGTCTCAAATCCCAATAGTCAGATTCCTTTGATATTAGGTCGTCCGTTTTTAGCAACATCAAATGCTATCATAAACTGTAGGAATGGTCAACTCCGACTTTCCTTTGGGCACCTAACCATTGAACTAAATATCTTCAATCTTAACAGACAACCAAGGGATTTTGAAACAGAAGAAGTTGACATGATCCAAACAATTGTAGAAAATGATTTTAGTGATATTACGGAGTCTCTTAACATGTTCCTAGATCATTTTAATTCCAATTTAAATGAAGATGAATACATTTATGAATTAAATGATATGCTATGCTCTTTTCATAATTCACTAGAATTCAATCAGTTGATGTCTACTGAAGCCTCAAAAGAAGTACGCCCTAAATTAGACCTCAAACATCTTCCAAACGATCTTAAGTACGCATATTTAGATTCTTCGGAAAAATTCCCTGTAATCTTGGCATCCGATCTCATTAAGGACCAAGAAGAACAACTTTTGAAAATTTTAAGGGAAAATAAAGAGGCAATAGGATGGGTAATCGCTGACATTAAGGGAATTAGTCCATCAATTATTAAACATCGAATACATTTAGTCGACGAGGCTAAACCCACTCGCGAAGCTCAAAGGCGATTAAACCCTAATATGAGAGAAGTGGTAAAGGAAGAAATTATCAAATGTTTAGACAATAACATTATCTACCCTATCTCTGACAGTACTTGGGTAAGTCCGGTACAAGTTGTACCAAAGAAGTCTGGAATCACTGTGACAACAAATGAGAGTAACGAATTTGTTCCGACAAAGGTCAAAACAAAATGGCGCGTTTGCATCGACTATCGAAAACTCAATGCAGCAACAAGAAAAGATCATTTTCCCCTTCCCTTCATTGATCAAATGCTCGAACGCTTAGCCGGTCATGAATACTATTGTTTTCTTGATGGTTACTCCGGCTATAATCAAATTCCCATTGCATTAGAGGACCAACACAAAACAACGTTCACATGTCCCTTCAGAACTTTCGCTTATTGTCGCATGCCCTTCGGTCTTTGTAATGCTCCCGCTACCTTTCAACGATGTATGATGAGTATATTTTCTGATATGGTGGAAGATTTCTTAGAAATATTCATGGACGATTTTTCAATCTATGGGTCATCTTTTGATCAATGCCTCCTTCGTTTAGAACGTGTCTTAAAGCGATGTAAGGAGAAATCTCTTGTTCTTAATTGGGAAAAATGTCATTTTATGGTTAAGCGAGGAATAGTCTTAGGTCATGTTGTCTCTAAAAATGGCCTAGAAGTTGACAAATCTAAAGTTGATCTTATTGTGGGCCTTCCTCCTCCACGGTCCGTAAAGGACATTCGCTCATTTCTCGGCCATGCAGGATTCTATAGGAGGTTCATTAAAGATTTTTCAAAAATTTCAAAACCTCTTTCGAATCTTCTGGCTAAAGACGTTAAATTTGAATTTTCCAATGAATGTGAAACGTCTTTTGAAACCCTCAAATCGATCTTGACCACTGCACCTATCATCCAACCTCCAAATTGGACTTTGCCTTTCGAATTAATGTGCGACGCTTCTGATTATGCCATTGGAGCCATCTTAGGTCAACGAATCGATAAACTTCCTCGAGTCATCTATTATGCTAGCAAAACTCTTAATGAAGCTCAATTGAATTACTCAACCACAGAAAAAGAGTTTTTAGCAGTTATCTTTGCCCTCGATAAGTTTAGATCATATCTCATAGGTTCTAAAGTCATAGTTTACACCGATCATGCCGCCTTGCGGTATTTACTCACGAAAAAGGATACCAAACCCCGCTTAATCCGTTGGATTCTCCTTCTTCAAGAGTTTGACCTAGAAATACGAGATAAAAAGGGTTCCGAAAATGTCGTAGCTGACCATCTTTCTCGTAAAGTGCATGAAAACTATTATAACTCTCAAATCAACGATCATTTTCCCGATGAACAAATTCTTTCACTCTCTAGTGCACCATGGTACGCGGACATCGTAAATTATCTTGTCACAAATGAAACACCTTCCCATTGGTCAAAACAAGATAAACAAAAATTTCTCTCCAACGTTCGAAACTTTTACTGGGACGATCCTTATCTTTTCAAATATTGCACCGATCAAATCATTCGCAGATGTGTCCCAGAACATGAATTCCATAGCATCCTCTCTTTTTCACATAATCAAGCATGTGGAGGACATTTTGGAGCGAAGAAAACTGCTGCCAAGGTGTTACAGTGCGGTTTTTATTGGCCTTCTCTTTTTCGTGATGCCCACGAATTTTGCTCCAAATGCGCTAGATGTCAACAAACAGGTCGTATTTCCAAACGTGACATGATGCCCCTAAATCCGATCCTTGTCATCGACATTTTTGATGTTTGGGGCATCGATTTCATGGGTCCTTTTCCTAATTCTTTTGGAAATCTCTACATCCTACTTGCAATAGATTACGTGTCTAAATGGGTTGAGGCCATTCCTACCAAAACGAATGAAAATAAAGTTGTTGTCAAATTTTTGAAAGAAAACATATTTTCCCGTTTTGGCACACCTCGAGCCATTATAAGTGATAATGGTTCTCATTTTTGTAATCGTGCTTTTGAATCTCTTCTTAAGAAATATTCTATCACTCATAAACTATCTACTCCATATCATCCACAGACCAACGGTCAAGTCGAGATTTCCAATAGACAAATTAAACAAATTCTTGAAAAGACGGTTAACTCCAACAGAAAAGATTGGTCATCTAAATTGATAGACGCCCTTTGGGCATTTCGCACAGCTTATAAAACCAATCTAGGAATGTCACCATACCGATTAGTCTTTGAAAAATCATGCCATTTACCTGTTGAGCTCGAGCACCGCGCACTTTGGGCAATCAAATACCTTAATTTTGACATGGAAAAAGCCGGATCGCATCGTAAATTACAATTGTCAGAATTAGAAGAACTAAGAAATGAAGCGTACGAAAATGCAAAGATTTATAAAGAGAAAACCAAATTCTATCATGATAAATCCATACTTCGTAAGACATTCGAAGTAGGTCAGAAAGTTCTCTTATATAATTCCAGACTTCATTTATTTCCGGGAAAATTGAGATCCCGTTGGACAGGTCCATATATTGTGAAAACAGTATACCCTTATGGCATAGTTGAAATTGGAAATCCTAGGGACGGTTCCATTTCAAAGGTCAATGGACAACGCTTGAAGCCATTTCTAGAGTTTGAACAGCACGAGGACGATGAGTTCGTGGATCTTCACGAACCTAGCTATTCGGCATGAGCCGCTCACTATCTTGCACATATCAGGTTGTATTTTTTTTAGTTTTTTCTTCTATTTTGCATTTGCCTTCTATTTGACAGTTGGGACACTGTCTCATTCCAGTGTGGGGGGGACGCATATCTCATTCTGTTTGTTCATATTTCATAGTGTAGCATCATTTTTTTTTAAAAATCATCTCATTATTTATTGTCAAATTTCTTTTCAATTTTTTTTCATTTCCCAATATTTTTAGGACTTCGATTTATTTTTAATTAGTCAAGACAAAGTAAGTAAGCAGTTGAAGTCAATTGATGAAGATTTTTGTGAATCACTAATTTCAAATGTAAAATATAATGAAAAGTTGAATTACAAGCGATAATAGTGAGGTTAGTATATAGGGGGATTCATAGGTGATGGTTATGAAATCTTTTCTAAAATGTAGTCTTTGTTTAAAAAAATGGCAGATTTAAAGTACATGCGTTGACATCTCAAATCATTAAAGTTAAGTGGTGCTAAGTTGATTTGCATAACACTCTTTAGCTCTTCTGAAAAAAAGAAAAAAAACTAATAAGAAACACCAACAGTCGATAGGTGTGCACACTTGTGAAAGTGTGTGCACTCGCCACGCTCTATACTCTTCTCACGTAAGCCCGCAAGGCAGTGAATGGATGGTATATCTGGCCTCAGCATTCTGAGTTAGGTGTATAAATAATTAAATAAATAATCACCTAAGGATTACCGACCTTTTCTGACATAGTCAGCGTCGGTTTGCACAATCCGCCAAGCTCTGTCCCAACTCTCACGTAAGCCCGCGAGGCAGTGCATGGGTGGTATACCTTGGTCCAAAGGATAGGTGTAAAAAAAAAAGAGAAGGAAAAAAAAACTAGTAAAGAGAGACTAAGCTTTGAAACCCAAACACTTATTGACTTTGTTGATTTGGCTTGTTATACAAATGGAAATGAAAAATACCATTTTGAAAAAAACTGTGATCAACAGTGAAGAATTTATTTCATGGCTGCACTATGTGATCGACCGAAACAACTGGCCAAACTAGAATCTAATGTATGAAAACTTGAGTTACGTTGAAATTTGTGATTAGTGAGGAACCAAAAATTTGAAGAAGTTGACTAAAACTGATATACATTATTTTGTTGCAACTATTTTGAAGTAAATCGAGTCTCCATTTGTGTAGAATTTTGCATTCATGTAGTACATTAGAATCATCACATACTGCATTTGGATTTTGTGGGTAGTATCCGCTGAAAACCCTCACGAGACACCACTCGTCCTACTAGGGACACCTAGAGGTTTAACGGCTTGTTGCATACGCTCAATGCAATCGTGTTTCCTACGAAAAAGGATTTAGTTAGTTTTTATTTTCTTCTTTATTCGAGGACGAATAAAGTTCAAGTGTGGGGGTATTTGATGAACATATTTTTCTGCATTTTAAACCGTTTGTTTCATATATTTTTATTTTAATAAAGTGGTATTATACGGGTATTTTTTTGTGGTTTTGCAGATTATAGATTCCAAAGTGCAACATTTTGAATACCGTCGAAGAGAAAGTACATATCGTTCATGAAGAAATGCATCTCACGTCACCAACATATGTACTATTCATGCAAGAAATCAATTGCAAATATTGAAAATACACATTCAAAGTTTGACCTGAAAATCTCTCAAAGCAAGGCCACTTGTTAATCAAATAACAAAGCAAAGACCAATTCAAAGTGAGGTGGCCTTATTTTTCTCCTAATATCAAGAACATGGACCTAAATAATAGGGTTATTTGTGGAGGCTGAAGTCTTTAAATAGAGAGAGGAATGCAAATGGAAAATCATCTCTTACCTCATCACTTTTCTTCAAGTTTAGATTTAAATTCAGCACTGTTTTTATTTTCGAACAGAATACGTAGGATTGTTGATTAGATTTAGCAATTTATTTATTCCTGTTCTTAGTTATTTTCTGCACTCTTTTCAGTTAGTTAATAATTATATCAGTTGTTTGCTCCGTTATCTTCTTTTCCGCAATTTCAATTTCTGTTCTGATTTTTTTACAATTCTATATTTTGGTTGCAATTTCGATTAGTTTCGAAAACGATTCGGAGTATATTATTGTTTTTACTTTCTGTTCAAAATTCACCGTCGAATTCGTTTAACACGCCTAAGATTTAACTGTGGATTTTAATTGTTTTAAAATACAATTCCCTGTGTTCGACCTACATACTACACGCCTGTGCGCTTGCAGAATTTATTAAAATTTGTGCTTTTCTAATCAATAGAAAAGTCGCAACAGTAATTTTCTAGATAACTTTCATATATAGCTTGTTGAAATCTGAACTAAAGCGAAAAAGTTATAAAGGATTGAATAAATAAGAAATTGAAAAGAAAAATAGAAAATAGAAAAAAAAATTCAACTAGGGCCAGGTCGACTATGGGCGTAGACCCGACCTATGGTCGATCGTAGGGTCGCGGCTACCTGGAGATGATTCATTTCATCGTGCGAGATCGCTGCATGCTGGCTACGATTTCAGGGACAAACGAGATGATTTTGGGATGGATCTAACAGTAGCGAGTTAAGGTTTTTCCCTATAAATTGATAGCTAGGGTTAACCTATAATATGATTCTCTCCATTACAGCGAAGCTTTGCCAAAATAAAATCTTAAACCCTAATTTCCCAAATAAATTTTTAAACCTTAATTCTATTTTAAATCTCAGTCTAAATTAAAAAGGAGATCTATTAATTGGAGAAGTGCCCTAAGTGGATTTAGTGGAGAAAGCTTGTGGCGTCTGAGGCAAATCTAAAAGCATAGGACAGAAGTGAGTGGGCACAGATTTAACAAATCAGTTAAATTAATTGATTTTAATTTCTACCTTATGCTGGTTCGACTGTCAAGTCTGGTATTAATCCATTAATTTATTAAATTGGAAATATAGAATAATATATCTTTTTAACTAATTGCAATTGACATATGTAAGCTGTATAACCAAAAAACATATGCTAAAATTGAATTTGAAACCTATTAGTTGCTAGTTGGAATAACGTAAATATTGCAATGTGACGTAGCGGAAATAAACGATTGACGACGAAATGAAGATTTCGTGTCAAACTAATCGAAGAACGGTTAGATGATAGATACCGAATGTCCAAATTCGTTGATCTCCAAAAGATACCGAATTCTAGCTATCTTCGACACGTTGATCGCGCACGATACCGTGAGAGAAGATATACAATTCTTCAAACGTTGATCAAGCGCACTTGATACCGTGAATTGGCTTCAACGATCGTTGATTCGAGTGCACTCGAATACCGAAGGTGGTGATAGGAGATTACACTCAACTACCAATTTTTAATGGAGGCACAAAGCACAAACCAAATTTTATTCAAAATTCAACAACCCTTACAAATGACCATCCACCCCTATTTATAGGAGCTTACAATTCAACACATGTTACAACACTTCACACAACTTAAAAAAAAACAAACAAACGACTTAAGAACATAGGTAAAGCGACCTAACTTTAGACTTCAGCGACCTACTGGCAATTTCGCGACTTAAGTAATGTCGCTCGCGATTTATCTGGAAACGACTTAAGGTAATGTCGTTCTCGTTCTTCTAGAATTTGGCTTAGGTCGTTCGCGACATAATGAGGAATGGAAGCTCGCGACCTAAAATCCAGGAAGGACTTCGCGACATAGTAAGGTCGTTCGCGACCTACTGGGTTTCTCCACGATTTAAGGAATCGCGACCTAAGGAGGAGGAGGAGCGACTTACGACCTAGGGCAGCGCGACTCAAGGCGGAGCGACCTAGGGTGGAGCTTCAACCTACTGGAGCGATTTGGGCCCCTTCGCCGCGACCTAGGGCAGCGTGACTCAAGGCGGAGCGGCGATCTCGATTTGAAGTATGCGCTTCATCACAATGACTGTAGTATAAATGGAAAAACAGATTAGCCCAATCGAAATAAAATTAAATGGGTTATATCTGGCAATTGAAATGAATTACGTCTGAGAATTTAAATGGATTACATTAGATAATTAAAAGAAATGGATTAATTTTTTAAAACAAGTAAACTGAAAGATGGCTGGATCAAGTTTGAAAATAAAATAAAATGATTAACTTACTTAAAACAAGCAAGTCAAAAGATGTCTAGATTGTAGGCAATAGACCTAAGATTAGCATATGTCAGCTATCATAAGTCACTTTAGACTTAGTAGATTGTTTGGGGCCTTGAGCCGATAGGAGTTTGCTCTCTAAATTGCTTGACCAACTTAGATACTTTTAGGTGTTCTTATTTGAGATGGCAGACTTAGTTCGCTTTTCTGTATCATAAAGTAGGATGTAGAGTGTCGTTATGACATGCAATATATGTTGGTGCGCACAAGTATTGCAACCGAATTATCGATCGTTAGTTGAGGCTATGGGGATCAGATTTCCAGTCACAAGTCGGGGTGTTGGGATCGGAGAAAAAATCGAGGACATTCTCGTAGGCCCATATGGGCGTAGACATTGAAAGCTTGGTGGTATCCAGTACCAGGTAGAGTTTAGCACAGTAACTCCTTGGGGTGTATAAGAGGTATTTTGCTGCTTGGATTGGAGTGCTGGGCATATGTGCATATGGTGAGTCACTATGCGAGTTTACATGTATGTTCTTCCTCTCTAGGCCCAGTGTGAGTGAAAGTGGAGTAGTAGTTTCTCCAAAACTAGACGGTCATTCAGTGAGATTTAGTCTGTTGTTATCTCCTTGATGTTAGATCAATGACTATTAGACTAATAACGTTAGGCTGGTGACCTTAGGCTTGCGACCTTAGGTGAAAGGACACTGTACATACACCCTATATCACCTTGAGTATACTTGAAGTTAGTTGTATTTAATTTCCTTGTTAGTCTTGTTCTCATTCACTAGACATTATGTCTGATCCATTCTATTTTCCCCCACCGCGGGAGCACAGGGTGGCCGTTGACAAGTCCATCGCTGCGTTCGAATTATCATGCTTGGAGTCTAGTTCTGTTTTATCCTTTATCATGTATTTCCCATCAGCACATTTTCTCTCTCACTATTTTGCTTATGAGGAATTATTTTTATGATACTCTGATATTTGATATGTACTGATGGTTTTCTTAGACTACAATATTATGATATTTCGAGACCTGTATATTTTGATGCTTTCGATATTTTTATTACTGTTATTTTGAGATTATCCATATATATATGTTTACACTGTGATGATGTTTGGATTAGATAGATTATATCTTCTTTGATATCATAGTCTCTATGATACTACTTTTTCCTTAAACCGACGATCCGTGTCTCTTGATATAACGGTGTTTGGCATGTCAAGGGATGCAGGTTGTCCCACATAGCATTAGCATTTTTACATAAATAGGAGGTCAACTAAATCAGTAGACCGTCTATTGTAGGATCGATTTCGCCCTAGAGGGGGGTTGAATAGGGTGATACTAATACAAATAAAAATTAATTTGGAATTAAACATATTAATTGCAGCACAGATGGTAGAAATAGAACAACACAGATTTACCAGCTTCAGCAAAACCCTGCCTACGTGGTGCCCCCAAGGTTTCTACTAGAAATTAAGTAGCCAGATGCTTACACACATAAACTTATGACACTCGCTAATGACTAGCCTAACTCTACGCTCAAAACCCTGCCACAACTCAGCCATTGGGTTGCGAATTCTCGAACTACATCACCGTAGTTAGTAACCTTGTCACACGAGTAGAGTTTCACAAATTTAAAAGTAAAATTACAAAATAAATACAACCAGAACAAAACAAAACCCTTTTATAAAAATTAAACCAAAATAAAGGTCGGCCCACTAGAGATTAAAAGAAATTGCTCTTCCCTTTTTACTTTGAAAAATCTTCGGTTGTTCCCTTTATTTTGTGAAATTAATATCTGCCTCATTTTCCATTTCTCACGAATACTAGGCTTCGTAATTAAATTGAAGTGCCGCTCGTGATAATGATCGATTGCAGTGGCTATTGCGTTGATTGGCTTCGTCAATCGATTTCTAGCTTTGACTTTCCTCTGCTGCTTCAATTTCTCGAGTTTTGATGTGCACGTAAATATGCATATTTTTACCACCATATTTATTCTATTTAAATTAAATAAGTGATCATATTGGGTATTTTAACTTGTTTTAACCAAAATTCCTATTAATTCTAAATTTTCACATATTCATCTTCATATAGGGGCAAAACGGTCATTTAAGTGCATATATTTCTTTGAGAAAAATTGATTGGAAATTTATATATATTTTTATAGGAAAATGGTCTCAAATAGGAATGGTTTCATGAAGGAATATGCATGCACAAAGAATATAAAGGAATGAAGATGGAAATAATTCAAAATGAAGATCATGGAGGACCCCACCTACCCACCTACCTTAATGTACAAATTAAAGGCTAATGCACATGCTTATGGAGTTAATGGTTTCATGTACACTTAATGGGAGATTAAGACATGTTAATGGTTACTTGGCCTCCACACTTCCTAAGGGGAATTTTGGGCATTCCCCAAAAATATGAATTAGGGTTTCTAACTTGTATAAATACCCCTTATGTTTCATGTAGTTACTCTCCTCTTAGTTAGTTAGTTTTAGTTTAGAAAATAAATCAAATCTCTCTTTCTTTCCGTGGCTACTTAGCCATTTCTTCTCTTATGTAATTCTTTTCTTTTATGCAATGTTAATTATTGTTTCTTTTTTATTACATGTTCATTTCCTTTTATGCAAGCAGTGTAGATTTTCCTTTATGCAATTAGAATAGTTGTCTTTTCCATTAGCTTTCATTTTCCTTTCTTTTTGATTTCATGTTGCTTTCTACATTTGTTGATTTGATAACAAATATAAGAGGCTAAACCCCTTCAATTTAGGGGTAATGAAGCTCTCTAATCATGTAGCTTCAACTTAATTTGATGTTCATGCTCTCTTGTGCTTAATGAGAACGTTTGAAGTGGTTTAATGATGTTGTTTAGCTTTGAATTTGATAGTCTATGTTGTGCATAACAAATAGGCTATGATTAAACAAACAAAACACAAATTGCCTCTTCATTTACATATGATTATGGCAAAGAAGTGATTGTTGAAATTAAAATTTGATGGCTTATATTTCTAATTAATAGTTAATAGGCCATGCTTAAAATAGATTTTGCTTTCAACTTTCTTGTCATATTTTATGAGATTTAAAAGTGTATTAGTGGTTGTGTTATAGTTTGATGGTTTATATTGAGCTAATTAATAGCACAAATATACCATACTTATGATAAGCACATCAACTAATTCACTAATGACAAGAAAAGAGAGATCATAACTTCATTTTATTGATTTATGTGATCTAGAGAGTGGAAATTGCCTCTAAATTGTCTTAACACTCATATTTTTTATCAATTTTCTTTTGCTTGTTTTTCTTCTCTTCTAGTTTAACATTCTCTTCAAGGTTGGTTTAATTTGATTGAATAGATTTTTAAAATCATCAATTCCCTGCGGATCGACCCGTATTCGCCGCGTGCTACATTCGTACACCTTGCGCTTGCGGTTATTTTTATTTCAAAATTCGTTCGACGGTTTTCTAAACCGATAGAATTTCCATCGACGAACAAGTTTTTGGCGCCGTTGCCGGGGAAATGTTTTGATTTTAGTGTTCTATTCTTCGAATTATTTGTTGTTTGATTTTTGTGTGTTTTATTTTGTGTGTGCGTTTGCATTAATTTTTTTTTGAGTGTATGCTTGTTGTGTGATTTGATTTTGTGTGTTTGTTTCTTGCCATTTCAATTTGCATTTGCATTTGCATTTGTATATATTAAAAAAGAAAAAAAGAAAAAAAAATTAGAGACTCAATTTCATTTGCAAAAAGAAAAAAAATATTCATTTCATTTTCAATCTACATTGTCAATTTGCATTTACATTTTATTTCAATCTCATTCCCATTTACAATCTCCCTGTTCCACTATTACAATTTCCTTGTTCCACCGATCTTCACCCACTATTACCACCAACCAATAGATCAACCGCCAGCCTGCATACATCCTTCCACCCACTTCTCCATCCTCCCCTGCATACTGTCTGTGCTCTGTTGCACATTGCATATACTCCTCGACCAAAAGCTTTGGCCACTGCCTTCAATAACAACAGCAGTTACCACATCTTCCCAAACCACTTCTGTCCCCAACCATCATCTACATCCCTCTGACATCAAACTCCATACAACCATTCACAGTGTTCATCTCCTATCATCACAGTGCAATTCAATACAACACCACCAATACGACAGTACTAACGACCAATTCCACTCTCTTCCATCTCAGCTACAACAACTTCAACCAACTACTGAACCATACCCTTACTCTCTTCCTACTGTCATCACCCAAAACTACTGCAGCTACACACTTCCACCTGAAACAATATAAACTGCCTTTCAATTCCATCCACTTCTGCCATTATCCCCATCAAACCTTCAAACATCACTTCAACCATACTTCAACAACAACTCACCCTGTTACACATTCAATTGCTCACATCCAATACAAAACTGCACTGCAACATCCCTCGATCACCTGAAACGAGCACCTCCTTCACTTCCAATACTTCCAACAATTTCAACAACACCATCCAGTATACGGTCTTCTCTCTCACTAACCATTCATATACAATCTCCACAATTCCACTCAAACAAACATCTCTGACCACTTCCACTTCATTAACCACTACATATCCCACTGCAAACTTTAAACTCATCATTAAACCAAACTGCTGCTTGCCTCAACATCATACTGACCATCTCTAGCTACAACTTGACATTCTTCCCTCAAATACATCTCCAAACCTCCTCTGCTCACATTGCAACAGCAGCCTGTACATAAAACTCCTTCAAACATCACTTCGACGGCATCAACCATTGTAACCTACCACCATAGCTTCATAGCAACACTTCCTTCGACAAAACTGCTGCAAATCTCGCTTTAACCACTATCACTGACATATACTCCATTATTTATCATTTCACCGAGCACAGTGCTGTTTCAAACATTATCAGGTGCATTCACTCCCTGCCGTTTCCACATTGCAGCAACAAAAAAAAGGGCTACTGACCATCATCGAGATACCAACCTGCAATTCCAAACTTCAATTCCCCAAGTCGCAGACAAACCCAACCTCAAACCATCACTGCTTCATCTAACAATTCGCCGCCTCCAACTTCAGCAAACCACGAACCTGAGAGTCGAACACCCAAACCCGCAAGCACCGTAACCTAAATCTTCGACTTCATCCAAATCGCCATCGCCTGAACCTCTCACCACGCCTCCAACCATCAGTCGATGACCAAGTTTTGGAATTGAATTGGAACTCGAACTCATGCCACTAGGAGTCGAACAAATTTTGTAATTGAATTGAGGATTCTGACTTGATTTTGGATTTCAAACGAAAATTTTATAAATTTTTATGGTGAAATTTTATTCAGAATCAAAAAAAAAAAATTCTCTGGCATTTCATTTTGAACGAACGAAAAAAAAAGTGAATCTCGTTTGTTGACTTCAGGAGGATAAGTTTTTTTGTTTTTTTGGTTGAGTATTAGGCTCGTGGGTTATCTTGTTTGTGGGCCGAGTAAATTAGTTTGTTGAGTTTACTATTAGTTTGCTTTGTTTTTGTTTTAAAATCGTTTTTTGTTTTCATTTGATCCAAGTATCTTCTTGTTTCCTTAAAAAAAAAGGAAAAATAAATAGGTTGTTTAGTTTTGTGTTGTAAATTGCTCTGTTTTCATAAAAAAAAATTATTATGTTTTTGTTTGTCTTAGACTTCTTTTGACTTTTGTTTCTAAAAAAAAACTCATTTATTTTTATTTTCTTTCTATCCTTATACATAAAAAAAAAGTTGTTTTCAATAGGTTTAACGGCTTATTGCATATGCTCAATGCAATCGTGCTCCCTACGAAAACGGATTTATCTTAGTTTTTCTTTATTCGAGGACGAATAAAAAGATAAGTGTGGGGATATTTGATGTGCACGTAAATGTGCATATTTTTACCACCATATTTATTCTGTTTAAATTAAGTAAATGATCATATTGGGTATTTTAACTTGTTTTAACCAAAATTCATATTAATTCCAAATTTTCACATATTCATCTTCATATAGGGGCAAAACGGTCATTTAAGTGCATATATTTCTTTGAGAAAAATTAATTGGAAATTTATATATATTTTTATAGGAAAATGGTCTCAAATAGGAGTGGTTTCATGAAGGAATATGCATGCACAAAGAATATAAAGGAATGAAGATGGAAATAATTCAAAGTGAAGATCATGGAGGACCCCACCTACCCACCTATCTTAATGTACAAATCAAAGGCTAATGCACATGCTTATGAAGTTAATGGTTTCATGTACACTTAATGGGAGATTAAGACATGTTAATGGTTACTTGGCCTCCACACTTCCTAAGGGGCATTTTGGGCATTCCGTAAAAATATGAATTAGGGTTTCTAACTTGTATAAATACCCTTTACGTTTCATGTAGCCACTCTCCTCTTAGTTAGTTAGTTTTAGTTTAGAAAATAAATCAAATCTCTCTTTCTTTCCATGGCTACTTAGCCATTTCTTCTCTTATGTAATTCTTTTCTTTTATGCAATGTTAATTATTGTTTCTTTTTATTACATATTCATTTCCTTTTATGCAAGTAGTGTAGATTTTCCTTTATGCAATTAGAATAGTTGTCTTTTCCATTAGCTTTCATTTTCCTTTCTTTTTGATTTCATGTTGCTTTCTACATTTGTTGATTTGATAACAAATATGTAATCCCTATAATTTAGGGATAATGAAGCTCTCTAGTATGTAGATGCAACATTTTGATGTTTATGCTCTCTTTTTGTGCTTTAATGGAAACACTTGAAGTGGTTTAATGATGTTGTTTAGCTTTGAATTTGATAGTCTATGTTGTTCATAACAAATAGGCTATGCTTAAACAAACATAACACAAATTGCCTCTTCATCTAAATATGATTATGGCAAAGAAGTGAATGTTGAAATTGAAATTTGATAGCTTATATTTCTAAACAATAGTTAATAGGCTATGCTTAAAATAGATTTTTATTTCAACTTTGTTGTCATATTTCATGAGAGTTAAATGTGTAGTAGTGGTTGTATTATAGTTTGATGGTTTATATTGAGCTAATTAATAACACAAATATACCATACTTATGATAAGCACATCAACTAATTCACTAATGACAAGAAAAGAGAGATCTTAACTTCATTTTGTTGATTTATATGATCTAGAGAGTGGATTTATCTCTAAATTGTTCTTTTAACTCTCATATTTTTATCATTTTCTTTTGTTAGTTTTTGTTAGTTTCTTACATTTCTAGCTATTCATTCTCGACTTCGGTATAATTTGATTGAATAGAATTTTAAAATCATCAATTCCCTGTGGATCGACCCGTATTCGCCGTGTGCTACATTCGTACACCGTGCGCTTGCGGTTATTTTAAAATTTAAATTCGTTCGACGGTTTTCTAAACCGGTAGAATTTCCGTCGACGAACAAGTTTGATTAAATATAATTTGGTATGTGAATTTTTTCCGTTTACTTGCTCTGTTGTTTTGCTTTGGTTCGAACTCGATACGAGTTATTGGTTTAGGATTGGCTCTGTGATTTTTGCTTGAACTCGAATAACCCATTTACCGATGATGAATTTAGGTATTTATAAGAATCGATTTCCTATGTTTTCATATATACTTTTGGGTTGAAATATTCTGATACTTTTTTGGATTGTTAGTTCCATTCTTCTCTAGTTCCATTCTTTATTGGCGCTACGACTTGTTCATAGGCTTGTTCAAATGTATCACCTTGTTTGATTTTCTCTAAGTCGGTTTTGTTCGTTTTGCCTTGACTTTGGATTTTTGAATTTGTGATAATATTTTGGGTAAATATTGATTTTCTGGCTAGGATCGAATTTTTGACCTTTCCATTTAAATTTGTAGTTGAAACAACTCTCTGATTTCACTGGCTTTTCGACTTGATCAATTTAAGGAATAAAACTACTGCTTTTCTTTGAATTGTGACTTGCAACTGTGTTTGCTAGTAAACATATAAACATGTATATACATATAAACATGTATATATGTGTACGATTGTTGCTTATCCACTTGATTTCATTGATTGTTCATGGTTGTTGCTCTTTGGTCTGTATGCATGTATATTAGTGCTTTTTGAAGCGTGGTTGCTTTATATTGAATCATACTTGCTATTAGACATTGTCACTTGATCCCGGTCTGGTACCATATGTTGGATGCTCTTACTTGTTCTTGCATTTGTGTTCAAGTGTACATTTACTTGAGTCTGCATTGTGTGGTCTACTTTATCCTTGTACACATTGGTTCGTTGATGACCTCCTTCTTGGTTAGATATGCAGTTTGGTCTTGGTACACTTTATGTTGAGTTGCCTTGTTGCATTGAGTCCAATATTGTCAGTTGTTTGGTTGACTTGTGTTGTATCCCTGGTGGTCTTCATGTTTCATTGTTGTGCATTGCATATATATATGTATAGTGGTTTATGTGGCTCGACCATCCATGCTTGTTTATTTGTGTTTTGGTTGATGCTGTTTTATTTTTCACAATCTATATTTATATGTATATATCATGTGAGTTACTTGCTACTTCTTCAAGTCCAGTTCCATTTGTGCTTTGCACTTGTGGTCTTGTTGTATGGTGTAGCTGGACTGAGTTTGTTACCATGTCTTTGTTTCATGGGCTTGTACAGTCTGATTCCTTGTATTTGAGCACTTTGACTTTTTGGCCTTATTGCCTATCAATGTTCACTGATCTGGGTTGCATATCATTATGAACTGGTTTATTTGATTCTGCACTTCATATGTGTGTTTTAGTGGTAGCTGCAGTTTCTTCGAGTTGAACTACAGCTTGCCATTGCATTTGCTGCTTTATTGTATCTGATTTCATGTGGCCTTATTCCACTTTGTGTCTTCTTGCACTTGATTCTGCATTCATGTAGATTGGTCTGACGTTCATGCAGTCAAGTTTGGTTTAGACACACATCCATGCTGCTGGTAATTGATGTTGTACATTATCACTTGTATATGTTTCGTTGCAGTCTGAAGTCCTGAGTACACTTGTATTTGGATTTGTTTTTGAATTTCGTGCCTCATTGTTTGCTGGTCATCATCTTTTCATGCCTCTCCTTTGTTAACTCACTGCAGAGTTGTTTTGGTGTACATGATGCCTCTTGGCTGAAATTCGAGATGCAGAGGCAGTGCACATGTACGTGTACCCATGTGTATATGCAGGCTCTAGTGCGTTTGAAACTTTATGACTTGTTTTTGCATTACACCTGAGTTGAATCCAGCCTCGGCCCGGGTTTGACCTTGTGCTCACCTGTTCTTGTAGTTTAAACATGCAAGTGTATATCAGTGTGCATGACCTTGTGGCATGTAGAGTGTTACATTATGCATATCACAAGTTGTTCGTGTATGATGAATTCAAAAGGAATGATGACGAACAACCCAAATAACCGAGGCAAATAATATTTTCAAAACACACATTTTATTGTACAATGCAAAATATTTCTTTTTCAATTTTACCATGCTATTGTTTATTTTGCAGGTAATTTATATGCTGGATACAAACCAGAATAGAGTCGAAGATAAAAGTACGAGTGTAAGTGAATATGTAGTGAGGTGAAAGTTGTAGATTGAAAAATATATTGTAATTAAAATTGTATTGTAATTGAAAATGTATAAATGTATTGAGAGATTAAATTTTTACTATTCGAATTTATAACAAAATATTTGTTTGAATATGAATTCTGTGTTATTTATTTTATTCATCAAATATTTATTTAATTATGTGAAAAATAAAATAGTACAATAACAAATACATTTAAATGAATATATATATATATATATATATATGTATATATATTATCATCAAACAAAAATCATATACTAGCATACTCAACAATCTCCCCCTTTTGATGATAACAAACATATATTAAGATTTTGAATTTATTAAATGTATTTGGTCATTAATGAACTATATTTGCCCCCTCTATTTGAATGCTTCCTCTCTACAATAAAGCTCCCCTTTCATATATGCATAAAAATATGCAAATGAACCTAGATGGGAATATGCAAATAAAAAATAAAAAATTTGAACTTTATCCGCCAAAATCTTAACTTTTCTCTCCCCTTTTTGTTATCAGCAAAAGTGTAATAGTGTTAGAAAAATAGAGATAAAGTGATAGACATTAATATAACATTAGTGCCCAATCAAGTACATTAAATTTCAACAAAAAATCAAACAAAAATCATAAATACTTTGTTAGGCACCACTTTAGAGTGGTAGGGATGATGTCGGCATACAAAACCATATAGTTGTATCTATTTATGGTATATTTATATAAGGAATTTGAATATCTACTAACCATGCATAACCGTTAGGACTTTAAAATGAAATTAGCAGTATATCTAATTTAAAACAAAGAATTTCAGGCATATTCTAATCATGCATAACCGTAAGGACTTTTAAATGAGATTAGAATCAACTCGTCTATTTAATAATCAATTTCGATATGTGTTCCATATATGCATAATCGTGAGGACTTTTAAATGAGCATGAAAGCACATAAACAAATATTCCAAGTAATTCACCCATGCATAACCATGAGGGCTTTTAAATGAGAGTGGATTTTTTGGATGTTTTTATTTCATAAAAATAAAAATAAAAAATAATAATTTACCATTTAAAATACCATATTTTGACATAATATATTGGATTTTGATGAGTGATGGTCGTTAGAAATATGATAGAAATAGAGATGGTTATGGAATTTTCACCAACAAAAGTTATTATAAATCTTGTTTAAATTTTTAAAGAAATTTACTAATACTGTCTCAAGTCGTAATATATGATTAATATTAACACTCATCACTTTTTCTATCACCATTTATCTTTTCGATAATCAGTAGGGAGTCAGATTAGTTAATGTAGTCATTTAAGATCAAATCCAAAAATAAGTATAAAGTCAATTTTTCTAAAGTTCCTAATCTGAAACGAAGTCAGCAAAAACTATTTTCTGGAAGAGGTTTTAAAAAAAAGGTCTGCTAATTGAAAATTAATTGAAATGAAAAATATGTAGATATTTCTTTTGAAGATGATGTAACTAATGAATGTCTCCATGTAAAACACGTTCCACCAGTACTTTTTCAATCAACTAGGCTACCAGTGTAATCTGCATCTGTATTTCCCTTTGACTCAAAGTCATCATTAGATAGATATCATATAACAAACCATGAAGTGTGCAACAAATACCTTATAATCATTTTACAGCTTTTAAAACGTGATTCGTTAAGGATTTGACTGAAGCCACGCAAATAAACAAACAGGAACATAATGTCAGGTCTAGAATCAGTAAAATAAACAAATATATCCACATATATCTTGAGTAATCATCAATCAATACAAGACAACTTCTCTTATCATCTAAACTTGCAATATATTTAGTCTAAGCAAATCTATATGAAATAGTTCAAGAATGAAAAGATGATCGGTCAACATTTTCGCACAAATCAGAATCAAAACAAACATTTATTTTCTTATCACATAACTGGCTGAATTGAATCAAATTATGGTCCAGATTTTCACATTTAGTATATCGTTCAAGATAAATGTACTGTTACCATTTAAAATTTGTCGATAATTTATCATTGACGCCAATTGTGATTTTCCACATTTGGCTAAGGAACTTTGATTTGTCGCCTGCCGTGTGCTTGGAACAGCCAGAATCCAGGTAACACTTTTGTTGTTCCTTAGCTTGCCACCACACCTACACGAGGAAAGATTTTTGTCTCCTATATTTTTTTATAGGTCCATGATCGATAGTGACAATTTTTTTTTGAGAAATATGTTTGAATAGACCCAAGACAATTTATATTTATTTCTTTTGGCACCCAGATTTGTTTGACTTTAAAGAATTTTACATTCATGCCTTTGGGAACCCAAATTGGAATGATTTTCACGTGTTTGGTTTTATACCAACAATTGTTGTGATTGTGTCTCGTTTTCCACAAATTGTGCACTTGGAATTGACTTTGTTAATTTCGCTTCTAACACGTTCAGCTTGATTATACCCAAGTCATTGTCTAAAAGTATTGACAGTTTGTTTCCCTAGTATCATAGTTAATGATCTTTCTCCTTTGAAAAATTTTCCTAAAATTATAGACAATTGTTGGACTTGTGTTCTGAGATATTCATTTTCATTCAATAATAGAGTGCACTTTTTAATAGAATTTTCTCTTATGGCATTTTCACTTTCTTTCAAAATCAAACTTTCATTTTCAAGTAATTTAATATTAATTTATGATTCTATAATTTCTTCTTTAAGTGATGGACATTTATCACACTTAGGGCTCTTATTCCGAAAGTTTTTGACCAATTGATCAAGCTATTTATTTAATTCAATCAAACTATCTCTTTATGATTCAATTTTAGCATACTTCTCCCAAAGTCTTTAAAAACAACAATTTAATTCATGAAAATATATAAGTAATTCCGAATGAGTAAGTTTTGATACCTCGCTTAGCTCATCATCATCACTGTCAGTTGTTTCTCCTTGAAGACACAAATGTTTCTTTTCACTCTCACTGCCAGTGCTTTTATCAGCTTAATCAGTTTCATCCCAAATAGCTTCAAAACTTCTTCCTTTTTGTTTCTTTCCTTGACTGAGTCGATTCTGAGGACAATTGGGCTTGATGTGACCAGGTTTATTGCACATGTGACAAATGATCTCCTGCTCTTTTGAGTTGTCTAGTACTTTGACTATTCTGCTTTTCAACTGTTGATTTAGAGCTGGATTTCCGTATTTGTGATTCCACCTTTTGAATCTCTTTATTAATAGCGCCAGTTCAGCTGCTCCATCGTCGTCGTCGTCGTCATCACTTTCCGTTATTCCTTTGAGAGCTATTGATTTCTTTCGCAAATCACCTCCTTCACGTTCTTCCTTGAATTTGATTTCTAGCTCATAAGTGGTGAGATTTTCGAGTTCTTCAACTTTAACTAGTTTCAAATCCTTTGATTCTTGAATGGCAGTAACTTTTACTTCAAAATTTGGTAGAAGGACTCTAAGGATTTTTCGGACTATTTCCAATTCAATGTATGGTTTTCCAAGAGCTTTTGATTTATATATGAGATTAGAAAGTCGTCCATGCATCTCTTCGACATTCTCATCCTTGGCCATTGTGAAGTTTTCGTATTCGCTACTAAGCATGGAAAGACGAGATTCTTTGACTTGGGAGGTTCCTTCGTGAGTCACTTCAAGTGTATGCCAAATTTCCGACGCATTTAGAAAATGTGAGACACAATTAAACTCAATGTGATCCAATAAACATATAATAGAATTCATAGCTTTAGCATTAGCATTCTATAGTTTATTTTCAAGATCTGTCCATTGATCCATTAGTTTTTCAATTTCTTGATTATCCACCACTATAGTTGGTTTCCTATATTCCTTCTTAACAATTCCAAGCATCAATGATTTTCAAAAAAAAATTCATTCTATTTTTCCAATATGTATATTCACCATTGAACATAGGTGGTCTACTATAGACCGACCCTCGGCAAAAGCATTATTAAAAGTAGATATTTTAAAAAAAATCAAATTTTTAAAACAAAAATTGGTTTTTGAAAAATCAAAATTTTAAAACAGAAAATGGTTTTTGTTCCTATCTCTAATACCATATGTAGGATCGATTTCACCCTAGAAGGGTGGTGAATAGGGTGATACTAATCCTAATAAAAATTAATGCGTAATTAAATATATTAATTGCAGCACGGATAATAGCAGAATAATAACGAAAATAGAACAACATAGATTTACCCAGCTTGACAAATCCCTGCCTACGTGCTGCCTCCAAAGTTTCTACTAGAAATTAAGTAGTCAAAAGCTTACACACGTAAACTTGCGACACCCGCTAACGACTAACCTAAGTCTACGCTCAAAACTCTACCACAACTCAGCCACTGAGTTGCGAATTCTCGAACTACATCACCGTAGTTCGTAACCTAGTCACACGAGTAGAGTTTTACAAATTTAAAAGTAAAATTACAAAATAAATACAACTAAAATAAAAAAAAACCTATTATAAAAATTAGGCCAAAAATAAAGGCCGACCCACTAGAAATTAAATGAAGTTGCTCTTCCATTTTTACTTTGAGAAATCTTCGGCCCCCTTTATTTTGTGAAATTAATGTCTGCCTCCTTTTTCCTTTGCTGTGAATACTAGGGCTTTGTAATTAAATTTAGGTGCCGCTCGTGATAATGATCGATTGCAGTGGCTATTAAGTTGATTGGCTTCGTCAATTGATCTCTAGCTTTGACTTCCCTTGGCTGCTTCAATTTTTCAAGTTCGACCGAATATAATTTGATATGCGAATTTGCCATGTACTTGCTCTGTTGTTTTCCTCTAGCTTGAACTTGATTCGAGTTATTGACTAGGGGTTTAATTTAAATCTTGGCCCTATGATTTTTTTTTTGAACTCGAATACCCATTTGCGCCGATGATAAATTTGGGTATTTATAGGAATCGGTTTCCTCTATTTTCATATATACTTTCGGTTGAAACATTCTGAGATTTTTTCTTGTTCATCTTTTATACTTGTTTGAATTGTTTGTTCTTTTCTTCTTTATTTCCGTTCTTTGTTGGCGTTATGACTTGTTCATAGGCTTGTTCAAACATATGACTTTGTTTGATTTTCTCTGAGTCGGTTTTGTTCTTTTTGCCTTGACTTCGTCTTTTTGAATTTGTGATAATATTTTGGGTAAATATTGTTTTTATGGCTAGGTTCTAATTTTTGACCATGGCATTTAAATTTATAGTCGATACAACTCTCTGATTTCACTGGCTTTTTCGGCTTGATCAATTTAAGAAAGAAAACTGCTACTTTTCTTTGAATTGTGACTTGCAACTGTGTTTACTATAAACATATAAACATGTATATACATATAAACATGTATATACATACATATATATGTGTATATATGTGTGCGATTGTTGCCTATCCACTTCGTTTCATTGATTGTTCATGGTTATTGCTCTCTAGTCCGTATGCATGTATATTAGTGCTTCTTGGAATGTGGTTGTTTTACTTTGAATCTTATTTGCTGTCACACATTATCACTTGATCCTGGTCTGGTACCATATGTTGGATGCTCTTACTTGTTCTTGCATTTGTGTTCAAGTGTATATTTGCTTGAGTCTGCATTGTGTGGTTAACTTTATCCTCGTGCACATTGGTTCGTTGATGACCTGCTTCTTGGTTACATGTGCAGTTTTGTCTTGGTACACTTTATGTTGAGTTTCCTTGTTGCATTGAGTCCAATATTTTCGATTGTTTGGTTGAGTTGTGTTGCATCCCTGGTGGTCTTCATGTTTGGTTGTTGTGCACATCATATATATGTATAGTGGTTTATGTGGCTCGACCATCCATGCTTGTGTATTTGAGTTTTGGTTGATGCTGTTTTGTTTGTCACAATCTGTATTTATATGTATATATCACATGAGTTACTTGTACTTCTTCAAGTCTGGTTCCATTTGTGCTTTGCACTTGTAGTCTTGTTGTACGGTGTAGCTGGTCTGAGTTTGTTACCATGTCTTTGTTTCATTGGCTTGTACAGTCTGGTTCCTTGTATTTGAGCACTTTAACTTTCTGGCCTTTCTGCCTATCGTTGTTTACTGATCTGGGTTGCATACCATTGTGAACTGGTTTATTTGAGTATTCACTTCATACATGTGTTCTAGTGGTAGCTGCAGTTTCTTCGAGTTGAACTACATCTTGCATTGCATTTTCTTGCTTTGTTGTATCTGATTTCATTTGGCCTTGTTCCACTTTGTGTCTTCTTGCACTTGATTCTGCATTCATGTAGATTGGTTTGATATTCATGCAGTCAAGTTTGGTTGAGAAACACATCCATGCCACTGGTAATTGATGTTATATATTATCATTTATATATGTGTTGTTGCAGTCTGAAGTCTTGTGTACACTTGCATCTGGATTTGTTTTTGAATTTCATGCCTCATGGTTTGCTTGTCATCATCATTTCATGCCTATCCTTTGTTAACTCACCGCCGAATTGTTTTGGTGTACATGATGCCTCTTGGCTGAAATTCGAGATGCTAAGGCAGTGCACATGTATGTGTACACATGTGTATATGCCGGCTCTAGTGCATTTGAAACTTTATGCTTGTTTTCGTATTGCACCTGAGTTGAATCGAGCCTCGGCTCGGGTTTGACCTTGTGCTCACCTGTTCTTATAGTTTTAACACGAAAGTGATATCAGTGTGCACGACCTTGTAACATGTACAATGATACACTGTGCATGTTACAAGTTGTTCGTGTATGATGAATTCAAAAGGAATGATGACGAAAAACCTAAATAACGGAGGCAAATAATATTTTGAAAACACACATTTTATTGTACACTGCAAAATGTTTCCTTTTTAATTTTACTACATTAGTATTTATTTTGTAGATAATTCAGATGCTGGATACAGACTAGAATAAAGTTGAAGATAAAAATACGAGTGTGAGTGAATATGTAGTGAGGTTAAAGTTGTATATTGAAAGATGTGTTGTAATTAAAATTGTATTGTAATTGAAAATGTATATATGAAGTGAGAGCTTAAATTTGTACTATTCGAATTTGTAACAAAGTACTTATTTGAATATGAATTCTATGTTATTTATTTTATTCATCAAATATTTATTAATTATGTGAAAAATAAAGTAGTACAATAAAATATATATTTAAATGAATATATATATATATGTTTATTATCGTCAATCAAAAATCATATACTAGCATATTCAATAACTACTCTTTTGCATCAGCATAGGTTCACATGCATTCCACATTGCATAAGTTCATAATTGCATTATAAATATTAAGGATTACGCTGGCCATGGATGATTGACGAGTAGATGGATGTAGATTTTGATTGTTGTCTGTGAGTTGCATTTTTCCATCCTTAGATATTTCGGGACAAAATCCTTTTAAGGTGGAAGAATTTAACACCCCGAGAATTTACCAAAATTAAAATGGAATTCAAACTAAAATTTAATAAGGGAAGTAAATTAAAACAAGGGCTTAATTTTTTTAATAAACGTCTGAATTTGGTTATAGGGATTGCAACAATGTGTTCGTACACTACTACAAAACAGGCCATTTGCATCGGTTGTTTACCCCCCTTTTGCATCAGTTCAACAACCGATGCATATGCAACCGATGCAACAGGCTTAACACTTTTGCATCAGTTCTGAAACCGATGCAAAAAGGTCCTTTTTGCATCGGTTGATACTAACAACTGATGCAGCAAAGGAACTTGTTGCATCGGTTGTTGTTGAAAACCGATGCAAACTAATCCCTCTATTGCATCGGTTTTTTATAACAACCGATGCAAACTAATCCCTCTATTACATCAACTATTTATACCTGATGCAAAGAAGCCACTCTCAGAAATCATTATTATAGACAATATATATATATATATATTATTGATTATAACAATTAATTATTGCATGCCGTATTAAAATCATTCAATAGATTTCATTATAAAACATATACAAACAACCAAACTGATCAGTAACAGAAGTTGAATTTGCTTTACAACCAGTCTAAAACATGTATTTAACAGCATAACCATACTATAACCAAAATATAGTTTAAGACAAAAAATATATTTAAAAGCATAATTATACTACTACCATCACTTCTACTGTTCCATCACAGCACCACATTTGCCAAAACTCCACTGTTATCCACCACTTCAACATCCTCTGTCCAGAACTTCACACAAGCATTCACTCACTAACCACTTCACTGCTCCTCTGTTACAAAAATAAGAAACTGCCCACACTTGCATCTCCTCTGTCCACTTCTTACCCTCCTTATTCTCCCCAATAATTTTCCTCTTCCTCAAAGCTCAACTCATCTGACCACACAAAACCAACCTGCATTGCTATATGCTCCTATGCATATAAAAAACCGTCTGAAACACTCCTCTCATTCAACCCAAACCATCACATATCATCATCTTGCCTCATTCAAACTATGCAACCATCATTTCCTCCTCTGCCTACAGCAGCTACATCTATACAAGTAAAGAAAAATATGATTACTATGTCAGTAGAGAAAATTTTACCTGCAGTTGGGATATCTTGGCCCTGAGTTCAGCGTTTCTAGCAGCTGGAATAGTCGCTGCATCTGTCCTATTTTTAAGAGATGCAATTTTCTAAAAGGTGCAGTAATCAATACATAGCTCTTAGACGATAGAAAATGAAGGTCGCAAAATTGGCAAAAGAATAAATAGATAGAGGTCCAGTAACATGTATCATACAATCTAAATGGACATAGGGAAGACTAGTATGTCGCTGACATAGCATTATGAAACATTGTAATACTGCCTGATTTTAAACTGAACTTAATGGAATCAGTAGTCCCAACACATGGTAATTAGCCACTTATTTAACCACTTATTTAATTTGACAATATATAGATAACCACTTTATGATGCAGAAAGCATTCTGATACTGAAAGAGACAAGTAGCGGAAAGAATTTGAGAAACAAAACTTATCTGTTAATGTGATTGTTAAAAAGAGACAAGATGAGGATCAAAACAACAACAACTACTGTTAACTTGATTCAGTAATCCATTTCAAAAAAATGATTTGGTAATATAATCCTCTTGCAGTTTATATATATCATAAAGTTATCAAAAGGGTTTAGCTGCAGCATTCAAGTTGAAAAACATTCAATCAAAGGAATCCACAAAACAAAGTAGCCATAACACTATGTAACGATATGTAAATATCAAAGGAATCCACAAAACAAAGTTGAACAGCATTCGTTACATAGTTCTAATTTCAAAATTGCAACAGTATGTAAATATCAGTGAATGACACGAATGAACAGGTCAGATTCAATATTAATGATTATAATTTAAGAATTCAATGCAACCATAACTGTCTAAAAGAGTAATGACAAGGATAAGATAAACAGATTAATGTAAATAAAATAAACACAAATACTAACCACTGAATGAACAGATCAGATGCAGCACATGTAGGGTCAGCCCAAGCGAATTGATTGACCTATTGGATATTGTTTTCTTCTTTACATAATGTTAAAAAATAATTATGCAGCTATTTGGTCTTCGACTTTCAAGTAGTAATCGCCATTATACTAGGTGATCGGTTACACCCTAGATAAGAGAAGGAATGGTTTCAGTTTTTGCTATATAAATCAGCAACGTATTTATTGTTTGTTTCTAATTCATGTGCTTTTGAATATACTTTTTTGAATCATGAAGATATTGAAGGTAAACATAACTCGTAAACTTACTAGTTGTGTCCAGGTTAGCCATGTAAAAAACAGATGCAACTGCAGTTTGAGAGCTAACGTACTGGCCAGGTATAGTGTAAATAGCAGCAAAAGCAACTGATGCAATCAAAACAGCTACAACTGTGGTTGAGTTTATTGCATTGTTTAATCCTTCTGCATGGAGTTTGCGGATCCTTTTGGCTATTCCTTGGACCCGTTTTCTGGTTTGGCGTGTGTGTTCGAGTTGGGAGTGAACACCATGCTTTATGTCGCTTACTGTTTGCTTTAGTTCACTTGCAGGATTCCGTGGTTTGATTGAGCGGCCATTAAGGATTCCATGTTCAGTTAGCATTGTGATTATTTCAGAATTTTTGGTTTGTTGAGCTGTATCAAGAGCAGTTTCTCCGGATCCGTTGACTGCGTTTTTCTCAATTTTTTCAAAATCTAGTAGCCTTTTTACAGCCTGAATTACAATTTCTTTCTGAGAAAACAGGTAGTAGCTCTTATAACAAAAAAATGAGTACATCCTGGAACGCATGTGTGTACAATTAAAATCTTGAACAATGTAAAATGAGTTACTAACCAATATATAGGACCTCCTGTTTAATACTTTCACCCAAGACAGAATTTTTCGCACACGCATGAATGTGTATCTTCCTGACATGTAAGTGTGCTTTTCACGATACATGAGCACTTGCACTTCATTTTACATTCAAGGGAATCTTTCTTAAGAAAACCAACTTAGGAATGCATAAAAAAATACCTGTAAATTGAAACATGTGCATCACGGCCAATACCATCATCAAACAACATAGCATACCATCCACTTCAAATACCACTCCAAACTACCTCACCATTACAAACACCCTTCCACTTATTCACCAACCTTCCCTCTAACTTGACCAAACAACTGCAAACTACATCTTCTTAACCATCATCACCGAACCACCTCATCTTTAGCCATCACAATCTCAGCCACACTTCATCGAAACCATCAAACTTCTGCCACCTATGACCTCTACAACCTAAAAATCCATAGCAACCTCCACCTTCCTCAAACCATCACTTCCTCCCTGTACAAATACACTTCCAAATCTCAACCTCCTCCACTACTTTACCCAGTAACCCACAAATTTATGCAACCTACAACTACTTCCTTGAAGCAGAAAACCTAACCCCATCATCGATTGCCTCCAACCTTGACCTCACTGCAAGCAGAACCTCACTAACAACTTCAAGTATCCAACCACCTGAAACAATTACAACAATCACAACCCGAACCATACATAAACTATACTTCACCAGTTCTACCTCCTGCATCTCCTTCAACATCTCCTACAACCAAGAACGTACAACACCATTCCTTCCTTACTCGCCATCATCATCGCCAAAAAACTCACACAACCGCGACTCCAATTAAGCAATCGTCGACCAACCCAATCACCTGAATCCTAAAACCACCACCGCAACCCAAATCCAACCACGACTAAACCAAATCACATCCACCACTTCTTCACTAGCCATTGAATAACTCACACCAATCGCGACCACTTGAACGACCTCAGCAATCGAACACAAAACAAAAGGCGAACCACTCAAAGTCGAAACCGCGACCTCAACCTGAGTCAAACCCGCGACCTTCAAACGAAAGTCAAACAAGTTTTAATTTAAGGGATTGCTGCGAATTGTATATGAGAAATTGGAGGAGAAAGACAGAGAGATGTATCTCAGTTTCGCGAGAAGGTGGAGATGAAAAGATCTGGTTTTAGGGGGACTGTAAAATTATTTGGTGAATGGAATGAAAATTTGATGTAGAAATTAAAATCTGAGAACTAAAATTTTAGCGGCAAACAAAAGGTAACGTAGCGGGAAACAAAATTTAACGTAGTAAAACAGATGCGACCAATTGCATCTGTTGTTGGTGACAACTGATGCAAAGTTGATTTTTTTATTACCTATTTCTTTTCACGTACCAATTGCATCAGTTATTAAGATAGAACTGATGCAAATAGTTCTATTTGCATCAGTTTTTATTTCAACTGATGCAAATAGGGCGAAGCAATATGCACTTTTTGTAGTAGTGGTAGCGATTTTTCGAACAATTTTCATGTATAACACTTTATAATCCAAGTTAGTATGAAAGAGGTACGAGTGTTGAAATGATTTAAAAGTTCAAAAATGAAAATATAAATATAGGTTGGGCTGACCCAAGGGTGTCCCGGGTCGACCAGTAGAGGTTGACCCATGCTATTAAATTTTAAGCGTAGTTCTATTACGTTGGATCTGAGGTTTATGGTCGAGACTGTTGGCGTGGGAGCAAAGCAAAGGATGATCGGTTAAGATGATTGCTGAGTTGATCTAATGGACTAATTAGCTAAATACATATATAAATTAAACGTTAGCCTAAACCCTAATCTTTGCTTTTGAACGATAGTCAGTAGTCGCCGCCAAAATTTCCAGTGAAACCTAATTTCTTCCCTAACTCTCAAATCAAAAATTAAAATCCATATTAAACCAAAAGAAAATCAAATAAAAAGCGGGTTAATGAGGAGAGGCAAGCAATTTTTGAGATCTAGATCAGCACTTTCGATTGGAGGCTAGTCTTTTGTAGATCTAGAGCTTAGGACCGAGGTGAGAGGGCATAGATCTAATGATTTGGGTAATTGAATTAAGTTTAAATCTATTTTAATTAATTAGATTACTTAGAAACCTTAATTAACCAGTTAAATTGAAATAGAATTAATAAATTGGAAACCATATAAGTTACCCTTTTAATTTGGCACTTGTTGCTATAAACTGTAAATGCTTGAACTGTTAGAAATTGAATAATCGGTTAAACCAGAATTTAGGATTAAACTACAAATTGTCTAATCTTGAAATTTAGGTCAAAATTAGAAATTAATGAACCGAAAGTTAATGAACAAAAATTATTAATCTAATCACACAACAAAATAAAATAAGGAACAAAAATAAATAGGCATGGTCGACCCTGGAGTAGCCCATGTCGAATGTACATATTAAAAATTGATGACTTGAACCTCGACCATAGGGCCAATTAAATAAATGCAACTTACATAGTTAATGAACTAGAAAATGAGCAGTTTTGGGCTGCATTGTATGTCTGAGGGAATAGTGAAGTTAGTTCCCCATCAAAGTAGTTTGGGCAAATCTAGTTTGTGGTGATAGTATTCAGGGACAATCTAAAAGCTCCATAAACGAAGGAAACTGGGCATCGCCTTAGGTGGATGTCTAGACTGGACCTAGAGATGAGGGAAATTTACTTCGCATTAGACTAGAAAGTGTTACAATCGGGTGGGGGCACAACACTAATGGAAACGCTATCTGCAAGCTCAATCCTAAGGGAGATCTAGGCACTCCATGTGGTCTGCGCAATGTGGTATAGGTGGACATTGACGCTAGACAGTAAGGGGCTATAGGACAACAATTATTAGGTAGGGCCCAACATAATGGGAGTTCACATGTGGTGGGCACGGGCGCTGGATAATAAGTGGCATTTTGCCACTACGATCGAGAGATAAGCATGGATGAATGCGATGAGTCACTATGCGAGTGTGTATTTCATGTGCTCCCTCTCCGGGCGTAATATGAGTATAAAGGGGAGTAGATAATGATTTTTATGATCGTTTGTGTGAGGTTCGAATTATAGATTGACCCATTGTGTTAGAAATCCTTAGGTTTATGGCCTTATGATTGCATGGATGTAGTATAAGCACTCTATATCACTTAGAGTAGATTTAAATTTAATTTTACTTAATCATCTTATTAATCTTGTTCCTATTCGTTAGAATTTTGTCTAACCCATTCCATTTTCCACTTTTCCCCACCTCAATGGACAGGACAACATGTGACTGGTGCATTCTGTATTTCAGCCAGTTGTGCATAGCTTATTACTCTTTTACTTTATCATGTATTACTAATCAGTATAATTATCTCAATGTTTTGGTTTTCGAGGGATATTTTTATGTTGTACTCTGATTTTGACCTACGTACTTATATTTTCAGAGACTACGATATGATATGATATTTCTGAGGTTGCTTAAATTCTTCTAAGTTTCGTATATCTGTTATATTGCTTCCATTGTGATACGAGGGGATTAGATAGTCTATTTCCCATATTGGTATCTTAATATTTGTGATGTTAGTTTACTTGGATCTGACGATCCACATTTCTCAATGCGAAAGTGTAACATCCCCTATTTGGAGGCCCGAACCTAAGTGCTACAGATGTTGCAGTCATCCATAGTATTAACTTCCGGTGATCTAATACCATATGTTAATGGTATCCATAATATTCGAAGCACTCGAATATGAAATAAAATCATCACAGGTTAAAACATTTTTCTGATTACATTTCAAAACAACATTTCATATCCAAGTTACATAATCCTAAACATTTCCCAGGTTCCAGTCAAATATAATTATTACAAAATACGCTAAGAGCAACATATGAAGATGCCTCCTTAGATGACCAAAGTACTAAATAGTCATAATAGACTTAATACAACATAGCGGAAACAAAACAAAATAACTCCTAAATATAGCTAGCAATAGTCTCCTGCCCAACTTCGAAAGCTTTATTTATCCACCTATTAAAACCTAAAAAACCTCAACCCTCGGCCTACTCAAATCAATTTTTAGCACCCAAGAGTT
Source organism: Allium cepa (assembly GCA_030765085.1). Classification (NCBI taxonomy): domain Eukaryota; kingdom Viridiplantae; phylum Streptophyta; class Magnoliopsida; order Asparagales; family Amaryllidaceae; genus Allium; species Allium cepa. Next base: position 721,581,272 of record CM060943.1, read on the forward strand.
TAAGGGGGAAAACATAAACTTCGAGTAGAACATAAAGCCTGGTGTGAATATTACTATACATTTCGGTTATTTGATATTAAGTGAGACCACGCCGCTTAGCAGAATGAGTTTCCCCTCACTAATATCCTTTTAAAACATATCTTTTGCAACTCTTAAACCTGCAACCAAAACTGGTTAAAACAATACAACAATATCATGTATGCATACAAATCAGGTAACAAATGGACTATCTGTCTGAACACTATAGTTTTGTTTGGCTAACTACTAACCTTTAACTGACTCGGGCCTACCAAACAAAATCAGAAAATAATCTAACTTCTGTCAGATATTCCTCTTCTGGATGGTCTGTCCCTTACTTACTTCTCCAGGGTCAACCGATCCTAATTGTTTTGCGAGCTTACCAATAATCTCTCCTCACTCTGTATATTCTTTTCTGTGTGTAACATCAATATAGTCTTACCTGTAACAAAACCCTACATACTTGACTTTTGGACTAAATTAGCTAGGGGCTGATAGCCAATGTATATGGCGTGACCCTATACCAGTCTCATCTGGTATTCTAATATCTGAGTCATTTTACTTAGGCACTATAAACATTGCCTTTCAAAAACATTGGAACCTTCCATTTAAAACCTTTCGAAACTAATGGGGAACCATCCCTTTGAATTATCTTAATCCTTTCGAAAGCACTAAATCCTTTACATAAAATCAAATCTTTTGAAAGCATTCAGGTTTAAGTAAAACATGTGGAATAACCATTCAAAACCATTTAAAACTATTCCTTTCGAAACCATCGGGTTCAACTTTCAATAGAACAAAAGGGTCATAAAACAACTAAGTCAAAAGCACTCTTCCAAAAGCTATTTCCTAAGTAAAGAAGTGATAGTATCGACCAGTCCTTTGAAAGCATTGGTGAAGTGGCTAAGTTTTTTTTAGAAATTAACTCTTCCAAAACCATTTGCTTCGAAAGGTGGAAAGCGGCAACAAGGAATTTTGGCGCCTTCGAAAACATTTAGTTCGAAAAAAAGATGCAACAATTATTGAAACCATTCTTTTAAAATAATTGACCCAGCTGAAAGCTAACTAATTCAAAAATATTCCTTTCGAAAGCAAAATAGATGCATTTTCATTTTGAAACAAAGTAAGGCTTCGACCCCTTCGGAACCCCTTGTCTCTACCCAGTACCTTTCATCTATGTTTGATTCACAACGTACCAAGTCTTTGATACCCTAACCTTTGGTTTCGATGGAGATGGAGGCGGAAGTACTTAGTCGAAAGCCAGATGTCGAAAGTGGCGAAACATGTAAAAAACGTGTATAAACTGATTTTTAACCTTTTAAAGCAATTCTTTTTTTTATTAACCTTCCTTGTTTGTCTAAACATGATTTATTGCTAATTTCCTTTCTAAAAGTACTATCAAAATTCCTAAAATAAACAAATTAAATTATTTACAAAATGCACTTTCTCCTTTTATAAATATATAAAACATTTAAGTCTCATACATTAAATAATTTTATATACTTATTAAAACACTTAGGAAATATCTATAAAAATTCCCAAATCATTTTTAATATGTTTTCTAACATATATTAATCTCTGACCTAAAATATGCATATATTAGCTGTAATGAATTAAACCCAAATAACCATTTTCTTTACTAGAAAATTAATATTAAATCCACATTAATTCAGAAATTTATGAAAATCGAAACCCATCTCTAAAATATTATTCTTGACCTTATTTCAAAATCGCAAGGCATTTGGGTGTCATGTAATAGGGTTTTCACATTAAAACATATTATAAAATTCATATGAATTAGCATAAATCTTCAGCAAGCATATATATCCATTTTAACAATAAAAAACATGGCAAAACCTTGCAAAAAAGTTTAGATTCAATCTAGAACCGAAACAATCAAAAACATGAGATGTAGTCGTTTTTCACCTTAGCTTTGTGATTAGGAGTTGAGATTTGAGAATGGTTTTGAATTGATTAAGCTTCCTTCCTTTGATTACTTTATTTCCTTCTTGTTCTTCCTTAATGGTGGCCTATCTCTTGTTTTGTTTTAGGTTGTGAAAATGAACGTGTAAAATGACTGTATATAAGGGTTTAGAGTATAAGGTTATTACTTATTCCTATGTTGCCCTTGTCTACTACCCTAACTTAATTCATTTTTGTTCATTTGTTATATGGCACGGCTACACTTCTATTAATCACATATCCCAACCCCTAATCATTACATTATTTTATTTTATTTAAATAATTAAATATCATAAATAATGTTAACCAAAATTAGGGTCATGGCAGAAAGTTTTTTGGCATGTTGAGAGGTGTGGGTTGTCACAATCACCATATTAGTAGTGATTATGGCTAGCGGTTCTACCTCGACCCACTTCATAAAAAAGGTCAACAACAACAATAACATACTTCGTGACACCTTTAGATATTGGCAGCACATCAATGATATCAATGCCCAAACAGATAATAGTCGGGGACTGATCATCCACTTAATCTCCATTAGCGAGGCTCTAAAAATCTTCACGAACCTCTGGCACTTGTCACACTTTCTAGTGTAATCAGCTGTATCCCGATTAATAATTGGCCAGAGGTACCAATAGCGAAGAATTTTTTGGCTAATATTTACTCCCCGGTGTGATCACTACAAGCCCTCTCATGTACTTCCTTGTGGACTTGGTTGGCCTCATCGTTGGCGACATATCGAAGAGGGGGAACTAAGAATCCCTTCCTGTACGGCATTCCTTCCTTAATGATTTATCTCGATGCTTGGCGAAGGATCCGTCATCGCTCGTTTTTACTGTCGGGAATGGTTCTCTTCTGCAAGTAATCCTTAGTCGGAGTCACCCATGACTCCTTTTTTGACTCAACCTCCAAGATCCAATCGACATCTATCTAGTCGATGCTCGGAGCTGATAATAATTCCACCAGGACCGTGCCCATAAGTTACGCATCTTTCGAACTAGCCAATTTGGTTAGCGAATCAACCTTCGGATTATCCTCTCTGCGAATAAGTGTTATTGTGTAATATCCAATATTGTTAAGTAACTCAAAGGTTCTATTCAGATACAGAGCTAGCATCGCTCCCCTTGACTGGAATACTTTTCTCACTTGGCACTCCACCAGTTGGAAATCACAAAAGATGAATAAAGTTTTGACTCCCAATTCTTTCACAATTTACAGTCCTGCAATTAAAGCTTCGTATTCCGCCTTATTATTCATTATAGGAAGATTGAGTTTCAAGGTGTAACAGATCGGATGCTCTTCGAGGGTTACCAATACAATACTTACCCCGGAAAATTGCTCATTGGATGCATTGTCGATGCACATATTCCACCTGCTCTTCGAAGTATCATCTCGTTAGTGTGTACCCGGCTATGAAGTCCCTTAATGCATAGCCTTGGACTGCCTTGCGAGGATGAAATATTATCTCATATTGGCTCAATTCATTATTCCATTTCAATAACCTTACAGAAGTCTCAAGTCATTGTAGGACCTATCTCAAAGGCTGGTTGGTAAGAACTTTGATCGGATGAGCCTGGAAGTATGGGCGGAGTTTCCTTGAGACGATCAACAGGCAGTAGGCCAACTTTTCTAGTTTTAAGTAATTTCTCTTTAGCCTTGTTAACTTGTAACAACCCAAGTATTAAAGGGTTATTAGTAAAAGATAATAATAATTATTTAATTGATAAAAATAATTTTTGTAAATCGAGTGTAGATAATTTGGTTTTAGTTTGGAATATTAGAATTTTATAGCAAAGAATTAGATATAAAAATTTAATTATTTTAGGAATTAGTTTTTTAGGAATTATGAATTATTTAATTAATGTGCTTAGAATATAGATCTGTGATACTTAAATTTTTAAATGGATTAAAAAAATATAAGGAATAATTTTTGTAGCAATAAGTAATTACAGAAGAAACTTTGTATGGTGATTTTGTGATATATATGAGCTTGAATATATACTGTTTGATGAAATTAAAGAAATATGAAAGGAAAAAAATATGTATATTTACTTACTTGCTTATGTTTACTAATGCCCAAGCCAAGCAACTCATGCCTAATTACTCAAACCCTAGAAGAAAATTCACATTCAATGATTTATACTCTCTAGAGACTTCAATCTCCTGATTTCTCTTTCTCGTTTATAAATATATCACCAACTACTTCATTTGGGGGGAAGATTGCATCATTCCAATCCTTCCCTCTCTAATAAATTAAATTAAATTCAAATGTAAATATATAAATCCCAAATCCCCTTTTTTTACTTCTTGATGCCAATATATAATTGTGCTTGGAGGCGATTAGAGGCTTAATGCGGCATTATTTCTCATGACGCATGCATGTGTGCATTTAGTCATGGTGAGGAAGGAAGCAGCGGTAGCATGTGAGTTTTAACACTACCTAATCTATGTTATTATGAAGTTACCAGCTTTCATGTTTTTTTAGTGACTGTTTTATTTTCTCTTAAATATTTCTTAATACCTCTATCTTGCCATGTGTGTTCATGCATATATATATCGGAGCAATCTTGTGTTATAAAAGAGGTATGTTTGTACACAACCTAGGAAATAAATATGTTTATTTATATTTTAAAACGAACTAAATTTATGTGCTTAAATTTTAATATATGTATTTAGAAAATTATATAATAATGAAAATATAAGTTTAATAAATTGATTAAGGGAATTAAATTATATTATTTAAATAGAAAAATTATGTGTATATGTATATAATGGGTTTTTATGGATATATAGTTGTTTTCAAAAGTACAAATCATGAGGTTTTAATATGAATTATATTTCAAAATGTATTTAATTGCTTATAAATGAATATATTAAACTCATTTGGATATTTTTATAATTATTTATAAATTGTATTTATTTATAGGAAGTTGAGAAATAAATTTTAAAATGTGGTATCTAATTTTAAGTCTATTTTGTGTTGTTTAATAAGAAAGAAAAGAATCTTCAAATGCTATTTGTGATTACAACTACTATTTATTTTTATAGAAGATTGAGAACTTAGTTATTTGTTATTTAGAATATAATATATTTGAGAGTTTAGTAAATTATCTCATTATTCTGATACACACACACATATCATTTACTATCCATTTCAAAAGATTAATTTTGTAATATAAGATTAAGCATTGCGGTTGATTTATTAGTGAATATTGATTGTTTATTTTATTTTTATATGCCTTTTTAGTTAATCTATTTTATCTTGTTTTTCTTTCGATTTTACTTTTTTATACATATATTGAATGAATTATTCACCATTGACATTGATTTGGTTAATGATTTAATATGATACAGTGATGAGATCCTTTGATATGATTTGTAGGATGGCATTTCCATGTAATATAAATATTGAATAAATGGTTTAGTGATACCATCTAGTATGACACTTTCGGTAAAACTTTTTCGGCTATTCATCGAACTTGTCATATAGAAATATCTAGTATGTATTAAGTGTAGTTTATGAGCATTGAATGTTTATCCAAGTGACATATGGTGATATGGGACGCCGTTATGTTATTCATTTGATTATTCTTTGTAAGTAAATGTCACTCAAACGGGGATACGCTCTTGTGTACATGGTGATACTCATGGCGGTGGATATATTTTAATCATGTGTTGACTTATGGTTAGAGTTATATGTCGACCAGTAAGAGCTCTAGTATACCATAGTATTGTGTTGACTTGTACAAAGCCATGTGTTGGCGCACTTCTAGAGCTATGAGTGGATATAGGTTAGGAATACTATATGTCATTCACATTGGGTCTATCTCCCTTTATATTCCGGAAGTGAACCAGATTGACCAGTATCCACCCTGATAGGCTGATTAAGGGGTCAAGATACCAATCCATGACACCTTGGTTATGTTATGTTAGCCTTATGCTAGCATTATGTGGTGCCCTTGTGTTACACGGGCCAGGAATTAGTTACCTTTGGGGACACAAGTGTCGGTAGTTATGGCCGAAAAGGCTATGCATTGTTTAACCTATGGTGGATCATTTTCACGATACTGAGAAGAAAGGAAAAAGGTAACAAATAATTGTAGGAGTCGTGCCATATGGATCACGTATGGGTCCTGGACCAATCAGACGTGCTGCCAGTCTTCCGACTGGTTCCAATATGTGTGTGTATGGTAGTGGATATGCATATATATCCTTATCCTATCATGAGTTGACTATCCTAAAGACTGTGTATTAAAGTATAGTCAGCCCCCGTATATCCATAATCTTGATTTTGATATCTTAGAGATAGCCTTTGTTATTTTGATTGTGATTTGGATTGTGATTTGGATTATGATAAATTATCTTTGTGGTTTGTATAATATTGGATGATTTGATGGGCTATCTCACATTTACTACTTATTATATGATTTTATGATATTACATTAGGTCATTACTGAGTGTTATCCCGATCCACTTGATGATTTCATTTCCTATGATGATGTTTTGTTGTATGGATGATTCATGCTTTGGATATTGTATACTTGATTTCTATTAAATCGTTTATATTGGTGATGACATTTTATACCGTGTTATTATGTTGTTACCCAACATATGCCGATATATTTTAGCTTCAGTGATGACTTGGCCAACATATGTGTTACTGAACTTAGAAGAGTTATACTAGGAATTTTTATATAATATTTATATGTTACGAATTTACTGTATATAGTTGGCACAAAGTTGTATATTGATTATTTGTCCTATTTTATTGAGACAGTTGACATTGGAGATAATTGTATCTAAACAGTATCATATATATATATATATATATATATATATATATATATATATTAAATGTTATCGTTGCGATTGACTCTTTATTCTCCGTTATTACTATATATTGTGTATTGTTATATCCTGAAGGCATATGTGTGTATTGCTTTATGCCGATACTATGTACGTATACGTGAGTTACTTGTTTGATGTTTTAATATGTACCGGTGTTAGCTCACGGGAATGTTCGCAGGTGTACCCCTTATAATCTCATTGTTCATATTATCTAACAGTATTACTTTGTAATAGTCTTGGATAGTTTGGGTATACAGGTGGGGCGTAACAAAATGATATCAAAGGAAGTTTAGAACAAAACTTTGTATATCAAACACTTAGAATACCCGTCCCTTTGGGTATGATGGTGATACAGGGGAAACACTTACCTCGCTTAGCTCCACCACCAACCTCAATCCCCATAGCCGCGACTTAAATCCAACCTTGTTTGCCGCGACCTACCCCTCCACCACTTGCCGCGACTTAGCAAATTCCATAGGTCGTGAACGACCTAAATCCACATCCCCGCGACCTAACTTCCTCTGACCTAAACCAACCTCTCCACGAATTAAAACCCCTCCGACCTAAAACCTAAGAGCGCGACCTAGTTCCCCACCTCCATATGCCGCGCGCGAGCTACCCATCACTGAATCGTTTTCCCCAATTTGCAGCGACTTTCCATATGTCATGAACTACCCCTTTTAAGTCGCGAAACTCCTTGTGCCATGCTAACTGTTAAGTCCCGAAGAAGCTCCATTAAGTCGTTGCCGAGTCTCTTCCATCCTAAACCGTTACCGAGCTATCTTGAGTCGTGTGAAAATTTGAATAGCTTCAGTTAAGTCGCGAACGACTTACTATCTGCTCAATAAGTCGCAAACGACTTATTACCGAGTCGTTAAGTCGTTGCCGAGTTTCAGTTGAACCGTAGCCGAGTTAGCATAAAGTCGCTGCATATTTTCTTTTCTTTAAGTCGTGTACCCATTGTGTTGTAATTTTTTAAGTCTTGTAGTGAGTTGTAAGCCTATAAATAGGCGAGTCGTGTCATTTGTAAAGTGGTTGATTTTTGGAATAAAATTCTCTTTTGTTAGCTTTGTGCTTTCAATTTAAATCGGTAGTTGAGTGTAATCTCCTATCTCCACCTACGTTATTCGAGTGCGCTCGAATCTTCGTTTGTGAAGCCGATTCGCGGAATCAAGTGCGCTTGATCAACGTCGAAGAATCGTAGATCCTTCATCACGGTATCGTGCGCGATCAACGTGTTAAGGATAGCTAGAATTCGGTATCTCTTGAGATCAACGGATTTGGGCATTTTCAGTATTGTTCAATCCACCGATTGCTAATTCCATCGTCAAAGCAAGTTTTTGTTAATCCGCTGCGTCAGTTTGGTATCAGAGCGAGACTTGGCCAATCATAGATAAGCCGAGTTTGGAGTTTGAAGTTGGTGTTCGTCGTGTTCATATTGAAGTTGCAACAAGTTTGGGGTGTTTGATCCATAATCATTTGGATCAAAGTGTGGGAAAGGTGTTTGAATTTGCGTGGGAGAGTTTGCACGCCAAAGTGAAGTTCGAAGCAAGCTTGAAGCCGTGCTAGTTGATTTGAATTGTAGTTTTGGAGTTGTTTTGTTTGAAGATTTGTTGAAGTTTGGAGATTTGTTGAATTATTTGTTTGAAGATCAATCATGCCTCCGAGACGAGCTCAACGTCATCGCAATATTAATGCTTTATATGGAAGAGAAGAGGCCGATGAAATGGAGCAATGAATCCACGAGAGTTTTACTGAAAAGTTGAACGAAGGAATTGGTCGAATAGAGAGAATGATGCTTGAAATGAATCAAAGTAGAAGAAGAGTTTCACCTGAATCGAGCCATGGGAGAAGTAGAGCTTCGATACATTCAGATCGGGAGAGAAGAGAAGATCATAGAAGTATTGACAATCGTGATAGGAATGTTGATCGAAGGAGTGGTAGTAGAGATGTTGGAGGTCGTGATCGACATCAATATACTTCAGATTTTGATGAGGAGTTTGATGGTGATAGAGGAAGTGTTCATTATCGAGATAGAGAACAAACACGACGTCAGAATCAAGATGTAGATGATGATCGTCGATGGGAATCGGGAATGAAGATGGAAATTCCAAAGTTCAAGGGTGAAATGGTTGCTGAAGAATTTTTGGATTGGTTATCTAATGTTGAGGAGATCTTTGATTTCAAGGGAGTTCCGGAGAATCGTCGAGTGAAGTTGGTTGCTAGCTTTGGCGTGGTGGCAGCAAACTAAACTTACACGAGAACGGATGGGAAGTCGAAGATTGTAGATTGGGAGAAATGAAGAAATTGATGAGAGCTACATTTTTACCATACAACTATCAATCACTTATGTACTAGAGATTGCAGAATCTAAGGCAGAGGACGAAATCAGTCAACGATTACGCCGATGAATTTTACCCACTCATTGCCAGAAATGACATTATGGAGACAGAGGAACAGCTGACTGCTAGATTTGTTGGAGGACTGAGGATGCAGATCCAGGATATGGTTAATATGTTTGATCCAAGATCTGTGGCAGAGGCACATCAAAAAGCGTTGGCTTGGGAAAAGCAAGGAAGGCGTGGAGGTGGTGTGTTTACTAATTCTAATAATCAAGTGAAGGGTGTTAGCGGAAGTTCTAATGTTTCTAAACCTGTCAGTAAACCCGTAGTAAAGGAGAGTGAGAAGGCGAAGGTTAACGGTGGATTCAAATGTTACAATTGCTAGGAGATGGGTCATAAAAGCAACGAGTGTCCGAAGCCGAAGAAGAGAACTATGATAGCCGAGGTTGAAGAAGAGGAAGGAGAGGCAGAGTGTTCTAATTCCTTACCGGTTGAGGAAGAAGACTTGTTGTCGGAAGACGAAGGATATTCACTAATGATGAGGAGAAGTTGTTTGACACCGAAGCAAGAGGAGGAAGACAGCTGGTTGAGCAATAACATATTTCAGTCTACTTGCACTATTCTTGGAAGAGTCTGTAAATTTGTTATTGATGATGGGAGTTGTGATAATATTATCTCTACAGAGGCTGTGAAAAAGTTGGAGTTGAAGACTGAGAAACATCCTAAACCATACAAGTTAGCATGGTTAAGGAAGGGTGGTGAGGTGAAAGTTGGACGAAGAGCTTATGTTAAACTTTCAATCGGGAAGAAATATAAAGATGAAATTTGGTGCGATGTAGTGGACATGGATGTGTGTCATCTGTTGTTGGACAGACCATGGCAGTTTGATAGAGCAGTACAACATGATGGTCGTGCTAATAGCTACAGTTTCATGTTTGAAGGTACTAAAATCACGTTAGTTCCCAAGAAGCAGCAACAGAAAGAAAGCAAGCTGGAGGAAATTGAAGAATTGAAAACTCGGTTAACTTTGAAGGAGTTTGTCAAGGAAGTCGAAGAAGAACCTGTTGATACACGAAGATTTTTGATCAATGACAATGTATAAAGGAAGAAATATATGCAAGATAGAGCAAGATCAATGAAATATAAACTTGAGTATGATTTTTATATATATAGGATTATTTGTTAAAATCTATCCTCAAGAGTTGCACAAACACAAGAACACATTCATTATACTTCAATTTTTCACTGAGCATACTTCAATTCTTCATAATGCATAAATTCATATGTCAGTCGACTGAACTGAATTTACCAGTCGACTGAACTGGCAAACATGTACAAATATGCACAGTTTCAGTCGACTAAATTTTCTGCACAGTCGACTGAAAATTTTCCAGAAAGATTACTACTATAATTTCAGTCGACTGAAATTCCTGCACAGTCGATTGAATTTGAACCTGAGAATTTTGCATGAAAGGACACCTTCTTCTTCCCAAGAGTTGCGACCATTCCTCAATAGAAATGGAAGCTTCTCTTATCTACAACCCTTGGCAATACATGCATCCTTTTTACAACTATAAATACATGATTCAAACATCATTCAAATCATCGAATTCTCTTACTCTAATCTATCTATTTCTTGATCATATTTTTCTAAACATTATCAAAGCAATCACTACTCTCTTTGCTTGAATCACTGTTTATATTTAATATATTTGATTCATAGCAAATTCATAATTCCTTAATCTTCACAAACATATTTCATATTCTTGAGGATAAGATTATAGGAACATTGTACTACATTAGACTCATTCGTGTTATAAAGAACACAACTAGTCAAAACTTGTTTAGCATTGAGGTTTGAAGTCCTCTTAGGTAGTTTGAGGCAAAGAAATCCCGTTCGGTTGTTCGGGTAAGTTGTGAACCTATTCCTCCGGGTTAAGAGAGGGTTTTGTAGTTAGTGAATACCTAAGTGAAGCTTAGGGACTGGACGTAGGACAAGTGATCCGAACCAGTATAAAATCTTGGTGCGATTTTTACTTACCATATATATATTAACCATATAGCTATTCCATATTACACGATCCTATCAATTACCCCCGACTTTCAGAACCTGAAGTGTACTTGTTGATTGGACGAGAGTGTAACGAAGAGGTTGAAATTCCAGAAGAAGTGAAGCCAGTTTTGAAAGAATTTGAAGATGTATTTCCAGAAGAGTTGCCTAAGGAGTTACCGCCACTGAGAGACATTCAACATCAAATCGATCTTGTTCCGGGAGCAGTATTACCACATAGACCACATTATCGAATGGGTCCGAAGGAATATGAAGAGTTGAGGAGACAGATGGAAGAGTTACTTGAGTAGGGACGTGTGCAGGAAAGTATGAGTCCATGTGCTGTGCCAGCTTTGTTGGTACCGAAGAAGGACGGGACGTGGAGGATGTGCACTGACAGTAGAGCATTGAATAAGATTACGGTGAGATATAGATTTCCAATGCCAAGGTTGGATGACTTGCTAGATCAGTTAAGCGGAGCTACTATCTTTTCGAAGATTGATTTGAAAAGCGGATATCATCAAATTCGGATTAGACCTGGAGACGAATGGAAGACAGTCTTCAAGACGAGAGAGGGATTATATGAATGGTTGGTTATGCCATTTGGTCTATCGAATGCACCGAGTACATTTATGAGGGTGATGAACCAAATTTTCAGGCCGTATATTGGAAAGTTTGTTGTTGTATATTTTGGTGATATTCTGATATATAGCAGGAGTATGGAGGAGCATGTTCAACACTTGAGGGAAGTGCTGATTATTCTTCGTGAGGAACAATTTTATGCTGCTACGAAGAAATGCGTGTTCATGACACATAGTGTTTTATTTCTGGGATATGTTGTGTCAGGAGAAGGTATACAGGTGGACCAGAATAAAGTTGAAGCAGTCAGGAATTGGCCACAGCCAAAGACAATTACGGAAGTGAGAAGTTTTCATGGGCTAGCGTCATTCTACCGAAGATTCATTCCACACTTCAGTGGCGTGATGGCACCGATTACTGATTGTATGAAGGGAAAACAGTTTCCGTGGACAGAGGAAGCAGGGGTTGCTTTTGAGCGGATCAAAGGACTTTTGACGACAGCACCCATTCTCATTTTGCCGGATTTTCAGTTATTGTTTGAGCTACATACTGATGCATCAAAGGTTGGAATTGGAGGGGTGTTGAGTCAGAATGGGCGTCCTATTGCATATTTCAGTGAAAAGTTGTCGGGAGCAAAGATGAGGTATAGCACTTATGATGTCGAATTCTATGCTGTGGTACAAGCTGTTAAGCATTGGAGACACTATCTATTTCAGAAAGAATTTGTTCTTTATACTGATCATGAGGCGTTGAAGCATATGCAAGGGCAAGACAAGATTTCAGTGAGACATGCTTCGTGGATAGCATATCTACAACAATTTACTTTCGTTGTAAAACACAAATCAGGGATAACAAATTGTGTAGCGGATGCTTTGAGCAGGAGGAATCACTTGTTGACAACGTTGAAGGTTGAAGTGACGGGATTCGAATTATTGCCAGAGTTGTTTGAGGAGGATCCTTATTTTGCAAAGTTTGTTGAGAAAGTTAAGGATGGGGATACTGATGAATTTGTGTTGGTTGATGGATTCTTGTTCAAGGGGAATCGATTATGCATTCCAGACTGTATCTTGAGAATGAAGATTGTTAAAGAATTACATGAAGAAGGCCATGTGGGTAGAGATCGTACGTTGTAGTTAATTTCTCAATCTTATTTTTGGCCGTCAATGAGAAAAGAAGTGGAAAGGTTTGTGGAGCGATGTCATATCTGCCCGGTTTCGGAAGGAACTGCGACCAATGCTGGGTTGTATATGCCGTTGCCTGTACCCGCTAAACCATGGGTTGATGTGAGTATGGACTTTGTTTTGGGTTTGCTAAGAACTCAAAGGGGTAATGATTCTATATTTATGGTGGTTGACAGATTTTTGAAGATAGCACATTTTATAGCCTGTAAGAAAACGGCAGATGCTGTTCGTGTTGCTCAGTTATATTTTAAAGAAATCTATCGTTTACATGGGTTGCCGGAGTCTATTGTTTCAGACAGGGATACCAGATTTTTAAGTCATTTTTGGCTTAGTTTGTGGAAGATGGTGGGAACGAAACTGAATTTTAGTAGTGCTTATCATCCGCAAACTGATGGGCAAACAGAGGTGGTTAACCGATCGTTGGGAAATTTACTGAGATGTCTTGTGAAAGACAATTTGAAAAGCTGGGATATGAAATTGTGTCAAGCGGAGTTTGCGCATAATCACGCCGTCAATCGAAGTACTGGATTCAGTCCGTTTCAAGTTGTATATTCAACCATTCCAAAGGGACCATTGGATTTAACGACAGTACCATATCAGAAAGGAGTTGTTAAGCGGGCTAGTGATTTGGTGAATGAGTTACAGGAATGCCACAAAGTTGTACATGAACGATTGCTTAAGACGAATGAGAAGTATAAACAAATGGCGGATAAGAAACGAAGAAGTGTTGTCTTCAAAGAAGGAGATTTTGTATATGCAATATTGACCAAAGACCGTTTTCCGATTGGAACTTACAACAAGTTAAAAGCACGAAAGATTGGGCCGGTAGAAATTTTGAAGAAGGTCAATGATAATGCGTATCGGTTAAGGTTGCCGGAAGGGGTTCATACTTCTGATGTGTTTAATGTGAAACACTTGATTCCATATTATGCTGATGATCAAGAAAATACGAATTCAAGGACGAATTCTTTCGTACCCAGGGAGGATGATACAGGGGAAACACTTACCTCGCTTAGCTCCACCACCAACCTCAATCCCCATAGCCGCGACTTAAATCCAACCTTGTTTGCCGCGACCTACCCCTCCACCACTTGCCGCGACTTAGCAAATTCCATAGGTCATGAACGACCTAAATCCACATCCCCGCGACCTAACTTCCTCCGACCTAAACCAACCTCTCCACGAATTAAAACCCCTCCGACCTAAAACCTAAGCGTGCGACCTAGTTCCCCACCTCCATATGCCGCGCGCGAGCTACCCATCACTGAATCGTTTTCCCCAATTTGCAGCGACTTTCCATATGTCGCGAACTGCCCCTTTTAAGTCGCGAAACTCCTTGTGCCGTGCTAACTGTTAAGTCGCAAAGAAGCTCCATTAAGTCGTTGCCGAGTCTCTTCCATCCTAAACTGTTACCGAGCTATCTTGAGTCGTGTGAAAATTTGAATAGCTTCAGTTAAGTCGCGAACGACTTACTATCTGCTCAATAAGTCGCGAACGACTTATTACCGAGTCGTTAAGTCGTTGCCGAGTTTCAGTTGAACCGTAGCCGAGTTAGCATAAAGTCGCTGCATATTTTCTTTTCTTTAAGTCGTGTACCCATTGTGTTGTAATTTTTTAAGTCTTGTAGTGAGTTGTAAGCCTATAAATAGGCGAGTCGTGTCGTTTGTAAAGTGGTTGATTTTTGCAATAAAATTCTCTTTTGTTAGCTTTGTGCTTTCAATTTAAATCGGTAGTTGAGTGTAATCTCCTATCTCCACCTACGTTATTCGAGTGCGCTCGAATCTTCGTTTGTGAAGCCGATTCGCGGAATCAAGTGCGCTTGATCAACGTCGAAGAATCGTAGATCCTTCATCACGGTATCGTGCGCGATCAACGTGTTAAGAATAGCTAGAATTCGGTATCTCTTGAGATCAACGGATTTGGGCATTTTCAGTATTGTTCAATCCACCGATTGCTAATTCCATCATCAAAGCAAGTTTTTGTTAATCCGCTGCGTCAGATGAGAAGTTAGTATATAATAAAGATAGTTAGAGTACATAAATATATTATACGATAATTACTAAGGCACTTATCTAGTATGTATTTGTATTATATATATATATATATATATATATATATATATATATATATTAGTTTAATACTATCTATTAACTATAAAATAGAAATTGATTGATCTAGGGTGGCATGTATAAATTATGGTATTTTGATCCGTTGGTGATCATAATGCACAGCGGAAATGTATGAATTACATTCTAATGGGTACATATTGGATGTTTGATTATATTTATGCTTGACTAGTTCCTAATTACTTGTGAAAATCTGTAAATTTTGATATTAAGTCCTTGTCGTGTCTTTACTAATGAAATTACTGCTAGAAACATTTGTAATATGCATCTTATAACATGTTATTTAATATGTGTGTGTGTATAATTATTTAAGTAAATGATTATTCAATATAGTATTTGGATTAAAAAGAGATCTTTCAGTATGAATGTTATTAATTATTGGAAAATGAAGTTTGTAAAATTTTATTCCAAAATGAAAACTAGATCTGGAAGTATTTATTTCTAGGTTCATGTGGATTATTTATATAGTTAATGATAATAAAAGAGAAATATTTCATATAAGAGAAATTGTTTTTTAATTCATATTACAAAATTTAGTTTAAGATGAAGTTATTTTAATGGAAACGATCTGAGCAAGAAGTTTTAGTGGAAATAGAATATTATGAGAGCTTTTTTGATGATTATTTGATTTACATCTAAATATAATTTCTCCTAAGGAAACTACGACGATGCAATTTTGTTAAGGAGAAAGTTTGTAACAACTCGAGTTTTAAGAGGTAATTAATAAAAGATAATAATAATTATTCAATTGATAAAAATAGATTTTGTAAATTGAGTTCAGATAATTTGGATTAATTTTGGAACATTAGAATTTTAAAACAAAGAATTAGAGATAAAAATTTAATTGTTTTGGGAATTCAAAATTTTAGCAGTTATGAATGATTTAATTAATGGGCTTAGAATATAAATGTGTGATATTTAAATTTTGAATAGATTAAAAAAATATGAGGAATAAATTTTATAGTAATAATTAAGAAATTACATATAAATTTTGTGTAGTGATTTTGTTATATATATGGGATTGAATATATATTGTTTGAAGAAACTAAAGAAATGAGAAAGGAAGAAAAATATGTATATCTACTTACTTGTTTATGTTTACTAAAGCCCAAGCTACGCAACCCAAGTGCAATAAGTCAAACCCTAAAGAAAAAATCACGTTCAATGATTTATACTAATCAGAGACTTCGATCTCTTGATTTATTTCTCATTTATAAATATATTACCGACTACTTCATTTGTGGGGAAGAGGGACTTCATTCCAAAGCCTTCCCTCTCTAATAAATTAAATTAAATTCAAACGTAAATCTTTAAATCCCTAAATCCCATTTTGTGCTTCTTGATGCCGATATATACTTCCGCCTGAAGGCGATTAGGCGCTCAGTTGCAACATTGTTTCTTGTGTCGCATGCGTGTGCATGTTTAATCATGGTGAGGAAGGAAGAGACAGTAGCAGGTGTGTTTTAACACACCCTAATTTATGTCATTGTGAAGTTATTTCTTGCATATGATGTGCATGTGGGTTAGTCTGGGTGAGTGTGTGCAAATGTGCATCTCTACGCGTGTTAGTGTCTGCAGTTTGGAGAGTGTGTGTGTCTGCCTAAGTGTGTACTGATCTATGCTCTTGCACCATCTTCCTGTAGTTGTGCGCATGTCCCAAAGCGTCTATGCCTATGTACCTGAGTGACGTGTCCTTTCTTGCCTCACCACTGTGTGTTTCTGGTTATGCTGGTTGCATTGTGTGTGCTAATTTCTGGTGATTGAGGAGGTTGGTTCCTGTATATAAAGTTGTGAATTTGGAGTCTAACTTGCTGAATTCTTGGGACAGTTTGTGTGCATGCCAATACTATTTGTGTACTTATGTAATTACCCTGAGTTTTGTATTGCGTGTTCCTTTGATCGTTTCCTGACGCTGATTTCATCTTTGATATATATTGATGAGTTGATGCATGCCATGTATGATCAGTGTGTGTGTTTGTGGGGATGCTTCTGCGTGTGTTCAAGATAGCAAGTTGTAAGCATCTGATGTTGTGTCGGTATATGCGTGTTTTCAATTGTATATATGTATATAGGCGCATTTCAATGCATTGGTGTTCAAGAGTGTGCAGGGTTGATATGAGTTTGGTTGTGTGTGTGTGAGTGAGTATGGATGTGTTGTGTGTGCGTGTACGGTTTCCAGTTCAGTGTGTGCGTGTATGGTTTCCAGTTCAGTGTGTGCGTGTTATGTGTAAGTATATATGTGCCCGCATCTATATATAAATAAGTATGCGCAAAGTTGAACATGTATGAGTGTGTGCTTGCGTGAGTTTCCCCGTGTTGTGTGTCACTGAATGTGGTGCGTGTGTTCTGTGTGCATGATCTTGCGTGTGAGTGTGTGTTTATATCTGTGTTAGTGTTTATGTGTAATGGATGTATAAGTGTATTAATATATTCATGTGTATTGGATCTGACGTGTTTAGCTGAGTTTTGCCATGTCTTTTGTGTGAATGGGTGTAGTGTGTATATATATTTGAGTTGTCATGTGTTCCTAACGTGGGTGTATCTTTTTATATATGTAGATGCTGTGTTATTCTGGTGTGTGGTAGTGCAGGTGCACGTTATATGTGTGGGTATCAATATACATATGTATATGTGTGTGTGTGCGCGCGGCTGTTTAGACACAGAATTAGACATAAATTAGGGACACAAAAACTCACGGTCGTTGGATCCTTTTGTCCTTATATGGAAGGTGGAAATCAGAGAGCAATCCAATGATACAGATCTATTGTGTCGTCAACTATGTCTATATTTTGTGTTTAAATAGACTTTCCCTATATATATTTGTATGTAATATATACATACAAATATATATATATATATATATATATATATATATATATATATATAGGTGCATGTGTGTGTGTATACAAGTAGTGTGAATTTGTGAATGCATTTGTTTGTGAATGAGTTACTTGATTTCATGTTTTCTAGTGACCGTTTTATTTTGTCCTCAATATTCTTACTATCTCTATCTTGCCATGCATGTTCATGTATATATAGAGGAGCAATCATCTATACTACTATATTATTAGTGAGTTCAATTTTAAGAGCACACAAGCCCCTTGAATTTTGGCAACTGAACAGTCTTCTAATTTATATGTATAATATATGCGCTTTTTCTTTTTTCTCTCTCTTTCTGCCGCACCTCTCTTTTTCCTCCTACGTTTTTTCAATTAATTTTCATGCCAGTTTTCCAATTCTTTTTCATTCAGATCCAAAGGTCTCCCCTCTCCCAAACCCTTCCATTTCAACATCGCCTCGAGCACTGCTGTCTACAACCGCTTCTGAATCTCAAACCCTTCGAATTCGACTCTCCAGCCAATCTGCTAACAGTCATGCCTCCATATCTGTCGCTGTTCCTACTCACGTCATCATCAAGTATTCATCTTCTCTGACCATCAGGAGCAGTTGTCAACAACGCAAACAATTGATTTTAGATTTTAAAGCGGAAGAGGTATCGAAGCCATCACCTTCGGTGTTTCGAATCAGTTGGGGTAATCGACTACCACCATCCATCAGTAACCACTCAAGCAAGGACTATCGTCATGATTTGTAAACCAGCTTTCGTACATCTGAAACAAGTAATATGAGGTATGGGACTTCAACCCTAAATTACGTCATTTAGAACATTTAAAAATCAGTTTCAAATTTCCCAGATCTAAAAAGCTTACAACTTGCCTATGATTTTTAGATGTAACAACAGTGTATTTTCAAATTTTACAAATTTGACATATACTGAATTCCAAAATTACTTACAGTAAACCTTTGAATAAGTTCTTAATTTGATATGATGCTTGATCAATTTAAGGTATGAGGATTTCCAACTATAATACTTTTGGGTTGTCATCAATGTTAAATGATTGTATCCTACTCTTATGGGGCAGTATCCTACTTTTATGTTTTCATGTTCTTCCACCTTTCATTTCAGTTTATTTGTTGCGGTTAAATTCAGATGAACGTTTTAAATCGGGTAATTTTGTTTTTATCTAATTTTGTGAAAAAGTTTGCAATCTATTTCGAGATTATTATGATTTTGTATACTAGAGCATGTTTGGCATATTTCATATGATATTTTGAGATTAAATTTTCTATGCATTGAAATGACAATAAATGAAGAAATTAGTTTACTGATTGCATCGCGTTCTTTTTTGGCATAAAATAGTGTTCTGTTTCAATTGGTATGATTGAAAAGTGGTGAGAATGTTCTGTTTAGATACAACTTAAAGACTGTTAGTTACAGCTACTCGATGGACGTCAATATGATTCCAAGTTATGCTAGAAGTTGAAAACTTCGGATATTCCTATATCATGAGTTCATATATTATATCTTCTTACGGTTGCCTTCATTTGCTTTTGAACATGAAATTTTCTTTCAGTTTCAAATCAGCTTTAATACGGAGATAACATTTTGAAATATAACCAATATCAACATTAATACCATAAATTTTAGAGGTAAATTTCCAGATAACTGACCATCACGATTTTGTCTTCTAACAGCTATTCTTCAGCCCAACCTCAGTGGCTAACACTCTTTCCATATCGTCCATTATAAGTTACCAAGGCGCATAAACGCAGGTAATCTCCTTATGTGTTTTCCCCTTTTCTTTGTGTAGTTTATGTTTTTGGCTAGAATTGTTAGTTTTCAATTATTGATTTGACTTTTTACATCTGAGAAGGTTCATTGTTATCATGCTCTTCCAACTAAGAATTTTGTTGCAGTTAGGTTAATATACCGAGTTTGTTATAATCCTGATAGCATATGTTCTTGAGGTTTAAGATAATAGAAATCTGATGGTAGCAGTAGCAATTGTTTCGATGACATAAATATGTGTGTATTACATAATGCTTCAAAAATTTTCGTTTGGCCATACTTCCTTATTCCTAAAAAGGTAACATTGTTTACAAGATGAATTGTGTCAGAATGATGGTTGAATCATTGTTTGAAGGCTTTCATGTGTTTCACGATAAGTGGTTACCAAATGAATTGTAATTTATTTAAGCGAGTTCTATTGCTATAATGGAGTTTTTTAGCATACTTATTTACTACGCTAACTTCAAAAAATAATAACCTATTTGGAGTGTGTATTCAATTGTTTTTCTATGATTATTTTGCTTTCTTCTTTATGACTACTAATATGTTGCTGATTTATAGGATTCTTTTTCCTTGATAATAGATATAATTCCTGTTATCTTTCAATATATGAATGATAAAGAGGTTGGAATTATAGATATGTTTAAATGGTGCTGGTCGAATGACACACGTGGATAATGAAGTTGTGAAAAACATAGTGAAGTTGTGAAAAACATAAACATGTACTGGTGATATTAAATTCTAATGCCATGAGTACTGAAAGTATTTTTAACTTAACATGGCTAGCCATGCAGTTTATTTTAGTTCTCTATTAAGTAGCGAATGTGATTATCATCTGCTAACAGTTTCAAAAGATAATCAATGTTAGCATATTAAACAGTTAGTGCTTCAGGCAAAAGAATTTCTACAAATTTTTAGAATACAAGTAGGGTCATTATACTGAAGCTATAACAAAACAGGAAAATGCAGAAAAAAATTGACAATCTTTATTTTACCTTATATGGCATTTATTTTATCTTTATAATAAAGGTTACCAAATTATCAAATTTCATTTGGATTAATTTGGCAATCATGTCTTATGACTTAGGTTTTATCTATATAGTTTTTTGCCTTACGATTTACGGTCTTTATTTTAAGACTTTTGTTGTATAATATTCTCAATAATTATCAGTTTGGCGAAAGAATTCTATATGTACTTTATGTAGACTCCTATGTCCTCACCTAGGTTTCAAAAGAGACTATTAGTTTTATGTAAAAAGAAATACTTATTTTTTTGCAAAACACAATGCGAATTAAAATTGTTGGAAAGTTTGATTGACACCCATGGGTATAATATCAGCCTTATCGATATCGCAGTTTGTTAATTATTCCAATACCTATGAAGTTAATTCAATAATGTGAAAAGTTTTTCATCTAGCTTATTTTTGAACTTTAATTATGTACTATGTTGATTTAAATTTGGATTAAAACACTGTTAAGTTTTCATAATTCAAGTCTTTGATAATTCTGTGGATCTTTATAATTCCGTGGATCTTTTTATAATGCAATCTTCTTCTAAACATTAGGATTAAGAGATCCTAATCCACTAAAAAAAGCCAGCTAATAAGAGGACTACAACGCTAAGATAAAAGAAATTTTTGTTGAATTTTGGGTTGCTGTATCAGTAACACTCATTATAATGATGAAATACTATACATGCGACCTGGATTCAAATGTATGCGTATAAAAGACTCTAGAACTTCATTATAGGTCTAATTGTATGACTAGCTTGCTAAGGAATTTAAATAATAGTTCTATTTTGTTCAAATTTTCTACCACCTATTCTCTGATCCTTTATAATAATTTAATTCAACGCTACATAACTAGAAAATCATGTTTACAGTAAAATATTGGTTCGATGACCGTGTACTTTCTGTCATATTCAATATTAATAGAGCCAAAACTTAGTACATGACTAATCATCTCATGATCTTGCCTTCACTCATGTTTTATTAGTTTAATTTTTTAGATTCAGTAACTTAAACAAGCATCTGGCATTTTCATGCTTTGTTAATCTCCAATACACATGACCAGTTGCTATAATTATGCAGGAACATGCAAACTAAATCTATAGGGACATGCCATAATATATAATATTGCACCTTAGTGGCAATTTGCCTACAACATAATTATTTATTCTTTATCCATGTAAAATTATCAGCCTTACAAATTGTGATTTGCTGCTAGACTCTACTAAGTAATCAATGGTTTTCTTATTCGTTGATATTTACATTCTTCTTTGAACTTGCATGTTAATTTAATTAATATATGGATTATCATTTCATCAAATTTTAACTACTATATTGCCTTAAAGGGGTTAGGGGAGATTAAACAGGGAAGTTTATATGAAGGAGAGATTAAACAGGGAAGTTTATTTGAACAGAGGTTTTGAATGTTAGGAAACAACTAAACATGTTCCAACCATGATATTTTTTCAATTTTGGATACAATATCCATACGTATTGTTTGATATGCTAGATTATTTTTAAATCGTATCTTTTACAATTTTGGATATTGAAGAGTAGTCCTGTATAAAATAATAGTTATTTAAGTACTACATTCTCAAACGTAGTAGCTGTCTGATTACATGTTGACTTTGCACATGTGAGTTTATGTAACTTGAGATGTTTATTTGGCTTCATCTTAATTACTCAGCAACTGAGGAATTTGATCAATTATTGTGCAAAATAATTTATGGGATGCATGCATCACTTTAATCTGGTGGTTGTTCACCAAAAACATTGAATGTAACATGATGTAATCAGTAGATAAAATTTGGTAGTGAATATATTTAGAAAAAGGGAAAAGGAAATATATATATATAATTGATGAAGATTTTTTATTTAATTTATACACAGTTTTCGGTGTAAACTTATTTACCATGTAAGCTACACATGACTGAAATCTAACATCTCCATTATTGTATTCTTTATATAAAAGTAGCCGTATTTTTTGAAAAGCTGAAGTTCTCTTCGGTGTCAGTATATGGATTTGCATCTCCATTTATTAAAAGACACTAAAATTATTATGAAATGTTTGATAACGTACCACAATTTATTTTTATCCTTTTCAAAAGCCTGTTTTCTCCATGTTATTTCTACACTTTTCACTTATCAAATCTCTATCAATCCAATAAACAGTATAAACTTATTTATTTTTTATAAACATAGATCTGCCAATATACTTACACGTTTCACTTTTTAACAAATACTTGAACTCAACATGCTATCATTTTATGATGGTTATGATTACAAAGAGAAAATGTTGTCTTATCTCATATTATATCAATGATTCAATATACTAGCATGTATCAATGTTAGAAGGGATATATAATGGACATGGCTAAATGGGAATATCGTTATCTCGAAAGTTCAATGAGATAAGGTATACAACAAGTTATAAAGTTAAACCATAACTGTAAACTTAATTCTTTCTATAATAATATAATATTCATAGTGCACATTGTTGCAATTCATGTATTTGTAAGTAAAAAATTGAATTGTTTAGTTATGGTAATTGTTTGTTGTCTTTAACATTATTCCGCGTAAGAAAATTTGTCTCAAGCAGCATTAAAGGCATATACATTGTAAATCAATACATATTGTCTTTTTACATAAGCACAATATGAAATTTTCTCATACACTACACATCAACTGACCACCAACTTCCATTGTTAAATAGATTAGCAATAATTGATTTCAAACTATAGTAGTATAACAAGGTAAAGACAATGGAGAAATTGAACTTTTTATACATACTATTAACATTATTCATATGTGAAAACATGAATGTCCGGTAACAGTAAGTATCACTATCAAAGAGCTAAGCTTTAGACTCTACAATGTAATGACAAATGTAAAATTAAGGAACAATTTCAGGTGTATTTCACTATATTCTTTGCATTGATATACTATGTTAAATTAAAATAAGTTACATCCTAAGTACTCAAGACGTATTAAATAAAAGCTTGATTTTAGAAATAGACATTTTATGTGTACAGGACTCAAAAATATATAATTGGTCTGCTTTGCATCTACATTAGAGCACACTCCACCATTGCACTAAATTCTTGCATTGATATGGATTGTTTTGTTAAGCATGACAGATTGATAGATATATGTTGTAGCATGGACTAGAGTAAGGTTTATAATTTTTTATGTATTGTTAAAAAATATAGGGTGGAATGCTTAAATTCGTTTGCCGATTAGTGAATTAAATGATCGCTATTTGGTAGAAAAAGCATACATCTTCACTGGAATGAACACAGATTGCAAAAGTCAATAAACTAAGGTATGGTTCAACAGTCGATGTTTGATATACGTGTTAACCATACTACAGGTAGGTTTCTCATTTCATAATAGAATTTATGTGATCATCGGGGATTTTATTCTCTTTTATAATAGAATTTGTCCTTCTGATTAGCATTCTGCATCTCTACCACCTCCTCCAACTCCTCTATTTGTTTTACATTTTTATGCATGTCATTTTAGTTGTGTATAAATATATGTTACGTTATATATTTTATTTCAAATATAACAGATCTAAATATAACTATAAACATGTAGGAAATTATGAAGAACTTAAGTTGATGGTGGAGCTGATACATTGGATTCATTTGGTCAACGAATTGATGGAAACTGAAAATATTGAGGTAATATGATATTGATATTCATTACATGTTAATATTATATGTGAGCTATCAATTATATTATACCTATTAACATCTATAACATAAAATACCATGCATAAAACTTCAACTGCTAGCATATTAATCATGGTAGCATATTATAGGTCGACAGCTAATATACCTCACATATGATACATATTAAAATGACAACTGTCAATGTAGGCAGTTAATATTTTATGACAACTGTTCATGCTGTTATGCATTGTATTTGCTTTAATTGCTCCAAGATTCAGGCTAATGAGGTAGACTTGATTCATTTGGTTTAGCTAGTGCATTTTGTTATAGAGTTGGTTGAAGGTAACTGAATTTTGTTGTGTGAAGGAAAGTATCGAGTTATTTCTTTCAAGAAAAGAGTGTGAAGAGTGCGATGGTTAATTATTCTATAACATGGTTCTTAAAATTGTATTAAAAAAGGAACTCTTTCTCCCTCTGCGATTTTAAGAGTTTCCCCTCACCTTTCCCTTTTCCTCTTCTTTATAGTAACTATTTTGATCGCTTCATTCTCCGAACTTACGACCCTTGACCTCTCACTAATAATGTAAGCTTTTGCATAAATAATGAGACAAGACTAGAGTAATCGTAAAGATGAAATGTTAAGAAAGTGGAAAGATTAAAATTTCCAATAAAATAAGATTGCGCACAATACATGATTTACCAGTTGATTCGATGTCTCTAAAATCAAATCATCCCATTTTCAAATTTTTTGATGTAGGAAGTAGGAATCATTTACTAATTGATTAGATATCTTCAATCAAAGCTTGGTTTTGGATGCTTGGTTTAGAAACTATTAGCACCGCTTAATGAAGAAATTTATATCCTCTCTAAGTTAAAAGTTCTTTCTTGGTTGTTTATACCATTGTTGTTCATATTTATTGTTTAATTTCTTTTATATAGGATTGGATTTTTGTTTGTGCATTATAAAGGCTTTATTATTTGTTAAAATGAATAAATAACTTATTTGTTTGATTTCTTAAGCTAGGGGATGTAAATGGTTCAGTCATTCATCACATTTGTCTTTATGCCTACAAACGAAGTTGAAATTTGGTTGGAAGATTGACTAATGAAGTGCCTTGCTTGATCCAAAATTTCATCTTTTTGAAGAGAAAATCCCAAGTGTCATTCCCGAGTTTAGCATTCCATCAATCACTTTGGGTTTCTGGATTTCTTCATTAAATTGAATCTATATCTTTTCGATGAATCCTTTGGCTTTTAATCACAGGTGTTAAATTAATTTTTTGATTAAATTATTTTATTGGATATACATAATCAACAGAGTTTGAAGTGATTAAAAAGAGAAAACTGAAATGTGTTTTCAGTTTACCTCAAATTTCATAGCTTAATTATGTCATCTTATCAAATTATGCCACCTAAAAGATAAGATGGCATTTGAAAGTACTTGATTTTTAGGTTTATTGAGTACATCAATATTGTGAACCTGAATTGTTCTATAATATATACCTAATTTGTTGAGTACATCCACATGAAGTGTTCTATAATATATACCTAGTTTGTTGGCACTATTGCTTCCATCTATCTGGTTCACACGTATGTTTGTTTGTGTATTCCTGGCAATGAATAATAAGGAGTTACTTTATATGCTTTTAGTTTGCAACATCAAGTGATAAGTTTACTTTAAATGCTTTGGTTTTGTTTTTTCCTTTATATAAAGTGTTGGTTTCCTCTTCTGACTAAATTCGTCAATTATGTTACTTTAGTGGATGTGATGCTAAATCATTGAATTGTTTTACTACTGTTATGCAAAGTTTATTATAGATACGATGAGAAAATTGTCTACTTATTATGGGTTTGATAACCTTTGTGTTTTTGTGTCAATGCAAAGTTTTGTCATAACTATGATGAGAAAATAGGCTCCTTATTATTGTCTTAATACCCTTCATGTTTGTGTCAAGGCCAATCATAGTAAATTAAATCCCAGTAGCGACATAAATGTTAACCTTGAAGTTAGTCAGGTTATGTCAGTTAAGCTAGCAAACTTATGCATACATGAATTTATAATGCATGGAGTACTATTTATTATGGTTCATTGTTGGCTTTTGCACTTAGACCTGTCACATAGCTGTCGCTATTCATATATATCAGTTAATTTCATAAAGAAAAGAATGCTTACAATGTCAACTCTGAATTACACTTCAGATATACTAAAATTTTGGTAAAATAAATTGATTATGAGTAATAATTGGCATTTAGATTAAAATGTAAAAATTTTGTATAAAATTAAGTTTTTGCACTGAATTGATACCAATAGTTGCAGAAGAAAATGATGTAAATGTAAAACTTAGTTTATTTCATATTGGTCTTTTAATACATGGTACATTCAGTTTGTTTTCAATTTATATGATACAAGTGGCGAATGAGTACTATAAACAGCTAGCAAAAGTATAATTACAATATTGACCCTCTATGTTACTCGATATATTGACTTGGCCTCAGTACCTGGTTAAATTATTTTATAAATATCTCGGCATGCACGTAAACCTTGAATTATAGATAAGTAGGAAACTATATTACAACAAAACTTATAGGAAGTTTTTTTTACTCTGTCAATAAGCAATATACTTGCATGCATGTTTGATCTCCATGATATTTTCCACTTAGACAAGGATTTCATCAATATATATTCACGGAATATTAAGGAAAATGTTTGTTTTAGCTCTTTTTCAAAGCAAAATAGATGGTTTGATGCATGCAGCTTCAACTGTGTAGCTACTTGCATCAAGTTCATTCATGTTGTACAAATACCAAGTTGCTATGTATGATCACTTTCCTGTTTGTATAAGTCTTTATATGCAACTATTCTAGCATTTAGGTTTGAATCATACGCGCCGAGTTCTTATTGCTAGGTCTAAACTGAGAGATTTTATTTTAATTTCTTTCTAAAAGTAATGTCTAAATTATGAAGGTTAAAACATCATTTTTTTCACCGATGTGAAATCATTGCATAAAGTGCCAGAAATTCTTTACTGTTCGATCTTTCATGATTAATGATGAACAATTCAAGTAATAGCCCAAGGATCACCAATAACGAATATTTCACAAACAAAGCTTAATATGATTTTTTTTTGTTTTTTTGTTTAAGATGACGTACCTTGATTAACAGCGGAAGATGTAATGGCTGTCATCTTCTTCTTCTGACTTCTAATGATTACTCTTCTTCTCAGAATTCGGTTTCTCTCTCTAACCCTATTTCTTTATATGTTTCTTAATGGAGAAGAATACATCTATTTTCCAAGAGAGAGGACCCAATCCTTTATATAACATTAACTCTAAATCTGGTACGTCCATCATATACCAATTCAACGCTTAAGATTAATCACATACTTAATGTTCTATTATAGAACAGTCTATTTATGACTTAATTAATCGGGTCACATTAAGATTAGAAAGTGCATAATGTTAAAGGTAAATCAAAAGTTCCATTTATGACCTAATTAATAGAGTCATATTAAGATTAGAAACTGCATTAAATGAAACGATTGTAGTTTCTAATAGCAGTTTTCTAACATTCTTCCACTTACCCGATTATTCATAATATCAAGTGTTGAACATCATACTATGATAAATTGCTGAGAGTTATGGCGGTTGTGCATTATTAATTCAATGCATTCCCTTCCATATACTACAATACCAGCAATCCATAATTTATACTCATAATTTATATAAAACAGCTTAATGGTCCACATAAATTGTCTTATATCATAATGATTAAGCATAATATCTTTATAAGACTCTTTCTTGTTTAAAATTACATAAAGTACGTACTACCACATTAAAACAAGAGACACATAATTGTATATCAAAAACACACAAAGGAGCTCAGAATGTCACACATCAATTATTATTAATACAACCAAGACTCATTCTTTGAACATGTTACTTAAATTGTCTTGGTTGTAACCCTTTCGTCAAAGGGTCTGCAATCATAAGTTCTGTCCTGATGTGCATGATTGACACTCTTTGTTTCTGAACCTCATCTTTCACAACAAAATACTTCAGTTCCATATGTTTGGCACCTTTAGAGTACTTGTCTTTTTTTGAGAAAAACACTGCTGCAGAGTTATCACGATAAATTTTCAGCGGCTTCCTAATGGTGTCGACAACCACAAGTCCTGAAATAATGTTCCGCAACCATAATGCATGAATTGTGGCTTCATAACATGCCACAAATTCTGCCTCCATAATAGATGAAGCAACGATAGTTTATTTCGCACTTTTCCATGATATGGCTCCTTGAGCAAACATAAACAGGTAACCAAAAGTCGATTTTCTAGTATCGATGCATTCAGCAAAAATTGAATCGCTATATCTAATCGCCTCCAATTCATTGGATCTATATACACGAGCATGTAAACTTTTGTGCCTTGTAAGTACCTTAACACTTTCTTTGCAGCTTGCCAATGTTCCCTTCCTGGATTACTTTGATACCTCCTTAACATACCGACCGCAAGACTGATATCCGGTCTAGTACAGGTTTGGGCATACATTAGGCTACCAACTACAGATGCATATGGAATTGATTCCATTTCCTTTCGTTCAACATCATCCTTAGGACATTGCATGAGATTGAATTTATCACCTTTCTGTACAAGAACTTTCCCAAGTGAACACTTACTCATTCCAAATCTTTCTAGAATCCTTTCGATATATCCTTTCTGAGACAATCCCAATATTCCTTGGGATCGATCATGAAATATTTCTATTCCAATCACATATGATGCCTCTTCCATAAATTTCATTTCAAAGTTCGTTGAGAGAAATTCCTTAGTCTCATACAATATGCTTAAATTATTTGCAGCAAGCAAGATGTCATCAACATAAATGACTAGATAAATAAACTTGCTCCCACTGATCTTTTGGTATAAACAGTAATCAACTGTTTTTCCTTAAAACCAAAAGATGTAAAAATGGTATTGAACTTTATATACCAACTTGTTTACGCCCATATATTGACCTTTTAAGTTTACACACCAATTGTTCTTTACCTTTTACAGAAAAACCCTCAGGTTGATCCATATAAACATCCTCATCAAGATCTCCATTCAGAAAGGCTGTTTTCACATCCATTTGATGCAATTCCAAATCATAATGTGCTACTAATGCCATTATTATTCTTAGTGAGTCCTTTTTCGAAACAGGAGAAAATGTCTCCTTGTAATCAACACCATCTTTCTGAGTGTAACCCTTAGCAAGAAATCTAGCTTTATACCGTTCGACATTACCACTAGAGTCGTGTTTGGTTTTAAAAAATTTCATTCTGTTGCATGGATTTTAGTTCTTCTTTCATGACATTAATCCGTTCCATTAACTCTTTACTTTCTACAGCATGTGAAAACGAAATTGGGTCCTTATTGATTCCTATATCATAATCTGATTCTTGCATATAAACCATATAATCATTAGAAATAGCTGGCCTACGATCTCTTTGAGATCTTCTTAATGCTACTTGTTATAGTTCGTGCATATCAGCATTATGTAAGTCATTTCCTTCAGGAAGTACTTCTTCATTTATATGTTGTTCATCATCATGCTGTTCTCCAACAGCTGGAACAACATTTGGAGTAATAGTAGATGGAGGACAATAAAACACATATCCTTTAGATTTTTCAGGGTAACCTAAAAATACCCACTAATCGTTCGAGAATATAATTTATTTTCATGTGGATTATAAATTCTCGCTTCCGCTGGACAACCCCAAACATGCAGGTGTTTTAAGCTAGGTTTCCTGTTAGCCCATAATTCAAAAGGAGTCTTTTGAACAGCTTTACTAGGAACCCTATTCAACAAATAATTAGCGGTTTTGAGAGCATACGATCACAAATTCTTAGTAGTGTAGAATCTGACATCATACTCCTAATCATATCTATTAACGTCCTATTGCGCCTTTCTGCTACATCATTTGCTGTGGTGTACCTGGCATTATGTATTGTGCACATATGTCATGACTTTCGAGGAATTTTGCAAATGGACCTGGACACTGGCCTGACTTATTATATCTGCCATAATATTCACCACCTCTATCAGACCTTATGATTTTCACCTTTTTATCTAATTTCCTCTCAACTTCCTTTACAAACGCCTCAAGGACATTCACAGATTGAGATTTTCCATGAATCAAATAGACATAACCATAGCGGGAAAAAATCTTCAATAAAAGTGATGAAATACTTTTCTCATTAAAGGCCGGAGTGTCCATAGGTCCGCAAATGTCAGTGTGTATTATTTCAAGAAGCTAACTGCTTCTAGTGGCTCCTTTCTTAGTATGTTTGGTTTGTTTACCTTTAATACAATCCACACATAATTCTAGATCACTAAAGTTCAAATTTGACAAAATTTCATTACTTACTAATCTCATCATTATTTCTTTGGATATGTGACCTAGTCTTTTATGCCATAAGTAAACAGAATTTTCATTCAACATGCTACTTTTGCATCCAACATTATTTATTAAATTCCGTAAGGAATTCGCATAAGTGTCATTCAGTTTCAATTTATATAAACCATCAATTAGAATACCAGAACCAACATTATCAGTGTCATTCAGTTTCAATTTATATAAACCGTCAATTAGAATACCAGAACCAACATTATCAGTATTATTATATAAATCAAAACAACCAGATCCAAATGTACATCTAAAACCAGAAATATCCAACTTACTTACGGAAATACGGTTTCTAGATAATGAAGGTACATAAAGGTACTATATAAGTCTAATACATATCCACTTTCTAGAATTAGACGATAGTCCCAATGCCTTTATTGTGGATTTCATTCAGTTTCCCATAAAGAGAAAACGATTTTCTTTTGGATTTATGATTCGGATCATAAGAAATCCCTACATATTATTGGAGACATGAGTTGTAGCACCAGTATCAAGCCACCATGTATTAATAGGAACTTCAACTAAATTTGATTCAAAACATACGAAAGATAGATGATTACCTTTCTTTTCGAACCAAGCTATCCTTTTCGGGCGATCATTTTGACAATGTCCTTTCCTTTTACAGAAATGACATCGAACATCCTTTAGTTCCTTCCTTTCCTTATCCTGCCCATTCTTAGCAGGTGCCTTTTTCTTCTTTTAATGACTTGACTTTCCATTCTTTTCTTTACCGGCTTTATTACTCACAAAACTTACTAAGTGATTCACTTGATTTTTCGAACGTCCTTCTTCCTCAACAAGTCTACTGGCCAATTCATTAACATTCCACTTATCCTTTATAGTGTTATAGTTAATTTGAATAGGTCCATATTCAAAAGGTATTGAGTTCAGAATAAAGTGGACAAGAAAAGAATCCTCTACAGTAAGTCCAATGGAGTTTAACCTTGCTGCAAGACTAGTCATCTCTATAATGTGCTCTTGCATAGTTCGCGACCCATTAAACTTCATGGTCGTGAGTTTTGCCATAAGAATACCAGCGAGTGACTTATCAGCTGAACGAAAACGCTCTTTCACAAACTGCATATATTCGTTAGCACTTTCTGTTTGCGGAATTGTTGACTTGATGTTGTTAGCAATAGTCATCTTAATAAACATGAGGCTCAATCTGTTACTGCGTTCCCATGCTTTATGGTGTGATTTTTCTGTCTCAGTACTAGCTATTGTAAAACAATAGGTTTATCCTCAAGGAGTGCCAAGTCAAGATCCTGAACACCTAAATGGAAATTGACTTGTTCTCTCCATTCAGAAAAATTAACACCGGTGAACAATGTAACAAATGAAGCATGTGTATTCATGGGAACTACCGCAAATCAAATAAAAAAAATTTGAAATAAGTGTAAGCTCATAGCAAACGCGATTCAGATATGTACATAATAGTATAATATAGCACTCCTCTGGGTAGATACTATCTTATACTTAACATAATTAAATACCAAAACATAGGTAAGAAATAAATATATTCAATTAAATAAAACCGACATCTTTGGATGATCAATATTTATTTAATCAAGATATCTATTAAACCTCATCATGTCAACTAGTTATAGAACAAGACTTTCCTTCTGGTAAGTTCTCAGGTTCTACCATTAGTGACGCCGGTTTTTTTGGTATTATTATATCTGGCAATTTCTATCAATAATCATTATGTCACTTATGCACTAAATGATTATTCTGATTTTGACCACTTTGGTAATTGACACAATCATAAATCTCATGTGCATAGTTGACTTATAACACATACTTGATTAAACACCATGAGTAAAGCATAGAACAGATCAATTGCAATCATAGGAAATATTCAGTTATTGATTGGTGGCTCTGATAACAAATGTCAGAAATTCTTTACTGTTCGATCTTTCATGATTAATGATGAAAAATTCAAGCAATAGCCCAAGGATCACCAATACCGAATATTTCACAAACAAAGCTTAATATGATTTTTTGTTTGTTTAAGACGACGTACCTTGATTAACAGCGGAAGATGTAAGGGCTATCATCTTCTTCTTCTGACTTCTAATAATTACTCTTCTTCCCAGAATTCGGTTTCCCTCTCTAACCCTATTTCTTTATATGTTTCTTGATGGAGAATAATACATCTATTTTCCAGGAGAGACAGGACCCAATCTTTTATATAACATTTAACTCTAAATCTGGTACGTCCATCATATACCAATTCAACGCTTAAGATTAATCACAGACCTAATGTTCTAATTATAGAACGGTCTATTTATGACTTAATTAATCGGGTCATATTAAGATTAGAAACTGCATAACGTTAAAGGTAAATGAAACGTTCTATTTATGACCTAATTAATAGGGTCTTAGTATGATTAGAAACTGCATAACGTTAAAAGTAAATGAAACGATTGCAGTTTCTAATAGCAGTTTTCTAACATAAAGAACAAGTGAGGTTGGATGTAGGATAAGATTGAGAAATTTAATGCAGTAGAAACTAACTTATTATGTATTTACTGTGTGCAGCTATGTTGGTTGAAGGTGCAAGGGTTGATTGGGATAACACAAGACCAGGGAAGAAGCTACTGACTGAATATGCAGACAAGCATAATATTTTATGTTTATACTTCCATATGGTGTGAATGTGTGAAATTGTATTTGTCTACTTTATTTTCAATACTTTGAATTTATTGTCGGGTCGTGCTTGCATAATTTGTACGGGTCTGGTGTATAATTACCCACTTTAGATGATCACTCTGCGTGCATGTTATGTTGGGCATGTAGGTAAATCAGACAAATGTACATGTGCAAATAAATGTGTATGTAGTTATTTCTGTCATGTTTAATATATATTTAACATGCATGAGTAATATGTACATTGTCTGTAGCATGCATTCGTTTTATGGTTAATATACATACTACTTAGCTGTCACACACACACACACATATATGTTCCCGTTTTGCTTCCTCTATAATGGTATTCATACTAGCAGGTCCCCCACACTTTTACATAACAAATGTAGAAATTTATTATGCCCAATTACTACTGTATTGACTACGTCTGATGCTGAAACATAAGCACAAGTATACATGATATAAATTTAATTTTCAGTCCAAGTTTACTTTTTTAGGGATGGTTTTTGCCTTCTTCTCTGTAATCTACGTCTGCAATTATTTGCTGCTTCTAATAAATTTATGCCACTTTACAATTAAACTACCATAACATTGATTTATGTTCCTTTTTTGTGGGCTAAATCCGTTATTTTTATTTGAGGAAAGAATAATTAGGCTACAATATTGCTATGGTACTCTAATCAATATTCTAAAATTATTGCTCAGTTGAGTCCTTAATGTGTAATATGTTCACATACTTACTATACCATAATTTACTACTTCCCTATATATTTCAATGTGTTTCGATTACAAATAAATACATTATGAATATCCTATACATATCTGTTAACTTCTTTACTCTAATTATGCAATACACTGAAAATAAGAAATTAATTAGAAAAATTATTGAACCGAGGCGATCTACAAGTTTAATGTTCAAATTTTAAACCTATTACAAATGTGCTTGCATACCCAGTTTATTGTTTTTTCTAAAAAATGTAAAACTATAGTGTGGTTACCACACCGTGGGCGAAGCACGGGTTCACACTACCAACAACACACATGTATGAGACTGATTAGTTTTGACATTGTCACCCATGTTTTAATTCTGTGCGTACAATCTATATTAATAATGATTGAAGTACTGATGCATTTACAAAAAACTTTACCCTTTTTTAAGCCATATGGGCTTCAAATGCTCTTCCTGGTTCATATACGCTTCGTTATATTAAAAAGTAAAAAAGACCCAACTTCTATGTTGAGTTAACAACATACTGGATTATCTAAAGATTGAGAATAAAAGGTTGGAATTAGTTTAACAAAGATGTCATGCTTCATTGCTTGATTGTTAAATCCATAACAAATTATTAAAATATTATGTGCATGAATTGTTTGTTTTTTTTTGTTTTTTTTTGCATTATCAATAACAAAACATGGTATAACCGTATTCTTATGATTTTCAGTTCATCTCTGTTGTGGAAGATGCTTTTACTGATGGCTTAAACGAT
This sequence comes from Allium cepa, assembly GCA_030765085.1. NCBI lineage: Eukaryota > Viridiplantae > Streptophyta > Magnoliopsida > Asparagales > Amaryllidaceae > Allium > Allium cepa. The sequence continues at coordinate 721,616,270 of CM060943.1, forward strand.
ATACTACAAGCTAAATACAACCTCCATCAATTATGGTATATTTGTTGCGTTGACGATCTCATTTGGAATGTCTTTTCTTAAAGTTTTACTTCTGTATTATTTTCATTTTAAATTTCAGTTGCATGTCTAGCTTCAATTCATAAATTATATTACTTTATTGAATATGATGCTATATCACTGAAATGTTTTGTTGTTGTCATGCAATGTTTTATTATCATTACGATGTGAGAATAGACTCCTTATTAAGTTATAATTGCAACTCTTCCTTTCTTTCTATTCTGTGGTTTCTTATTTTTGGTCCTTTTTGTGTCAAGATTGCATGGATTTATTTTGCTCTATATATGTTGTTTTTGACGTTTTCTTTATGATATAGGGTTAAGAATTGGAAATTTATGTTCTTTTAGTTATGATTATTATGAAGTAGAACCGTGGGGCTGTTGCACTTGCAATGCATGATCCTTTGATTTCATTGGTGTTTGTGAGTTTGAAATTCATCTGGATATTGCAGAAGTTATTAATCATCTGACCAGTATGTAACATAGTCATCAAAAAGAGATACAACAATCTAGCTCATGTTGAAATTTTGGTTGCAACAACACTCAATGAATCAACAATGAAATCATTGGTAAATACAATACCAAATGTTCGAATATAGTAGATAGAATGATCTAACTTTTCATGCCCGTTTAAGTGTAACTGAATTATGCAAGTACTAAAAACTTGAAATTGCAGATCTTCGCATTTAATCAAGTTGTGATGAGATGGAATTCTTGCATGTGAATATGTTTTACTGAATCATGTGGAAAAGTTGTTGTGTTAATAGGGATATCATGAAGTGAGAATTAAAGTGTCTTTTTCCTTAATAAAATGTTGTTCGTTGTAGTGTGGGTCTGACAATACAAAAAAAATTTCTACCATTCTTGAGAATTATTCATACATACATAATTATAACATCAGGAAATTATTGTCAAGGACAAAATTTCACCGCTTTTTAGCCTCAAGGACAGACCTTCAATATTTTATCCTGAAGGACAACTTTCTATAGGTACCAGTTTTTAGTTATTGATAGCAGTTTTTAGGTATCAGTTTGTAGTTATCGGTAGCAGTTTTTAGGTATCAGTTTTAGCTCGGTAGCAGTTTTGTTGTCCTTATGAATAATTTTGGAAAATGTTTGTCCTTATGAATAATTTTTAGAAGAATGTTTGTCTTTGTTTTCAAAAATATTGAGGTCGTGTCCTTGAGGCAAAAAATATAAAATCTTTGTCCTTTAAATTAACTCCCTCTTATAACATCCCTATTATTATGGAAACTAAATGTAACGTATTTGTACTGGTATAGATTGCATGCGTTATATAGAAAGATAAATAAATGCTGCTTTGTACAAAACAATGATAACTTTCTAAAAAAAGGAACGGTTTGAGCTAACTTGATCAACTTTATTATGCCTCTAAAGATCACGTAAAACTTAGTTAAATTTCAATGAGTATTTTTTAACATATCCTTTGTATTTGAGTGCATGATGATTCGGTCATGAATTCATATGAATTCTTCTTATCCAGATAAAGTACGAACTGTCTCAATAAAAGTAATGGATTCGATTATAAATCAATTCAATACACTGTTGCTATATTTCAAGTAGAGAAAAACATAGTAAAAAGAATGTTGTATAATTAGAATAGTGAAATAAAGAAGGCTAAGCACGTCAGAGGTTAATTTCACAGACTATATAGATTTGTTTTGATTTTCCCAAACTCAATCCTATTCATATTCATGTGACCATTAAAAATAACAACACCTTGAAGTTTCTAATTTATTGAAATTCATGTGACTATTATAAATAACATCCTGAAAGTTTCAACTTTTGTGTATGTGAGTAGGGATATCATCTTTACTACGTGGACTGAAATTCAACCAAGGAAGAGCAATAATACATTTACGTTTTGTTATTATATTCTCATGGTCTAATTGAGTATCAAATAAATGAACATTGTAAACATGAAGGATGGCATAAATTGAGATGATAAAACATCACATATAACAATCTTAACCCTATTCTCCTTCTAGCTGCAAGTATAAAAATCCCATGGTCCGACAACGTTTGACCACTATAATGCATCAGTCAAGCATGATAACAGCTACTGCTTCCACTCAAAGCTAATTTATATGTGAACTGTTGGTGGTTTTTTCTAAGGCTAAACAATAAATCAGACTTATCACAATTGGTCTTTTCTGTTTATGTTTTAAACTTTTAAAATTAGTGGTTAATGTGGCCAATTATATGTCATATTTTGTACCTTGCATTGACATAGAGTCCTTTTCAATGAACAATAGTAATCATTAATGGAAAACGTATTAGTTTCATATTACATCATCAATCTGTGTTTTATTGAATCAAATGCTATTGCTGACAAATACAGTTCAAGTCTATTGTAAGCTTTTGATCGTACTATTATATTGCTGCACACTGCTAAAAGCTTTTCATATTACTATTTTTTAAAATCAAATTGCAATGTGTATTTATGTCTGTAGTTCGGACTGACTACTCACAGCAAGAAACACAGTGTATTCCAACGGCGACCGGACGTTGGAGGCCGTTGGTAGACGTTGGAAACGCCGTTGGTATACATTTCAACGGCGTCCAACATCCACCAACGAAACCAACACACTTATACCAACGTCTTCCAACGTTCAGGTTGTCCACGTGGAAGAAAATGTTAACCAAATTGGACGTTGGAGAGACGTTCGAAAATCCGATGAAGGACGTTGAAAGACGTTGGAATAATTATGCCAGTAAGCCGTTGGTGGACGTTGGAGGACGTTGGAAATCTGGGTGTTTTTTTTACAGAACCAATAATGCATGCTTCCAGCCACCTCCATCGTATATCTCATAAAAGCTTAATTTCAAGCACGTATACAACATCATATCTCACATATAATCAATCATAATAGTAAATTTAAGTAATAAGCATATATACTAATCAATATATACAATAAAAATCAACATAAACAACATAAACCATCTAACATCAACATCCAACAAAACGTCCAATCCAACATCAACATCCAACAAAACATCAACATCCAACAATATCCAAACTACTACGTCAACATCTCAAAAATCACATCCAAACCAACATCCAAAACATCAGAATGTATCAAATCCTCACACTCTCCAAATATACATGTCCATAGCAAAACAAATCAAATCATACCTGAAATCACCCTCCTCCAGAACCACCAGAAGACGGAAACCGGCCGTATTGCTCCATAAACTCCGTAAGACGCCTGTTCAGCTCCTCCGTCTTGGCTTCGGTGCGGATATTGCGTTCCTCGAGCGCGGCGACCTGGGCTCTGAGCTGTGCAATCTCCTCCTTATCTTGAGCCCTCTGATACTCAATCTGAGCCGTCTTAGCCTGTAAATAAAATTTAAATTATCAGTGTTTAATAATTGTAATTCGTGTTTACTATAATCCATCACAATGTGCAACAGTTGGTTCGGAATAATTATTTTAAAATTTAAGTTAAAGTTATTACCGATTGATTCCCAAAACCACAGTGTCTGCCATGTGCTGCTGGATCCATGACAGACTCAAAAATTACGTCCTCCTCATCGGCGGTCAACTCGTCGCGCCCAGAGCCCTCGAGAATGGAAGTCCGTGCTTGCTGAAACTTATGTTGTTATGCAACATAGGTTGAATTTAGATAACATTATTTTAATTAACTTATATAAGTGTTAAGTCATTATGTTACTTACATATGTGGACTGCGCTTTGGCATCGTGATCCCAGGAGTATGAAACGTTGCCTTCTTCGTCGACCTGGCTCAACGCATGAGTATGCGCAAAAACATCCCAGTAACTCACAGAAGCACTACCACGCTGTCTCTCCTGAAATATGTCCATATACATATATATTATATATATAAATTGTTACATTATCTACAACTTAGAACTTAAAATCTTTAAATTATTATCGTAATTCATAAATATACCAAGTCCTCTCTGTGATGTTGAAATGACTTGGAACCACCACGATGTGTGACAGGGTTTTTGCTCCTATTGGCTGAGTTCCTCTCCGTCTGCCTCTGTAAATTTAATTTAAAAACAAAAATTGTTTAACATTTCTATTTAGTATTTGCGTAGAAGAATGTAAATTAAACATGTGAAAATTTTACCTGAAACTCCTCGTTTCCCCACCATTTCACAAAATCATCCCACACAGCTACGCTCATCCATTGAGGCTTCTTTTCCACTGTTTTTAAGCTGTTTACTGTTTCCCGGTAGTTCTTTATGACTTTGCAGCACCAGTGGCGATATACGACTGAAATATCAGCATCCTGAAGGTCCACTTCCGCCTGCACGTTTGACAAAATAAGAGTGACACAACTTTTATAAATAATGTAAACATGAATTGATATATCATGTTCCTAATATATAAAGTGACATACCAAAAAATCCTGCCAAATAGTCTCTTTCACATTATCCGGAATCGATGTCCACTTAGGCCAACATTCGATCATACGACCCATGTACGCCCGTCGAGATATAGATAGAACTACTTGAGTCGTCTCCAAAGAGAAACCACTGTGTTTAAACAGAGAAAAAACAATTAATATTTCATGACTACTATATATTTTCAGAATAGATTGTACGAAAATGAAATTTTATTTTGAAATTTAATACTTACCTTTGATCTGCCTTTGGCTTTAGCCACACCACAGGACGCCGTAGCTCCTGTGATGGACCACCGCCATCACCACTGTCCGGACGAGCATGCCCTCTCTGTGAGGAAGAGGGAGATCCAGAATGACCACCGGTACGTCTATGTGACGATATACCTATAATACATGTTACAAACAAACATTATAATAGAAAATAAAATAACTATATGTAAAACATACAGTATGGCGTAACATAAAAACGAGATGTGATATATATCATATATTAGCATACCATTTCATTTTTAATGAAAACATGATAATGTTTAAAAAAAATATAAATTTACCTTCTCAAAATGTAGATAGTTGATCATCCTCATCATTCTCGGATTCAGACTCTGTTTCGCACTCTATATTTTGTTCCTCTATTCTCTTAAATGCTTCAATTAATGCATTTTATTCATCGTTTAGAGGTCCAAAATCTGTTTGATCGTCGGTTATTATTATTCCTTTATTTTCCTCGATATTTGCTTGGTAAGCTTGTTCTTCGGGAATATTTCGTCCATCAAATGTAAACCTTGCCTTTGTTTTAAAAACAACCGACCAATCTATTTTATCTCTTCTTAGAGATGGGTAAGAAGCATAATAAACTTGAAGAGCTTGTTTGGCAAGTACAAAAGGATCGTATTTATAATAACGCAAAGTATGTTTTATTTCTATAAGATTATATTTTGGGTGCACGTTGATTCCAGAACCTTGAACGTTGCTGAACCAGTTGCATTTAAACAAAAATACTTCTTCTGCGGGTCGTGTGAAATAAGTCAATTGCAAAACCTGGGTTAGCATGCCATAAAAATCATGTATATGATCATTTGGATCATCACTACCTTTAACAAATACACCAGTATTGTTAGTTAATTTTTCGGCACCGTATTTCTTGGTATTAAATTTATATCCATTGACAAAGAATATTGGATAGGTCTTCACTTTCCTTTTTGGTCCCATAGATAAATGTTTTAATCCTTCGTCTATAACACAATTTGTTGTATCAAAAACGTACTTAGAAAATCAAGAAGCGAATTCTTTGCCGATATCGCCGTTAGGATGTTGTGATTCGTAAATACTGCAATTATATAACAAATGTTGCATTATGATTAAGATACACGTGTGTGCATATATTTGTGTATACACACGTGTTGATGATATATATATATATAAGTAAATTACCTTAACAAACGGTGCAACTTCGGCACAGTTGAGAAGAACATATGTGTGTACAACATGATAATCTCTATCATCCAACCATACTTCCACACAAGCACCAGCAGACCGACCTTGTTTTTTAAAAATTGATAAGGTCATTTGACAATCATCTTGATCAATGCCCTCATCATTACATGTAGCACTTTCAAATGATATGTTCACATGGTCACTAAAATAATGATTGAGAAAAAACGAAGCTTCTTCTTCGATGTATGACTTGCAAATCGAACCTTCAACTCGAGCTTTCTGTCTCACTTTTTTTATAGATGATTTAAATACCTTTCAAATGGATACATACATCCATATTGCACGGGCCCTCGAAGACGTTCTTCAAATGGAAGATTAATAGGTAAATGTTCCATAACATTGAAAAAACCTGGAGGAAATACTTTTTCCATTTTGCAGAGCAATATCGGGATTTCTTCCTCAAGTTTACGTAGACGATCAACTTTTAATGTAGTAGAACAAATCTCTTTATAAAAAAGACTTAGTTCTGTTACAACAATCCAAACTTTTACGGGCAACAGTTCTTTAAAAACGACGGGTAATAAATTTTCCATCATAACATGACAATCATGACTTTTCATCCCGCTAAGTTTATTGTTCTTATAGTTGACACATCTACGAAAATTAGAAGATATACGTCCGGGAATCTTAGTCCTTCCACCCATTTTAAAAGTACTTTAACTTGATTATTGTCTAGCTCATAGCAAGCTTTTGGCTTTTTTGTGTCATTTGGCTTTATATGAAGCTCGGGACGATTACATATTACTTCGATATCACGTCTTGATTTCAAATCATCTTTCGTCTTCCCCTTGACATTCAAAAGTGTATTAAAAACATTATCAAACAAATTTTTATCATTATGCATCACGTCAATATTACGACGAATCAGATCTTTCCAATAAGGCAACTCCCAAAATATGCTTTGTTTGCACCAGTTATGAATTGATGATTTACCTTGAATTTCAATTTGTTCTCCGGTTTCATGTATCTTTGGATAATCCTTTACAAGTTCATAAATATCTTCGCTTGACCAAACCGTAGGTGGTCTCAATGTTTCATGTCTATTAGCTGTAAAGGTTTTCTTATCTCTTCTAAAAGGATGGTTAATATGAAGAAAACATCGATGACAGTCAAACCATGAAATTTTCTTTCCATGAGGTAAAGAAAATGCTCGTGTATCTTCCATGCAGTACGGACAAGCTAGACGACCAGCCGTACTCCAACCTGAAAGCATTGCATAAGCAGGAAAATCGCTGATTGTCCACATCAAAGAAGCATACATGCGAAAGTTCTTTTTTGGAAATATCGTATGTTTCTACTCCTTCGTACCATAATGTTTTTAATTCTTCAATCAAAGGTTGTAAATAAACATCGATTCCTTGTGTCGGATCATTAGGACCAGGGACGACAACTGTGAGAAACATATATGGAGTTTTCATACACATCCATGGAGGTAAATTATAAGGTGTGACAATTATAGGCCATGGCGAATATTTAGAACCAAATTGAGAAAATGGTGAAAATCCATCCGTACATAAACCAAGTCAAACATTACGACTCTCAGATGCAAAATCAGGATATTTGTGGTCAAAATGCTTCCATGCTTCCCCATCAGCTGGTTGTGTTAACGTACCTTCTTCCCGTGTTCTAACACTATCACATCTCATATGTTGCGCGGTTACAGAAGATGCATATAACCTTTGAAGTCTAGGAGTAATTGGTAAATAATGCATACGTTTATACGGGACTTCCATTCCTTTTTTCTTTCTTGATTTGTACCTTTCCTGATTACATATTTTACAGTTTCTAAGGTTGATATCTTCTTTCCAAAACAGCATGCAACCGTTTAGACATGTATCTATTTTATGATACGGTAAACCAAAAGTTGACATCATTTTTTTTTACTTCATAATGATTTTCGCACATTAAATTATTGGGAGGCATATGCCGTTTCGCAGCTTGTACAAAAGCTGTAAATTCAGCTTCTGTGAAGTTGTATTTAGATTTCATTGCAATATATTCAGCAGTTACTGATAATTGGGTTCCGCTTGTGCAGCCTTCCCAAAGGGGTTTCTTTGCGGCATTTAATAAATCATATTTTTTTTTGCCCCAATATTTGGTTCTTCTTCAGCATTACCATCGTCATCAATTAACTGAGGAACAAAAAACATTGACCGTGCAGCATCTTCAACCATATGTTCTATGAGATTCGTCGTATCAATTTCAGTACACACTACCTCCTCAGCTTGTACATGATTAGATGCTAACAATTCTCCATGACGATCCTAAACCAAATAGTTCAGCACGAAACCGTATTGACGCAAATGAATTCTAACCATTTCTGGTATCAAATGCTTTAACATTTTGCATTTAGTACATGGACAACGGATTTCTTTGTCGTTTCTGTTATTACTTAAAGCAAAATCAATAAATACGCGAACACTGTTATTAAACTGTTCACTTACTGAGCCTCCATTTTCGACCCTTCTTTTTTTATACATCCAGCTTCGATCAGTAAAATAATTATCCATTTACCTACGTATATAATTAAAAAGTACGATATAAATTTAAAAAATTGACATTTTATTAAAACAATATTATTGGTGAATTTTATATTAATAGATCATTGACACTTTGTCGATGGGTCATCCTACCTCCTACTACAAATACAATAACGTAAATCATTTCAGTTTAAACGATTCAACAAAATTTCGGCAGCACTTCGCTTTAGTTCCCTGAACAGTACACATTTGCGTGTACACAGGAAACATAAAGGAAGCACTGTCGAAATTCTATGAACCATTTAAAATGAAATGTTTTACGAGATTTAATTACGTTATTGTGTTCGTAAGTTGTCCAATACAGGGACAAATCCAACAAATATTGTATACGATGAATATAGATGTCCGTTCTGTTAAAAAACGAATATCCACATAACGATCATATACAATACTTATCAGACGGGGCCGAAAGGCACTCTAAGAGTTTCATCAATATAAAATATCGTTTTCGAAATTTTCTAAAATACATAAACTAAAATTGTATGATCACTAACAACTAACGTTTCCAAACAAATCTAAAACTAATTGTATGCGTACATTATTCTATTGTTAACACAAACTTAAATATATATAATCTTGCAATACATAAGTTAATAACATAAATTGTGCGTCAATAAACTAGATTATACATACAATAAGGCAATACAAACATTTAATACACTAATTTAACAAATTTAATTAAATATAGGAATTAGGGTTTATACCTTTTCTTGAGAGATTAGGGAGTTAGAGAGGACGAGAGGGAGGCTTGGAGTCGTCGGAGGAGCTGTTGATCGTCGGAGTAGCTTGGGGGCGGAATTGGAGCTAGCTTGGGAATTTGGGGGCATAAAATGGGTTCAGCCGAATGAAACGAAGAGGAAGAAGGGTTTCAGTTTTACTCGCGACTTTCCAACGTCCATCAACGACCGCCAACGTCCACATTCCAACGTCTACCAACGTCCTACAGTTTTTAACTAATAAAATATACGATAAAATACTGGACTTTGGAAGACGTTGGAAGCTGTTGGTCAATGACGTTGGAGGCCGTTGGAAGGCTCCGTTGGAATACACGGTGTGTCTTGTAGTGACTTCAAATACATCTTTGTACATTGCAGCAACTATATAATTATAAAAGCAACAATATTAGCATTATATGCCACAGTGAATATATCTATGCATTAGAGGATAGATTTTTAATACATTCTTTATCCTTTGAATATCTGTGAATATTAATATATTCTATGCAATTATTTTTGTTCGTTTTAATTATTATTGTCACAAGCAAATATATCAATGCATTTTTATCTTTGCCCATTGTTGCCAATAATGTAACATTGTTGTTTTGCAATGTTTTTTGTTATTATATTAAAATTCTTATATATTTGGACATGGTTTATGCTGCTACAATATTTTTCCCCGATCTGTGTGCGAAGCACGGGTTTACACTAGTGTATATATAAATGAGTTACCTGATTTCATGTTTTCTAGTGACCGTTTTATCTTGTCCTAAATATTCTTACTGCAACAACCCGGGTTTTTAGAGATTACTATTAATATTAAATTATAATGAAAATTATAATTTAATATTGTGTTTAAAAATGATTTGGATAACAAAATGAGGGATTATATTGTTTATTTTATATAAACAATATCTTAACGAATATTATTTGGGATTTGAAATTTAAATAAGTAATATTATTTTATTTGAAGCCTTTTTCAACATTTGATGGTTGAAAAAGAAGTGTAAATGAATGAAATAAAGTTTGAAAACTTTATTTATGGATTTGGATTGAAAATAAATAATTGTGATGGTTTAACTTTTAGTTAATTAGTAATATTGGAAATTTATTCCAATGTTAGCCTTTTATTGTAAAATAAAAGGAATAATATGAAAATAAAATAAAATTTGGAAGTGTAATTAGGTTTGGAATGATGTATAAATGTTATAAAAAATTTGAAACATTTTAATATACTTCATTAGGCTTAAAAATAAATTTTATTTGGTTGAAAGGGATGAAAATAGTGATTTTTCACTAAAAATGGAAATATTGGTAAATATTGTTGATAATTTATGTTATATGGGAAAAAAAAATATTTTTATTTGGAAAATTAAAATTTTGATGTCATATTTCCTTTATTAAAACATGAACAATGCAACTTGTTTTGTGTGATTTTGAAATTCTATGCAAAAGTTATGTGTAAATTACTAAAACACATATGCATATTTTCTCTAAGTATTTTAGGTTGGGCTTATAGGGTAAGATTTGAATCCAAAACCCAACACATGGAGGCTTCTGATGAGAGAATACTAATAGTACGTGTTTTTTCCCTTGTACTTCTTATTCTCAAAAGCATATACAGTAAATAGAAACATGAAATGCAATGGCCTCCTCAAACAAAAAATTATATTTTCAATCAATTTGCCGCAAATTCAAGAAGTAAATCAACCAAATAAATATTAGAGAAGGTTATTTGAAGTAGTTTCTTCTTCAAAGCTTCAATCTTTCAGCTACAAATCTGAGTTTTGCCCTACAAAATCACAAGATGAGTATCAAAACTCACATTTTCTAGCTTTGATTGAGATTTCAACGTAAGAAATATCAATTTCGTTTATTGTATGTTCATTTGTAAATTGCTGTCAGTATATTGCGCATAACTTTTTCAATTCTAAACCAAATTCGATGAAGTTAGATGTTCTGGAAAGCTTAGACTATGAGCTACAAGATTCATGTTTTGAGATTTCCAAACTTTTGATGTTTGTTTGCATAAAATTATGCTTGTTTGTTGCTATCCCGAGAGCAAATTGACAGCAACAACAATCACAGGCCTAAGAAGTATTTTAGCCATAAGTTACATGTTTCTTATCCGATTTAGGTCAAATTTTTTTTGATGAAAACTAGATTCAATATGGAATAATTTCTCTTTAGGTTACATTTTGATATTTTAACATTTAACTGACCTGAAACAGATTTTAAAACAGAAGTATAGTTCTGCCTTTGACATAATTTCATTAGTTTGAATCTGATATTGTTTGAGCTATATCTTTCTCGTTTTAGATCGAAATTCCATGATTTTAACCAGAAAGCTTAATTCATATGCTACAACTTTCATATTTTGTGTTCTCTGTAATTTTGATGGTAGCTATGTCAAAATCCAATTTTTCTACTACTAACCCGAGAGCAAATCCAATATTTGCTCTGTCATTGAAGCTGAAACGAGTTTGATCATAACTTCTTCTTTTCCTAACCGATTTTGATAATTTTGGATGATCCAGAAATCTTAATTCATGTGATACAACTTTTATGTTTTGTATTTTCTGTAATTTCGAGGTTAGATATGTCAAAATCTAATTTTTCTACTGCTAACCCGAGAGCAAAACCAATGTTTGCTCCGTGTTTGAAGCTGAAACGAAGCTGGCCATAACTTCTTCGTTTCTTAACCAAATTTGATAATTTTAGATGTTTCAGAAAGCTTAAATCATGTGCTACAAGTTTTGTTCATTGTTTTTTTGATGTTTTGTGGTTAAAATTATGGTTATATGTTGCTGTCCTGAAAGCAAGATGATAGCAACAAGAAACATTGACCTTAGAATTGTATTAGCCTATTTTTTTCTCTTATTCTCTTTTGGTTTTGATGATGTTTTTGAGATTTTTGAGAGCTATGATGCCTATAAATAGGCTAGCTATATTTGAAGATTTTGAAATTCAAATTTAAATAGAATTTGAATTGGGTTAAATTTGAATTGAATTCATATTGAACTCAAGGTATCGGTCTTGAGTTATCTTTCTTGTTTTTCATTATTTTCGAGTACAGTTTTTACTAAACCATTTTTGAAGTGATTTTTGAAATAAATGGACATTTCAAATTATTATTATATAGTATTTTAAAATTATTTTTCTAATAAAAAATATATATTTATTCCCTATAATAAAGGAATTTCAAATATTGGTTTTATTAATCTTTTCGGGAAAATATTTTAGAAGCTTGTTTTCTCTAGTATACTATTTTAGATATAGAACATACACTTTTACACTATTCGAACGTATGAAAAAGAGAATTAAACGATTTAGTAAAACACGTGGTATGGGACATGTGCGTTTACTATTTCGGTTCATTCCGGACTTGTACGATCGAAGCTATTTGAGATTATTGATTCTGAGATGTTTTGCCATTTTATGGCATATTCTTATTTTTATAATTCCTATTTATTGGAATTATTTAAGATGGAAAATATTTGGCAAACATTATGGTTTGAGATCTTCTATATCGGAGTATGGTCGATGAGATCCATCACGATGTTTTATTTACTTGCCAATGATATAAGGCAAGTCTTGAGTTTATGATTTCATATTTTGAGATTTATGGTTTATGAGAAACCATCACAATGTTTTCACTTGTCTATGAGATGAAACAAGTTATGATGCCATTTAATACTTGTCGATGGGATGAGACAAGTATGGTGTCTTTTTATCACTCGCCAATGAGACTAGGCGAGATATAATTTTCTGAGTTTTATGATGTTTCTAGTGTGGCATCGACTAACGGCGCTAAGTGCGAATGTGTGGTATGGGACATACATTAACTCTTTTTGGGTTCTTATTAGTGAGTTGTGACACATTCACGATGTTTACCTAACAGATGCTTTGAGAGGTGTGGGCGGCCTTGTCATGAGGACGAACTGCTTTGGGAGGTGTTAGCGACCTTGTTAGAGCTGACAAAATGGCTTGGAGAGGTGTTAGTGTTAGGAAATCTATTCTACGGTTTTGATGATGACAACTTATTCAATGTACTTATATATAGATTTGAAATCTCCCCTTGAATACATGCTTATTCATATTGTTTTATGAGAATATTAATATTTCTCCCCCTTTGACATTATCAAAAAGAATTTATAACAATTAAGTCAATATGTCAGAAAAATATTCATTAATAAGAAAAAGTTTACATGCATTGTTCTATTACAGAAGTACACAAAAGCTACAAAGGTAAACTTAAATTTATTTCGGAGAGGATTGATTTGGGTCATCTTGTTTTGATGAAGCTAGTTTTGGATCACCTTCCTTTGGCAAAGCTTGATTTGTATCATCCTCGTTTTGATCTTCTTTTGTAGAAGTACTAGTTTTTTAAGGAGATATCATAGCTTCCTTTGGAGGTTCATCCTCAAATAATTTAGAGTGCTTTGTTGGAGGGGAAGGAACGGGAGTTGGCCAATCCTCAGAGGGTGGAGTTGGAGCACGGACCCGTTGTAATACTTCTTTCAGCACTGACAAAGCAGTTGAAAGGGAATCTTCAACTGTGGCTAGGCGAGTAGCAAATGATACTTCAAGGTTGTCAATTCGCTTGGCCAAGTGTCTTTGATTTTGGGACAGTATGTGTTGATTTCAAAGAGTGAGATCTCGAATACTTTCATTTGGTTCTGTTTCTAGTTGAGTCTCCATAATATCCTCTTGTCCCGGGTAATCAAAAGGTTGAGGAGGAGGAGGAGTTGCTTCTTTTTGTTCTTCTCCTTGAGAAGGAATCATGGGTGGTTAAGGAGGAGGCTCAATACGTCGAGATTGTCGATTGCGCGTCCAATCCTCAAATGTCATGAATTTCGGGGGAATTTCGGGCAAGTGCATCAAGGAGAAAATTTTTGTTGAAGATTATTTGGGTGAAATTTCTTCGAATGTTGATAAATACGATTGAATGTTATTAGCCCGAAGAAGCCGCATAATATAAGTCGGGTAAATAATGGAAGGTCGAGAGCGATTCCAAAATTGCTTAAGCTCATCGAATTTTTTTTTTGCCCAATTCACTCTTGTCCGACTAAATATAGCATACAATGCTTCATGCTCCATTTCTGTGTTTTGCTCGTGACTACCTAATCGTGGAATAATGGTGTTTATTATCATCCTTATTAGTAGTCGAGCCTTCGGGCGTAAATACTTGGAAGCAAATTTTGGCATATTATCTTTCCAAATTTGATGTGTAACACTATCCCTAGGCTTAAATCTCATATCAGGAATGTTATACAAATCTTCCCCGGTGTCAGAGCAACAAAGGGTTCGACCTATTAAGCCAGGGGTTAATCGAATTGTGTTTCCATAGACACTGGACCAAAGCCAATTTTCTTCATTCTCAGTATTCCAAACTGCGGTGCTATCTAAATTTGCGTAGAATAGGAAGATGGCTAATTGGTCAATTTGAATATCGTTTGTTTGAAAAGAAATCAGGTTTTCTAAACCGGCCGTTTCACATAATTCGTCTAGGTCATACATAGGAAATTTTAATAAATTGTAGAAGGGACCTGTGTGAAGTTTCTTTTTTTGAATATTTTCTTACCTTTTTAGAGAATGAGGAGCTCTATTCATCCAACGTTCGATTTGAACATCCGAACAAACTTGCGGATGTGAAGATGTCGTTAGTTGATCTTGCTTTCTCTTTTTAGTAGGATTTTTAGTACGAGGCGGCATTGTTGTTAAAAAATGCTGTATGATTTGGAGGAAAATATTCTATTTGAGAAGATCGTGGGAAGAAGAAAAAAAACTGTTTTTGAAGTAGAAAAAAATGCCGTTATCTGATCGGTTTTATATAGTAGAGTGGGAATCAGACGTCTGAAAAAGGAATAAGACGTCTGGTTTTCCCTAATTTTTGTCCGGTAGGTAAAAACAGAAGTCTGAGATCTTGATTAAGACGTCTGGTTGTTAGTTTACGTATAATATTTTGATGCAGAGAAAAATTTCAGACGTCTGGAATTTAAAGCAGACGTTTCTTTTGGTTTGAGATATTAATATTAATATCTCATAAAACAATATGAATAAACATATATTCAGGGGGAGATTTCAAATCTATATATAAGTACATTGAATAAGTTGTCATCATCAAAAAGGGGGAGATTGTTAGGAAATCTATTCTACGGTTTCGATGATAACAACTATACAATGGAAATCGTATGTATGTATGTATGTATCTATATTTACAGGTAGTTGATGAAGTAGTATCGCCAAAGAGATAGAAACAAGAATCAAAAGGCAAAAAAATCAACAGAAGTTGAAATGGAAATGCACAGACACAAAGAAAGCAAGAATACACACTTTCAGACGTCTGGGTGCACTTACCAGACGTCTGGATTATTCCTCTGTATTGCAAATCAGTATAAAACAGACGTCTGATGATATTCTCTGGTTCTATATTTCAGAAGGAATCAGACGTCTGGTATTAAACTCAGACGTCTGAAAAACAACCACACAAAAATATATATGAAGGGCAGACGTCTGAAACATGCTCTCAGACGTCTGATTTTGAATTCGACATAGCATTTTCAAACTCCAACTGTCACACTCGAAGGGACATGTATGCTTCTTCTTACCGCAACTCTTCATCATCATCAGAAGTGACTTTAGGGAGATTACAACAGATACAACTATACAAGATAACCCTTCATCGGTATAAATAGCATCAGCAATGCAAAGAAAATAAGAATAATACTTACTTATGCTATTTATTTCTATACTCTGACTTACATCTGTTCTCAAAGCAATCAACTACTTACACTTTCATATATTTTGGATTACGCATTCAACACTTTCTAGATAAATATATTGGAAGCACTTGTATTCAACAGTCAACATCAGTGTTATAAGAACACATCTCTGACAAAGAAACTCTACTATTGTAAACCTGTTCCTCCGGGTCAAGTGAGGGTTAGTAAGTGAAAGGAAATTCCGAAGAGGTGCTTCGGGACTGGACGTAGGACGGGAGGTCCGAACCAGTATAAAATCCTGGTGTGATTAGTTTAATTTACTTTACTACTATTATCTATCTAGTTTTAATGTTGATTACTTATACTTGCACATATATATCATACGATCCACTCATATAGACTTTCAGTTAGCGACCTTGTTATGAGGACGAACAGCTTTGGAAGGTGTTAGCGACCTTACTAGGACTGACAAAATGGCTTGGAGAGGTGTCAGTGACCTTGTCATGAGGATGAACTGCTTTCGGAGGTGTTAGCGACCTCGTCTGAGGCTTCGGCCGTCTGAGTTTTGCACGTGCAGCATTGCTTCGGCATTACAATCTGGGATTTGGCCAATCTGGATTTTCTGAGTTTTCTGTTTTATTGTGATTTCACCTTTTTAAGATCTTTTATTACATCGACAGCCTAGTGCTATATGAGATGTTATATATATGGTGATTTCAATTGTGATGTTTTGAACTCTTACCGAGTTCCTTGAGTTATGAGTTTTCATAATTGCAGGATTTTATAAGATATTCTGGGTTTTTCCATTTTGGCGAGTTGAGATTTTTATACATTTATACCGATGAGATGAGGTATAATTGAATTTGGAGACTCATCTATAGTTGAATTTTGGATCATCGTATTTGAGAATGTTTTACGTTTGCCATTTTGGCGAGAGTTTGTATTGATATATCTCCTTTTAAGCAGATATAGTTCATGGAAACTATGTAGACATTTTGGGATGTCGCCGATGATATGAGGCACTTGTGTTTGATTTGAGTATTGAGTTTGAGTTACCTCCTTTGAGGTATTTGTTCACTTAAGTAGCGTTTGTTACTTAAGTGTTGAGCTTATGATTTTATCGATTCATTCTTCTTTTTCGAGAAGAAGTGTCTTCATGTCTATTCTGCTTCGTATTACCGTTATTGACTGATTCGTGTAGCTAGACTGACCCGTGTATTTATACTCGGGTCAGACCGAGTTGTTTCAGGTATCATCTATTGGACTTAGCTTGAAGTTGATGCTGGATATCAACTCTCCTTTCTCTTGAGCAATTTCTATTCTTCTGCATACTCTGATATATTTATATTTGATTCAATGTTTATGGTATGGTCATGCACCACCTTTATTGTATTCATACTGTATTGTACTAAACATGTATCAGTGTATGTAAATACATGATGTTGATTACTATTCTGTGATGTCCTTTACATTTAGTTATTGTATTTTGTTCTGATAAATCCATTGACTACCTATAGTTTTGGATTGAGCATTTACTGGGTATGTCGATCCACTCGAGTAGAAAAAAAATTTATATTGCATTTATCGATGTATTCAGTAGATGTTTAAGACAAAATTATAGATAGTCACCCTTAACTATCCATATTCTCCACTTTACTGGACGAAATTACTTGTTAATTCTCTTTACTAAGGTGGGTCTCGGGGTGGGGCGTTACAGCATGGTATCAGAGCTGTGGTCAGAACAAAGTAGAATGAACATAGAACAATACGTATATCATGATACGTCAAAGTACAATACGAGTGAATCATTGTCCTTTATTCGAGCTTGATTTCGAATCGTGCTTTGATTCTTTTTCGAGTATTGGGATATGTTGAGATGGAATATGTCTAGGAATATATATTGTATTCAGTAGTATTCGATAATTGAGTTTGATGTTATCTTATCTTATGAATAATCTTATTTGGGATTATTCTATTCTTATTTTTGTCGATGCGAGTGAGTTTATATCGATGAAGCTTATTGATTCCTTAGAGTATTCTTGTTGTGTTCCTTTGAGAGCTGTGAATCATATTGTGGGGATCCTCAACGATTGGCTCGTTGTGATCATTCTGAGATTTCTATTTGATGATTCTTTTGTGAGTATTTGGTTGTTACTCACAATCTTGTAATGAATTTGATTTGAGAAGGATTGACGTATTTGATATTAAATCCAATCCTTTGTTTTATAGGATCCTATTGTATATTTAGGTTTCATATTTTGATTGTTTTATTATTTCTATCACTTTGGAACGTTAATTATGATTCCGAAGTTTCTGAATTCACCATTGAGTATCGAGATGTTGATGATCTAACTCAAATTCCAGCCAAGGTGACTTTGTTGAGTTTTGTGAGTCCATTTGGATTTGACATCCAATCGGGCAATCAAGTGTTGAGGTAACCTAATTCCTGGCTTTTAGCCTTCGGCTATCCTTCCACGAGGACATCCACTAAGGAATGAGGTGAGTTTCTAGATTGTTCGAGTTTGATTGAGTTTATCATTCAGTTTCTTTGAGTTATCCTTTTCGGATACTCAATCGGTGTTATCCTTTGTAGCATTACTTTGTTTGAAGTAATGATATGTTGTTTGTATGCTTCTTCTCCTTCGAGAAGAATATCTTGCTTATCTTTTGTCTTGATAATTTCCGAGTGTGGCTCGTCGGCTTGTAGGAGTTGACGAACACTCCATCTTCTTCTGCTGATTTTGTGAATCGCGTATTCTAGGAATATCTCGATGTATTCTCTTAATGTTCTTTGGATTGAGTTTTTGAAGCTATATATATGAGTTTTAAAAAGAGAAATTGGAGTTTTGAGATAAAAAAATAAATAAATCAAAGAATATTTTGAGAATGTATTTACATGAGTAGTATTTCTTTTATGGAAATAATTTGAGAGTGTTGGGTTGTCCATCGAGTAGTTAAGAGTTCTAATCGATACGCCTGATCAACGTTATCGGTAGGTATCTCCTAAATGCTATGATGAGGCAATCAGACACAATAGTTTGTGTTTTAAAAATTGAGATTTTGAAAATAATATTTTGAGATTATATATTAGATTTATTTTTGAATGGTAATTGTAGCCATTGATTTTAGAGACGAGTAATAGAGTGGCGAGCCAGTTTTGATCGTTCGATCGACTCTACATCCAACGAATATATCTATTTATTAGAGGTTCAATGGCGAGGCAATGCCATTTATTTATTTATTTACTTTGAGCTATACTTTATTGACAGTATATTTTGGGATTTTAGAATCTATGTTATACGCATTAAATGTTTTAAGAGAAGAGTTATAAGAGGATTTGAAGGTTGTTTTCAAACGATTTACGTGGTTTAATAAAAAAGTAAAGAGAATTTAAACCCTTAATTAATTTTGAGAAAAATTATTATGGATTTACAAAATTCTTTCAAAATTAAATTTGACGTAAGAGAAGAAATTTGGACTTTTAATTTGAGTTTTAAATTACTTACTAAGTAATATAGTAAAGAGTTGGAAATTTTCAAATGTAGAAAATTGAGATTTAAAATTTAAAAGAGGTTGGGATTTAAAAATTATAAATATCTTGGATTGAAAATAATTTGAGCCTATATTCATGTTCTTGAGTTCACTCTATTCTTGTGTAATTGATAACGACGTGCATTTTCGCGGTCGTTCGAATTTGGTGGCCTTGTGAGAAGCCATTTTTTTTTCTTTCTGATTTATCAATCTTGTCTATTGTGTCTACCCTATAGTGAGGATGTTCTTTCCGTATTATTACGTGGAAATATGATCATTTTTGTTGCTTAGAGTTCAGGTTTGAACGAGTTTGATCTCAACTCTATTTGTAGAGCTTTGAGAAATCTATCATAATTGATAAATTATTTGTTGAGCTTTTTACTGAGTATTGATTCGAAGACGGGATATCTTCGAAATTCTTTCAAGTTGTTTGGAAAATTTGATGGTTTTCTAATCATTAAATTAGCATATGATGGACCATTGGATTAACCAAGGGAGTTTTTCCTTATTTCTCTCTACCATTCTATGTTGAGAGCTTCAATGGCTTGAGTTTCGAGCTTGTCTATCACCTTTGTTGATTGAATTTTTGTGTTGTTTACAGTCTTTTTCCACTAGAAATTGCGAGGACGCAATTTTGTTAAGGAGGGGAGTCTGTACAACCCGGGATTTTAGAGATTACTATTTCATAACCGAGCATGTGCTACAAGTTTTGTTCATTGTTTTTTCTGAAGTTTTGATGTTTTTATGGTCAAAATTATGGTTATATGTTGCTGTCATGAGGGCAAGATGATAGCAACAAGAAACATTGACCTTAGAATTGTATTAGCCCGTTTTTTTCTCTTATTCTCTTTTGGTTTTGATGATGTTTTTGAGATTTCGGGAGCTATGATGCCTATCAATAGGCTAGCTATATTTGGAGAATTTGAAATTCAAATTTAAATAGATTTGAATTGATTTTGGGTTAAATTTGAATTAAATTCATATTGAACTCAAGTTATCGGTCTTAAGTTATCTTTCTTGTTTTTCATTATTTTCGAGTACGGTTTTTGCTAAACCATTTTTGAAGTGATTTTTGAAATATATGGACATTTCAAATTATTATTATATAGTATTTTAAAATTATTTTTCGAATAAAAAAAATATATTTATTCCCCATAATAAAGTAATTTCAAATATTGGTTTTATTAATCTTTTCGGGAAAATGTTTTCTCTAGCATACTATTTTAGATATAAAACATACACTTTTACACTATTCGAACGTATGAGAAAGAGAATTAAACGATTTAGTAAAACACGTGGTATGGGACATGTGCGTTTACTATTTCGGTTCATTCCGGACTTGTACGATCGAAGCTATTTGAGATTATTGATTCTGAGATGTTTTTCCATTTTATGGAATATTTTTATTTTTATAATTCCTATTGATTGGAATTATTTAAGATGGTCAATATTTGGCAAACATAATAGTTTGAGATCTCCTATATCGGAGTATGGTTGATGAGATCCATCACGATGTTTTGTTTACTTGCCAATGATATAAGGCAAGTCTTGAGTTTATGATTTCGTATTTTGAGATTTATGGTTTGTGAGGAACCATCACAATGTTTTAACTTGTCTATGAGATGAAACAAGTTCCGATGCCATTTAATACTTGTCGATGAGATGAGACAAGTATGGTGTCTCTTTATCACTTGTCAATGAGACTAGGCGAGATATAATTTTCTGAGTTTTATGATGTTTCTAGTGTGGCATCGACTAATGGCTTGTAAACCGCTAAGTGCGAATGTGTGGTATGGGAAATACGTTAACACTTTTCGGGTTCCTATCCATGAGTTATGACACATTCATGATGTTTACCAAACAAAACTGCTTTGAGAGGTGTTAGCGACCTTGTCATGAGGACGAACTGCTTTGGGAGGTGTTAGCGACCTTGTTAGAGCCGACAAAATGGTTTGGAGAGGTGTTAGCAACCTTGTCATGAGGACGAACAGCTTTGGGAGGTGTTAGCGACCATGCTAGGACTGACAAAATGGCTTGGAGAGGTGTCAGCGACCTTGTCATGAGGATGAACTGCTTTGGGAGGTGTTAGCGACCTTCACTGTGGCTTCGACCGTCTGAGTTTTGCACGTGCAGCATTGTTTCGGCATTACAATCGGGGATTTGGCTAATCCGGATTTTCTGAGTTTTCTGTTTTATTGTGATTTCACCTTTTTAAGATGTTTTATTACATCGATAGCCTAGTGTTATATGAGATGTTATATATATGGTGATTTCAATTGTGATATTTTGAACTCTTATCGAGTTCCTTGAGTTTTGAGTTTTGATAATTTCAGGATTTTATAAGATATTCTGGATTTTGCCATTTTGGCGAGTTGAGATTGAGATTTGTATACTTTTATACCGATGAGATGAGGTATAATTAAATTTGGAGATTCATCTATAGTTAAGTTTTGGATCATCCTATTTTAGAAGGTTTTACGTTTGCCATTTTGGCGAGAGTTTGTATTGATATTTCTCCTTTTAAGGAGATATGGTTCATGGAAACCATGTAGACATTTTGGGATGTCGTCGATGATATGAGGCACTTGTGTTTGATTTGAGTATTGAGTTTGAGTTACCTCCTTCGAGGTATTTGTTCACTTAAATAGCGTTTGTTACTTAAGTGTTGAGCTTACGATTTTATCGATTTATTCTTCTCTTTCGAGAAGAAGTGTCTTCATGTCTATTCTGTTTCATATTACCGATATTGACTGATTCGTGTAGCTAAACTGACCCGTGTATTTATACTCGGGTCAGACCTAGTTGTTTCAGGTATCATCAGTTGGACTTAGCTTGAAGTTGATGCTGGATATCAACTCTCCTTTCTCTTGAGCAATTTCTATTCTTCCGCATGCTCTGATGTATTTATATTTGATTCAATGTTTATGGTATGGTCATGCACCACATTTATTATATTCATACTGTATTGTACTAAACATGTATCGGTGTATATGTATATACATGATGTTGATTACTATTCTGTGATGTGCTTTACATTTAGTTATTGTATTTTGTTCTGATAGATCCGTAAACTACCTATAGTTTTGGATTAAGCATTTTCTGGGTATGTCGATCCACTTGAGTAGAAAAAAATTAATATTGCATTTATCGACATATTCAGTAGATGTTTAAGACAAAATTATAGATAGTCGCCCTTAACTAGCCATATTCTCCACTTTACTAGACAGAATTAATTGTTAATTCTCTTTACTAAGGTGGGTCTCGGGATGGGGCGTTACACTTACCGTCTCTGTCTTGCCATGCATGCTCATGCATATATAGAGGAGCAATCTTGTGTTATGAAACTAGTGTGTTTGTACGTAACTTATGAAATAGATATGTTTATTTATACTTAGGAACAAACTAAATTTTTGTGAGTAAACTTTAATATATATATTTAGAAAATTATATAGGTGAAAATATAAGTTCAATAAATTGATATGGAGAATTAGATTATATTATTTAAATAATATATATATACATAATGGGTTTTTAATTATATACGGTAGTTTTCAAAAGTAAAGGTCATGATGTTTTAAGACGATTCTTATTCCAAAATGTATTTAATTGCTTATCAATGAATATATTAAACTAATTTAGATATTTTTATAATTATTTATAATTTGTATTTAGTTATAGGAAGTTATGGAATAAAATTTGAAATGTGACATCCGATTTTACGGTCTATTTAAATAAAAAAGAAAAGAATTTTTGAATGCTATCTGTGAATACTAATATATTATTTAATTATAAAAGAATGATAACTTAGCTATCTATTATTTAGAATATAATATATTTGAGAGTTTATCATATTACTTGGTTATTCTAATATATATATATATATATATATATATATATATATATATATATATATTGTCCATTTTAAAGTATTAACTTTGTTATATAAGATTACGCATTGTGGTTGATTTACTATTGAATATTGATTTTTTATGTCGTTTTAATTTGTCTATTTTATCTTTTTTTCTTCTTCTGATTTTACTTCTTTATATATATATATATATATATATATATATATATATTCTAAATTGAATTATTCGGACCTGTCATATGAAATATTTAGTGCAGACTTTGTGTTGTTTGTGAGCATTGAATAATTATCTAGGTTAGGGTTGTCAATGAGTACCCAAAAAATCTGATATCCATTTGAATCCGTATCTGAAAATATGAAAATATCCGTTATTCGAAAAGCGGATTTGGATATCCGATATCTGTAATGCTTTCCAGATATGGATAAGGTTATTGTGGTATCCGTATCCGAAAAATATCCATCCGATTAATTGATGCATATATATATATTTAATTAAAATTATATCTAATTAATATATGATTTTCCCACTATTTCCTAGCCATTGGATGTTACCACGATATGGTATTTTGCTCATTTTTAGTGAAAACGGATAGATTTAGTGTTTAGTTTTTGAATATTTTAGGATAGGCATACGAATATTAGTATAAAACAATGTCTTATCATCATATTTTTATTCCTTGGCTTTTTTATGAACATTAGTAAAAAAATGTTTTATGTTGATCCAAATCTTTTCATTTATACTTTTAAATTTATTGATTATGGGCGAAGCGGATAAATATCCGATATCTGATATCCGAAAATTAAGCGGATACGAATATCCTGTATCCAAAAATAATTTTAGATACGGATATGGCACCATCAATATCCGAAAATATCCGTTGACAGCCCTAATCTGAGTAACATGTTGTAACGACCCGCTAATTTAAACTATTCGCATCCGCACATGTCGGACTAGAATAATTCAAAATACCGAATTGTTAATTTAAATTTGGCAAAACTCAGATATACAGTAAATAAATAATCACAGAATCACAGACACAGAGTAATAATATGCAGCGGAAGTAAAAGAGATAGTAGTTCATGAAGCTACTATATAAATATATAAGATACATCAGAGTTAAATAAGTTACAACAGAAGTCTCGAATACAACAGTCAAATATAAGAATCAGAATACATCACTGGAATCATCGAATATCTGAAAGCTGATTAGATAGCTGGATCTCCAAGCGAAGCTCCAACTCCAAAGGTGAGTCTCGAAAGCTGATCAACCACTCAGTCTGACCCGAGCCTAAAGCAAAACACAAACACTCGAGTCAGGATTAACATTCTTATATCAATAAATCCAACTCAAGTGAAATAGCAATCGAAATACAAGTAACTCAAAGGATGTTGGAATAACCATCCTTTAAGGATCCGTTAAACTATCTACTATGTAGTAGTATACGCTAAATAGATAATGTCTATCAGTAACATAAAATATCAAAATAGTGTTAAGGCGTTACCATTATCCCCCTTAACACATTTTTATAAGCATCATAGTCTATACAGCACTGTAAACTCCACCGTAAACTAGTGGGATATCAGAGAGTACTCCATAGGTATAACACAAAACAAATTCGTAGTGGTCGCGTATATCGGGATACAAGTATGACAAGGCACATGAGGCAATACCCAAGGTAGTGAAACTACCGTTCGCCTGATCCGGACTGGTGAGAACGCATCACCACAGCGATCGCAACACCGCGAAACAACACTCCTGAAAAGTACGAGGGTGCACCAATCGATAACAAGTAATAAGTAGTAGTTACGAAAAGTGTGTTCGCTCGAGGTGGCTAACCCCATATGGCCCGGCACGGCTCCTGATTTTAGTCATTTCCAATTTGACACAAGTGTCAAGGCTATCCATTATCGTTCTCTTTCTTCAGTCATCGCGTACATCATTCCAACCACTTCATTCTGGATCATCACTCCGCGTATCATTATTAAAGTGGTTTTCGGTTTAGATAGAGAGTATATCCATAACCGATTCCGGTTTCTTTAATAACTTTCGTAATTATTTCACCGATTGGTCGTTTAATATATTTCAAAACAATCAATTTCAATTTCAATTCGTAAACCAACATTTCATTTGTCTTTCTAAATCAATTTTCAAAATTTACATTTCAAAACTTTCAAATTACCATTTCAAAATCTTATAATTCAATCTCAATTTTTATTTAAACAATTCAAATATTGATTCAAGTTCGTATATAAGTTTCATTCCGAAAACATTTAAATTAATTCAATTTAACATTCAAATCAGTTTAAATTCATTTATCGATTTCATTCAATATTCGTTAAGTTAATTTATCATTCAAAACAATTTATTAAATTTTCAATCCATTGAATCCATTACTTACGTTCATCCTCATTACATCAAAGCTTCAAATTTAACTAAATTAGATTCGTCGAAATCAAATTCTCAAAATTATAAGTCTTACATTAATTTCAATAAATCACATTTTATTTCTTGTTAAAGAAATTCGATTTTACTTATTCATCAAATTAGTTACAATTTCCAACTCGATTAATACAGAAACTAAATTTCACATATTCAAGAAGTTCCATTTCACTTGTTAACTTACTTAAATAATTTTTCAAAACTTAATACATAAAGAAACCCATTTTCATTTATTAATGAAGATCAAAATTCACTTATTCAAAAGTTCAATTTCTCTTATCAAAGAATTCAATTTTTATTCAATTATCAAAAAATTAAATCTTATTCAATTAGTAAATAATTTCAATCTTAATTATTAATAATTTCAAAACTTAATAATTACAAACTTGATTATGAATTCAAACTTAATTATTAAATCATTTTCACTTAATTATGAATTCAAACTTAATCATCAAATCATTTCAACTTAATTATAAATTCAACTAAATAATTTCAAACTTAATTATAATTTCAAACTTAATTATACCTTCAAATTTATTTATTAAAGGATTTCAAACTTAATAATTTCAAAACTCAATTATTACTAATTCCAAATTATTTATTAATAATTCCAAATTTAATTATTAAATAATTAAATTCCAAACAATGTTCTTTCATCAATTACTACGTTAATATTTGCTTCAGATTTCAATCTTTACATTTTCCTTTCAAAAATTCAAATTCCAACTTCATTTCAAAACTTATTCTTTGCTCGAATAAAATCATTAATATATTTTTTTAATCAATTTATTGACCAATCGTATTTTATTTAATTCTCTATCCTAAGTCAAGTTCATTTAGGTGTTTATCATTTTAACCCGATTACATTTCCAATTCACAAACCAAAACTTTGCAAAGGGAACTTGCAGTGTGATAACTGTGATGGTGTCAAAGTAAATAAACAAGCAATAGCAAACCTCCATAACAATCCAATAAAATAATTTAATAATCCCGAGATAATCGTATTAATTCGCATTGTTATTTGTGCAAATTAATATAATTATTTCTAGAATCACACTATCATTTCATGTAGATTAAAGATTATTACACTATTACTTATGCGGTTCTACACTTGACATCAATCATTCAGTTTCATATTACATCAACCTATACAATCATACATTCAATGGTTCAAGGTGTAATTAACCAATTCTGCATGTCAATTTTTTTATCTAACATTTAAAGGTCGTATTACACAAATTTAACTAAGCAAATTCAACACATATGTCAATTCAAAATTTTAACTATCCTGCGTCAAACTCAATTTCATAATATTTATGACTTATTCATTACAATTTAGCATCCAATATAAACAACAATCAATCAATCAATTGTCAACCAAACTGGATTTATTATTGCATACATAACAGATAACGGTGTCAGATGTTAAAGGTGAACTAATACATAAATAATAGTGCAATAAATAACAGTGGCATATTTCAATTGTTGTTTCAATTGAAATCAAATTTAATACATAAAAGAACATTAATCATGAGTGATTGCTCACCTTTCGAGGTTAGAGATGAACGAGACTGATATGTGTTACGAATCCAAACACGAGATCCAAAGCAAAGTTTGATAGATACAGTTTCAACAGATAAACTGAAAGAAAAAGATTTGATGAAATCAAATCAGAACTGGTTCGATGATGATAAATAGTATAAGAGATCTTGCTTATAACTATATACGTATACTTTATATAAATAAACTAATATAAATCATGGGCTACTTTACAATACTGACAATGTAAGCTTCCAGACCATACATTTCTCATATAACCCGATACACACACACACACACACACACACACAACTCAAGCGTTGGACAAAATATGTAAAACGCATATATGCAGACAATAAGTATAACAGATCATAGTAGCTATGTTATAATAAACTAACGTCTTTTTATATATGTGCTTCAAAAGCAGCAGCTACTTTACTATAATATAAATATTACTTATATTACATTTTTTTTTCCGCCGAAAGTGGTCAACAAGGCAATCATAAAAATAAAAACATTATATATTTATAAATACTAATATACAAACTAACTGCAACATACAATTTGGTAAACTCACAAGTATATCACAAGCGATCAAAACTCCTGCCTAACGTGTAAACCCAATATATGTATATACTCATAAATTTCGAGAATATACAACTTTGTTTGTGACGACCCGGAAATTTTAACGAATTAAATTGGAATAATTAATCGATTTTAAAATTATCTGAAAGTTAATTTAAAACTTGAAAACAAGATATCAATGTTTACTTGATAATTAAATCATTGAATTATATGTTTTAAATATTGAATTTAATAAATGAAAATTGGGTAAAATGCTGAATCTGAAATTTTTAAGCCTGTTTTAATAATTTGAAGGCTTATAAAATTTATAATGATGATACTGAAGATAATAGAATGGTTAAAATTTAATATAAAGGTGATCTGTTCAGTTTTAATAATATATCGTTTAAATTGAATCTTAAAAATAGCCTTCCGAGGCACAGTTTCGGAATTCGACGAAACCAGTTCCATTGGATCCGTAATAGTTAGTTATTATCGGATTTCAATTTTCGTAGCGTTTGGAGTTACCGTTTGTCCGAACTGATGAGAAACGTGTTGAATTAAAATCGGAAAATTTATATAAGATTAAATAAAGAGTTAAATATAAATTACCAAAGATTTTTTTTTAACTGTACAAGATATTTTTGTAAGTCACAATCGTGCGCGGGAAGCCATTTCCAAGCTATATACATCTTTGTCTTCCTCAAGCTTCCGGAGGGTAATCGAATTCGAGAAAAAGAACAAAAAATGATGAATGACCGATACGTCGGTAAATTTCCATCGTCTCGTATGATAAACGAAATCACATAAAGGGCCAAACCCCTCTTCTTCCAAATCAAAATCAAGCTCCCCGTTCTCTCTCTTCGAACGATTTCCAGTTCTCGAAAAAAAAAGGGTGAACGAGCGATGCTCGAAGTCGTGAGGCAGAGGGGTTCAAGGTCAAAGTTATTTGATTTCGTTCCGATTAGAGGGAAGACGCAATCGATTTGGGGGTACGGCGCGAGTTAGGGCATGGGTGTCGCTGTCTTTGGTTTCGATCGTGAGTTCTGGGAAGGGGCCTCGCGTGGGTGCTGTGGCGTCTCGCTGGTGAACGCGGCAGAGGTGGTGACGCGTTCGATTTTAGGATGAGGATTGCCGTGCTTTGAATTTGAGGGTAGTGGGTTCGATCGTCTTCGGTTGAGTAGTTGACTGATTGGGTGACAGTGAAGGGACGTGGTGTGGTTTTGTCGTTGTCAGGTGGAAGAGATTGTTACAGTAAGGTTTGAAAACTGGGGAGGAGCAAGGCGTAATGGAAATGGATTGCTTATGAAAACCAAAGGTGAGTTTTCCCAAAAATTTTAAATATGAGACTGTTGTACAGGTTTAAAAAATTTCAGTAGAATCAAGTTTAAAACTTCTTAAACCCTTCATTTAGATTATGATGTTGTTTAATATTTATTAATCTAAGTTGTATGTTTTATTTAGAATAAGCAGGTAGATTCTTTAGTCCAATTTGAAATTTAATAAATAGTGTGTTTAAGGAGAAATTAAGGAAATAAAATGTTATCTTAAGTTAAATTATAGATTAATGATGATAAAATTCCAGGTTTATATAATAAGATTTTAAAATGATATAATTAATTGACTTAAATTTTAATTCATTTAGGTTTGAATGATTAAGATTTTGTGATAAAAACAGTTAAGCAATTAAAGATAAACAAATCAATTTATGGTAAAGAGTTAATGAATTTTAGTTGGTTAAGTGTTATAAGTTCATTTAATTTAGACTAATTAATTTGTAAGTAAAGATTAATTATTATAAGTAACTAGAGGAATAGTTACTTAAAAGATAATCACTTAATGGAAGTAAGTGAAGGATTAACTTGTTCAGGTTTAAATAAATCTAATTAGTTAGTTGTTAAAGGATAAAATTAATAATAGCAATGGGATAATTACTTGATAAAAATAATTAAGTTAAATTACTTAAGAAAGTAATTAAGAATTAATAAGTGATAAATGAAAGTACAATCGATTTGTGTTATTTTAAGGCAAATTACATAAGGAACCTAGGGAGGAAGTTCGAAAATGATTAATTGGTAGTTGTATCCTGAATAAGCAGGGTTAATGTGGATAAAGTAATCAATTTAATTTATATTAAATTAATTAGAAATGGAATGATGGATAAATTTTGCTTATTGATGAACAAAGATATTGAATGTCTTGGATTATTTGATAATGCTGGTATGTGGTTTAATATGCTATGTTTGGATTGAACTGCTTAGCATGGATTGTCTATTTGTGATAAATTCCGAGTTGATACTAAAATAGTTTAAGCTTAAACGGTTTGTTTCTAAGATGATATTGAATTCGGGAAGATCGGAAGTTGGGTATTTGGGGAAATACCCGAAAACTACTACGGATTAAAAATAAATAAATTGATGTGTGAAATAAATAGGCTGAAATAAAACGATTTAAGTAAATTGGAATATTTTATTCTAATTTTGGTACCTAGAAATTTATATGTGAAATAAGCATTGTCTATAGCAAATTATGAATTGGTTAAATTAATATAAGTTACCCGGGTTTATCTAAGTTGTTTGCTTTGATATTCCTTATTAGATGGGTTTACTCACGCTGGTTTCCAGCCTGACCCGGGTGTTACTTTGGTGTAATGCTCGGGTCAGGCCGAGTATTACAGATTTTCAGGTAGGTACGTTTGGAGCTCAGGAGGCGAGCTGGATGGCAAGTACGTACGGAGTATTTCCGCTGCAGTATATTATTGTGTATCTGGGACATGATTTATATGTCTAGTGTCTGTATATATATGTGAAACTCTGATGTATATTAAATATAATCAACAAATATAGTATTCTTTTGTAAACTATTATTTATTATTATATTTTATCCGCTGCGAATGTGAGTTGTTGATGTTTCTTTTCTTCTTCTTCTTCTATCTCTTTCTTCTTTTTCATAACTATCTGGAATTTTCGGGTTAGAAAATTTCGGGTCGTTACATTGTTCAACTACAATATTTTAATATAATGTAGATATATGAAATATTTATACTTAAAATCGACTAGCATGCCAACCCATTTTTTTCTTTTAAAAAAAATCCAACCACAAAAAAAAATGCTGTAAATATAAACAATATGTATAAACTGTAACTTCAAATATAACAACCTGTATATATACTCACTTTGAAATCAATAAAGGTTTTTATAAATTTTTATAACATAATATACTATATCATTAACATGTTATAAAAAAAATACATATATAACTGAACAAATTTGTCACGACAGTTGCTAAATTATAGAGAAGGTTGACATATATACTATACTATATGTATGGATGTGAACATTTACTCTATCATAAAATAAAGTGTAACTGATATCTTGTAACACGCACTAACAGATTCATATATAAGTTACTTTGAAATCAATTATTACGGTATATATAAAGATATGACATGACAGCCCTTATGTTTAACCTGGAAATACATATGTATTATAAATATCCAATTTGTACATAAACGTGCTATTAAATTATTCTTGCTTATACAACTTACTATATATATACACGTATGTTGTAAAAAGAAATATAAAATATCAACAGAACTGGAAAGATAGCTTTATAGTTTCACACATTAGAAAGTAATGTCACAAAAGAAACACAACAACCTATGCATATGTACATAGATACTATAGTTTATGCATAATTTAAAAAATCCTTTATATATACCACTATTATAATATATACACTTACATATATCAAGCGCCGAGCAAAAGGAGGAGGCCATGTCGGCACTTTGGGAAGGGAAATGGCTCCGTGAGTGGGAGACAGAGGCGGTGATAAGCTTCGACGAGAGTTTCTCAGCAAGGTCGAAGGCCACGGAGGTGGTTGGGCGAGACTTGCATGGTGATCTCGGCTGCTATTAGTTCGGCCAAGGAGAGAGGGCAGAGACGCAGGTGATGACGTGGCAAGGCCGAGGAGGTCTTGGTCGATGTGTCAGGGAGAGGGTGAACGCAGCTTCACTCAGCTTGGAGCAAGTGGAGGATGTGGCTTACTGCTCGGCCATAGGGAAGGACAGTGGAGGTGGAGGAGGCGGTGGTTGGTGATTTCGGTGGTCCGTGTAGTGGAACAGTGAGGGGTGAAGGCTGGAGCTCGGTGTTTGGAGAGGCCATGTGCTCTTGGCTTTAATGGTGGATGAGGAGTGGTGAATGAAGAAGGTATGCATGGGAGAGGGTGAGCAAAGCAAGTTTTGAAAAAAAATCAATGTGAAAGTGGTTGTCACATTATAATCTGAATGAATGTTGGAATAGTATCAAAAATGTGAAACGTCAGAGCATAATATGAAAAGAGTCATTATAAAAGAGACTTTGTATTGAAAAGGGAACGAAAGTGGAAAAATGAACTTATAAATGCAAATGGGAGCAAACGGTTACTAAGCAATAAATTTTTTTGTTGTTTGGACAGCGCACCTGAAGTTTGAAAGGAAATAGCAACAAAAGGTCACGGATACGGTACCGATACGGTATAACGTTTGCAGATTTTACTGTCCCCCGTACGTCAAAACACACATACGAATATACCACGGAGATCAGCACGACGAAACGATCGAAACGGTATAGGGATATCAGTGGTATGATCGAATTATAAAATTTCGAAATTCTATCCTACGGAAAATGCATAAAAATCGCAGAAAAATAAGATCGACGGAGCCAACGATGTCCGAATTTGGAAAAACGACAAACTGACAACTTGCTCAAAAGATGTTTTAGAATTTTTCTATGTAAAAATATTTTGTTTTGAAAACATTTTATTTTCATCGCTCTTTAACTGGTTAAATTGAAGTAAATTTACGCATGAAATAAACTTTCATAATTTCGGACGAAAATTTACCGATTGCTATGTTTAACTAGACATATTCCCAATATCAAATATATATTTCAAAATTTTATCGTTTAAAATTCCAAAAATTCAATTAGTAACGTTATTAAAACCGGTTAAATTTACGGGTCGTTACATTCTCCCCCACTCAAAACTTTTCGTCCCCGAAAAAGAAAGAAGTAAGAGAATAGAAGCAATCAAAAGAGAATAAACTTGAATTACATTATAAACAATTAATTTAATATAAAATTCAATTTAAACTATTTTATATTCAACAATTGACTATTTGAACTTAAGGAATTTCATTAAACTGGTTTATTTTCAATTTATCATTGTTCATTTCAAAATTTATTTCAAACAACAATTTTATTTTATTAATCCATTTATTATTCAACTAACATAGTACTCTTTTTATCTCTAATAATCATTTATAATCAGCTTTAAGTGTATACATTAATTTTAACACTCAAATTTATTTATAAAGACATTTTATTGTATATTATCCAATTTTCTAAATTAACACTTTCAAAGATCATACATTTGAATAGTCATTTATTATAATCATACTTTATTCGACAAATTTAATTCATTTTATCTCCAAATTATTATTAAATTTATTCCACTTATTATACCTTATCATATATATTAAGTATATTTACACTTATTATAACTACTCAATTTAATTTAAAAATTCCTTCGATATCATTTTCTACTGTATAATATTCAATTACATAATTAACTTTTGAAAATTTAGGTAAGTTATATATAATGCAATTGAGTACTATCCAAATAAAATTTTACAATTCAATTATCTCAAGTTAAGTATCTAGTCAAAAATTTTGGCTTCATTGAAAATCATTCGTAAATAATAATAAAAATTAAGAATTAATTTCCGATTAATCTCAACCATTTTATAACTAAAATAAATAAATATACATAATATCAAATCAATTCAAAATCTCCAATATATATTAATAATCGAGTCATGTTTAGAAATTCAAATCAATTTATTTATTTTTTTTCCAAACCAAAAGTGTAGCAGGGCTACAGAATAGTCCCTCCACTTCGAAAGCCGAAAATGAACGTCGATGATGCGGCCGTCATCACCGAAATTATTTTCCAACGACAAAGAGAAGAGCACTGATTTAATCATTTAAAATTCTTTGAAAATGGTTTCTATTTGAAAATACTTTAAATAATATACGGTTTAAAACCTTTAAAACCAAAGTTCGAAACCACTGGAAATTAAATTCTCAAATTCTAGTTTAAATTTACTTCAAATTCCAAATCAAATTATAACTAAGTTTTACAAATTCATTTATTTATATTATGAAATAGTCAATGATTTATAAAACAGTAAATAAGAATTAAATATTATCATTTCGGACAACAAATTCATTAACAATTTAATTTCAGAAAAATTATATTTATATAATATAATCAGTTAAAATTATCTTTTATCAAATTTGAAACAATATTGTGTCAGTTTGCTCTGCTCAAGTGTTTTAGAAATTCTATCGATAGCGTTGATCAGACGAATCGATCGAAAATCCAAATCAACTTCAACAACTCAACAACACAATATATATTAAAACATTTTTAACGTTAATTTACAAATACACTTCCTCGCTCGACGATACAAGAATGGATTTCAAAACAAGGATAGAGATTCAAATTTGATGGACTCAAATTAAAGAGAAATTTGATTCGATAGTAAGTTCGAACAGAAGATGAGATAATTCAATTAACATAATCGGGAGATGGATAAACTTATTTATTTCACGGGCAACCTTAACCAGGTCGACCGTAACTTCGAGAATAAGATCGATGCGGAATTTTTTTTGAGACAAATCGACATTCGATCACCAGAAATAGAATTCCAGTATAACAGGAGATATATAGCATCGTAAACCGAGGATACAGATATCTCCGGTAAATCAATGCTCTATTGTAAAAGAGTTTCACCCATTAAATAATTCGAAGATTGGTGAGATCGCCGATTCATTGTAAGAGTCATTCGAAGTGGAGTTATGGGATGCTCCAGGATTGAAAGAAGATGAATAGTGAGGGACAAGAATGCATTTCGAAACCGTGTGAACGTTCCAAAATTCAAAGGAATTGAGTCAAAATGAAGAGATTGAAACTCGAATGATAGTGATTCTGTAAATACATTTACCATATATACTAAGTTCTGCCTAGAGCTACCAAAATCTCTGATACCAACTGTAACGACCCGCTAATTTAAACTATTCGCATCCGCACATGTCGGACTAGAATAATTCAAAATACCGAATTGTTAATTTAAATTTGGCAAAACTCAGATATACAGTAAATAAATAATCACAGAATCACAGACACAGAGTAATAATATGCAGCGGAAGTAAAAGAGATAGTAGTTCATGAAGCTATTATATAAATATATAAGATACATCAGAGTTAAATAAGTTACAACAGAAGTCTCGAATACAACAGTCAAATATAAGAATCAGAATACATCACTGAAATCATCGAATATCTGAAAGCTGATTAGATAGCTGGATCTCCAGGCGAAGCTCCAACTCCAAAGGTGAGTCTCGAAAGCTGATCAACCACTTAGTCTGACCCGAGCGTAAAGCAAAACACAAACACTCGAGTCAGGATTATCATTCTTATATCAATAAATCCAACTCAAGTGAAATAGCAATCAAAATACAAGTAACTTAAAGGATGTTGGAATAACCATCCTTTAAGGATCCGTTAAACTATCTACTATGTAGTAGTATACGCTAAATAGATAATGTCTATCAGTCACATAAAATATCAAAATAGTGTTAAAGCGTTACCATTATCCCCCTTAACACATTTTTATAAGCATCATAGTCTATACAGCACTGTAAACTCCACCGTAAACTAGTGGGATATCAGGGAGTACTCCATAGGTATAACACAAAACAAATTCGTAGTGGTCGCGTATATCGAGATACAAGTATGACAAGGCACATGAGGCAATATCCAAGGTAGTGAAACTACCGTTCGTCTAATCCGGACTGGTGAGAACGCATCGCCGCAGCAATCGCAACACCGCGAAACAACACTCCTGAAAAGTACGAGGGTGCACCAATCGATAACAAGTAATAAGTAGTAGTTACGAAGAAGTGTGTTCGCTCGAGGTGGCTAACCCCATTTTTGGCTTCATTGAAAATCATTCGTAAATAATAATAAAAATTAAGAATTAATTTCCGATTAATCTCAACCATTTTATAACTAAAATAAATAAATATACATAATATCAAATCAATTCAAAATCTCCAATATATATTAATAATCGAGTCATGTTTAGAAATTCAAATCAATTTATTTATTTTTTTTCCAAACCAAAAGTGTAGCAGGGCTACAGAATAGTCTCTCCACTTCGAAAGCCGAAAATGAACGTCGATGATGCGGCCGTCATCACCGAAATTATTTTCCAACGACAAAGAGAAGAGCACTGATTTAATCATTTAAAATTCTTTGAAAATGGTTTCTATTTGAAAATACTTTAAATAATATACGGTTTAAAACCTTTAAAACCAAAGTTCGAAACCACTGGAAATTAAATTCTCAAATTCTAGTTTAAATTTACTTCAAATTCCAAATCAAATTATAACTAAGTTTTACAAATTCATTTATTTATATTATGAAATAGTCAATGATTTATAAAACAGTAAATAAGAATTAAATATTATCATTTCGGACAACAAATTCATTAACAATTTAATTTCAGAAAAATTATATTTATATAATATAATCAGTTAAAATTATCTTTTATCAAATTTGAAACAATATTGTGTCAGTTTGCTCTGCTCAAGTGTTTTAGAAATTCTATCGATAGCGTTGATCAGACGAATCGATCGAAAATCCAAATCAACTTCAACAACTCAACAACACAATATATATTAAAACATTTTTGACGTTAATTTACAAATACACTTCCTCGCTCGACGATACAAGAATGGATTTCAAAACAAGGATAGAGATTCAAATTTGATGGACTCAAATTAAAGAGAAATTTGATTCGATAGTAAGTTCGAACAGAAGATGAGATAATTCAATTAACATAATCGGGAGATGGATAAACTTATTTATTTCACGGGCAACCTTAACCAGGTCGACCGTAACTTCGAGAATAAGATCGATGCGGATTTTTTTTTGAGACAAATCGACATTCGATCACCAGAAATAGAATTCCAGTATAACAGGAGATATATAGCATCGTAAACCGAGGATACAGATATCTCCGGTAAATCAATGCTCTATTGTAAAAGAGTTTCACCCATTAAATAATTCGAAGATTGGTGAGATCGCCGATTCATTGTAAGAGTCATTCGAAGTGGAGTTATGGGATGCTCCAGGATTGAAAGAAGATGAATAGTGAGGGACAAGAATGCATTTCGAAACCGTGTGAACGTTCCAAAATTCAAAGGAATTGAGTCAAAATGAAGAGATTGAAACTCGAATGATAGTGATTCTGTAAATACATTTACCATATATACTAAGTTCTGCCTAGAGCTACTAAAATCTCTGATACCAACTGTAACGACCCGCTAATTTAAACTATTCGCATCCGCACATGTCGGACTAGAATAATTCAAAATACCGAATTGTTAATTTAAATTTGGCAAAACTCAGATATACAGTAAATAAATAATCACAGAATCACAGACACAGAGTAATAATATGCAGCGGAAGTAAAAGAGATAGTAGTTCATGAAGCTATTATATAAATATATAAGATACATCAGAGTTAAATAAGTTACAACAGAAGTCTCGAATACAACAGTCAAATATAAGAATCAGAATACATCACTGAAATCATCGAATATCTGAAAGCTGATTAGATAGCTGGATCTCCAGGCGAAGCTCCAACTCCAAAGGTGAGTCTCGAAAGCTGATCAACCACTTAGTCTGACCCGAGCGTAAAGCAAAACACAAACACTCGAGTCAGGATTATCATTCTTATATCAATAAATCCAACTCAAGTGAAATAGCAATCAAAATACAAGTAACTTAAAGGATGTTGGAATAACCATCCTTTAAGGATCCGTTAAACTATCTACTATGTAGTAGTATACGCTAAATAGATAATGTCTATCAGTCACATAAAATATCAAAATAGTGTTAAAGCGTTACCATTATCCCCCTTAACACATTTTTATAAGCATCATAGTCTATACAGCACTGTAAACTCCACCGTAAACTAGTGGGATATCAGGGAGTACTCCATAGGTATAACACAAAACAAATTCGTAGTGGTCGCGTATATCGGGATACAAGTATGACAAGGCACATGAGGCAATATCCAAGGTAGTGAAACTACCGTTCGCCTGATCCGGACTGGTGAGAACGCATCGCCGCAGCAATCGCAACACCGCGAAACAACACTCCTGAAAAGTACGAGGGTGCACCAATCGATTACAAGTAATAAGTAGTAGTTACGAAGAAGTGTGTTCGCTCGAGGTGGCTAACCCCATTTGGCTCGGCACGGCTCCTGATTTTAGTCATTTCCAATTTGACACAAGTGTCAAGGCTATCCATTATCGTTCTCTTTCTTCAGTCATCGCGTACATCATTCCAACCACTTCATTCTGGATCATCACTCCGCGTATAATTATTAAAGTGGTTTTCGGTTTAGATAGAGAGTATATCCATAACCGATTCCGGTTTCTTTAATAACTTTTGTACTTATTTCACCGATTGGTCGTTTAATATATTTCAAAACAATCAATTTCAAATTCAATTCATAAACCAACATTTCATTTGTCTTTCTAAATCAATTTTCAAAATTTACATTTCAAAACTTTCAAATTACCATTTCAAAATCTTATAATTCAATCTCAATTTTTATTTAAACAATTCAAATATTGATTCAAGTTCGTATATAAGTTTCATTCCGAAAACATTTAAATTAATTCAATTTAACATTCAAATCAGTTTAAATTCATTTATCGATTTCATTCAATATTCGTTAAGTTAATTTATCATTCAAAACAATTTATTAAATTTTCAATCCATTGAATCCATTACTTACGTTCATCCTCATTACATCAAAGCTTCAAATTTAACTAAATTAGATTCGTCGAAATCAAATTCTCAAAATTATAAGTCTTACATTAATTTCAATAAATCACATTTTATTTCTTGTTAAAGAAATTCGATTTCACTTATTCATTAAATTAGTTACAAATTCCAACTCGATTAATACAGAAACTAAATTTCACATATTCAAGAAGTTCCATTTCACTTGTTAACTTACTTAAATAATTTTTCAAAACTTAATACATAAAGAAACCCAATTTCATTTATTAATGAAGATCAAAATTCACTTATTCAAAAGTTCAATTTCTCTTATCAAAGAATTCAATTTTTATTCAATTATCAAATAATTAAATCTTATTCAATTAGTAAATAATTTCAATCTTAATTATTAATAAATTCAAAACTTAATAATTACAAACTTGATTATGAATTCAAACTTAATTATTAAATCATTTTCACTTAATTATGAATTCAAACTTAATCATCAAATCATTTCAACTTAATTATAAATTCAACTTAATAATTTCAAACTTAATTATAATTTCAAACTTAATTATACCTTCAAATTTATTTATTAAATGATTTCAAACTTAATAATTTCAAAACTCAATTATTAATAATTCCAAATTATTTATTAATAATTCCAAATTTAATTATTAATAATTAAATTCCAAACAACGTTCTTTCATCAAATACTACGTTAATATTTGCTTCAAATTTCAATCTTTACATTTTCCTTTCAAAAATTCAAATTCCAACTTCATTTCAAAACTTATTCTTTGCTCGAATAAAATCATTAATTTTTTTAATCAATTTATTGACCAATCGGATTTTATTTAATTCTCTATCCTAAGTCAAGTTCATTTGGGTATTTATCATTTCAACCCGATTCCATTTCCAATTCACAAACCAAAAAAAGGCAAAGGGAACTTGCAGTGTAATAACTGTGATGGTGTCAAAGTAAATAAACAAGCAATAGCAAACCACCATAACAATCCAATAAATTAATTTAATAATCCCGAAATAATCGTATTAATTCGCATTGTTATTTGTGCAAATTAATATAATTATTTCTAGAATCTACATTATCATTTCATGTAGATTAAAGATTATTACACTATTATTTATGCGGTTCTACACTTGACATCAATCATTCAATTTCATATTACATCAACCTATACAATCATACATTCAATGGTTCAAGGTGTAATTAACCAATTCTACATGTCAATTTTTTTATCTAACATTTAAAGGTCATATTACACAAATTTAACTAAGCAAATTCAACACATATGTCAATTCAAAATTTTAACTATCCTGCGTCAAATTCAATTTCATAATATTTATGACTTATTCATTACAATTTAGCATCCAATATAAACAACAATCAATCAATCAATTGTCAACCAAACTGAATTTATTATTGCATACATAACAGATAACGGTGTCAGATGTTAATGGTGAACTGATACATAAATAATAGTGCAATAAATAACAGTGGCATATTTCAATTGTCGTTTCAATTGAAATCAAATTTAATAAATAAAAGAACATTAATCGTGAGTGATTGCTCACCTTTCGAGGTTAGAGATGAACGAGACTGATAGGTGTTACGAATCCAAACACGAGATCCAAAGCAAAGTTTGATAGATACAGATTCAACGGATAAACTGAAAGATAAAGATTTGATGAAATCAAATCAGAACTGGTTCGATGATGATAAATAGTATAAGAGATCTTGCTTATAACTATATACATATACTTTATATAAATAAACTAATATAAATCATGGGCTACTTTACAATACTGACAATGTAAGCTTCCAGACCATACATTTCTCATATAACCCCATACACACACACACACACACACACACACACACACACAACTCAAGCGTTGGACAAAATATGTAAAACGCATATATGCAGACAATAAGTATAACAGATCATAGTAGCTATGTTATAATAAACTAACGTCTTTTTATATATGTGCTTCAAAAGCAGCAGCTACTTTACTATAATATAAATATTACTTATATTACATTTTTTTTTCCGCCGAAAGTGGTCAACAAGGCAATCATAAAAATAAAAACATTATATATTTATAAATACTAATATACAAACTAACTGCAATATACAATTTGGTAAACTCACAAGTATATCACAGGCGATCAAAACTCCTGCCTAACTTGTAAACCCAATATATGTATATATTCATAAATTTCGAGAATATACAGCTTTGTTCTACTACAATATTTTAATATAACGTACATATATGAAATATTTATACTTAAAATCGACTAGCATGCCAACCCATTTTTTTCTTTTAAAAAAATCCAACCACAAAAAAAAATGCTGTAAATATAAACAATATGTATAATCTGTAACTTCAAATATAACAACCTGTATATATACACACTTTGAAATCAATAAAGGTTTTTATAAATTTTTATAACATAATATACTATATCATTAACATGTCATAAAAAAAATACATATATAACTGAACAAATTTGTCACGAGAGTTGCTAAATTATAGAGAAGGTAGACATATATACTATACTATATATATGGATGTGAACATTTACTCTATCATTAAATAAAGTGTAACTGATATCTTGTAACACGCACTAACAGATTCATATATAAGTTACTTTGAAATCAATTATTACGGTATATATAAAGATATGACATGACAGCCCTTATGTTTAACCTGGAAAAACATATGTATTATAAATATTCAATTTGTACATAAACGTGCTATTAAATTATTCTTGCTTACACAACTTACTATATATATACACGTATGTTGTAAAAAGAAATATAAAATATCAACAGAACTAGAAAGATAGCTTTATAGTTTCACACATTAGAAAGTAATGTCACAAAAGAAACACAACAACCTATGCATATGTACATAGATACTATAGTTTATACATAATTTAAAAAAATCCTTTATATATACCACTATTATAATATATACACTTACATATATCAAGCGCCGAGCAAAAGGAGGAGGCCATGTCAGCACTTTGGGAAGGGAAATGGCTCCGTGAGTGGGAGACAGAGGCGGTGATAAGCTTCGACGAGAGTTTCTCAGCAAGGTCGAAGGCCACGGAGGTGGTTGGGCGAGACTTGCATGGTGATCTCGGCTGCTATTAGTTCGGCCAAGGAGAGAGGGCAGAGACGCAGGTGATGACGTGGCAAGGCCGAGGAGGTCTTGGTCGATGTGTCAGGGAGAGGGTGAACGCGGCTTCACTCAGCCTGGAGCAAGTGGAGGATGTGGCTTACTGCTCGGCCATAGAGAAGGGCAGTGGAGGTGGAGGAGGCGGTGGTTGGTGATTTCGGTGGTCCGTGTAGTGGAACAGCGAGGGGTGAAGGCTGGAGCTCGGTGTTTGGAGAGGCCATGTGCTCTTGGCTTTAATGGTGGATGAGGAGTGGTGAATGAAGAAGGTATGCATGGGAGAGGGTGAGCACAGCAAGTTTTAAAAAAAAATCAATGTGAAAGAGGTTGTCACATTATAATCTGAATGAATGTTGGAATAGTATCAAAAATGTGAAACGTCATAGCATAATATGAAAAGAGTCATTATAAAAGAGACTTTGCATTGGAAAGGGAACGAAAGTGGAAAAATGAACTTATAAATGCAAATGGGAGCAAACGGTTACTAAGTAATAAATTTTTTTGTTGTTTGGACAGCGCACCTGAAGTTTGAAAGGCAATAACAACAAAAGGTCACGGATACGGTACCGATACGGTATAACGTTTACAGATTTTACCGTCCCCCGTACGTCAAAACACACATACGAATATATCACGGAGATCAGCACGACGAAACGATCGAAACTGTATACAGATATCAGTGGTATGATCGAATTATAAAATTTCGAAATTCTATACTGCGGAAAATGCATAAAAATCGCAGAAAAATAAGATCGACGGAGCCAAGGATGTCCGAATTTGAAAAAACGACAAACTGACGACTTGCTCAAAAGATATTTTAGAATTTTTCTATGTAAAAATATTTTGGTTTTGAAAACGTTTTATTTTCATCGCTTTTTAACTGATTAAATTGAAGTAAATTTACGCATGAAATAAACTTTCATAATTAGGACGAAAATTTACCGGTTGCTATGTTTAACTAGACATATTCCCAATATCAAATTTATATTTCAAAATTTTATCGTTTAAAATTCCAAAAA
The DNA here is from genome assembly GCA_030765085.1 of Allium cepa. Lineage (NCBI taxonomy): Eukaryota > Viridiplantae > Streptophyta > Magnoliopsida > Asparagales > Amaryllidaceae > Allium > Allium cepa. The sequence goes on from CM060943.1 coordinate 721,659,265, forward strand.
TTTAATTAGTGACGTTATTAAAACCGGTTAAATTTACGGGTCGTTACATTCTCCCCCACTCAAAACTTTTCGTCCCCGAAAAAGAAGGAAGTAGGAGAATAGAAGCAATCAAAAGAGAATAAACTTGAATTACATTATAAACAATTAATTTAAACCATATAAAATTCAATTTAAACTATTTTATATTCAACAATTGACTATTTGAACTTAAGGAATTTCATTAAATTGGTTTATTTTCAATTTATCACTGTTCATTTCAAAATTTATTTCAAACAACAATTTTATTTTATTAATCCATTTATTATTCAACTAACATAGTACTCTTTTTATCTCTAATAATCATTTATAATCAGCTTTAAGTGTATACATTAATTTTAACACTCAAATTTATTTATAAAGACATTTTATTGTATATTATCCAATTTTCTAAATTAACACTTTCAAAGATCATACATTTGAATAGTCATTTATTATAATCATACTTTATTCGACAAATTTAATTCATTTTATCTCCAAATTATTATTAAATTTATTCCACTTATTATATCTTATCATATATATTAAGTATATTTACACTTATTATAACTACTCAATTTAATTTAAAGATTCCTTCGATATCATTTTCTACTGTATAATATTCAATTACATAATTAACTTTTGAAAATTTAGGTAAGTTATATATAATGCAATTGAGTACTATCCAAATAAAATTTTACAATTCAATTATCTCAAGTTAAGTATCTAGTCAAAATTTTTGGCTTCATTGAAAATCATTCGTAAATAATAATAAAAATTAAGAATTAATTTCCGATTAATCTCAACCATTTTATAACTAAAATAAATAAATATACATAATATCAAATCAATTCAAAATCTCCAATATATATTAATAATCGAGTCATGTTTAGAAATTCAAATCAATTTTTTTTTTCCAAACCAAAAGTGTAGCAGGGCTACAGAATAGTCTCTCCACTTCGAAAGCCGAAAATGAACGTCGATGATGCGGCCGTCATCACCGAAATTATTTTCCAACGACAAAGAGAAGAGCACTGATTTAATCATTTAAAATTCTTTGAAAATGGTTTCTATTTGAAAATACTTTAAATAATATACGGTTTAAAACCTTTAAAACCAAAGTTCGAAACCACCGGAAATTAAATTCTTAAATTCTAGTTTAAATTTACTTCAAATTCCAAATCAAATTATAACTAAGTTTTACAAATTCATTTATTTATATTATGAAATAGTCAATGATTTATAAAACAGTAAATAAGAATTAAATATTATCATTTCGGACAACAAATTCATTAACAATTTAATTTCAGAAAAATTATATTTATATAATATAATCAGTTAAAATTATCTTTTATCAAATTTGAAACAATATTGTGTCAGTTTGCTCTGCTCAAGTGTTTTAGAAATTCTATCGATAGCGTTGATCAGACGAATCGATCGAAAATCCAAATCAACTTCAACAACTCAACAACACAATATATATTAAAACATTTTTGACGTTAATTTACAAATACACTTCCTCGCTCGACGATACAAGAATGGATTTCAAAACAAGGATAGAGATTCAAATTTGATGGACTCAAATTAAAGAGAAATTTGATTCGATAGTAAGTTCGAACAGAAGATGAGATAATTCAATTAACATAATCGGGAGATGGATAAACTTATTTATTTCACGGGCAACCTTAACCAGGTCGACCGTAACTTAGAGAATAAGATCGATGCAGAATTTTTTGAGACAAATCGACATTCGATCACCAGAAATAGAATTCCGGTATAACAGGAGATATATAGCATCGTAAACCGAGGATACAGATATCTCCGGTAAATCAATGCTCTATTGTAAAAGAGTTTCACCCATTAAATAATTTGAAGATTGGTGAGATCGCCGATTCATTGTAAGAGTCATTCGAAGTGGAGTTATGGGATGCTTCAGGATTGAAAGAAGATGAATAGTGAGGGACAAGAATGCATTTCGAAACCGTGTGAACGTTCCAAAATTCAAAGGAATTGAGTCAAAAGGAAGAGATTGAAACTCGAATGACAGTGATTCTGTAAATACATTTACCATATATACTAAGTTCTGCCTAGAGCTACCAAAAGCTCTGATACCAACTGTAACAACCCGCTAATTTAAACTATTCGCATCCGCACATGTCGGACTAGAATAATTCAAAATACCGAATTGTTAATTTAAATTTGGCAAAACTCAGATATACAGTAAATAAATAATCACAGAATCACAGACACAGAGTAATAATATGCAGCGGAAGTAAAAGAGATAGTAGTTCATGAAGCTATTATATAAATATATAAGATACATCAGAGTTAAATAAGTTACAACAGAAGTCTCGAATACAACAGTCAAATATAAGAATCAGAATACATCACTGAAATCATCGAATATCTGAAAGCTGATTAGATAGCTGGATCTCCAGGCGAAGCTCCAACTCCAAAGGTGAGTCTCGAAAGCTGATCAACCACTTAGTCTGACCCGAGCGTAAAGCAAAACACAAACACTCGAGTCAGGATTATCATTCTTATATCAATAAATCCAACTCAAGTGAAATAGCAATCAAAATACAAGTAACTTAAAGGATGTTGGAATAACCATCCTTTAAGGATCCGTTAAACTATCTACTATGTAGTAGTATACGCTAAATAGATAATGTCTATCAGTCACATAAAATATCAAAATAGTGTTAAAGCGTTACCATTATCCCCCTTAACACATTTTTATAAGCATCATAGTCTATACAGCACTGTAAACTCCACCGTAAACTAGTGGGATATCAGGGAGTACTCCATAGGTATAACACAAAACAAATTCGTAGTGGTCGCGTATATCGGGATACAAGTATGACAAGGCACATGAGGCAATACCCAAGGTAGTGAAACTACCGTTCGCCTGATCCGGACTGGTGAGAACGCATCGCCGCAGCAATCGCAACACCGCGAAACAACACTCCTGAAAAGTACGAGGGTGCACCAATCGATTACAAGTAATAAGTAGTAGTTACGAAGAAGTGTGTTCGCTCGAGGTGGCTAACCCCATTTGGCTCGGCACGGCTCCTGATTTTAGTCATTTCCAATTTGACACAAGTGTCAAGGCTATCCATTATCGTTCTCTTTCTTCAGTCATCGCGTACATCATTCCAACCACTTCATTCTGGATCATCACTCCGCGTATAATTATTAAAGTGGTTTTCGGTTTAGATAGAGAGTATATCCATAACCGATTCCGGTTTCTTTAATAACTTTTGTACTTATTTCACCGATTGGTCGTTTAATATATTTCAAAACAATCAATTTCAAATTCAATTCATAAACCAACATTTCATTTGTCTTTCTAAATCAATTTTCAAAATTTACATTTCAAAACTTTCAAATTACCATTTCAAAATCTTATAATTCAATCTCAATTTTTATTTAAACAATTCAAATATTGATTCAAGTTCGTATATAAGTTTCATTCCGAAAACATTTAAATTAATTCAATTTAACATTCAAATCAGTTTAAATTCATTTATCGATTTCATTCAATATTCGTTAAGTTAATTTATCATTCAAAACAATTTATTAAATTTTCAATCCATTGAATCCATTACTTACGTTCATCCTCATTACATCAAAGCTTCAAATTTAACTAAATTAGATTCGTCGAAACCAAATTCTCAAAATTATAAGTCTTATATTAATTTCAATAAATCACATTTTATTTCTTGTTAAAGAAATTCGATTTCACTTATTCATTAAATTAGTTACAAATTCCAACTCGATTAATACAGAAACTAAATTTCACATATTCAAGAAGTTCCATTTCACTTGTTAACTTACTTAAATAATTTTTCAAAACTTAATACATAAAGAAACCCAATTTCATTTATTAATGAAGATCAAAATTCACTTATTCAAAAGTTCAATTTCTCTTATCAAAGAATTCAATTTTTATTCAATTATCAAATAATTAAATCTTATTCAATTAGTAAATAATTTCAATCTTAATTATTAATAATTTCAAAAATTAATAATTACAAACTTGATTATGAATTCAAACTTAATTATTAAATCATTTTCACTTAATTATGAATTCAAACTTAATCATCAAATCATTTCAACTTATTTATAAATTCAACTTAATAATTTCAAACTTAATTATAATTTCAAACTTAATTATACCTTCAAATTTATTTATTAAATGATTTCAAACTTAATAATTTCAAAACTCAATTATTAATAATTCCAAATTATTTATTAATAATTAAATTCCAAACAACGTTCTTTCATCAAATACTACGTTAATATTTGCTTCAAATTTCAATCTTTACATTTTCCTTTCAAAAATTCAAATTCCAACTTCATTTCAAAACTTATTCTTTGCTCGAATAAAATCATTAATTTTTTTTAATCAATTTATTGACCAATCGGATTTTATTTAATTCTCTACCCTAAGTCAAGTTCATTTGGGTATTTATCATTTCAACCCGATTCCATTTCCAATTCACAAACCAAAAAAAGGCAAAGGGAACTTGCAGTGTAATAACTGTGAGGGTGTCAAAGTAAATAAACAAGCAATAGCAAACCTCCATAACAATCCAATAAATTAATTTAATAATCTCGAAATAATCGTATTAATTCGCATTGTTATTTGTGCAAATTAATATAATTATTTCTAGAATCTACACTATCATTTCATGTAGATTAAAGATTATTACACTATTATTTATGCGGTTCTACACTTGACATCAATCATTCAATTTCATATTACATCAACCTATACAATCATACATTCAATGGTTCAAGGTGTAATTAACCAATTCTACATGTCAATTTTTTTTATCTAACATTTAAAGATCATATTACACAAATTTAACTAAGCAAATTCAACACATATGTCAATTCAAAATTTTAACTATCCTGCGCCAAATTCAATTTCATAATATTTATGACTTATTCATTACAATTTAGCATCCAATACAAACAACAATCAATCAATCAATTGTCAACCAAATTGAATTTATTATTGCATACATAACAGATAACGGTGTCAGATGTTAAAGGTGAACTGATACATAAATAATAGTGCAATAAATAACAGTGGCATATTTCAATTGTCGTTTCAATTGAAATCAAATTTAATAAATAAAAGAACATTAATCGTGAGTGATTTCTCACCTTTCGAGGTTAGAGATGAACGAGACTGATATGTGTTATGAACACGAGATCCAAAGCAAAGTTTGATAGATACAGATTCAACAGATAAACTGAAAGATAAAGATTTGATGAAATCAAATCAGAACTGGTTCGATGAGGATAAATAGTATAAGACATCTTGCTTATAACTATATACATATACTTTATATAAATAAACTAATATAAATCATGGGCTACTTTACAATACTGACAATGTAAGCTTCCAGACCATACATTTCTCATATAACCCCATACACACACACACACACACACACACACACACACAACTCAAGCGTTGGACAAAATATGTAAAACGCATATATGCAGACAATAAGTATAACAGATCATAGTAGCTATGTTATAATAAACTAACGTCTTTTTATATATGTGCTTCAAAAGCAGCAGCTACTTTACTATAATATAAATATTACTTATATTACATTTTTTTTCCGCCGAAAGTGGTCAACAAGGCAATCATAAAAATAAAAACATTATATATTTATAAATACTAATATACAAACTAACTGCAACATACAATTTGGTAAACTCACAAGTATATCACAGGCGATCAAAACTCCTGCCTAACGTGTAAACCCAATATATGTATATATTCATAAATTTCGAGAATATACAACTTTGTTCTACTACAATATTTTAATATAACATACATATATGAAATATTTATACTTAAAATCGACTAGCATGCCAACCCATTTTTTTCTTTTAAAAAAAATCCAACCACAAAAAAAAAGTGCTGTAAATATAAACAATATGTATAATCTGTAACTTCAAATATAACAACCTGTATATATACACACTTTGAAATCAATAAAGGTTTTTATAAATTTTTATAACATAATATACTATATCATTAACATGTGATAAAAAAAATACATATATAATTGAACAAATTTGTCACGAGAGTTGCTAAATTATAGAGAAGGTAGACATATATACTATACTATATATATGGATGTGAACATTTACTCTATCATTAAATAAAGTGTAACTGATATCTTGTAACACGCACTAACAGATTCATATATAAGTTACTTTGAAATCAATTATTACGGTATATATAAAGATATGACATGACAGCCCTTATGTTTAACCTGGAAAAACATATGTATTATAAATATTCATTTTGTACATAAACGTGCTATTAAATTATTCTTGCTTATACAACTTACTATATATATACACGTATGTTGTAAAAAGAAATATAAAATATCAACAGAACTAGAAAGATAGCTTTATAGTTTCACACATTAGAAAGTAATGTCACAAAAGAAACACAACAACCTATGCATATGTACATAGATACTATAGTTTATGCATAATTTAAAAAAATCCTTTATATATACCACTATTATAATATATACACTTACATATATCAAGCGCCGAGCAAAAGGAGGAGGCCATGTCGGCACTTTGGGAAGGGAAATGGCTCCGTGAGTGGGAGACAGAGGCGGTGATAAGCTTCGACGAGAGTTTCTCAGCAAGGTCGAAGGCCACGGAGGTGGTTGGGCGAGACTTGCATGGTGATCTCGGCTGCTATTAGTTCGGCCAAGGAGAGAGGGCAGAGACGCAGGTGATGACGTGGCAAGGCCGAGGAGGTCTTGGTCGATGTGTCAGGGAGAGGGTGAACGCGGCTTCACTCAGCCTGGAGCAAGTGGAGGATGTGGCTTACTGCTCGGCCATAGAGAAGGGCAGTGGAGGTGGAGGAGGCGGTGGTTGGTGATTTCGGTGGTCCGTGTAGTGGAACAGCGAGGGGTGAAGGCTGGAGCTCGGTGTTTGGAGAGGCCATGTGCTCTTGGCTTTAATGGTGGATGAGGAGTGGTGAATGAAGAAGGTATGCATGGGAGAGGGTAAGCATAGCAAGTTTTAAAAAAAATCAATGTGAAAGAGGTTGTCACATTATAATCTGAATGAATGTTGGAATAGTATCAAAAATGTGAAACGTCAGAGCATAATATGAAAAGAGTCATTATAAAAGAGACTTTGCATTGGAAAGGGAACGAAAGTGGAAAAATGAACTTATAAATGCAAATAGGAGCAAACGGTTACTAAGCAATAAATTTTTTTGTTGTTTGGACAGCGCACCTGAAGTTTGAAAGACAATAGCAACAAAAGGTCACGGATACGGTACCGATACGGTATAACGTTTACAGATTTTACCGTCTCTCGTACGTCAAAACACACATACGAATATACCACGGAGATCAGCACGACGAAACGATCGAAACGGTATAGAGATATCAGTGGTATGATCGAATTATAAAATTTCGAAATTCTATACTACGGAAAATGCATAAAAATCGCAGAAAAATAAGATCGACGGAGCCAAGGATGTCCGAATTTGGAAAAACGACAAACTTACGACTTGCTCAAAAGATGATTTAGAATTTTTCTATGTAAAAATATTTTGGTTTTGAAAACGTTTTATTTTCATCGCTTTTTAACTGATTAAATTGAAGTAAATTTACGCATGAAATAAACTTTCATAATTAGGACGAAAATTTACCGGTTGCTATGTTTAACTAGACATATTCCCAATATCAAATTTATATTTCAAAATTTTATCGTTTAAAATCCAAAAATTCAATTAGTAACGTTATCAAAACCGGTTAAATTTACGGGTCGTTACACATGTGGTGATATGGGACGTCATTATGTTACTCATTTAATTATTCTTTACAATTAAATGTCACTCAAATGGGGATACGCTTATGTGTTACTGACTGAGGTGGATATATTTTAGTCATATGTTGACTGATGGTTAGAGCCATGTGTCGACTAGTGGTAAGAGCTCTAATATACCATAGTTATGTATTGACTTATATAGAGCCGTGTGTGGCCTATGGCTAGAGCTATGAGTGGATGTAGGTTGGATTAATATAGCCTTCCACATTGGGTTCAACTCTCTTTATATTTCAGGAGTGTACCAGATTGGCCATTATCTACCCTGGCACCCCAATTGAAGGGTCGCGCCTCTAATCCATGACACGTTGTTTATATTATGTTAGCCTTGTGTTATTGTTGTGTGGTGCCTTTGTGCCATATAGGCCAGCATTCAGTTACCCTTGAGGGGCATATGTGTAAGTAGTTGTGGCCGAAGAGGTTATCGTTGTCTAGCCAATGGTGGATCATTTTCACGATATTGAGAAAGGGGAGATAAGGGTAATCGATGATTGTGAGAGTCGTGTCATATGGATCACATGTGGCTACTGGAGCAAGCAGACATATTTTCAATCTCCCATTTGTTTTCGGTATATGTATGTGTGGTAGTGGATTAGCATATGTGTCCATATTCTATCATGAGTTGACTATCTTAGACACCGGATGTCTAAAGTGTAGTCAATCCCCGTATATCCATACTCTTGATGTTTGATATCCTAGAGATAGCCTCTGTTATTTCGATTATGATTTGAATTGTGATAGATTATCTTTGTGGATTGTGTAATATTGGATGATTTGATGGGCTATTTTTTACTACTTATTATATGATTTTATGATATTGTATAAGGGGATTGCTGAGCGTTAGCTCGATCCACTTGATGATTTCATTTTCTATGATGATGTTTTGTTGTATGGATGATTCATGCTTTGGATACTGTACATTTGATTTCCATTGTATTGTATATGTTGGTGATGTCATTTTATACTGGGTTTTGTGATTGTTTACATCATACGATATTATAGTTTATATGAGATAACATTATTATATTATTACCCAATAAATGCCAAGGTATTTTAGCTAAAGTGGTGAATTGACCAACATCTGTGTTACTGAACTTAGAAGTGTTATACTAGGAATTGTTATATAATATTTATATGTTATGAATTTACCGTATATAGCTGGCACAAAGTTGTATATTGATTATTTGTCATATTTAATTGAGAAAGTTGACATTGGAATAATTATATCTAAACAGTATCATATATTGTATTATATTATAGTATAGTATATGTTATATGTTATCACTACGATTGACTCTATGTTCTTTATTACTGCTATATATTGTGTATTTTTCTATCCAAGAGGCACATGTGTTTATTACTCTATGCGGATATTGTATACGTATTAGTAAGTTACTTATTTGGTGTTTAAATATGTACCAAAGTTAGTTCAAGGGAGTATTCTCGTGTGTACTCCATATCGCTTCATTCTTCGTATTATCTGACAGGATCACTCTTTAATACTCTTGGATAGTATGTATATAGAGGTGGGATATCACAGACAGTATCATAGCAGGTTTAGAAGAATACATTGTATATTAGAGACTTAGAGTCCTTGTCCTTTTGGATATGATGTGAAGTTAGTATATAATAAAGATAATAAGAGTACATAAATATATTACACGATAATTACTGGGGAAATTATCTTGGATGTATTCTTATTTTGTGTGTGTGTGTATACATATATATTATTTTGCCAATGTCTATTAAGTTTAAAATAGAAATTGATTGACCTGGGGTGGCATGGTAGAAGTTGTGGTATTCTGATCCATTGGTGATTATAGTGCGTAGCGGAAATGTATGAATTACTTTCCACTGAGTATATATTGGAAGTTTGTTTATTGTTATGCATGATTAGTTACTAATTACTTGTGATGAATTTGTAAATTTTGATATGAAGTCCTTGCAGTGTCTTCAACTGTGAAATTTCCTCTAGGAACTTTTGAAATATGTATCTTATAACATGTTACTTTATGTATATAAATATAAATATTTAAGTAAATGATTATTGAGTAGTATCAAGATTAAAAAGAGATCTTTTGAGTATGAATGTCATTAATTATTGGTAATGAAGTTTGTAAAATTTTATTCCGAAATGAATACTTGATTTGGAAAGTATTTATTTACACATTCATGTGGAGTATTTATATAGTTAATGGTAATAAAAGAGAAGTATTTTGCATAAGAGAAAATATTTTGAATTTATATTATGAAATTTAGTTTAAGGTGAAGTTATTTTGATGGAAACGATTTCAGTTAGAAGTTTATGTCGAAATAGATACTATGAGAGTTATTTTGATGGTTATTTGATTTACAACTAAATATAATTGATAATAGAGTTATTAGCATTACTATAAATTTTCCTAAGGAAATTGCAAGGACGCAATTTGTTAAGGCGGAAGTCTATGACAACCCGAGTTTCAAGGGATAACTAATAAAAGATAATGATAATTATTCAATTTATAAAAATAGGTTTTGTAAATTAAGTCTGGATTATTTGGATTTATTTTGAAATATTATAATTTTATAACAAATAATTAGAGATAAAAATTAAACTGTTTTGGGAATTCAAAATTTTAGGAATTATTTAATTAATGGGCTTAGAATATAGATGTAAGATAATTAAATTTTAAATACATTAGAAAAATATGAGAAATAAAGTTTATAAATTTTATATTAATAAGTAATTACGTAAGAAATTTTGTATTGTGATTTTGTTGTATATATGAGCATAAATATATATTGTTTGATGAAACTAAAGAAATGGGAAAGGGAGAAAAATATGTACATTTACTTACTTGCTTATGTTTAGTAAAGCCCAAGCCAAGCAACCCAAGCCCAATAACTCAAACTCTAATAGAAAAATCACGTTCAATGATTTATACTCTTCAGAGACTTCGATCTGTTGATTTCTCTTTCTCATTTATAAATATATTACCAACTACTTTATTTGAAGGGACGGTCGACTTCATTCCAAAGCCTTCCCTCTCTAATAAATTAAATTAAATTCAAAAGTAAATCTATAGATCCTCAAAATCCATTTTATACTTCTCGATGCTAATATATACTTGCGGTTCTAGGCTATTAGTGGCTCAATTGCGGAATTGTTTCTCGTGTTTTGTATGTGCGTGTTTAGTCATGTGAGGAAGGAAGCGGCAGTTGTAACGACATGCCTTGTCAACCCATAGAAATCGACACTAATACATCATGGTATTCACGTGTTGAAAATTCAAGTTCCAGAAAACCAGACTTTTGGGGTGAAAGAAATAGAAGACAGAACATAATCTCAACATCCCGATGAGAACAATATGAATATACACATGATTTTTACAAATAGAAATCATCTTTATTATACACACACTGTCACAAATCAGAGTACACTAAACTATTATCCCTTGGACTGTTATAACAGCCTATCCTTGTAATTTTTAAATAGTGTAGACAAAAGTCAAGAGCCACAAAACAGTAGAAGAATAAAAGACACATGAATATGCCTTGAAGAATCCATCTCGTCTCATGAAAGCTCCAAAGCATCCAACTAAATCTGGAAAATATGCTCGGGCTGACTTGAGCATTATAGGAGAGAAAAACGAACGGACCAGTCTTGTGAAATAAGCATGGGAGCTCAAATCACAAGGAACTTTATTATAACCTACAAAACCTTTTTAAAATCAAAGGTATCTTATAAAACCATGCCACATATAAACACAGACTAGCTTTTACCTTACGATAACCAGACCATTTTTACTCTAAAATCCAGTGATATTATAATAGTGTCTAAGGTTTAAAATAAATATTGAATCATAGCCAAAATTGTTTCATTAACTAAATTCTTGCATACTAGGCAGTACAATCAAAACTATAAAGCTCGTTTGGAGAATCGATATCAACTATGAAAGGGTAAGGTTCGACTCATCGAATCCGTACACCTGTGGATAAAATGTACCGAAGGATACAACACGTTGCACCTCTACTACTCAGGATCTACCTACCCCTTACTGGGTAGTGTCGACTATGATCACACCGTGTTTGATTACCCATAATAGGTCTCGAAACATACATAAATATCGACACTAAATATGGGATGATCATACCTTAATGGAAGCGACCCACATAGCCCTACCGCACATCTCTGCCATTTTCATCTACCGACTGTAAGGTTTGAGATAATGATTTACCTTTTACATAGCAGCCCATCTTAGAATGCTAACATTGCTCTCCAGGCAGAGATGCAATACCAACATTCATCCATACAAATTGTTCCGAGATCGAACAAACATTCAATATTTACTGTCTCCAATTTTGGAATCACCCTCAGAAAGAATGGTATAGTTCCATAGCATACATCATAATCGTCCGTCACGAATGTAATTTGTTCGCAGCAGTTCGGATAAATCTAGAAACCAGTGTCTATAAATTATGCGGTAATTCCCAGCGAACTCAATTCTAGTTCTTTGGAAGTATGCAACAGGTATTCGAGTCCTCACCGAAGAACTCGAATATACACAACATACTATCTGAGTTAAAACTAGTTAAAATTTGATAGTCAGTTATTCAACTACCAAATACACACTCCATGGATTCAATTTTCCCATAGCAACCACTAAGCCTTGAAATAATCTTTCATTTATTAAATCTCTTTTCAAAATACTTATCACATATTCATATACTTATCACATTGGAAAAAGTGCATTCACAAGACATTGCGAAAGATTTCTTATTTCAAAATCATATTAAAAGAATCAAAACAAATTTTATTTAAATTAGAGATAAGGATAACCCCAAACGCTATTCCTTTGGTGTTAAGCATAGAATTAAAGTTCCACACCACCGTAATTAAGAAGGATGGTTATGAAAAACCTCATCCCAAATTCTTTTACATATTTCTTAAATAAATCCTTAATAATTCTCTTCCATTTATGAAATCTTCTTTACTTAAATTCCAAATCTATTTATAAAACACATTATAAATCTCCAAGTTTATTTATAAAACTCTTTTATAAATCTTCAAAAATTATTTATAAATCAATTACAAATACCCAAATCATTTATAAAACTCCTTTTATAGGTATCCAAAATCATTTATAAAACTCTTTCTTTTTCAAATTTTCAAGCTTTCTTTCCAATTTATAAAACTTCGTTTATAAACTTTCCTTATTTAAAAGCAAAAGCTTTTAGATAACTTTAATCAGTAAAGGTCCCTTGAGAAAAAAAATCAATTATTTAAAACACCCTTATGTAAACAAGTTAATATTTGAACATGCTTCATTTAATTATCTTTACCTCATTCTAAATAATAATTTTAGAATATCATTAATGATATATTAAATTAACTTTAAACAATATTATTATACTGATAAATTAATTTTAAAACAATAATGATATAATAATTAAATTACTCCAAACGTTATTATTACAATAACTGAAATTTCGAAACTTCTTTAATCTAATAATCATTAATTTCAAAACATTATTAATATAATAATTAGTTATTTTCAATATTACTAACAGAATTTAAATTTAACTTTAAAACAATATAAATGAAGTAATTTGTTAACTTTTAAATAATATTAATATGATAATTAATAAAACATTAAATATAATTAATTAACTTAAATCAATATAACTAAATAATTTTAATTAATAATAAAAGTAAAATTTAATAAATTAAAATAAATAATTATATTATAATTAGAAAATTTTAAACAATGATTAAATATTCTTAAAACAACTTTAAGGAATAACTTTAAAAAATCTTATTAATAACATAATTAACTTTAAATCATTATTAAAACAATTATTAATTATCTTTAAACTATTACTAATAAATAATAGTTACATTTTTAAATTATAAAAGTTATCTTTAAAGCATTACTAATAGTAACAATTACCTTAAAACAACTATTAAATCAATAATTAACTTTTCAAATTTGAAAGAGGCTTAGCGATCACAATGGTATTTTAAATAAGCTACCATATCATTCAATTTAACTTTCCATGTTAATAACTGATATTTACATAAACAATGACTATGTAAATAAATTCAATACTTAACCATCATTGATTAACGTATCACTTATTCAAAGTGGCATTTCAATTAATGACATACAATTAGATGTCCAAATCTATAAAATAGCAAAATGAGGATTTATTCTGCTAATTAGATGTCCAATAAATTAAATTAGCATAACAGTACTTCATTCCCTTAACCAAGTGACCCAATTACCCTATTCAATTTACTTTTACGGAATGCTGTTTACTTGGCCAAATAGATAACACCCATTAAGTTTATTACTTAGTGCTGATACTGTGTACGTATAAGTGAGTTACTTATTTGTTGTTTTAATAGGTACCAGTGTTAGTTTAAGGGAATATTCGCGTATATACTCCCTGTAGCCTCATTTTTCGTAATATATGATAGTGTTACTTTATAATACTATGGAATGGTATGGGTGTAGAGGTGGGATGTAATATAACAGCTTGCTAATGTAGTACATCAGCCTCTTGATTCTAGACACCTCATACACGAGTGCAACGCTTAAGGCATGCACCTACACTGCCAGATAGATAAACAATTCCTCGTCTTCCAGTGGCTTTGATAGGATGAAAGGTCCCTCTAAGTGATCTACCAGAGCCTAAAAAGCGTCTGTGCACTCTTACGTCCATGCAAAGTTCTTCTTCCCTTTCTTGATGACGTCAAGAAAGGGATACACTTACTGGTGGCCCTAGAGATGAAGCGACTCAACGCAGCAACCTTCTATTCAAACTTTGAACTTCCTTGATCGACTTCGGTGCTTCTATGTCCCTCAATGCCTGAATCTTCTCTAGATGGGCTTCTCATTCCTCTCGAGTTCACTATGAAACCCAAGAATTTCCTGGACGTGACCCCAAATGAACACTTTAGTGGATTGAGCTTCATACCATACTTGTAGAGCATAATGAACATATCTATTAAGTCATCAACAAGGCTCATCGATCGTTGTGACTTCACAAGCATATCATCTACGTAAACTTCCATTGAATGCCCGATTTTCTCCTTAAACATTGATATCACTAGCCTCTGATAAGTCGCTTTAGCATTCTTCAAACCAAAAGGCATTATAAGATAACAACACAATCCTAGATCATTATACAGCTGGTGTGTTCTTGATCCAAGATGTGCATTGGAATCTAGTTATAGCTAGCATAGGCATCCATGAATGATAACAGTTCATGTCCTACGGTTGAATCTACTAGCCGATCGATTTTCGTGAGGGGGAAGCAGTCTTTCAACCACGCCTTATTCAAATCAGAATATTCAATGCATGTCCTCCACTTTTCGTTAGACTTCTTCACCAATACTGGATTAGATACCCACTCTGGGTATAGTGCATTATGGATGATGTCGTTGTCCTCCACTTATCTACCTCCTCTTTTAGTGCAACAGATCTCTCCAGACCTAGGCTACATCGCTTTTGCTTCATAAGAGGACATCAGGGTGTTTACATTCAATGTATAGAACTTTATCTTTGATGATATTCCATTCATGTCGGAATGCATCCGGCGAAAAACATTCAGGTTTACCCGGACAAAACTAGTCAACTCTTTTATCGTCCTTGTACCGAGTTGAGATCTGATCTTAAGGACCCGCATAGGATCGTCTTGACTAATAGTGATGTTGATCGTCAACTCCACAGAAGCCACCCTTGCATCCTCTAATTCTTTTCTTAGATCCATATCCTTATGGAACCAACTGTGCTACCCAAGTCAGGGCTCAGGTGGTGGTCGCTATGCATCTAAGCTTTAACGTAGAGAGTCCTCTCCACACCTTTCCCTTTATCTTTGCTTTGCCTTTTTTAGTTCATTGACATAGCATTCCTGGCCAAGCCCCTAATCACTTTGTACAATTCCCACACCATTCTTTATCAGGAACTTCATTGTCAACTAGCACCTTCCTTATAATAGTGGGGCCAATCATGGTCGAAATCACCAATGGATCAATAGTTAGGGCCTCCACCCTTTTAGCATCTCTATTTCTAATCAAATGTCATCTATCATAGTACTGAGTTTCTCTATCGGAGCACTATCTTAGATGATAAAGCAACTGTCGCTCACTATATGTTTCAATGCATTCACAAACCTCTCCATCTCGTTCCATCCCTTCTCAACTAGATGTGGTCCTCCAAAAATAATATTATTCGCTAAACGTTTCTCAAGCCACCTGGGCTCACCAACACCAGGCCCGGTTTGCCCCCATTGGGGGTTTGAAGGTTCCCTGCCCACCATCCTACGGGGCTTTCAAGAACTATTGTAACTTTTGCTTTCGAATCAAATCCTTGATCACATATTGCAAACGCCTGCACTTGTTAATGTTGTGAGCATGTATTTTATGAAATCGACGAAACATGCTAGACTTTTTCTCTTTCTCAGTCAACTCCCTCAAAGCTGGCTTCATGTATTGCTCGGTACCTTGAGTAGCTAGGTATATGTTCTCGATCGAGTTGTTCAACATGGTGTAGTTGTCATGTTTTAGGATTCTAGGACGTCACCTCGTATCTGATTTCTTATCTTTATCCCCAGTATTACTCCTGCTCTGTCCGCCACTTTAATTTTTCACATTTACATCCACATTGTTGAAATTCCTTCTAGATTGCTTCATAGTGTTTTTACCTTTGTATCACCTCTACCGACTGCCTGGCATTGGTTTCCATGGCAGTGGTGCTTGCCTTTGCCAAGCCCAAGAACCGAGTCTCCATTCTATAGAACACATCCATTGTCGGTGGGGGTTTCATCTTATACTACCACTCGAAATCAATATTGGGAGGGATCATCCTAATTAATGCCATCAACATAATAGCTTCTTGAGCTTTGCTCACTTCGATCATTGTGCTATTGAACCTATGAAAGAAATCTTTCAACAACTCTCCTGTCTCCTGGAAGAAGTTGGATAGTGACGTGACGTCCTTCGGATAGGTGATATGCAATTAGGTGAACCACTTCATCACCACTCCTTCTTGAAAAATCGAGAAACAATGACATCTCACAGCATAAGTAGCTTTGGGAAGATCTATGTTCCAATCATATTTGATCAGATGTTGCCTCAGATCCGTTTTTCCTCTGTACAACGAGATCGTCGGCATCACAATCCTCCTCGCGTTGGATCACCTCTGCGAACGGTTTCCGACTCAAGGTAGAACCCTAATCATCATTGCTCCGATGCTAGTTCTCACTTATATGTCTCCTTACCATTTCAGCCAAGTCCGCCTCTATTAGATCTACCGAACGGTGGTGATCATGATCCACCCTTAATTTTTGGCCCGGCAAACGCTCTTGGTTAGTTTCACGATGAATGGGTTCCTCTGACTCCTGGAAAACCATTCCGTCAGTAGCTCTATATACATAATCCCTTCGTGGTGGACCCATAGCGGCCGCCTGATTTCCAGCATTCTAGCCATCCATAGCATGGCTAGAAGCCAACCCAACACCATAATTCAGAGCTCGATCACCAAAAAAACCAACATTTTATGGCTCGATACCTATCCCTCTTGATGGATCAATACCAATCCTTAAGCCCTTGCCAAGAATTGGTTTCAACCTCTATTTCAATGTTCTAGCCCCTAGTCTAACCATCTTCTGCTCTTTGTCCCTTTGGCTTTGCTCCGATAATGAGGAACTGTTAGATTTTGAACCAGAAGGTGTCAAGTCCTTCCTGCTTCTCCCATGGCTGTTAGTCAATTGATTCAACAAATACAAATTCAACTGCATTTGCTGATTTACCTCTTTATGACCCTCTTACTTCTTATCAATCATATGTTTCATCATGTGGTCCATCTCAACCCTAATAATCACACCTATCGTGTTCTAAACATCGGCAAGGGTCGGCTATGCAACCTCCTCAACATGTTGGGAATAACCATTCTCAACATGCTTGGCAACTCTTAAAGTGGTGGATCGATCACTTCGAAGGCCCATTCTGAATAGCTTCTATTAGACATTTTGGAAATCTGAGTAGTTCAAAAGAGTAAAAAAGCAAAGAAATTGTATTTATCTCTTGGATTTAGGCAATCCAATGGTGGATGATGGATCCAAATGACCTAAGAATTATGTTCCCAATGAAAGCACCAAAATGTTTATACCAAAATATGGCAAAATACCCAATAAATCGTAGTAGAGAGTAAAAAAAGAAATATTAATGAAAATGAATTAAAAACATTGCATATAGAGTTAAAGTGGTTCAACCAATTGATGCCTAGGCCTACTTAGCTTTTTTATGGATTATATGGCTGTCTACAAGTAATGTTCTTATGGATCAGTATGGTCCTTGGTTTTAAAAGAGAATTATAAAAACTTGTAAAGAAGCCAAAATGATCCTTTGAAACGACCCCATAGGCTCCTATTTATAGCTATAAGGCAGCGAAATGTGCTCCTTAGCGATCTCCACTACACTCCCACTACCTCATAGTAGTTATCCTCGAGAAAACTTAGCTAGGTCAACAAAAATGATGGATTAGCACCGATCTATAGGCATGGATCAGTAAGATCCATAAGATCTTCTCAAGGATCGATTCCAATGCTTTATGTTATGGTGACATGTTGTTAGCTTTGTGATATCCATCTTACTAACACTATTGGAAGTTTACTTTTAGGTCAATGTGGATGGATTAGTGGTGGAATGTAGTTGCTGATTTTAGGCACACGAGGTATTCGATAGCAAACAACATGTGACCGATCCTATGGAGCTTGAAATAGGTGGATGTCAATATAGATTGGAAGTATATGAAGTTGGAGGAAATTTGGGTGAAGTTCTATTGATCGATACCGATCCACGGTAATGGATCAGGGTTTGTGGAACTTTAAGATAACTTTGTATTTGGCCCGTAACCTTGATCGTACTTGGTTTCTAGGCCCGTCGACTATTTTTGTAGGCCTTTTGCCTCGAAACTTCAAAGTCCTATCTGCGAACGTCCAATTGCAGTCTGGTCAAAAGGCTGGAGAACACATGGAGCGTCATGGATGAGGCATTTCAAAAATGAATTGGATTTGGTTTTAAAAGGTGGTTTCATGGAGTTAGTGGAGGTGAATTATTTCATAGACGTGGATATAGTATAGCTATCTGATACCTTTGTCGAGAATGAATCGTGACCATTCTTTATCTTTTTTGTTAAATCCAATGCTTTTTAATATATAGATACCATGTAAACGTTCCATGGTTGTGCAGTAAATATGTGCAACTTCACTAATGAGTAAAAATTTCAATTTAATTATAGTGAAATTCGAAGTTTACACTACCCTGATGCATCTTGTTGTTATTATGTTAGTCTATTCTTATTTATTAGCAAATGGTTATCCTTGAAACTCATTATGCTTTTAACTCCATACAGGTAAAGAAAACCCCATTCAAAGGTTATCTTCAACCTATGTTGTTGCTTGTAAGTTTTTTACATTATTTAAATGCTTTATTTACATCAAACCTGTGTATTTTGCTGACTACTCATATCAGGTACAATAATTGAAAGTTTTAAATTTTTTGACCGTGGTTATTTGGAAGAGCAATCCTATTGCAATTTACTAAGCTTTTATAGCCCCATTTCCTTATAACATTACTTAGTTGTTTGTTCCCAACTAATGCATTCTTACTGTTACCCTACAAACATTAATGCAATTAAACATTTTAATGAAATTCAAGTACAACCAAAACCAAATTTAGGAGAAGTTATATGTAAAAATCTAAGATATTCTAACTACAATAAACCTTAAAATTTGTATCAAGGATTGCTTCAATTCACTACCATATCTTGTTCAAGTTTTAAATATGTGTTATTTTATATTTTCACAACTACTATCCGTCTAGGCCTTGCCAAGGCTCTAGGCAAGGCTTAACACCTATTGATTTGCATAGGCCCACCTAAACAAGGTTTACCACCTCATTTAGGAATGAAAATATGTATTTGGACAGTAGTTAAGCATTATTTAAGGTTCATTGTCGCATATAACATAAACGCAGTAGTTTTAGTCGGTCTGGCATCTTTAGCCACTCCTAAGCTCATTCAAAATCCCAAAATTCTAACATATATCAATCGGCATAAATAGTACACTAAAATTTTATCCAAAATACATTATTATTGAAAATTCCTAGTTTCAATTAGTCCTTGCCTAAATGATTAATCTATAGCCTATACTACACCGCCTCGCGTTTGTGTAGCAATTTTTATGATTTTGCTACTAATGTAGGATATTAAAATTACCTTCACTAGGGTAAGTCGCATATTAATATCAAAAGTGCATGCATTTAAGTTTGTTTTATGCATTAGCATTTGTTCATGTAACAGCCCGCAAATCCGTACCCCTTGAGTGAACACTATTCTACATCAATTTACTCAAGTGGAACAGAAATGTGAACCAATATGGATAAAGAAGAAGAGATAGAAAAAGAAGAAACTAAACAATATCATAATCTCACAGTCGCAGCGGAATAAAATATAATAGTAAATAATAGATCTTTACACTAAATGAAACTATATCTATTTTATACTTCATATCATCAGAGTATCTCATACAAACAGCATTTACCAGTCATACAATTCCATACAATCACAACAGCGGATATATATATATATATACACAAGTACGAATAATATGTCTCAGACTCCAGCTCCATTCCTGCTCCATAGCATCCTGTCCTGAACATATAATACTCGGTCTGACCCGAGCATTATAATGAAATAATACCCGAGTCAGTCTGGAATACCAGCTGATAATCATGCATCCAAATTGATTATTAAAGTTTCAAAAATCCTTTGAAAACAAAAGCATCTCGTAAGACCACGCCACAAATAAACATGTTGGTTTTTACCTTACGATAGCTAAAACACTTTTTATAGAAATCCTCTGATATTATAATAGGGTCTATTTACAAATACTTATAAAATAGCCGAAATTGTTACATCTATTAAATTCCAGCTACAAGCCACAGAGTGGGTAATACAAACAAAACTCGTAAAAGGCTCGTAGGGAGAATGGATTTTCAACAATGACTAGGCACTGGGGTACCACCCGTCACAGTACCTGGTCTAGATCAGTGTACCAAGGACCACGGTCGATCCCCTGCAACACAAGGCCTGGACTACCCCTTACTGGATAGTATCGAGTAAGATCACCCCGCGGTTGGGATCAGCAACCGCACCACTAAGCCGAAATAAAAGGGACATCTAGACATGAATGACCTTACCCGGAAATGGGTGCTGCCCACCAAGCCTTGCTGCATGTCCCCTGATTTTCAGTCATTCCCGGTTGATGAGGCTTGAGGCTAAGTGTAATCTTTTAGAATGTTTCACTTAGAATTCCCATCGTCCACCTAACGATGTTCCGAAAGCATTCGTCCATACAAGTCCGTCCCGGGTACGAACGGAACCGAAGGCACTACTCCAACTACATCCATTTTGGAAATATCCCCAGGATTAGTAGCGACTAGCCCTTGCACTTCACTGCTCCATCTTCGACTCCGAATACGTTTTCCCACGAAACATACAAACTGGATCGAAGTGGTTTTCGAGAAATAAATCTCGATCCCGGTCTCTTCGAACAATCAATGCATTTGTCCAATATTGATAGTCGGTGATTTAACTATGAATTAACATTCACAAACATTCATCATACAATAAATAATTGCCCATATTATTTATTTTTCTCAAAAATATCTTCACGAGATATAATTTTGCTTTTCAAATCCCGTTAAAAACACTTTTCAAACTAAATTTCTCATGGAATAAATTCCCCAAATTGTTACTTCCCCTGAAACATCCAAGTGCCAATATTTAAGGTTCAAAATAATTTAAACACTTTATTCTTGAGAATACACTAAAACATTTATATTAACACTACTTACTTACTTAAATTAAAAATATACATATACTTTTTTAAAAATACTTCGAATAAAACCTCTTTATAAAATATAAACTATTTTCTTTTAAAATAAAGTTAAGTCATACTAAATTTTAAAATAAAGTTATGAAACTCTATACAATTTTTAAATAATACCTTGATTGATTATCTTTTAAATCGAACCATTTTATAAAGTATAAATAATAATAATAATATTCTTTAAAACATAATTCTAATTACCATTTAAAAATAATTACTTCTATAACTACTTTGATATACAGTCAGTTTTAAAATTCTTACAACTTAAATAATTTTCTTGAAACCATTCTTTAATATAACTTCAAACTCTATTATTTCAAAAATCTATTTTAAAACGTACTTGGTTTTTCAGGGAAATACACTTCCATCTTAGAATAACCAAAGAATTCTTTTTATCAATCCAATGCGTTTTATCCCAATTCAATTTTACGCTCATCCCGTAAAATTCTTTCCATACTTTAAAAATAGCTCCTTTTATTTTAAACACATTGCTATTTCCTGGAAATCACTTCCAAACATACGTTTAAAATATTAAAAATAAGCTCTAGAAATTATTTAATTGAAAATAATACTTAAGGAAATATATAGGGGTTTCCTAAGTATTATTTTAAATAAAATTTAACTTTTAAATAAGGTTATTAAATCAAATATTCATACTAAAATTTCCTTTTGAAAACTTAATACTACTTTACCTTAAAATAATTAAATACCATAATTACTTAATCAAATATTTGCTTTCACTTTTTAAAATAATAATTCTTTCTAAAAATATTCTAAACATATTTAAACTGCAAATTTATAATTTGAAAGCTTTCTTAAAATCAAAATAAAATTTCCAGGAGAAAGCACGCTTCCCATTCTTTAAAATAAATCTCGCCATTATTTTAAACAACTCTCAATTCCCTTTTAAACCACATATTCAAACACTTCAAATTATCCACCAATTACTTGAATTTAATTCCTTTAAAATTCTTTATTTAAGAATTTCTTTAATTTTCCTATAAACCCAATTTATTCATATTTAAATTTCCAGGTTGTATTCACCAAATCAGAGCACAACACAATTAAATGTCCAATTTATCTACCACATTAAATAAACAGAGCATAGCATAACAGGATCTAAAACAATTTTATCACAGAATATAAATGTGATATATTACCGAATATAAATAAATTTCTATTTATGAGGGATCCAGTTGGATCCCTTCAACCTTTTTTCCCTACATCCACTGATATTATCGCAACAATATATATCAATTCAATTTAATAATAATTATCATATTCAACCAATCATTCAATTATTGACTATTTAAATTAACTAATATTCCAGATGTGAGTGAGTTAAACTCACCTTGGTTTTTCGGCGTGCATTCAAATTTAAATTAATCGAACGACATTCGATTTAACCTAAATTTTTACTTGCTCCGAATAGTTCCAAAATTGCTCCACTACATAGATCGCGTCGCTGTGATTCCGGCGTCGCCAGTTTCGTTGAAATCTGACGACGAACACATTAGATATGAATTTTTAAAGGTTTTCAATAAAATTCATAAACCATTTCTTTTTTTTATTCCATTACCAAACAAGACCGCGTCCTCTTCTCCCCGTCATGCACGCCCCATAGTAAATCACGTAATAAGAACCCATAAACGCGAACTAGGGTTGGGAACTGCACCTCCCTCACTCGACTACACAACGATCGGGACCCACCATTTCGAAGCCTATTGCCGCCTCAACCATCTCCTTAGATGCGGCGAAGCTCGGTGCTCCCTAATACACGAGTTTCGTGCAAGAAACGAGCACGAACGCGACCCAAATCTCCCTCTCCAGTCGACGAAAACCCATCTCCACCGTTGGATCTAAAGAGATCGAGATGCTCTACGTTTCTCTAGTTGGTGATTTTTGAAGAAAGTTGAAGGATTCGAAGAAATTGAGGGAGGAGCGAAGTTGTTCTTCGGCCACTGAAAAATAAGGAGGCGGCCGAAACTAGATCTAGGGTTTCTATGACAAACTAGAATATATAAATGTTTATTAATATTATTTTAATATTATCTCCAATTCTAACAAGCTTTTATAAACGAACTCCAAATCTCACGTGCTGCTAGGTGTTCCTAAGGTTTTACCCACGTTCTGAACATAATGGAACGTGTTTCGGAGGCTAATTTGGTCGTATGCATGAGTTATGGAAATAAACGATCAATTTTAAATTAAATCGATTAGTATTTTCTACGCGCCTGAAGCTGTCGGAGTCAAACGACAACTCCGATTGGTACGAAAATTGAAATCCGATAATAACTAACTATTACGGATCTAATGGAACTTGTTTCGTCGAATTCCGAGACTGTGCCCTGGAAGGCTAATTTAACTCGTCGATAAATTCAAGCGATTTTCAAAATCGTCGAAATCACTTGAAACTTCACTTTTAAAATTTTATTAACTCTATTATAACTCGTATAAAATTTATATTCACATTAGAAATCATTCGGATCCATTTCGAACCAAAATCTAATTATTGGCATTATTATATCATTAAATTCCATTATTAAATTAATATAAAATTCCAAATTTAATCTATCGACTTGTAATTTCATTCAATAGTCCAATATTATAATTAAAATCCAATTAGACTTAAAATAAATTTTAGAATCTAATTTTATATCTATTTACACTCAGAATCTCCAATTTTCCCAATTCTAATATTAAATTATTACTATTATTCAAATTTCAATTAAATTCCCGTATATAAAGTTTTAACCAATTTTATTAATTTGACCAAAGTCTTCTATTTAAAAATTCAAATTATAACACATATTCAACATTTAAAATGAATTAAATGTTCAATCTGGCAACCCAAAATTCCGAGTCGTTACATTCCTCCCCCTTTACAAAAATTTCGTCCCCGAAATTTTCTAAGATAGAAGGATGTTCCAAACCCAATAGCCAAACCCACTTAGTGAAAATCTCAATTTTCACTTTGCCTAAATTCTTTATTTTCAAACCGAAACTGCTAGTTTCGATTTCTATTCCAAAATTCTTTTTATTTTAAATTGTTATTTGAAATCAACTTTGTCGTTAAAGAAACATTTCAAATTTTCCAAAAAAATTCTAACTCCCAAAATTTCCGGAAAATTTTGGCAGAGTCTCAACTGTACGGAGGAGCTTTTGCAATTTCACAATAGATATAAATATATATACATCGACCCACACGGTCGGAAAAACCAAAAACAGTTCATATTTCCTATTTTTATTGCATAGGCGTACCTTTATTAGCATTTTAACCGCATGCGGCTAATTTAAATTGCATATACACACTCCAAATCTATCTACCGCCTCCCGTACCTTTACATACTTAGAAAAACATATCAGTTTCCAATAATATGAGAATTTTAATAACATTCTATTCATTAAACTAGCCAAACACATCAATTACATGGTTTAGAAAAGCAAGCTTCATAGTCTAACAATGTTAACCATATTTTATCAGCAATTCAAAGACTCCAATCACCTTTTTAAATTTCTTATACAAGTCCAAACTTCATTTTATTTCACTTAAATGATTTACATTCAAGTTTAATATTCTCAATCCATATTCATATCAATATGATTACTTGTGTATCACTTGCATCAATTTACTTCAATTCAATTTCTAATTGATTCGCAGTCAAATTCTTATTCTTAAATTTGATATACTTACATTCCCTTTATGATTCACTTGTATTAATATACAAAATCACTTAATACTACTCCAATCCATTCTAATTTATTCAAAAACCAATTATTAACTTACTTTAAACTATTTACCTCCGTTTACCACAAAACGACAAATTTTCATTGAAAATTTAAATGTTATTCATGTAATAACCATTACTAAAGCTTATAGTTATTTTAAATTAATCTTAACTCACTTTATATCAATTTTATTAAATTTTGCAGGTCCACAATCCAAACATTCTTATCACATTGCAATTATTCAATTTCATTAACCAATTCAAGTTTATATTAATATCATTCCATTCTGGATTATTTACAACCCATACATTTTTGTTTCATCACAATAATTAATTAAAATTATTTCACTTGCATTTCAATTGTTTATTACCTAAACAAATTTCATTCAAGATTACTTATAAAGCTCGATCACAATTATTTTCCAATTTGCTTAAGTTCTTCCAATTTTGACAATATTTCCACTTCTTCTTAAATCAATTTTATTTCATTTTCATTTGATTCTCATTCAATCAAATTCCAATTCATTTAAAAAAATTAATTCAATTTGTTTATTTATTCAATCCATTTTAGAATTTATTTTATTCGACAAATGAGACCACTTTAAATTATTTCACCCATTCGAATTCATTTATAATTCAAACCATCACTACTACAATCTAATTCCATTATTCATTTACACTCTCAACTTTCATTGTCAAAATTAAATCCCATACTAGAACTGGTTTTTATTTTTCTTTTCAAAATTTTCTTAACAACCCACCAAAATTACATCCATTTCAATACAAATTCAATTTAATTTAGTTTACATTAAATTCATCTTTAAGCTTCTTTTTATTTAATTTACCTTACGTTAAATTCATTCTCAAACAATATCTTTGAATTTTGTTGAGTAAAAATTTTATTCATACGATATCATTCTTACTTAATCTAAATTAAATTTCCCTTCAATTTAATTCTTTTCCAAATTTAATTCAAGTCCAACTAAGTTTTATTTAGCCAACTTGAATTCATTACATTTCTTTTACTATCTTAAATAAGAATTTCATTTTATTCAAAATTATTTGTAACACAACTGGATTTTGATTTTAATTCAATCCAAATTCAACTCAATTCCATTTAGTCGAAGTTAAATCTAATTCAATCCAATTTTAGTTCTCCATATACAAGTTCAAAATTTATTTACTGACTTAAGTTCATTCACATCTTTTATCTTTTATATTTTCTTCATCTTATTTCAATTCACATTTCTTTTGAGATTAAGTTTGAATTCACCATACCATTCAACTATTTCCCATTTGTGATCATAATCTCATTTTACTTGGGTTTACAATCTGATTTTCTATTCTTAAATTCACTAACAAATTTATTTTAAAGCTCGTATTGCTCATTTTAATCCATTTACATCTTATAATCACAATTCCAAATTTTATATATATGTATTATTGAATTCTTAAGGATACAAATTTTCTTTCACCTTAATTCTGTGCACAATTTTAAATTCACAATTTCAGATTATAAGTATAACACTTATTAGCTTATGAGTATAATTTATTACACAATGACCCACAAATACAAAGTCATTTTACACTTCAATTTAATCCAAATCAATTAAATTCTAAGTTTAATTTATTTAACTTATCCCAAGTTAAATTCAAATTTTCCAGAATTCAATTGCCCGGTTTTATTTCAAAACCATTTTGAAATAATAAATATCTCATACTCTCCTGGTATATCAAATCAATCTTCCAGATTTCTAAAACAATCTGTTTTTACCCAAGCAATTTCCCTTTTTGAAACTTCTAAAACCACTTGTATCTCAAACAGGTTCAATAAATATCATAATCACTCACATGGTAGCAATCCATCACTGTAGAAACTCGAAAATAAATTCTAATGATGTGGCCGTCACCATCAGGATTATTTTCCAGCGACTGAAGTGAGTTCAGTGCTTCCATATTTCCTCAAATTCATTTCAAAACAGTTTCCATTCAAACATATTACCTAAAACAATATTTCATCATTACCTTCAAGTCTTTGGACAACATTCCAAACATTTCCATGATTTTAAATTTCCAAATTTTGTTTCCAATACATTTAAAATCCTTTGCAAAATTCTCGGGATTTAAATTCTAGTTTAATTCAAATTTAGTTATTCTTCTTTTGTATAATTTATACTTATAGAATTTCATTTGGTTATAACCATTTTGAATTTTAATTTAAATTTTAGATTCTTATTTGATTAAGATATTCATATCCAAACAATCAAATATATATACTTATTTCAAAAAATTATTTCTTTTATATCAAAAATATAATTTTGGGTAAAATCATTTCATTTACCCACTTTAAAAACAATATTATGTCGGTTTATCTTGTTTAAGAGTTTAGAAACCTCTATCGATACGGTTGTACTTCCCGTGCCGACCAGAATTCATAAACACTCAATCGATAAGTCAACACAGTATAAAAACAATTTTATATTCACTAACAAGTACGCTCTCATATCTATTATTACACTCAACTCATTATAGAGTACTACTGACTCTATTTAATGAGTAATTTCCCCACCAAAGACTAGGTTATCGCCAACCTAAGCTTCGATACCAAGTGTAACAGCCCACAAATGCGTACCCCTTGGGTCAACACTACTCTACATCAATTTACTCAAGTGGAACAGAAATGCGAACCATTAGGGTTAAAGAAGAAGAGATAGAAGAAGAAGAAACTAAACAATATCAGAATCTCACAGTCGCAGCGGAATAAAATATAATAGTAAATAATAGATCTTTACACAAAATGAAACTATATCTGTTTTATACATCATATCATCAGAGTATCTCATACAAACAGTATTTACCAGTCAGACAATTCCATACAATCACAGCAGCGGATATATATATACAAGTACGAATAATACGTCTCAGACTCCAGCTCCACTCCAGCTCCATAGCATCCTGTCCTGAACATATAATACTCGGTCTGACCCGAGCATTATAATGAAATAACACCCGAGTCAGTCTGGAATACCAGCTGATAATAATGCATCCAAATTGATTATTAAATCTTCTAAAATTCTTTGAAAAACAAAAGCATCTCGTAAGACCACACCACAAATAAACATGTCGGGTTTTTACCTTACGATAGCTAAAACACTTTTTATAGAAATCCTCTGATATTAAATAGGGTCTATTTACAAATACTTATAACATAGCCGAAATTGTTACATCTATTAAATTCCAGCTACTAGCCACAGAGTGGGTAATACAAAAAAAACTCGTAAAAGGCTCGTAGGGAGAATGGATTTCCAACAATGACTATGCACTAAGGTACCACTTGTCACAGTACCTGGTCTAGATCAGTGTACCGAGGACCACACCCGATCCCTTGGAACACAAGGCCCCTACTACCCCTTACTGGATAGTCTCGAGTAAGATCATCCGACGGTTGGGATCTGCAACCGCACCACTAAACCGAAATAAAAGGGACATCTAGACAGGAATGACCTTACCCGGATATGGGTGCTATCCACCAAGCCTTATTGCATATCCCTTGATTTTCAGTCATTCCCGGTTGATGAGGCTTGAGGCTAAGCGTTACCTTTAGAACGTTTCACTTAGAATGCCCATCGCCCACTTGACGATGTTCCGAAAGCATTCGTCCATACAAGTCCGTCCAGGGTTCGAACGGAACCGAAGGCACTAATCCTACTACATCCATTTTGGAAATATCCTCAGGATTAGTAGCAACTAGCCCTTGCACTTCATTACTCCATCTTCGACTCCGAACACGATTTCCCACGAAACGTACAAACCGGATCGAAGTGGCTTTGGAGAAATAAATCTCGATCCCGGTCTCTTCGAAATGATCAATGCATTTGTCCAATATTAATAGTCGGTGATTTAAATATCAATTAACATTCACAAACATTCATTACACAATAAATAATTGCCTACATTATTTATTTTTCTCAAAAATATCTTCACGAGATATAATTTTCCTTTTCAAATCCTGTTGAAAACACTTTTCA
This sequence comes from Allium cepa, assembly GCA_030765085.1. Lineage (NCBI taxonomy): Eukaryota > Viridiplantae > Streptophyta > Magnoliopsida > Asparagales > Amaryllidaceae > Allium > Allium cepa. The sequence continues at coordinate 721,688,867 of CM060943.1, forward strand.
AACTAAATTTCTCATGGAATAAATTCCCTAAATTGTTACTTCCCCTGAAGCATCCAAGTGCCAATATTTAAGGTTTAAAATAATTTAAATACTTTATTCTGGAAAATACACTAGAACATTTATATTAATACTACTTACTTACTTAATATAAAAATATACATATACTTTTTTAAAATACTTTGAATAAAACCTTTTCATAAAATATAAACTATTTTCTTTTAAAATAAAGTTAAGTCATACTAAATTTTAAAATAAAGTTATGAAGCTCTATACTAATACTTTGATTGATTATCTTTTAAATAGAACCATTTTATAAAGTATAAATAATAATAATAATATTCTTTAAAACATAATTCTAATTACCCTTTAAAATAATTACTTCTATAACTACTTTGATATATAGTCACTTTTAAAATTCTTACAACTTAAATAATTTTCTTGAAACCATTCTTTAACATAACTTCAAACTTTAATGTTTCAAAAATCTATTTTAAAAAGTACATGGTTTTTCAGGAAATACACTTCCATCTTAGAATAACCAAAGAATTCTTTTTATCAATCCAATACGTTTTATCCCAATTAAATTTTACGTTCATCCCGTAAAATTCTTTCCATACTTTAAACATGGCTTCTTTTATTTTAAACACATTGCTATTTCCTGGAAATCACTTCCAAATATACGTTTAAAATATTTAAAATAAGCTCTAGAAATTATTTAATTGAAAATAATACTTAAGAAAATATGTAGGGGTTTCCTAAGTATTATTTTAAATAAAATTTAACTTTTAGATAAGGTTATTAAATCAAATATTCATGTTAAAATTTCCTTTTGAAAACTTAATACTAACCATAATTACTTAATCAAATATTTGCTTTCACTTAAAAACATTTTAAAATAATATTTCTTTCTAAAAATATTCTAAACATATTTAAACTGCAAACTTATTATTTTAAATCTTTCTTAAAAACAAAATAAAATTTGCAGGAGAAAGCATACTTCCCATTCTTTAAAATAAATCTCGCCATTATTTTAAACAATTCTCAATTCCCTTTTAAACCACATATTCAAACACTTCAAATTATCCACCAATTACGTGAATTTAATTCCTTCAAAATTCTTTATTTAAGGATTTCTTTAATTTTTCTATAATCCCAATTTATTTATATTTAAATTTCCAGGTTGTATTCACCAAATCAGAGCACAACACGATTAAATGACCAATTTATCTACCACAGTAAATAAACAGAGCATAGCATAACAAGATCTAAAACAATTTTATCACAAAATATAAATGTGGTATATTACCGAATATAAATAAATTTCTATTTTTGAGGGATCCAGTTGGATCCCTCCAACCTGTTTTCCCTGCATCCACAAATATTAGCACAATAATATATATCAATTCAATTTGATAATAATTATCATATTCAACCAATCAAGCAATCATTCAATTATTGACTATTTAAATTAACTAATATTCCAGATCTGAGTGAGTTAAACTCACCTAGGGTTTTCGACGAGCGTTCAAATTTAAATTAATCAAATAGTGTTCGATTTAACCTAAATTTTTGCTTGCTCCGAATAGTTCCAGAATTGGTCCACTGTGTAGATCGCGTCACTGCGATTCCGGCGTCGCCAGTTTCGTTGAAATCTGACAACGAATACATTAGATATGAATTTTTAAAGGTTTTCAATAAAATTCATTAACAATTTCTTATTATTTTTTTTTATTCCATTACTAAACACGACCGCGTCCTCTTCTCCCCCTCATGCACGCTCCCCAGTAAATCATGTACTAAGAACCCATAAATGCGAACTAGGGTTAGGAACTGCACCTCCCTCACTCGACTACACAATGATCGGGACCCACCGTTTCGAAGCCCATTGCCGCCTCAACCATCACCCTAGATCCGGCGAAGCTCGGTGTTCCCTAACACACGAGTTTCGTGCAAGAAACGAGTACGAACGCGGCCTAAATCTCCCTCTCCAGTCGACAAAAACCCTCCTCCACGGTTGGATCTAAAGAGATCGAGAAGCTCTACGTTTCTCTAGTTGGTGATTTTTGAAGAAAGTTGAAGGATTCGAAGAAATTGAGGGAAGAGCGAAGTAGTTCTTCGGCCATTGAAAAATAAGGAGGCGGCCGAAACTAGATCTAGGGTTTCTATGACAAACTAGAATATATAAATGTTTATTAATATTATTTTAATATTATCTCCAATTCTAACAAGCTTTTATAAACGAACTCCAAATCTCACGTGCCGCCAGGCGTTCCTAAGGTTTCACCCACGTTCTGAACACAATTGAACGTGTTTCGGAGACTAATTTGGTAGTATGCGCGAGTTACGGAAATAAACGATCCATTTTAAATTAAATCGATTAAAGTATTTTCTACGCGTTTTAAGCTGCCGGAGTCAAACGACAACTCCGATTGCTACGACTGAAATCCGATAATAACTAACTATTACGGATCCAATGGAACTGGTTTCGCCGAATTCCGAGACTGTGCCCCGGAAGGCTAATTTAACTCGTCTATAAATTCGAGCGATTTTCAAAATCGTCGAAATCACTTGAAACTTCACTTTTAAAATTTTATTAACTCTATTATAACTCGTATAAAATTTATATTCAGATTAGAAATCATTCGGATCCATTTCGAACCAAAATCTAATTATTGGCATTATTATATCATTAAATTCCATTATGAAAATAATATAAAATTCCAAATTTAATCTATCGACTTCTAAATTTATTCAACGGTCCAATATTATAATTCAAATCCAATCAGACTTAAAATAAATTTTAGAATCTAATTTTATATCTATTTACACTCAGAATCGCCAATTATCCCAATTCTAATATTAAATTATTATTATTATTATTCAAATTTCAATTAAATTCCCGTATATAAAGTTTTAACCAATTTTATTAATTTAACCAAAGTCTTTTATTTAAAAATTCAAATTATAACACATATTCAACATTTAAAATGAATTAAATGTTCAAATCTGGCGATCCAAAATTCCGGGTCGTTACAGTTCAATCGGTTTTTGTTTTTCTTTTCTTGCAAATTACACAATAACACGGTTGTGAACAATGTACAAATTAAAACTGGCTTAGTTAAAAGCTAAGAAGGTTTCACGTGGAGACCGAAGAATTGCATCGTGCATCCAATAATCAAATCATTATTCGGAATCTAAAGCTTTAGTACATTCATCGACCGAACAACTATTGAGCTCGGTGGAGGAAATATGTCAGTCCATTCCTAGATGCTCCATCTTGATTCATCAATAGTTCAATATCATCTCTGTCATTTGAACTATTCTCTACATCAAACTTGTAGCTGATTTAACTACTGGTCGATGCATTTTATGCTGGTAACATGTTGCTATTATTAGAACTGGACCAGCTCATAGCGGAAGTAATGGGTGAATTTCAAAATTTTACCCTATTGGATCTTTTATTGGGCCCATGAAGTCTAACTGAATTAAAAAATTTCTAAATTTCATTTAAATAAGATCATTTATTTTATTTAAATTCAAATAGATTAAGATATATAATTAGTTTATACTTAAATGTATCATATACATATATGTTGTGACGACCTGGGATGTTGGACATTTGAAATTAGAATATTTAATTGATTTTAAATATTTAAAAGTTAAGTTTTAACTTGAATTTCAAATGCCACTATTTATTGAGTGATTTAGTTATTTAATTAAATAATTGGAAATTGGGTAAATGGTTGAATCTGAAATTTTACGCTTGTTAAAAATAATTTAAAGGCTTGTATAGTTTATATTGATAGTACTGAAGATAGTAAAAGTGTTAAACTTGAATTTGAAAGTGTTTTGTTCAGTTTTAAAAATATATCGATTAAATTGACATTTAAGAATAGCTATCCGGGATATAGTCTCGGAATTCGATGAAACTCGTTCTTTTGAATCCGTAATAGTGTACTATTATCGGATTTCAATTTTCATAGCGTTTGGAGTTATCGTGTGATTGTACAGTAGGTAAACGCGCTGAAATTTATATCGGAAATTAAATATAATAACTGGGGTCCAAATGTTATCCTCTCCATACGATCGAATTAGAATATAGAACATTTTCCTCTGCGTTTAGAATAGGGGAATAACATTATGAACGTCTAGCAACATGCCTCGATAGGAGGTTGAGATTTTGAGTTGTTTTTTTCGAGATGATTTAAATTTAAATATAAACATGTATATATATTCTCTTTTCACATCAGAGCTTTTTACCACTCATTTCAATGTTACTGTAGCTTGTTCATTTTGGCCTAAAAATCTCATCTGGTCTCCCCTTTCCTTTTCATAATGTATACAGTGGTCGGTTTATGAAAGAAAGAAAAAATATAAACCAATCGTTCAAAAATAATAGCCTAACGACTTCCTTTCTTCAAAATCTAGCCCTGTCCGGTTCGATTAAAGATATGGCCAAACCCAAATCGATTTCATTTATAAAAAAAGAAAAAGAAAAGAGGGGAAGCACGAAGACGACAACGTAGTACTCTCCTCCTCGTCTTCTCTACTATTCAAAGCGAAGCGGTTCGTGGTCGGAATCGCTGGGTGGTGTGAAGATCGCGAGCTCAATGGCGCGCACATGGGAGATGGCGGCGTTCGCAGGGAAATCGAGGGGGTTCGTGGTTGGCGTGGCATGCACGGCTTTGGGGAAGAGATGTGCTGGGTCGGCAGCCTCGTGGGATGTTGACGTCGATGAGGTGAGTATCTCTCACGTTTTTCTTTTGCATGTCGATTGCAGCTTCAAATTTCTGGATTAATTGTTGGCTTCGGATTGAACGATTAAAAAAAAGAATATACCGAAAACAAAAAGTATATGTAGTGTAAGGTATAAGAAACAATTTATTTTTCCTATTAAAAGACCTATAGACATATATGTATATATATGCAGTAAAAGGAAATGTTTAAACAAAAAATTATTATGGATTTTGGAAAATATAGGAGATTATATAAAAATTAGATTTTTAACCTATATAAATTATTTTTATAAGTATATATATGTGTAGTTTCAAAAATAAAAATAAATATACATATATACCTATTTTCACTTAACTAGTTTATTTTAAAATGATATATTAAGGAGATTAATTAGAGTAATAAACTTATTTAATTATTTTAGTTACTAAAGATTTCAAGGAAAAAATTGGTTTAAATCAAACTATAAGTTAAAATTAAATGAGTTAATGGTGATTAATTGTTTGATTAATTCAAATAGTAATAAATCATGAATTGTTTATACAAGGTCAAATCGCGAAGAAACAGGTCGAGATAGAACGGGTTGCAAACAAAACAAAGGTGAGTTAATCTCACTCGCATCTGGATTTCCATGATAAATTTTAGATAGTTAGAATTTAAATTATTGGTTGATTGATTGAATGTGATTGTTATTATCAGTCCAGATGTGATATTATATATGGTAGTGTGTGTGCATATATATATATATATATATATATATATATATATATATATATATATTGGAGTGATTGATATTCTCGCATTATATAGCGGATGAGACCTATGCGCCCCGCATAATAGCGGACGTCCCTTTATACCGCAATATCCCCTTCAAAGTGGGATTGGTATATGCTAACATCTGTGGATGCAGGAAAACAGGTTGGAGGGGTCCAACTAGATTCTTCAAAATATTGGAATTTATTTTCATATTCGGTGATATTTTTATTTCATAAATCTGTGACAGATTATATGGATTATATTGGAAATCGAAAATATTGAATGATATGGTTTGACTGGATATATATTGGGTATATTGAGATAACAAAAATATAAAGATTAGACTTTAAAGGAAAATAAAAGAGGGAATTCTAAGTAAAACAAATATAGTGAAATTGGATAAATTAAAAGAATGATTTTGGGAAAGGATAAAGAGTTTGATTTAAAATCCTATCAAATAAATTCCGAGTATAGAGAAAGAGGTTTTGAATAAATGGGAATAAATAAATTTTGAAAACTTAAGTGGTGTTGTTTAAAGAAATAAAGGATTTCTTTTTAAATTCAAGGTTTAAAATGGTTTGGGAGAATTTAAAAAGGGAAAATTATGAAATAAAGTGTGAAAGATTTAAATAAGATTTTAAACCATAATAAAAGGATGAATCTGGAATTAGTGGGTTTTGGAATAGATTTGGGTTAGAAAAGGAATTTATTTTAAAATAGGGTTAATTTTGGAAATCGATTTGAAAATTTACTAAGTGTTTGAAATAGTGATTTAAAGGGAGAATCAGACTATGGAATTTATAAACTAGGTTTATAAATAAAGAGAAATAAATATCAGTGGATAATTGAGATTTTAAACTCATGATGGGAATTTATAAGGAGAGGGAAATTCATTTTAAAAATAAAAAGGTGGTTTTATTTTTAAATGTGTGGAAAAGAAATTTAAGGGATTGGGGCATAAATTAAATTAGGATAAATCGAGAAGGATTTATTAATTGATTAAATGGATTGAATTTGAATGGAATGTGTATTTTCTTGAAAAAGCCAAGTATGTTTTCAAAGCAGATTTTAGGTACAAGTTAGAAGTTTTAAAGTTGTTTTTTTAGAATGTTTTTTAAGAAATTTATTATTTAAGTTGTTTAAATTTTTAAAGGTAAATATTTATTAAGTTAGTTACAGTAGTAATTATTTTAAAGGTTAAATTGGTATTATGATTTAAAAGATAATTATTAAATATTTATATCTTATAAAGTAGCTTTATTTTAAAAAGTAGTTTGGCTAAATTTTGTATTCGAAAAATTAGTATTGAATTTCATAACTTTTATTTTGATTAAATTCTTTAAAGTAGTTTTATTTTCAAATTTTTAAGTATATATTTTTGGATAAAGTGATTTAATTTGTTTAAAAATCTAATTCAATAAGATTTGGCATTTTCTGTGGAAATAAACAGATGGTTGGAATTTGTTCACTAAGAATAAAAAGAGATTTGTAACTATTTTCAAAGTATGGAAACATGAATATAATATCTTGGGAGGATATTTTTGTGATAAAAACATTTGGAAAATTATTTAAATCTGATGGTTGCTTGTGGATGTTATATGATAGTTAAATAACTGATTATCAATATGGCCAATGCTCTGATCGTTTCGAAGAGGCTGGGATCGGGATTAATTTTCTGAAAACCACTTCGATCCGGTTTGAATATTTGCGAATGAAGATCGTGAAGGTGATGAAGACGTTGATTCGGTTTGTCCAGACCTAGGACAACTTGTATGGATGAATGCTATCAGAACATCGTCAGGAGGACGATGAGCATTCTAAGTGAATGTATGCTAAAAGGGTAATGCATAGCCTCAAGCCTCATCAACCGAGAATGGCTAAAACATGGGAGGTGAAGCAAGGCTAAGTTGCTACCAACCAATTAGGGTAAGGTCACCCCTGTCTAGATGTCCATTTTCATTTTGGCTTTGTGGGCGGTTGCTGATCCCAACCGCGGGGTGACCTTATTCGGACTATCCAGTAAGGGGTAGCTCCGGTCTTGTGTTGCAGATAATCGGGAGGGATCCTCGGTACTTTGATCTAGACCAGGTACTGTGATTGGCGGTTACCCAGTAGTCCTGCCATTGTATGAAATCCAATCTCCAATAAGCGCCTGTACGGTTTTGATTGTGCCCCACTATGCTGGAACGTGAGATGCAAGCATTTCAACTAGATTCTATTTTACTTTCTATAGACACTATTATAATATCAAATGAATTTGATAAAAATGTATTGGTTATCGTGAGGTAAAAACCCGGCATGTTTATTTGTGGCATGTGCTTATGGGATACCTTTCAAAGAATTTTGAAAACTTTAATAATCCAATTGAGTGTGTTTTCTCACGCTAGTTTTCTAGACTGACTCGGTTGTTATTTTGCTATAACGCTCGGGTCAGACCGAGTATTATAAATACAGGATAGGATGTTGTGGAGCTCAGGAGACGAGCTGGATGGCGAGATGTATCACACGTACTTGATGTATATTCCGCTGTGCAGTATAAGCTGTGTATTCAGTTTGTGGGGAAATGTTAATATAACTGTCCAGTATTTTGCTATTGATTGTGTTGTATTCTGTTGATGTAATGTATTAAACAGATATAGTTCTTTTTGTAAAAAGATCGGTCATTCAACTATTATATATTGTTCCGCTGCGATTATGAGATTCTGATGTTGTTTTGTTTTCTCTTCTTCTACCTCCTTCTTTCTCTTACGGTCTGTTTTTTCGACATTCGATTGTTTGGCATTTAATACAGTTGACGTATTGATGTCGATTTTCGGGTGTCGAAAAATCAAATTGTGACATGTGTGTGAGTGTATGTGTAACATAATAATCTGTGAAAGGTACAATATGCTCGTATGTAGATGTTAGGACTTACATCGCAATAGACATATTATCCCATTTTGTCATGTATGTCATCCAAATATGTTCATGTATATGTGTAACCACACACAAATTTATATATAATTATATTATATACAATATAAGAACATAAAACATTTATATATAGATAAATATATATATATAGAACAATTATTAAAAATTATTTACAATTCAAAATTAACTTAGTTTTACAATCATAATAATTTTAGTATTTTAATTTGTATATATTACGAATAAATTAACGTTTTCATTCAAAAATAATAAGCATAAAATAATATATTGATAAAAATTAAAATTTTAAAATTTTTGAAAATCAAGCATCATAAAACAGAGCTTAAGAAAAATCTAGAGATTTTTCAAAGTTGAAATATTATTTTTAGAAACAAATACATTGATTTCGACAATAACTATTAAATATAAAATAATATATTAATAAAAATTCAAAATTGTAGAAATCCTAAGGTCATGAATGAAAGATTATGAAAAAATTTGAAGAATTTTTCAATTATATTATTATTTTTAATAAATCGTAAATAGTTTTTTAAAAATAATATTAATTATTAAAAATAATAAACCTTATTGAAATATTCCTAAATTTTTTCTATATGTTTCTAAAATGATACTATATATTTAAAAAATATAAAATGGAATGTTTAATGTAATAATTACTTTATATAGAAGAAACAATTCAAAAATTCAATAAATGTTATTTTAAAAACATGAATATATGTATGATAATTAATTTTCGAATTTGTAAATTCATATTGTATACAAATAAATGTACAATTTTTTAAAATCATATATATATATATATCTTATATGTGCATATATGCTATTATGAGAGAAAAATATACACTGATATATAAATATATATATATATGAATTTATTAATATATATATATATATAATTATTAATGACAAAAATTGATTTTGTACGGTAAACAACATTTGTCTATACGTAAATCAAATAGTATAATAAATAAATTATGCACATAACCAAACTGATTTGTGACAACCACATCTAGTTAAAAAATTTCACCTAACGAAACATATAGTAGCAATATATTTAAATAGATATGAAATTGCTCATTATAGGATCATAAAATATAATTTAATTACTATAATGTGAATTAAAATTACAATTTAATGATGCCTTTGAATCCACGTTGAAGCAACTACTTCCCTTCCTTTCACTGTTCTTGATTCTTCAGATTGCAAGTTCGGGATCACCGATCTCAAGCTATCTAATAGTATTATTTTAATTTGAATTATATTTGATAATTTTGGAGTGGGTTGAGAGCTATATTTTAACCAGCAATGTAGAAGGAAATGGTGGCCAAAAAGGTGTTTTTAGAGATACATACATACATACGTATGTGTGTGTGTATATACACACACACGTATGTATGTATGTATGTATGTATGTATAGGGTTGTATTAGAGAAAAACGAGGAAAACCTTTTTATCCATTCTCACTTTATCTCAACCCATTATCTCCAAGCCAATTCATATGCTATAACTAGTTTACAGAGGAGAGTTCTTTGATCAAATATCTTGAAACCAAAGAAGTAAATGTTATAGAAAACAATTTTATATATGAAAATACATTTCATAATAAAAATCATATTTCATATTCCAATATTAAGTATCAGTTAATATTACAATGTTGTTTCCAATGTTTCTCTATGAAGCATAAGTGACTATTCATTCTCTTCCACCCAAATTTACCTTAAATTACATCTATTCTTATACGTTCATTCTTATTTCAAATGGTTAAACTATTCAACAGAAAATCTTACAATAATATTATAACAAACATTTTACAAAAGCGCATTTAATTATTATGAACATTTAAGACATCAAATATGTTGCACTTTACGTAAACTGATCAAGATGACATTTCAACGATTGAGTTTGTAGATGTATCTTGTAGTTTATGGTCTTGTGTTACATTAACACAATATGATCCTTTTGAAATCATTCAAGTTGAATACATGATCTTAAAATATTATTTATTGGCTTACTTCGAATGAACTAACTTCAACGAAATATTGTGCCCCACAACCTATGACTATTCACCATATAACATTTATATGTGAGAGTACGTGGATCAAATATCCATAGTCTTGAATTGCATTTAAAATTCAAATACTCATAAAGTGCAATACACAGTCTAATACAAATAAATATATAAGCGACCAACTTACGGATGTATTAAGTAATTGAAATTGGGCATTTGCATGGATATAGAAACATTATATAACATGCAACTAGAATTATTAGTAAGTATATATATTATATTTCTATATGTCAACTTTCAATTCAGTTTGTTTATATATGTTAATTGGCAAACGTTTTATCAATCGTATTAAATGCACAAATTTATCATTGTAGATAATTATAACATTATATAGAATATGTTCTTACAATATTATAAAGGTTAAATGTTACCATTTTATTTTTCTAATAAGGCTCCCACTAGTATTTTATATTTCTCCAAACCCTAAGAAGAAACATAGAAGTTTTACAGCTTCACGAGTGAGTGTTAGAACTCGTTTTTTTCGATATTCTGACCTTGAGTTTGCTCAACAAATCATAGCCCTACAAACGATGAATAAATCTTTATCGGTTGTATAATATACAACTCCTAACCCATTTTCCTTGTTTTAATCTCATTTCGACCTTGAGTTTGCTCATTCACTCATACGTACCATATCGTGATGGCCTAAGTATAATATATGTACCTTGACTTTGCTCGACAACATATAGTTGTCTTACCTCATCCGTTCAATATATTACTAATACTATGCTAACATCCCTAGCTTGAGTTTGCTCAACAACTAAGGAATATATAAGTAATTTATTAATATATATATGTAGTAGAGGACAACATTATATTGAAGATTCATCATCTTCAATATATATATATATATAGTGATATCGACTTATAGAACAATATATTTCTTATGAAATACCCTAGCGATTCAGGTGTCCGACACATCAGAAATCATGAAATATGTACATTTACATATGTATTTATTTCTCAAGTCTATTTGGGTTTCTTTAATGTTCCATATTTGGTTTATACACATATCATATAAGTTTTATTGCAATATAACTTTTATATTTCAGATTACTTATATGATAGTCTTACGTATAATATTTCATTAATTAAATTTTATCTAATTAATTTTAATCAATTAACTCTTTAATTAATTTAGTATTCCAGTATAACTTTTATATTGGACATATCTACTATAACATTTATAGTCTATACTATAAACTTTATAGTGTAACATACATATATCATATATATGTGTATTTTATTTAGTTATAACATTTAATTAATTTATTCAATTAAACAATTTTTATTAAAATTAATCTCAAAATTTATCTTGTATTCATACATGTATATTTATGTTATCTTAAACATTTTTAAATTATTGGAACTGGACTAGCCAGCAGTGGAAGTTATGGATGAATTTCAAAAATTTTACCCTATTGGATCTTTTATTGGGCCTATGAAGTCTAACTGAATTAGAACATTTTTAAATTTCATTTTGAATAAAATCATTTATTTTATTTAAATTCAAATATATTAAGCTATGAAATTAATTTTATTTGATTTAGTTTATACATAAATGTATCATATACATATATGTGTGCGTGCATGTGTAACATAATAATCCGTGAAAGTTATAATATGCCCATATATAGATGTTGGGATTTACATTATAACCGACATATTAGCTCATTTTGTATATCATGTTGTTGTCCAAATATGTGCATGTATATGTGTTACAAAACACACACACATGTATGTATAAATATATTATATATAATATATGAACATGAAGCATTTATATATAGATAAATATATCTATATGGAAAGAGAGAGAAGAATTATTAAAAATTATTTATAATTCAAAATTAACTTAGTTTTGCGGACATAATAATTTTAGTATTTTAATTTGTATATATATTATGAATATAATATATTTTCATCCATAAATAATTAACATAAAATAATATATTGATGAAAATTCAAAATTTACAATTTTCAAAAATCTAGGATCATAAAATAGAGCTTAGGAAAAATCTTGAGATTTTTCAAAGTTGAATTATTATTTTTAAAAACAAATACATTGATTTAGGCAATAGTTATTTAATATAAAATAATATATTATTAAAAATTGAAAATTGAAATTTCTTAAATTCTGTAATCATGAACGAGTATATATGCACATCCAGTTGGATCTCCATCTATTCCATAAGCCATATTTTGATGTTGTTCCGACCTTTTCAACATTCTCAACCGGTTAGTTATATGGCAAAAAAGAAGCTGTCCTGTGGTAAAACAATTAATAAAAGTTGTTATATGGTTAGTGGTGATTACCTAATAGTCATTTTTAGTGTTGAAGGAATTTGGCATATCTTATCAGTCAGAAGCCATTACAAATTTACAGTTGATAACCACCTCCATCCATTAGTAGTAAACCTTCCCCGATTTCGTTGTTATTATTAATACTTTCCGCTCAAAAATACCTAAAAACTTCGCAGCTTTGCATATCATTTGGCATGATTCTTATAGGCACTGAAGTTTTGAAGTAATCATGTCTTGTTATACTACTAACTAAAGATATATTATGGAACACTATTACGTTTTCAATCGTTATAATAGTTCATGATATTTTTTCCTTGTCTACATATAAGGCTAATATATGCATTTACAATTAGTTATTAAGCAGATTATGCCAGAGAAGTGCAGGTCTCAAGCACTTTCCATAAAAACTGAAATTCTCTCTTCAAAGCTAAGACCAATTATATTACGAATGGATTAATTTGACTGCGTTACACTGATAATAAAAATAGTATATTGCAACAAATATTAGTGGCGTTTTAGTACTTCAAAAAACAAATAAATATGTACTCACAAATGTTACTGATTTACATGCGTTGTAATTACTTTGTCATTGATTTAGTCAAGTTCAAATGCAGAAAACAACAATTGCCAATTGGTTATCTCATTTGCACATATCCACAAACTAAAATAGTCATGCATACATAAATCATATTTACATGCAAGTTCAGTATACATTAGCAGTAAGACCAAGGGATAGAGAATATTGGATATTGAGTGTAGTACGATCCTAAATTTTATCTGCCAGAACTTTTAGCATATAGCAGCTGTAAGTTGTAATCCGGAAAGGCAAAGAAAAATTATTTAATATTGCATATTCATAGTGGCTCTTAGCTGCACAGATAGCTAGCTGCATGTGCTTTTTGGTACCAAAAGTCAGGGGAGAAAAAGAAGAAATACTGTTTAATTAAATCATATATATATATATGTGGATGAAATCAAATGAGAGATTCTTTCAGTATAATGTACAATCCCAGGTTTATTAAAGAGTAAAAAAAGGCTGCAACTAAACCAAATCAGCCAGAAAAAATAAGCTGATATTTATATCAGATGAATAACAACCTATTTGCTTCATACTTAAATGGATAAATTATGAACATCAGAGGGAAAAATATGTGTTGTTTTATGCCAATTATAATATGAGATAGTTGTGACTTGGGATGACAGAAATCTATAGACATTAAAGCAAGTTATGATTCTAGTAGCCGAGGCACTGTCTCATCTTATATATAATCCGTACTAACACACCAACCAATGATATCACTGACCAAATGAGCCTAGTAATTTTTTTTTATACCTATACATACATACATACACACACATATACATATATGCACTTTTCCAGGAAGTAAACACAGAAAAAGGGTCAATAGTATCTACCTTAATCAAGTAGAAGGATAAAATGGAATCAACAAAAGGATAATACCTGGATCTGAAGCCATAATTTTAATTTGCATTAATCATAATAATAACAGCAATGTATCAATAGTTTATTATGATCATAACAGGCTGATAATTTCTTCCAAAATAAAAGCAGGATTGTAAAACATACTGACAATCATCAGTGTATTTTGTATGAAGTTATCAAAAATTACTAAACTATGTGCTAACTACGGAGAGAGAGAAATTCATACGACGGACTATAAACACCAAAGGAACCATTTGCAAATTTTATACACATAACATAATGTAATACCAATCTTGACAATATAGCAAAATATACTATTTTCGGTCTTCCAAGGAAAGGACCCAGAAGCATATTATGTACCTAACTAGATGATATCCAGCCTTTTTTTTGTCTCCACGCATCCTTTGTTTTCTCAAATTATCTGAAAAATACAACAAAATTTATCTGGAATGATAAAAAGGGTATTTGTCAAAAGGGCCTTTGAGCTAAATTGATTAGCAAAAACTGATGTATGGACTGATCACGGAATTTCCAGCAGATCAAATTTTCTGAACTTGTACTGGAAAGTGAATGAAAGCGAGAGCGATTTAGCATTCGAAACTGAAGTTTGGCAGCTTAAAATATGTATGGTCCAGTAAACAGAAAAATGAAATCTACTGTCACTATACAAACCATAGTGATTATGATTAAAATTGGTACATAATTTTTAAGCTTATATACAGCAAAATGTATATATGTATATATTTTTAAAATGATATATAAATGTTAAATTCATTTGCAATACTTATTACTAAATTAATTTCCATCTTATCTTATTTCAAAAAATAAAATATGTTAATAGTGTTTTGAAATTTCAAATAATAAGATAGTAAATATGATGGTTAATCTCATGAAAAAGATGATAATGAAATTTCATACACACACACACACACACACACACATATATATGAAATAACATGCACAATATAGGTGTAGTTTTTTTACTTTTACAACTTCATTATACAAATCAAATTTTGAATGCCTATATCATTGCCCCCAAAAGTTGTAAATTTATTTTTACTTATATTATATATATCACTTATCATAATTTATGAGGGAAAAATCCAATTATTACAAAAAAGGAGGTTTTAGAAACATATTTTGATTCACCTTTTATAAAGAAGTAAAATTTGCCAAACAATGCTCATATTTTCTATCATAAACCTTATAGTTTTCAAAAACTCAAAATAGAAATAAAAAACACTTAGTCTAGGTAATAGTACCTTCTCTATAATAAAAAAAAGATAAGAATGTGATGTATTTTTTTATAACACATTTGGTCAATTAGGCTGAACTTTTTATTTCCGATGAAAATCAATTAGGCTGAATTTGTATCAAACCTTTTTATTTGGATAAAGATTTTTATTGAATTTTGTTTTATACTAAGTCTATGAGCCTAAAATATAAGTAATTTTATTTTTCAGTTAAGCTTCTGGAACTGCTGAATAATTATCTTGGGAGCATGTATAAGTGACAAAAATATCTCATAAAATTTATCAAAAATGATACCGTCATTAATTATCATAAATCTTATATCCAAACTCGTCTTTACCACTACTACAAAACTCAAAAGTGGATATCAACAAAGTTTATCAAACAAATAATGAATTTCTTAATTGTGATAGAGTAAAGCATTAAACTAATTAGTTTCCTCACTTTGTTGAAATTCAGGAAACTTCTTGCACTCTTTCACATTTCCTATGCGATTCATTTCAAACCGATAGTTTTGATAACTTGGCCAAAAGCGCTACTTGTCAGTCATATGCACCAACGCATCAAGTGTGAAATCCACACAATGTACTCTTAGATTGGTATTAGGGGCAAAAATTGATAAGATGGGCAACATACATTGTCACATAAGGGTGTAAGTGTAGATGGTGGAGGAATAAAAAAAGGCTGAAATGGATAAGCATAAAGTAGTCAAGTGATATACTGATTAATCAAATAAACAAGATAGTATTGTCTTTGAGAGCTATCAGATAATGATTAGTATTTGAAGAAATTTTTTTTTGCTAGAGTTTGAAATAATGCTAGATTTGTAAGTTAAAGTCCGTTGCACCAAACGTGGAATTCTTTTTGTGTATTTTGCTAGAGTTTGAAATAATCATCTTTGTTTTTCCACTTTACATTACTTAAAATGTTAAGTACATCATTTAAATATGTGGTTTCCCATATTTGTCCCTATTAGCTCTAATTTCGTATTTGTTTCCATAATCATGATGAATTATTTCAATATTTGAATAGGTGTTCACACATTTCATTATCCATAAAATAGGGGCAACACCAATTAGTCCTATATAATTTTGAATTCAGCTTGTGCAACTGAAAACCATATTTAATAACTTTCATTAACTTGGATATTATCTTCTAAATCAAGACAATGCATTATCACTATCAGATATTTCATTGCCTTAATTATTGCTACCTCTCCTTTTCTATACCAGAGGTACACTGAAACTTTATTTCAACATCTTAAATAATTTGAATCATATTTCATTACTTCATTTACTTTAGTTTACGTAAACCATATTTGTTCCAACACTTTAGACTGTACAATTTTGAAAGCAGTCTTATGCAGAGAACTTCATTGACTACACATTATACTTAAAGAGTGTCAGAGGAGAAGCTTCTGTGATTGACAGGCTTTAACCGTCCCATTAATTTAGCTCGATTTATCACTATAAAGTTAATATATTTGTAAAGCAGATAGGTCTAATTTTTTTATCTAAATTAAAGTTTTCTGTTTGCATCCTACACTTGTTAGAACTTGCATTAGTTGATATTTATTTTCTGCTTCTAAATCCAAAAGTTTTGTATTACTGTTCTCTTTTTAACTATTTGAAAATAATATTATTTTAACATTTTTTTAAAAACCTTTTTTTGTTTAGGCTGACCAAATATGAAGCTAATGTGGTTTACAAAGGTGAAAAGAAGACTCACACATATGTAAATATTACGACTATAGTGATAAATTAATATACAATTAATGTCAATGAAATAAAAAAGAGTATAAGAAAAAATTTGTGAATATTTCAAATGGTAGGATTACATTCTATTTGTAACTCTTTGTTATCACAACAAAGTAAAAACAAAATTACAATAACTACTTACTTGATATAGTGAACTGTTTTCTATTTCAAAACCGTGTCCATTTCCTATTGGATTTAATTGCATCAGATGAGTAACCTCGTCTGCTCTGCCAATTCCAACACAGTTTAGGTGCAGTTCATTTTAAAAACATGGTGCGAACTAAAGTTTTTATCAAACAAATGAAAGTTAAGGTATGCTTACATGGTGCTCTTTTCCCATAGCGAGTTTCACAGCTAAGCCTATAGCTTTGTTGATAAGAAAAAATTGGGGAAACCCTCTTCATCCTTTGCCACTATACAGAGTCGAAAGGCTTTGTATCAGTGCAAGAAAAAAGGAAAAGTGAAATAAAATAGCCAATGCTATCTTTCTACAATCTAGTACACCATGATAATATGTGAATGGTCGAAACACTAAAAAGTATCAGTTGAACAGATGCGAAAAAGAGTATTATCTCATATACACAAACCTGACAACATTTTCTCATGGCATTTAAACGCGTTAGCCTGGTAGATTATCATCGTTAAGTATTCTCTTCCAAATTCCATCCACGCAATCTACAAATCAAGTGCCATTAAGATTTCTATATTACTAGTACTTGAGTTAGATTATAATATTAAAATTAATAATTTCATCACCATTATTCACTTACTATAGAGTAAAAATGTTCATTTTTGGATATAATACAAACTCATTCAGTACACTTATAATCATCAGGTGAACATACCACTGTTAATAAACCTTGAACATTTAAACTGAACAATACACAAGTGGACAACTTAAATTTATCAAAGTCATTCTCATAAACCTCCGAACTCTGTTAGTTCATTTCAAATTTCAAATATGTATGGTGTAAGTTGAAAAACAAAGCAAGATTCATTGCAAAATAAAGTCATAGAAAGTATGCATCAAGAAAAATCCATACAAAATAAAATATCCTAAAGTTATAACCAATATCACATATTAGGAAAAATATAACCCTAATTCATAGATAAATCTTCAAGAAACCCAAATACTACTTAAAATCTAAAGGAGTTCAGAAAAATTAACGAATAGTTACCTGAGTTTATGATACATATACATATACATGTTGATGAACAAAATAAAGATTCATTAAAAAAATAAAAAAACAGAAGTTATACATCAAGATAAAATCAGACAAAATAAAAAATCCCAAAGTCATCAATAAATATCAATATATTAGGAACCAAAAATAAGTTGAATTTAATCGCAAGGAACCTATAAAATACTGAAAATCCAATGGAGTTGATGAAAATCATCGAATGTTTACCTGAGATTGAAGTTTAACAGATGTCTTATATATGATGGTTGAGCTCAATTCTTTATCTGCGTTAAATCAGTAAATCCAAGTTAGTTCTATGCTTAGTTGACAGTCGAAGTTTGAGATAACAACATATTAGTAGTCGTTGTTTAATAGACTAATCTTAGTCGATAATCAGAAAACGAAGCAGATATGGAAACGCAGTTTAATAAACCTACCCTAATTGTAGTGTAACGATTTAGGTTTTCTTGAAGCCAATGAGGCAAGCAGAATACGTTTAGTTACCCTAATCGCAGTATGCAGGGGAACAGATTGCAGGAGGAAGGGTATTCGTGAGTCAAAAATCAGATGAGAAAGTGTAACGATGTCGTTGATTCATAAATCAAAGCAAAATCAAAAGTAATGTATGTTCACCATTCATAGGTCAGATCAAGCAAAACCAAAAATAAAGTAATATACCTCCAATTAAATGCAGAAAGTGATAACACGGATGAGCTATCTCTAGCGGCCATCAAATCCCTAGACACGGATGCAATATCTCTAGGGATGTTAGCACGAAAGATACGCAAGTGGGAGAAACCGATTTTTGGAGATCGGATGATGGCGACGAATGGGATAATGGTGTTGATTAATTGAATTCAAGAACGGAGTCGAATTTGGGGAAACAGACGGTTAGAGCATGACGGCTGAGGGGAAATGCAAGGGCATTTTAGGAATTCTCGAAAGACACGGTTGAAGCATGTGTATTGAGTTTACATTATTAGTAGTAGAGATGAAGGGTTAAAAAAATTTGAAGAATTTTTCAATCAATTATTATTTTTAATACATCATAAATAGTTTTTTTTGAAATAATATTAATTACTAAAAATAATATATTTATTCAAAAATTCCTAAATTTTTTCTATATGTTTGTAAAATGATATAATATTTTTAGACAATATAAAATTTAATTTTAATGTAATAGTTATTTTATATATAATAAACGATTCAAAATTTAATAAATTTTAATTTAAAAATATGAATATATGTATGATAATTAACTTTTGAATTTGTAAATTATGATTATATACAAATAAGTGTACTAAATTTTGTAAATCATTTGTATATCTTACATATGCATCTATGCTACTATGAGAGAGAAATATACACTAATATATAAATATGAATTTATTAATAAATATATATAAAATAATTATTACTGACAAAAATTGATTTCGTATAGTTAGAAACATATGTCTAAACATAAATCAAATAATATAATAAACAAATTATGCATATAACCAAACTGTGACAACCGCATCAACTTAGAAAATCTCACCTAACAAAACGTATAGTAGCAATATATTTAAACAGATATGAAATTGCTCGTTATTGGATAATAGAATATAGTATAATTACTGTAATATGAACTAAAATTACCAATTTAATGATGCCTTTGCATCCATATTGAAACAATGGCTTTCCCTCCTTTTACTGTTCTTTATTCGTCAAAATGCAAGTCCGCAATCATCGACTTCTAACTACCAAATGATATTATTTTAATTTGAAATATACTTGAGAATTTTGGAGTAGATTGAGAGCTATGTTTTATCCAGTAATGTAGAAGGTAATGGTAGCCAGAAAGGTTAGTAATTGTTTTCACACACACACATACACAGAGGGTTGTATTAGAGAGAAACGAGAAAAACCTTTTTACCCATTCTTACTTTATCTCAACCCATTATCTCCGAGCCAATTTCCTATGTTTTAGCCACACCTAGACCTTCCCAAAACCTAAATTTTGCAGCCCTAATGATGGGCCTAAAGCCCATCTAAGCCCAAGCCAACATACTATGCAATTAAATCTAATTTAATCGCTTGTCGATATTGTACACCAATCGATATATTTATAACCTTTATAAATATATATATATATATATTACATTATTTATTTCTCAAATCATATTCAAATTTTATAATTAATATATCATAATTAATTAATTTAATTAATTGATAACAATTATAAACTAATTAAATCGTTCGGCCTTAAGGAAATTCATCATTTCTGTTGTGTAACTATTGGGTGTAAATTTGATCAGATATTAACATCAACTATTATAATGTTAACCTTCAATGTCACTGAGCATGTGGTGTGACATTATGGCCAAATTTATCGCTTACACATTTTCGTAAAATCCAATTTTAGTTTAATAAGCGTTACTTGGTTGTGACATTTGTTTACACCAATTCTCTTCGTCAAAACTATATCACTTTGTACTTATGGAATCTGGTAATGGTCAAAATTCCAACCTCATCCACATTCAACTTTATAGTCTAAATACAAAGTCTTTGGTTCAATAATAACATCTATTATTAATCGAAATGCTTTGGCCAGAGACTTTGACTTTGAGTTGACTTGAGTTGACTGTGATACTAACCGTATATAACTGAGGAGTCGAATCCTCTCTTCAATAGTGCTTCAATTCCAATACTTCCGCTCGATCCGATTATAGTCACTCGATGGACGCCATGTCATGATTTGGCTATAATCTAAGCGGAGTTTTCATATTGAAGATCCACTGTATTCTCAAGTCGAGAGAACTGTATAAATCAGTCACATTGATATTTTACCTTAGTTCTATTAACTAACAGAAAACTATCGAGTGAGTCGTTCCATAGTTATCCAATAACTATTAGTACGTAACCCTTAGGTGCCCCCGGTAATCATGAGTAATACACTGCCCAACATTTGGAGAGCGTTACGTACTCCAGTCTCAACGGATACATCGATATCCAATCTCGATGCATCTTGACTAGGAACATTTAAAATGGTATATTAGTTTCGTTGTGATAAATTACTCATGGTTACAACACTTTGTAACTACTATCACAAAATATACCATTTATGGATTTTTCTATATATCAAGTATATAATAGGAAGAAAATATCTTTTATTTCGAACAAGATTGGTCATCGAGTTAGATATATATAACAAATTAAATAATTGCCCCTAGTGCATACCCTTAACTCTATCAATCTTCCACTTGCACTTGAGTTCAATTGTGGAATCTAATTCCAACTTATTCAATCGGTTTTATCAAAACCAATTAGGTCGGTCCCTTAGTGAATGGGTATGCAATTATGTTTTAATTATCTACTTTGTCGATTAACTCTCTCTAACAATGATAAACTGCTTTTATCATGTGGAAAGATTCGAAGTATGTCTTTCGACTTCTGGTGAGCTTTAAGTTCTATTATGACCAATTTCATGACATTGTTATCTTATAACAATATCTTGTGATTCTCAACATTTGGAACCACCTTTGGCTCAGTTATAAATTTGTGCATTTATATCTATGTACATAGGTTTATTGTAGCACTATTCAAGTTAATGTTCTCAACATTTCGTTGAATCGACCACAATCACTTTTATTTTGAAACATTTTCAAATTAAAGATTTTAACTTGAATGTTATCATTGACATGTTATACTCAATATTTCTTATAAAAGTTTATGTCCAAACATTCCATCATAACGAGCTCGTTGTTTCTTTAAACAATTCTCTAGTATTTCATAAATACGCGAGAACACCTCAAACAACCATCTAGTGATATCAATTTGGATTTAATATTTTCTCCATGTATCAAATTCATAAACAAAATATAATATCATACACAACATAACCTATATGATAATTCCTATTGCTAATGCATAAGGAATCTAACTTACATGTTCTCCTTTTTATAGGGTGCTCTTGTATATCATTTTGGGACAATCTCTATATCTTTTGTACTCACCATAAAACACATCATTTACAATCCACAATTGAGTATTAAGACAACTAAAGTTGATTTTAATACAAGCATATTGTTAAAATCAACTACGTGTTGTTTACTTATAGTTTAGAAATATCAATGTACCTTTTAACGTTCTTTCTTATGAACACATGCTTCCTATACACTTAGATTGAAAATCAAATTATTTGATATTTCTATCAAAATACTTATTCAATCTTGATGCTTATTAAATGATACATCCATATCATTTCTTGGATCATATCCAAAGACTAGCAAACCCAATATCACCCCCACTGATTTCGAGGCATTTTTGGTTAATATGTGTAATTGGCTTACTCTAAATCATTATTTAGAATTTTAAGTTTCAATAATAAGTAATAATCACTAAGTCTTATCGAGCGATAATTCTGTGAGTAAATCTGAATTAACTTGAGCATATTGAGTACCGAATCTGTTATGCTAATTTCAACAATTGAAATTTGCAATATTATTCTTATCAACATTGCTTATTTAATTCCAACCATATTAGTATTTCCAATAAAGACACAATCTTGACCGATGAATCACATCTCTTTGGTTACGACCACCAAAATCATACTTTGTTAGTGTACTTCTAATTCTTTCAGATCTGTGCATCATACCATACAGAGTCAACAATCTTAATGGTTCAATTAAACCGCCGAAGGTAATGTATATTTTTGGCATTAATAAGAAAATCAAGTTTCTCTTCGATGTACGAGAATACTATTAGACATTCTAGTGCTACGTGTTCATTTAGGTTAATTAATTTCACTTAATCTCATATGATCAGTTCTATCTATGGATCAGATCCAATTCCATTTAACTACCAAAAATGTCGCAATGAAATTCCTTCACAATGAAGTTGATATATCTTGAAACAACAATTGTTTCTTAGTTCAAATAGAATAGAGATTCATAAACGCTTTATGAACCTTTGTATTTATAAAACTAATTTTAGTTTACAAAAATTATGTTCAAAACATAAATATGTCATTTGATGACAGACCTTTTCAAAAACTTTTGGAGATTCATACAAGATCTCTCATGAACAATTATTACGTACAATCTTTCGACTCGCACAATCTGTCAATTCCTTGGCCTAGGAAATGTTGGGATTCTTTCAAACCCTTAACTTATATGATTCTGTAAACTGTTGTTTAGATGAAATAATATCAACCTTGTATACTAATCTTAAGTACATGACCTTATAGAAAGAAACTAACTCAACTTCACTTACGGTTAATCGTAAATTGTCCAACAATGTCTGATTACTCCTCATCGATGCATCATTACGTATCCCATGGAGGAATGATTTTGAGATTGAATCTATATTCACTTTTACGTACATTTGGAACTCTTTCTAATATACTCACTTATTCGACCAAATCAAATCATTTTATTCTATTGCATGTTATTTTATTTACTTTTCTTTTATATTCTACGATTTTGTCATAAACTTACTACATGTGTATCTAATACACATGTTCATGTCGGTAATAAATCATCGATGAATATTACAAAGTATGTGATACGCTTCTGGTATTAATAGACTTGTGATTTCATACATCAATATGTATTAATTCAAAGAGTTCATCAACTCTTATGATGCTCCCACTGAATGGGCGCATGGTCATTAATTGTTTGAGATATAATTAACCTGTATCATATGATTCATAATCATATAGTAAAATTGTTTCTCAAAACCATGGCTTAGTCTATAATTCCAAAATAACTATAAATACTATACATGTGTATTTTTGTTGCATCACTTTTACTATGAAAACAAATTCCATAATATGGTTCTATTTCATTATGAATATTCATAATACTCATATTGAAATATAGTTATATCTATTTTTCAATCAATACCAAAAATAAGCATTATTTCATAAATAATGTTCGGTACACTTTACGAAAACATTTTTCGTAATTTGGTGCAATCATTAGTTGCTATATGACATGCTCCAACTATTTCCGCCATTAGTATAATAGCGTACTAAATTTAGAGGTACAACATTCACTTAATATTATTAATATTGTTTACTTATTTCATATGCCGCAACTAGTTTACATAGAAGAGTTCTTTGATCAAATATCTTGAACTCAATGAAATAAATGTTATAGAAAACAATTTTCTATATAAAAATACATTTTGGAATAAAACTTATATTTCATATTCCAATATTAAGTATCAGTTATTATTATAATTCTTGTTTCCAATGTTTCTCTATGAAGTAGAAGTGACTATCCATTCTCTTCATTTCAACTTTACCTTATATTATGTCTATTCTTATACATACGTTTTTCTTTTAAATGGTCAAACTATTCAAAAGAAAATCTTACTACAATATCACAACAAACCTTTTACAAAAGTGCATTCGATTATTCTTAACATTTAAGACATCAAATATGTTGCACTTTATGTAAACCGATAACGATGACATTTCAACGATCGAGTTCTTAGATGTATCTCATATTTTATGGTCTTGTGTTACATTAACATAATATGATCCTTCTGAAATCATTTAAGTTGAATACATGATCTCAAAATACTTTTTATTGGCTTACTTCGAATGAACTAACTTCGTCGAAATATTGTACCCCACAAACTATGATTGTTCACCACATAACATTTATATGTGAAAGTACATGGATCAAATATCCATAGTCTAGAATTGCATTTAGAGTTCAAAAACTCATTAATGCAATATACGGTCTAAACCAAATAAACATATAAGCGACCAACTTACGAATGTATTAAGTAGCTGAAACAGAGCACTTGCATGGGTATAGAAACATTATATAACATGTAGTTAGAATTATTAGTAAGTATATATTATATTTCTATTTGTCAACTTTCAATTCAGTTTGTTTATGTATGTTAATTGGCAAACATTTTATCAATCATATTAAATGTACAAATTTATCGTTGCAGGTAATTATAACATTATATAGCATATGTTCTTACAATATTAGAAAGGTTAAATGTTACCATTTCATTTTTCTAATAAGGCTCGCACTAGTCTTTTATATTTCTCCAAACCCTAAGAAGAAACATAGAAGTCTTACAACTTCACTAGTGAAAACTTATGTAGCGTTATAATATTTATAATAAACATGTTTTATCTAAAATTTAACTATTAAATTCAGAATATTTAACATTAATTTTCAAAACGATTTTGAAAATTATCCCAAGGCCTAAATTAAGTTAGGCCTTTTCTATTAGGAGTAACATTTGGGCTCACTTCACTTTTCGAGCTAGGCCGGTAATCAGGTAGGACAGGGTACTTGATAACACAATTTTAATCCTAGAAATTACCTTTCTAGACACCGTACCAAGTGGACAAGCTTAATTAGTTGGCCATAATATGACTAATTTAGGCCGGATAGGCTATTGGGCTCTGGTACCATTGTCCGAACTGAAATGCACAGCAGCGGAAGTTATGGATGAATTTCAAAAAATTAAACCTATTAGATCCTTTATTGGGCCAACGAAGTCTAACTGAATTAGAACATTTTAAAATTTCATTTAAATAAAATCATTAATTTTATTCAAATTAAAATATATCAAGATATGAAATTAATTTTATTTGATTTAATTTATATATAAATGAATCATATAAATATATATGTGAGTGCATGTTTAACATAATAATCCGCAAAAGGTATAATATACCCATATGTCGATGTTGGGATTTATATCGCAACGGACATATTAGCTTATTTTGTATATCATGTATGTTGTCCAAATATGTGCATGTATATGTGTTACAAAATATATATATACACATACATGTATGTATAAATATATTATATATAACATATGAACACAAAACATTTATATATAGCTAAATATATATATAGAAAGTGAGAGAAAAATTATTAAAAGTTATTTAATTCAAAATTAACTTAGTTCTAAAATCGTAATAATTTTAGTATTTTAATTTGTATATATTATGAATAAATTAATGTTGTCATCCATAAATAATTGGCATAAAATAATCTATTGATGAAAATTCAAAATTTACAATTTTCAAAAATCTAGGATCATAAAATGGAGTTTAGGAAAAATGTGGAGATTTTTCGAAGTTTAATTATTATTTTTAAAAACAAATACATTGATTTCGGCAATAATTATTTAATATAAAATAATATTTTATTAATTCAAAATTCAAAATTCAAAATTTTTGAAACTTTAGGATCATGAATGAAAGGCTACAAAAAAGTTTGAAGAATTTTTCAATTAAATTATTATTTTTGATAAATCATAAATAGTTTATCCAAAATATTATTAATTATTAAAAATAATAAATTTATTGAAAAATTCCTAACTTTTTTCTATATGTTTTGAAATTATATAATATTTTTAAAAAATTGAATTTTTAATTTAATAATTATTTTATATATAACAAACAATTTAAAAATTCAATATGTTAATTTAAAAATATGAATATATGCATGATAATTAATTTTCGAATTTTCAAATTCATATTATATATAAATTAAGTGTACTAAATTATTTAAATCATATACATATATCTTTTATATGCATATATGCTATTATGATAGAGAAATATACACTAATATATATACATATATGAATTTGTTAATAAATATTAAAAAACAATTATCATTGGCGAAAATTGATTTTGTAAGTAAACAACATTTGTCTATACATAAATCAAACTGTGTAATAAACAAATTTATGTACATAAACAAACTGCTTTGTGACAACCACGTCTACTTACAAAAATATCACCTAACCGAGCATATAGTAGCAATAGCAATATATTTAAACAAATATGAAATTACTCATTATTGGAACGTAGAATGTAATTTAATTACTATAATGTGAATTGAAATTACCAATTTAATGATGTTTTTGAATCCACATTGAAGCAATGACTTTCCTTCCTTTTACTGTTCTTGATTCGTCAGATTGCAAGTCCAGAATCGCCGACCTCTAACTATCGAATAATATTATTTTAATTTGAAATATATTTTAGAATTTTGGAGTGGATTGAGAGCTATGTTACAACCAGCGGTGTAGAAGGTAATGGCGACAAAAAAGTTAGTAATTATTTTTAGAGATGCATACATGCATACATATACATTAGGAATGGCAATGGGGCGGGTTGGGGCGGGTTTTTAGTGCCCCATATCCATCCCAGATTTTTTAGACCTCGCCCCAGACCCTCCCCGTAGACCCCGTGCGGGTCTGCAATTTTGCCCCGTACCCGCGACTCGAACGAGTCAGAGACCCGACCCGCCCCAAGACCCGATGAGTCTCATGTATTGATTCAAAATTGTGTACCAACTTACATATATTTATTTGTTTATACTCATTATCACCAAATAATACATGAAATACAAATAACAACGTGTCTAAGGAAAGTTAGTAAAAATGATGTGTACAATAACAATTCAGAAAATATATACATATGTTATTGTATAATTATCATTGACGCAAATTAATACCCTAATTTTTTATATAGATTATTTATTGGAACATTTTAGTATCCATGCAAGAATTACTTATATCTAAGAAGATTAATAAATCATTATAGTAATAAAGCAGTTTCATGAGATGTTAGTAGTGCGGGGTCAGGTTGGAGCGGGTCAACCAAGCCCCGACCCGACCCTAGACCCGGAGCACTTAAGAACGGGTCACGGGTCTACCCGCCCCAATGACCCAATGGGGCGAGTTTGGACGGGCCAAAACAGGGGCGGGTTGACCGGGTTTGGACCCTAGACCCGCCGCATTGCCATCTCTAATATACATATACATACATACACACACACACAATATACATATACACACACACACACACACACACACATGGTTGTATTAGAGAGAAATGAGGAAAACCTTTTACTCATTCTCACTTTATCTCAACCCATTATTTCCAAACCAATTCCCTATGTTTTAGCCATCCTTAGACCTTCCCAAATCGAAATTTTATAGCCCTAATGATGGGCATTAAATCCATCTAACCCTAAGCCAAAATACTATGCAATTAAATCTAATTTACTCGCTTATCGATATTGTATATCGATCGATATATTTATAACCGTTATAAATATATATAACATTATTCATTTCTCAAATCATATTCAAATTTTATAATTAATATTTTATAAATATTAATTAGTTTAATTAACTTATAACAATTATGAACTAATTAAATCGTTCAGTCTCAACGGAATTCATCATTTCGGCTGTGTAACTCTTGGGTGTAAATTTGTTCAGCCATTAACATTGAACTATTCTAATGTTAACATTCACACGTCACGTAGCAGGTGTTGTGACATTATGGCCAAATTTATCTCTTACTCATTTTCGGTAAAATCCGATTTTAGTTTAATAAGCGTTACCCGGTTGTGACATTTGTTTACACCAATTCGCTTCGTCAAAACTATATCACTTTCGACTTATGAAATTTGGTAATGCTTAAAATTCCAACCTCATCCACATTCAACTTTATAGTCTAAATACAAAGTCCTTTTTTCAATAATAACAATTGTTATTAACCGAAATGCTCTGTGCAGAGACTTTGACTTTTAGTTGACTTGTGTTGACCGTGATACTAACCGCATATAACTGAGAAGACGAATCTTCTCTTTAATAGTGCTTCACTTCCAATACTTCCACTCGACCCAGTTATAGTCACTCAATGGACGTCAGACTCAACATATAGAGAGCGTTACGTACTCCAGTCTCAATGGACACGTCAATATCCAATCTTGATGCATCTTAATTAGGAACATTTAAAATGGTATATTTGGTTTTTGTGAAAAATTACTCACGGTTACAACACTTTGTAACTACTATCATAAAATATACCAATTATGGATTTTTCTATTAAATATACTTTTAATTAAGTTAAATAATTAATATAATCACATTATATCAAGTAAATAATAAAAAGAAAATACCTTTTATTTCGAAAAGATTGGTCAACGAGTTAGATATATGTAACAAATTACATGATTGCCCTAAGGGCATACTTATGAGCTACTTATTCTCCTTCTTGCCTACGCTATAACTACGCGATGCTCAAGCTCTTTTAATGATCTTGCCTTCAACCTGATAGCCCATTTAGAATTTGCTGCACAGTGAACAGGCCTATTAGACCCGGTTGCTTTTAAGAACTCGAATGTATTCTGTTTGGCCTTTCTCCTTTCGACCGTATCCTGTTACTTGGCACGAAAACTACCATTCCCTTTCTTCTATATTTTCCAAACCTGGAAGGTCACACGGATTATAATTGTGGATATTAATGGTTCTTATAGTGTTAAAGTTGTGTTTTCTATTGTTTACTTTGTACTTTAGGTGGAAGTCCAGTAGCTCTTCTTCTATTAGGTTGAACCTAAATCCTAGTAAGTCTAGTTTTGATTCGTACAATTCCATTTTACTTTATATATTTGATGTGCTCTTTTTCTTTATAATTTATTTTTGAAATGGTTAACCGATAGCGGATCACTAAGATGAGTGGAAAACAACTTACGGTCATGTTGAATAAAAGTAGTGCAGCAATGCAACCTAAAAACAAGTGGATACTGAAGAGACCATGAAGCTGAGACAAAGACCATATAGAAGTAGACCGACAGGAGAAGACACAAGGCTAAAGTTGCTCAACAAAATTAAAGCATGATGAAACATGTGAAGGCGACTAAATAGATGGAACAGAATTTTTATGCACTTGGGGTGTAAACTGTAAGCTTATATACATTTCGTAGCAGTATACTCTAAAGTTGTATGTATTTTATAGTTGTCATATATTGAACTTAGTGTAATTCTATAAGAAGTATATGTATGTGAATGCTTTTGGTTCTTATTAGTAAAATTTTGGATTCAGTTGCAAAATGAAACAAAATCTATATGTGCGCACTGCAACAATGCATAGATTTTAATTTTATTTTATATTTTTTTAAATAACAAACAAAAACGGTTGTAAAAAACGTGTTACAACAGACAAAAACTATTGTAAAAGACCTATTACGGTGGGCGAAATAATTATAAAAGGCTTTATTGTAATGAAACCTTGCAATTGTCCAAAATAGTTGCAAAATGTGCCAACTTTATTACAACTTCGCCTATTACGACGATTGCATGATCGTTGTTAAAGACCTATTATAACTGGCATTGCCAGTTGCAAAATAGGTATTTTGTTGTAGTGGTACGTTATAAAACAAATTTATTTAATCAATACTCGTTAAATATAATTTATTTTGTTAATATATTAATCGTAAGTAGTAAAATTATAACAGTGATTAAGTGAAATATTTTCGGATGCTAATCAACATGGTTCTGATGGTCTACTTGGTTGAACCATTAGACCCTTTAACATGGCATCAATACGATTCAATCCACGGTTTGATCTATGTATACATACATTATATCGAACATTATTAGCTACTTTTATGAAAGGTGTATAAATAATCATCTATTGTCATCAAAATGTACAATTATCAATTGATTATAAGTCTTGCACACCATACAACATTAGTGTAAGATATTAAACCGAATCGTATTTAGGTTGCATCTATTCAAAATGATAATTTCTGAATGATGATTGCTGAATGTTGAACTTTAAAGTTCGATTAGTCACTTATATGTTTGTTTGCATTTTAAATTTTTTAATCAGTATTTAAAATATGTTTATTTTAAGAATACTAATCATCTATATTAATTAATCTTTTAAGTCAGGAATATTAAAAATATAAAGTGAAAACTGCAAAAATATTTTGAACTACGAAAATTCCGAATTAACATAAATTCGATTGTTATAAATAGTTTGAAATTTTTAGTTTTAGAGGTTTAAATTTGCAAAATTATTAATTATATAAATTTCTTTTGTCCAAATTATAATTTCTAATCAATTAAATAAAAGGGGATTTTAGGCTAAAGGAAAATTTTAAAAAAAAAAAATAGTTTCGGGGACAAGAAGTTTGTTTTTTAGGCTGAAGGACACTTTTTAGTGTAAATCACATAATGATAGTTACACTAAAAAGTGTCATTCACGCTAAAAAGCAAACTTGTTGTACTTAGATTAAATTTTTTTGCAACTTTTTCCTTATGCCTATTTACCTTTTAATAAAATATATATCACATTTAAAAGTCAAATAGAAAATAATGGTGACATCCTTGCTTCTTCTTTTCGTTTTCCGCTTTCTCCTCCCTTTGATAATTCATTTGCTCCCTCCCTCTTCCATCTCCGCCTTACCACGACTAAGAAGCCTCGCAAATATTGCCCTTTCCAGCCTAATGGCGCCCCGTCGAGTCTGACAAGGTCCGGTCATAATTTCAAAGCTCAAATCCAATCATCTCGATCCCTGTCTCCTCCCTGGCCGCTCTTAGGTTCGTCGGTCGACTTCCCGAAACATTACGACACTATTGCGAAACGTCTGCAAGCTATCAATGTTAACGCCATTGCTCCTCTTCCTTATGAGCATCCGAACTCTAAATTTGTTTCAGCATCTGAACTCTAAATTTGATTCACAAGTGGTTGTGTCCCCTGTGCTTGGTAGCAAGGCCGACTATTTGGTTGAACAGAATATAAATAAGGGTTGTACTATGACTGATGTTACTGTGTCATGATTCCGCTTTCAACTGTTTCAGGCTAATCAACACGGTTCTGATGGTCCACTTGGTTGAACCACCAGACCCTTTAGCATTGCATCAATACGATTCAATCCACGGTTCAATCTTTAAAACTATGTATACATACATTATATCAAACATTATTATCTACTTTTATGAAGGGTGTATAAATAATCAACTATTGTCATCAAAATATACAATTATCAAATGATTATAAGGCTTGCACACCATACAACATCAGTGTAAGATGTTAAACCGAATCATATAAGGTTGCGTTTATTCAAAATGCTAATTTCTGAATGATGATTGCTGAATATTGAACTTTAAAGTTTGATTAGTCACTTGTATGTTTGATTGCATTTTAAATTTTTAAATCGGTATTTAAAATATGTTTATTTTAACAATACTAATCATCTATATTAATTAATCTTTTAAGTTAGGAATATTAAAAATATAAATTGAAAACTACAAAAATATTTTAAACTACGAAAATTCCGAATTAACATAAATTCGATTGCTATAAATAGTTCGAAATTTTTGGTTTTAGAGGTTTAAATTTGCAAAATTATTAATTATATAAATTTCTTTTGTCCAAATTATAATTTCCAATCAATTAATAAAATATATATCACATTTAAAAGTCAAATAGAAAATAATGGTGACGTCCATGCTTCTTCTTTTCGTTTCCGCTCTCTCCTCCCTTTGATAATTCATTTGCTCCCTCCCTCTTCCATCTCAGCCTTACCACGACTAAGAAGCCTCGCAAATATTGCCCTTTCCAGCCTAATGGCGCCTCGTCGAGTCTGACAAGGTCCGGTCATAATTTCAAAGCTCAAATCCAATCATCTAGATCCCTGTCTCCTCCCAGGCCGCTCCTAGGTTCGTCGGTCGACTTCCCGAAACATTACGACACTATTGCGAAACGTCTGCAAGCTATCAATGTTAACGCCATTGCTCCTCTTCCTTATGAGCATCTGAACTCTAAATTTGTTTCAGCATCTGAACTCTAAATTTGATTCACAAGTGGTTGTGTCCCCTGTGCTTGGTAGCAAGGCCGACTATTTGGTTGAACAGAATATAAATAAGGGTTGTACTATGACTGATGTTACTGTGCCAGTGGTTTCGCTTTCAACTGTTTCGGACTTCAGCACTGGATGTGTTCGACAAAATGTCACTTTGGAAAATCTCTTACTTGTGCTTCCCTCTGTTGCACTGTCCTAAGACCATTTGGCATTTGAGCCAAGGGTTATTGCTAGTCAGTCATCGGTTTCTAAGTCTGAACTTGTGTTCCATGAGCTTTGATCACCCTCTTTCGCTTCTTGCACCACAATGTAGGAGTCTACATGCCTACCGACATAGAAATTGAGGTGAATAATGATATTATTGTGCCTCTTCCTTTAGTTATGCAAGCCAAGGCAGAGTTTCGGTCGGCTTATTATTTGGTTTTTTCTAGATCCCGATCAAAAGATTCAGGATGCTAGAAATCTATGCTATCACATATGGAATCTCAGTAGTGATCTCTGTGTAACCAATGTTGACTTTATCTATTTCTTTGAATTTTCTAGCAAGTGTGAACGTTAAGGTGTACTAGAAGCTGATCTATCCTTCGTTGATGGAAAATCATTCATTATCACCACTTGGTCTCCTACTATGGCTGGTGCTAGGGACCGGGCGATTCTATCCCTATTAAGACATACTTTATGCACATTCTGTCTGCTTTACAACCGTTATTGGGTCTGAATTGGTTGGCTTGCATAATTGGTAAATTGAAATGTTTTGACTCTAACGCAGTGGTTTGCAAGAGATTGGTTTATGCCAAGGCTCTGATAGAAGTAGCCCCTGAAATGCCCCTACCATATTCTATTGGCGTTCAGCTTGTTGTTGGCCTTGTAGCGAATGTTCGTGTTAGATATGGTTAGGCGCCTGATATTTGTACTGCTTGTCATTCTTTTAGCGACCTTGCTAACTTTTGTAAGCTTCCAGTCTCGACCTTGGAGGCTCATACTTCGGTCAAGATTCCGCTTCCTTGTCCCCTTGTGCGTAAGTGGGTTCATAAGTTTAGGAATTGCACTTCCATAGCTGTAGATCTGACTGTAAGCCCTATGGATGTTGCACCTATTATGGAAGCTGCTTCCGTCCCACTATTGACAAAGTCTCACCCTGCCTCACCTTTTGATGCATGTATTGTGATTTCTCCATAAGATGCTATTGTTGATCTTGTGTCATCTAGTGCCGCCCAGGCTGACGTTATTAAGTGGAATTCTTCTGAGAAAGCTTGGATTCAGGGGCCGCATGAGATGAAATATGATCCCGTTCGACATAATTTTCATATGTTAGTTAGTGAGGTTGATAGTGAATCCAGGCATCTTCATTACTCTATTGATGGAGATGGCCTTGTTCTTATAGTGGTTGGTGCCCGTGGTGCTAGGAATAGGTCCATCCTTAATTATGATAAATGAGGTAGGAAATTTATCTATTGTAGTGGTTACTCTGGTTTCATTTCGTATATTGTCTCTTTTCGTGGGTTTCCTGCATGTGATAGCTTGTCATGCCGTTGTTTTTACATATGCACAGTAGCTTGTTTTTACAAAAAGTAATTTTTACATATGCACAATAGCTTGTCATGCCGTTGTTTTTACATATGCACAATGCCACTCGTTAGAAAAATAATAAAATTTATGATTTAATAGTGAAAACGGTTTGTTAATCCGTCGTTTTTACAAAAAATTATTACGTTTTAAAGATTGATAATTAATATGGTGTAAATTTTAATTATGGATGTGAGTATAACATCCACGTACGAAACACTACTCCAACGGAGGAGAGAGATATTGTAGGGAAGAAAATTGTAGTATTTGAAAATAGAGGTATAATTTATATATTTTAGAAGTATGATTTGTTTGTTAAGTTTGATTTTAGAAGGATGTTTTGTTTATTATATTTGAAAATCAACGTTACTGCAATGTCCCTTATTTTCACTATTTTTTTTTGAAGTATTCAATATCGTATTATCGAAATTCTCACCATTCACATGCATCCGCAATGCTGGCATATACTAACATCCTGATTGGAACAATCATTTTTCTTACTCTAGAGAAACCTTAATTTTTGGCTGCACTTTTTTTGAAAGTGAACTAATTTTTGTTAGCTTGGATACCTTTCAAAAAAAATTGAACAAATAATGCCTCATTTTGAATCTTCTACAAAACATACTTGAACAATAAGTTGGATTCTTATCAAAGTAGTGTTTAATCAGAAATTTGTGGAAAACAAAATGGTGACATTTGATGTATATCCATCCTATGACTGAACCATCACGCAACCCAAATACTAGATCTGTATGCTTATTTGTGAGATTAAATTATCTCTTAACTCTTCTTCTTGTTGTTTCCTTACATAAAAATATCCATCCAATAAAATATTGAATTGCACGATAGATTCAAGGAAATATGAAGACATTATAAGAAGTTTTAGTTAGTTGTTATTGATAAACAAGCTGCAAGGTTTAGTTCTGAAGTAAGGATATTCTCCTACCATTTTACATAGGTGGTGCACTGTCTCGTTATCACATGTCAATCATTCACACGACGAAAACAAACACATCTGTGTTAGTTCAAATATGGACCAATCCATTCATATATCCATGTGTTATAAACAACAGCCATTATATTATACATTTTTAGTCCATCCAACTTATGTAAACAAACGCACTTGTGCTTATTTAAAATTTCTCTTCATCGTATGTTGCAGTCAATAGCATTATCTTGTTTCCTATGTATTGTCATTCTCCTTTCCAGATGCTACAAATTTGGATACTCAGATTCACTTCTCAAATTCAACAACACATGTATAATGCGACAATAGTATATCATACAGCATGTCAATAATCAAATATATAAACATAAACATGAATAATCAAATATAAAAATATAAACATAAATAACTTTATACGTTAAGCATATCCATAATAAAATCTATATACATCAGAGGTATACATCATCAAACAAAATAACACAATGTACAACATCTACACTTTATAGGTACTGCACCATTTCCACCTTCGTTGTCACCATTATAGTTAGGGCTCGTTATTTTTCCATTTAAACGCTTTTCCAGCATTTTTCTTCCGAATATTTCCGTGATTTCCGGTTTTTTGTTTTCCCGTCAAAAATAATTCGAAAGGAATTACTTCCGGTAGATGACGGAACTCAGCAGAAATTTACACTATTTCCATGGAAATTTTCATTCCTTCCGCATGCCTCTTTCTTTAAGAAAAAAAAAAAATACCGCGACCATTGAATTGGGCTAGGCCCATACAAAATTAACGTTAAGAAAAAACCTAACTCTAATAATCATCCATTCACTCAGCAGTTCGCACGAAAGAAACCAATCCAACAATTCGCACAAACAAACCTAACCCTAATTCTCCTTTTCTCTCTCTTCAATGATTTCTTTCAATTTCGGCTAAGAAATTCTCCCTCGGACACTAATTTGTTGTTTTTATCTTCTTTGTTTCAAATTTTTTGTTTCGCGATGTTAATTAAGATTTGGTTGATTTAAGAGTTTGGGTTATTCGATTTCAAGCTTGCTAATTTTAAGCCTACTGATTTCGAGCTTACTGATTTCAAGATTACTACATTGTTATTCACTGACAATGTTATCCGTCCGTAGAACCACGTTGGAAATCATGTTTTTGCTGAATATTCGGTTTCTAGTTTATTGAATTATTGAAGTGTTTGATTGATGGTTGAATCTTCCACAGAATCATTTTTATCCAAACACAGCTTCTAGTTTTTTCAATTGTATCTTTCTTTATCCACTACTACAATGTTCAACTTTTTCGAGATGTTTTTTCCGTGCAGTTCATTTTTCAATATTAATTTGTTTTATCGCCACCCATAAAAACACAAATAATATACGCAATAACCAGCGACTGAGCTAAAAGCCCATGGTTTTCAATTGCTAACGGTTGTTTACGTTTTAGTGAAGGTTTGATGAAGCAGAGAATTATTTCAATATGAGTAATATTCGGTCTTAATAGCTCCTTTTCACATTAAGAACAGTAAGTATCAGTTATGTTGTGGTATGTGTCCCTAGTTGATATGAAAATTTTAGTTATATACCAAAAATATTTATTGTCAGATTGAATACATGCCTAATAACGTTTTAACTTATTATTGTCAGTTCGAATACCATTTGCAAACATGTATTAACAACAGTTCAGAATTTTAACTAAATGTGTATGTAGTGCAATTATCAGATAAAGTGGATCATGAGTACAACTATGTAGGGAGCATAAACAAAAGTACCAAAAGCGTTTTAAAAAGCAAGAACTACCAAAAAGTTTATGGGCAAAATATATATAGTTATATATTTTTTTTGATAGATTTTTGAGCGAAATATTAAGGATGCTTTCAAACAGATGTTCCTGTTTTCAACGCTTTAAACAAAAGGCCATTCCATCCCCTCCCCTCTAGCAACCGAACTGAATTGTCGATGGTCAACGCACCGAAAATCGACGAATTGAACGCATCTGGCGCTGTTCGATGCATCAATCATCACCGTCAAATTTTATATATTTTTAGTCTGTTACTTCATGTTGTACTGGAACCAACTTTTACTTGCTAATGGTCTCTCCACTTTGGACTTGCCTGTAACCATTTTCCAGAAATTAACAATAAAAGAATACTACATTTTATGACTTAGTCAAATTGTGGAAAAGTGATGTGGTCCATTTATTGAGGGAAGTTACCAATGATCAAGGAAACTACCCGTTTTATTATCTCCACGTTTAGAAAAACCGTCCACTATTTTTCTCAACGTTCTGAAATTGCTCTTTGATGGCAATAGCAATATAAAGGGAAACTTAAGTCAGTTTTAGAAAAAGGTCACTAAATCTACTCTAAAAAATAATACACCATCTAAATTATTGAGTGTGAAGGTTTGGAATCTGAATCTAAAACAACAGCAAAGATTTGGCATCACTTGGAAATTCAATTCTTAAAGGATTCAATTTGCAATGACTGGAGGTAAGTAATTTGATTTTGCTTCCGCCTGTAGTTTTACATGTTCAAATTCATGTAGAGAACATGATCAAGTTAAATGAATGATTACATTTTGGTATCAGAGCGATTTTCACCTCTGCCTTGCCTTAGATCTAAAAATGAATCATTTTGTTGTACTGTTTTTCATTTTGATTCATGCTTGTTTCATTTTGCTGTACTGTCTTCATGCTTGTTTCATAAAATTTTGATTTTGAATCTTCACACTTGATTCATGATTGATGATCTGTTGATTAAAGAATATTAAAATGTCAGTAATATGAGTTGGTAATCTTATGATATTGAATGTATTATTAAGAAAAGTTTGCATTTATGAAGAGAAAGATAATATGTGTTAAGCAACAAAATGGTTTTGTCCCACATTATAGAAAAATCAGAAAGAATGCATATAAATAGAAAGCTCCACTTACTCTCTTAATTAGAAAGGGAATGAGAGAAGAAGAAAATAGCACTACCATATCACACACGCGCGAAAAGCACTTAGCACTTTGCATTGGTATAATATGATGAAACTTACCCACAGGACTTTCGTTGTATTTATATAATTGATCAGGATGAAATATTAAAATTGCAATTCTTAATACACCCACATGAATTAAGAATCAAATGTGGTTTGATGGTTTCATCGTTTAGTTATTGTGAATCTAATCGAGTAGGACTTTAGCCCACATGCAAGTTTTATGTCACTGGATTCATATAATTTCGGTATGATTTACATTGGTAAACCATGATAATTTTTATGTCTCAAAATTTTTGTTAATAGGCATGTATTTTACTTTATTTGCAGTAGTTTTACCTGCAAGTTCTTCTGATGTGAAAATGACATTCCTTAATTAAAGGGTGATAACTATAAAGTCTGGAAAGAAAGAGTGCTACTGCAATTAGGATGGATGGATATCGATTATGCTATCAGGAAAGACGAACCACCTAACATTACTGAGACTAGTACACCAATTGAAGTTAGCCTTTATGAAAAGTGGGAGAGATCTAACCGTCTCTCCGTTATGTTCATACAGACCAAAATTTGTGCTAGTATTCGTGGTTCTGTCGATCAGTATACTAAGGTCAAAGATCTCCTTAAGGCCATTGATGAGCAATTTGCAACTTCTGACAAAGCTCTTGCAAGCATCTTAATAATGCAGTTTTCATCCATGAGGCTCACTGAAATTAAAGGGGTGCGTGATTATATCATGCGCATGAGAGACATTGCGGCTCAACTTAAGAACTTGAAATTTACCATGTCTGACGCTTTCCTCGTACATTTTATTTTGTGCACTCTTCCTCATCAATATGGCCCTTTTAAAGTATCTTACAACACACATAAGGATAAGTGGTCGATTAATGAACTCATGACCATGTGTGTTCAAGAGGTGGGAAGATTGATGATGGAAGAGGGTGAAAAGGTGAACCTTACTACTTCTGAAAAGAAGAAGAAGGATCACACTAAGGAAAAAGGAAAGTTGTCAACTAAGAAAGTCATTAAGAAAGATGGGTGTTTCTTCTGTTAGAAGAAAGGGCACATTAAGAAAGACTGTGCTAAGTTCAAGATCTGGCTTGTGAAGAAAGGTAATTTTCTTGCTTTTGTGTGTTATGAATCTAATATGGTTAATGTTAATCATAATACTTGGTGGATTGATTCTGGTACTACAATACATGTTTCGAATACCTTGCAGGGTATGACAAACCTAAGGAAACCAGTGGGAAGTGAACGATACATCTATTCTGGTAGCCAGACGAGTTAACATGTGGAAGCCGTTGGGACATGCAGTTTAACTTTAAGTAGTGGTTTTGTTTTGCATTTAGATAAGACGTTTTATGTACCAAATTTCGCTAGAAATTTGATTTCAGTTTCAAGACTTGTACCTTTGGGATTTTCCTTTATCTTTTCAGATTCTGGTTTCAGTTTATCTAGATATTCTGAAATTATTGGTTTTGGTATTTTGTCTGATGAATTATATCGTCTTGAATTGCAAAATGATATTGCTCATAGTTCATTGCATGTTAATACTGGTTTAAAGAGATGTATTGTGAATGAGGAATCCTCTATGTTATGGCATCAGAGGTTGGGACACATCTCCATTGAGAGAGTTAGAAGATTAGAAAAGGACGGAGTACTTTCTACTCTAGACTATACTGATTTTGAGACTTGTGTTAGTTGCATTAAGGGCAAGCAAACTAACATACATAAGAAAGGTGCAAAGAGGAGTCCTGACCTACTAGAAATCATTCATACAGATATTTGTTGTCCGGACATGAACGCTAATGATCCGAAATACTTTATCACCTTCATAGACGATTTTTCACGATATATGTATCTCTATTTACTTCGTTCCAAAGACGAAGCTATAGAAGCCTTCAAATTGCTTAAGGCTGAAGTAGAGAATCAATGTGGTAAGCACATTAAAATTGTGAGATCAGATAGAGGTGGTGAGTACTATGGCAGATACACTGAGAACGGACAAGCATGTGGTCCATTTGCCAAATTTCTTCAAGAGCATGGGATTGTTGCCCAATACACTATGCCTGGTTCTCCAGACCAGAATGGTGCGACAGAAAGAAGAAATCGAACTTTAATGGACATGGTGAGAAGTATGGGAAGTAATATTAAACTTCCACCATTTTTATGGATTGAAGCTCTTAAGACGGCAGCGTACATATTAAACCGAGTTCCTTCCAAGGCCGTCTCTAAGACGCCTTTTGAGTTATTCAAAGGTTGGAAACCGAGTTTGAGACATGTACGCGTTTGGGGATGCCCGTCGGAAGTGAGAATTTACAATCCACAAGAAAAGAAGCTTGACCCGAGAACTATTAGTGGGTATTTCATTGGATATGCTGAAAAGTCTAAAGGTTATAGATTCTACTGTCCTTCTCATAGCACCAGAATTGTGGAATCAAGAAACGCTAAATTTCTTGAGAATGACTTGATCAGTGGGAGTGATCAATTTCAGGGCATTGTTTCTGAAAAGGATCATCATGAAGTTCCACCCTCTGATTCAAGTGATAGGTTGATTGTGGTTCACACCTCTCAGGTTCAACCATTAACAGAAAATCCATAAATTGGTGATATTGATCCAATAGATCATGTTGTAAACGAGGAACATCCAGATGAACAAGTTCCTTTGAGGAGATCTATTAGAATGAGAAGATCGGCAGTTTCTGATGATTATGTAACGCATCTACAAGAAACGGGTTATAATATTGGAGCCGACAATGATCCAACTACGTTTTCACAAGCCACAAGTTCTAAGGATTCTGACTTGTGAATGAGTGCCATGAAAGATGAAATGCACTCTATGGTGTCTAATCGAGTTTGGGATCTCGTCAAGTTGCCCGATGGTGTAAAAACCATTGGATGCAAATGGGTCTTTAAAACAAAGAAAGACTCACTAGGAAACATTGAGAGACATAAGGCCAGACTCGTTTGTTGAATATGCGCTTTGCGCTTATATGATTTTTGTTTGATGATAATAAACATATATACATTCATTTAAATGTATTTGCTAATATACTATTTATTTTCACAGATTAAATAAATATTTGCTAAATAAAATTAAATAACACAGATTTTGAATTCAAACGAATATTTTATTCAAACAAATATTTATTACAATTTTGAATAGTACAAATTCAAGCTCTCACTATACATATACAATTTCGATTACATTACATCACAATTCAATTTACATAAATTCCTTACTACATATCACTCACACTCGTATTTATATTCAACTTCATTCCAGTTTGAATCCAGCATCTGAGTAATCTGCAAAAATATTCACTAACGTAGTAAAATTGAAAATAAAATATTTTTGCAATATAAAATAAAAGATGAATTTTGAAAATAATATCTGCCTCAGTTATTTGGGTTGTTCGTCATCATTTAAATTTGAATTCATCATACACGAACAACTTGTGACATACACAGTGTATCACTGTATATGCCACAAGGCCGTGCACACTGATACATACACTCGATAATGCTACAGGGACAGGTGAGCACAGGTCAAACCCAAATGAAAAGCCGGGTTCAACTCATGTGCAACATAAATAAAATATCAACTTCAGCACAAGGTCAAATCCGAGTCTTGAAATTGGATTCAACACAAGGCAACTTGAAGAATGCAAAGCTTCGACAAATCAAAACTCCATCAAAATTACATGAATGCGAGCTACAGAAATGCATTCAAGACCAAACTCAAGTGAACAGAAGACAGTTTGCAAATAAATTCAAAGGGGAAGCATCACCAAAGACTCAACAGGGAACACATGCCAGCAAGATCAACAATATCAAGTTGACCAGGCAGCAATGATTGTAATGCAACACAGTGCAGACACCAATGATACAAGGCAACATGTACAACAAGTCCAAATACAACAATATGCAGAAGCAAGATCAACACAGTGGTGATGCAGTGCAACATCTACGACAGCAAGTACGTGAATGCAACATGTACAACAATACTACACTGCCTCAGCCATCAAGCCAAAATGATCAAGTCAAAACAAAGTGATCATAATGCACAGTGAAGTCCAAACAAATGCTCAGTTAAAATGGCCAGAGACAAAATCTCACAGAGGCCAGAAAATTGAAGAAAACTAGTGCAGTGATGCAAGTTCAAATATAATGAAACAACATGTACAGGACAGTTAAAAAGCATACTGGAATCGAACCAACTAGCTTCAGCATCAACAACAATGAAGAGACCACAAGTAAATGCAACTACAAGATGAATCATGAAATGCAACATCAAATCAGAGATTTTTTCAATATTCACGCATGAAGCTCAAGCAACATGTTCAGTTACAACAACAATGAATACTGCAAAAAACCAAATGAAGACTACAAATATATAAACCACAGTTGCAACATGGATATCACAAGCAATGAACAAAACATCAACTGGGCAGAGACAAAACAACTCAATAGCAACTGCATAGCGACTGCAACACAGTATCAAACTGAAACCAAGTGATGAACCAACAATGCAAACAAGTATCAGATGGCACCAACTCAGTAATCAAGTGAACAACAATGCAAACATGAAGTGAATGCATCTACAAGAAAGCAATAAACAAGTCTAAGTTCGAATTCAATGCAGACGCAAACAATTTCAAGTCGAACAAATGCATAGCCCCAACAATGCAGAGCTACTCGAGATGGAGATGTACAAGATGATAACACATGACAGTCAAACAAGTCAAGTAGGCTACAGCAATAAATTCAATCAAAACCGAAGTCAAATGAATTCAACACCGTGGTGACCACGTAACAAATTCAAAGACGTGGATTTGCATACACAAAACCAGTGCCGAAGTCACAATTGAACAAAGTCAGTATGTTGAACAAGTCAGAAATGTGGTGGTAAAGAAACGAGCAAAGTCAAAATCGAAGCCGTGTCAACCAAGCATCAAAAATACAAAATTGACAAAGTCAGATCAATCCCAAGCATCAAAACATAATCAAGCGGTCAGAGAAATGAATTTGACGAATTCAATCAAAAATAGACGAACGCAATTCAAGGAATTCGAACGCGTATATAAACCCACAATCATCATCGGCTAGATTCATTGAGTTCAAGTACGAAAACACTAAAGCACAAAAGCATAAAATTACATACCAAAATCAAGGAGACGAACTCGATCCAAATTGAAGAGCCATGAGCAAATTCAAAGAGACAAACGATCGACGAACGCAAGGAACTGGACACTGGAGATCTCGATCGAAGCCACTGGAGTCGGCGACTTCAATTATAGCACAAGCCCTAATTCAGACGAGAAAAGGGACGAACGAAACAAAGCCACCATTATCTCACAAAGGAAAGCAGGCTGGTGAAATAAAAAAAGGGAGATGATATGTTTGG
Organism: Allium cepa; assembly: GCA_030765085.1. NCBI lineage: Eukaryota > Viridiplantae > Streptophyta > Magnoliopsida > Asparagales > Amaryllidaceae > Allium > Allium cepa. Next base: position 721,732,836 of record CM060943.1, read on the forward strand.
GCCGGCCTTGTTATTTTTAGAGGCTTTAGTTTAATTTTTTTTAATTAGGGTTATTGTGTCTTTTAATTGTTGTTTAATTGTTTTTGTTTTTACTTTACGAATCAAAACTTTGTAAATCACCACCTAGGGTTTAGGTAGTGTCAGATTGTCTAGTTAGAATTAGTTCAATGAGCAGGGTGTGCGAGTTTGCAAAACTCTATAGGCGGGAGCAGTGTTTGCGAGTAAGCGAAACTCTATAGGCGGGAGCAGGGTGTGCGAGTCTAGTAGAGTGTTTGTGAGCGGGAGAAAAAGGGTCTGCGAGTCTAGTAGAGTGTTTGTAAGCGTGATACTGTTTAATTCTAATAGAAATCTGGGAATGCAGCAGTAGGCAGGGGTTGCCGAAGCTGGGTAAATTTTGTGTGTAATTTACTTTTCAGCATATTTATTTCTGCAGTTTATTTCTGTGTTTAATTCGAGTAAATTTGCTATAACCCTATTCACCCCCCTCTAGGGTTAATCTAGATCCTACAAGTGGTATCAAAGCCTGGTATTTTTCTTTAACTCTAGAGTCATGAATTCATCAAATAATGCTTTTTCTGAGGTGCAATCTATTGCTAGGCCACCCATGTTTAACGGGAATGATTATGCTTATTGGAAAGTAAGGATGGGTACATATCTTAGTTCTGTTGATTATGATGTTTGGGATATTATTGAAACTGGCTATAAATCTCCCACTATAATCGTTGGTGATACCGAGATTCCTAAACCTAAGTATAGGTGAGATGGTAACGATAAGAAATTAAAAACTACAAATGCCAAAGCAATGAACGCTTTGATCTGTGCTCTTGATAAAAATGAATTTAATAGAATTTCTCATTGTGCAACAACACAGAAAATTTGGCATACTTTGGAGGTGACACATGAAGGAACTTCTCAAGTCAAGGAGTCTCGTCTAGCCCTATTCAGCAATGAATACGAAAACTTTGTGATGGACAAAGGCGAGAGCATAAAGGATATATTTGGACGCTTTTCAACCTTGGTATACAACGCTAGAGCACTTGGGAAAGTATTCACTAAGGTAGAGCTTGTGAGAAAGGTGCTACGAGTTTTACCGATGAATTTTGAGGCAAAAGTCACGGCAATACAAGAATCGAAAGATTTGAGTAAATTAAGCATGGAGGAGTTGATTGGCAATTTGACGACATATGAGCTTGAGCTAAAAGCAAAGGAAGAACGCAACAACTTCGAACCAAAGAAGAAGACGATTGCCTTAAACAGTAAAGAAGAAAGCGATGAAGAAGAAGAAGATCCAATCGAAGAGCTTGCAATGGATGTCAATAATCTTAGAAGATGGTCTAGATTCAAGCCACGCAAGAAGAAAACAAGTCATAATAGGCCAAAAGATTCTGACCATTCCGATAATGAACCAACATGCTTTAACTGCAAGAAGCCCGGACACTTCATACAAAAATGCCCACTTCTCAAAAACAACAAAGGAAAGAAAAAGAAGAAGAAGGCCTTTGCAGCAACTTGGGATGATGAAGAAGGAGAGGAAGTTTCGGATAGCAGCTCAGAGGAGGCTAACTTGTGTCTTATGGCAAAAACAGATTCAGAAGCAAGCTCCGAGGAATCTAGTGAGGCAGGTGTGGCGGCAGGCTAAGGAACAACAACAGTGTTCTCTGGATTTTGGCTGTTCCAGAAACACAACGGGCAACAAAGCAAAGTTCCTTAGCCTAGTATAAAGGTGACAGAATCACAATGTACAACGACGAAAAATTATTGTAAAGGTAAAACAGGTAAATATGTTTTGAACGATATATTAAATGTGATAATCTGCACCATAATCTGAATTAAATCAACCAATATTGAGATGAACAAAAGATGATGATTTTGATTCTATGACTTTTTCAAAATATTGACCAATCATCTTTAAATAGAATTACTTGGAGTAATTATGATGGTTGACTGATTCGGGCTTACTTGATATGATCCTACATGACTTGTTCTTATTTATGACCTTGTTTTGTGCTTAAATGATGACCAATCAGATTTTCAACTTTGAACTAATCCATATAAATTTGTTCGGTCAAATGATGGTATTTTATTAATCTTTGATTACTCATGCTACACGTAGATATATTTGTTTTGACATTTTGGTTACTGCTTGTAAATTTGCACGTTTTCAAATTTCATGTGAAAGCTGTTAAAAAGGATTTTAAGAAATTGTTGAAACTTCAAGAAATTGGTTTTTGAAATAATTATGATGTTGATTGACTGTTGATTACTCATGAATATAACTGTTTATCCTAAGGTTTCTGAAATTATCACTATGATATTTGTTTGAGTGTTAACATGACTTTATTTCAAATTCAAGAGAATTTCATTCTGAGTTTGTTTGTTGAAATTTCACAATTTGGTCTTTGACATCCAACGAGTGAATATTGAGTGAAATTAAAATTCAGATGCAGATTACACTGGTAATATAGTTGATAGAAAAATTACTAGTGGAACGTGATTAATTTTCTGAAACATTCATATGCTGCATCGTTTTTTCAAAGAAAATATTTGCATATTTTTCACTTGAAATAATTTTTAGTAGAAATTTTTATTAAAAACCCCTTCTAGAAAACTATCTCTGTTGACCTCGTATCAGATTAGTTATTTAAGAAAATTTGATTTATAATTATTTTTGAATTTGATTTTAAATGATCACTTTAACTAATCCGACCCCTACTAATTATCTGAAAATATATATAGTGATTGAAAATAAGATGAGTGTTGATATTAATCATATATTATGACTTGAGAAAGTATAATTAGAAAATTTCTTTAGAAATTTAAACAAGGGTTATAAAACTTTTTGTTGATAAATATTTCATGACCATTTCTATTTCTATCATATTTCTAACAACCACCACTCATCAAAATTCTATATAGTATGTCAATATGTGGTATTTTTAAACGGAAAATCATTTGTGCTTCAATTTATTATATTTTTAGCAATAAAAAAATATATATCCAAAGTATTCACTCTCATTTAAAAGTCCTCATGGTTATGCATGGGTGAATTACTTGGATTTTTGATTATGTGTTTTCATGCTCATTTAAAAGTCCTCACGGTTATGCATGTATGGAACACATATCAAAATTAATTGATTAAATAGACAAGTTGATTCTAATCTCATTTAAAAGTCCTCACGGTTATGCGTGGTTAGAAGATACTTGAATTCATTTTTAAAATAAAAATAAAAATTGTGAATACTACTAATCTCATTTAAAAGTCCTAACGGTTATGCATGGTTAGTAGATATTCAAATTTCCTGAAATAAATATACCACAAATAGACACAACTATATGGTTTTATTTGATGAAATCATTCATATCATTCTAAAGTGGAATATGCGTCAAATTAAAGTATTTATGATTTTTGTTTGATTTTTTATTGAAATTTAATATTTATATTCAATTGAGTTTTAATGTTTAATTAATATCGATCACCTTATCTCTATTTTCTCTAACACTATTATTCTTTTGCTGATAACAAAAGGGGGAGAGAAAAGTTAAGATTTTGTCAAATAGAATCAAGCACAGGTCAAATAATTTTCCATTTGCATCTAGGCTCACTTGCATATTTTTATTTGTATGCATATATGTAGGGGGAGTACTGTGTAGAGAGGGAGCATTTAAATAGGGGGAGCAAATTGAACGATCAAATACATTTAATACATTCAAAATCTTAAATATATGTTTGTTATCATCAAAAGGGGGAGATTGTTGAATATGCGCTTTGCGCTTATATGATTTTTGTTTGATGATAATAAACATATATACATTCATTTAAATGTATTTGCTAATATACTATTTATTTTCACAGATTAAATAAATATTTGCTGAATAAAATTAAATAACACAGATTTTGAATTCAAACGAATATTTTATTCAAACAAATATTTATTACAATTTTGAATAGTACAAATTCAAGCTCTCACTATACATATACAATTTCGATTACATTACATCACAATTCAATTTACATAAATTCCTCACTACATATCACACACACTCGTATTTATATTCAACTTCATTCCAGTTTGAATCCAGCATCTGAGCAATCTGCAAAAATATTCACTAACGTAGTAAAATTGAAAATAAAATATTTTTGCAATATAAAATAAAAGATGAATTTTGAAAATAATATTTGCCTCAGTTATTTGGGTTGTTCGTCATCGTTTAAATTTGAATTCATCATACACGAACAACTTGTGACTTACACAGTGTATCACTGTATATACCACAAAGCCGTGCACACTGATATATACACTCTATAATGCTACAGGGACAGGTGAGCACATGTCAAACCCAAATGAAAAGCCGGGTTCAACTCACGTGCAACATAAATAAAATATCAACTCCAGCACAAGGTCAAATCCGAGTCTTGAAACTGGATTCAACACAAGTAAACTTGAAGAATGCAAAGCTTCGACAAATCTAAACTCCATCAAAATTACATGAATGCGAGCTACAGAAATGCATTCAAGACCAAACTCAAGTGAACAGAAGACAGTTTGCAAATAAATTCAAAGGGGAAGCATCACCAAAGACTCAACAGGGAACACATGCCACCAAGATCAACAATATCAAGTCGACCAGGCAGCAATGATTGTAATGCAACACAGTGCAGACACCAATGATACAAGGCAACATGTACAACAAGTCCAAATACAACAATATGCAGAAGCAAGATCAACACAGTGGTGATGCAGTGCAACATCTACGACAACAAGTAAGTGAATGCAACATGTACAACAATACTACACTGCCTCTGCCATCAAGCCAAAATGATCAAGTCAAAACAAAGTGATCATAATGCACAGTGAAGTCCAAACAAATGCTCAGTTAAAATGGCCAGAGACAAAAGCTCACAGAGGCCAGAAAATTGAAGAAAACTAGTGCAGCGATGCAAGTTCAAATATAATGAAACAACATGTACAGGACAGTGAAAAAGCATACTCGAATCGAACCAACTAGCTTCAGCATCAACAACAATGAAGAGACCACAAGTAAATGCAACTACAAGATGAATCATGAAATGCAACATCAAATCAGAGATTTTTCAATATTCAAGCATGAAGCTCAAGCAACATGTCCAGTTACAACAACAATGAATACTGCAATAAACCAAATGAAGACTACACATATATAAACCACAGTTGCAACATGGATATCACAAGCAATGAACAGAACATCAACTGGGTAGAGACAAAACAACTCAATAGCAACTGCATAGCGACTGCAACACAGTATCAAAATGAAACGAAGTGATGAACCAACAATGCAAACAAGTATCAGATGGCACCAGCTCAGTAATCAAGTGAACAACAATGCAAACATGAAGTGAATGCATCTACAGGAAAGCAATAAACAAGTCTAAGTTCGAATTCAATGCAGACGCAAACAATTTCAAGTCGAACAAATGCATAGCCCCAACAATGCAGAGCTACTCGAGATGGAGATGTACAAGATGATAACACATGACAGTCAAACAGGTCAAGTAGGCTACAACAATAAATTCAATCAAAACCGAAGTCAAATGAATTCAACACCGTGGTGACCACGTAACAAATTCAAAGACGTGGATTTGCATACACAAAACCAGTGCCGAAGTCACAATTGAACCAAGTCAGTATGTTGAACAAGTCAGAAATGTGGTGGTAAAGAAACGAGCAAAGTCAAAATTGAAGCCGTGTCAACCAAGCATCAAAAATACGAAATTGACAAAGTCTGATCAATCCCAAGCATCAAAACATAATCAAGCGGTCAGAGAAATGAATTTGACGAATTCAATCAAAAATAGACGAACGCAATTCAAGGAATTCGAACGCGTATATAAACCCACAATCATCATTGGCTAGATTCATTGGGTTCAAGTACGAAAACACTAAAGCACAAAAGCATAAAATTACATACCAAAATCAAGGAGACAACTGGATCCAAATTGAAGAGCCGTGAGCAAATTCAAAGAGACAAACAATCGACGAACGCAAGGAACTGGACACTGGAGATCTCGATCGAAGCCACTGGAGTCGGCGACTTCAATTATAGCACAAGCCCTAATTCAGACGAGAAAAGGGACGAACGAAACAAAGCCACCATTATCTCACATAGGAAAGCACGCCGGTGAAATAAAAAAAGGGGAGATGATATGTTTGGGCCGGCCTTGTTATTTTTAGAGGCTTTAGTTTAATTTTTTTTAATTAGGGTTATTGTGTCTTTTAATTGTTGTTTAATTGTTTTTGTTTTTACTTTACGAATCAAAACTTTGTAAATCACCACCTAGGGTTTAGGTAGTGTCAGATTGTCTAGTTAGAATTAGTTCAGTGAGCAGGGTGTGCGAGTTTGCAAAACTCTATAGGCGGGAGCAATGTTTGCGAGTAAGCGAAACTCTATAGGCGGGAGCAGGGTGTGCGAGTCTAGTAGAGTGTTTGTGAGCAGGAGCAAAAGGGTCTGCGAGTCTAGTAGAGTGTTTGTAAGCGTGATACTGTTTAATTCTAATAGAAATCTGGGAATGCAGCAGTAGGCAGGGGTTGCCGAAGCTGGGTAAATTTTGTGTGTGATTTACTTTTCAGCATATTTATTTCTGCAGTTTATTTCTGTGTTTAATTCGAGTAAATTTGCTATAACCCTATTCACCCCCCCTCTAGGGTTAATCTAGATCCTACATCGTTGCCAAAGGGTTCACTCAAACGGAAGGAATCGACTATAGAGAGACTTTCTCTCCTGTATCAAAGAAAGATTCTTTCCGAGTGGTCATGGCGTTGGTAGCCCATTTTGATTTCAAGCTACATCAAATGGATATGAAAATGGCTTTTCTCAATGGTGATTTAGAGGAAGAGGTCTTTATGAGACAACCTGAGGGATTCTCCTCTAAAGAAGGTGAGCATTTAGTTTGTAAGCTTAATAAATCTATATACGGTTTGAAACAAGCTTCTCGCCAATGGTATATGAAGTTCCATAAAGTGATAACTTCATTCGGTTTCGAAGAAAATGTCATGGATCAATGTGTATACCATAAGGTTAGTGGGAGTACAGTTTGTTTCTTTGTGTTATATGTGGATGATATTTTGCTTGCAACCAATGATAAAGGGTTTCTATATGAGGTGAAACAATTTCTTTCAAGTAAATTTGACACGAAGGATATGGGTGTGGCGTCTTATGTCATTGGCATTAAGATCCTTAGAGATAGATCTTGAGGCATTTTAGGTTTGTCTCAAGAGGCCTATATCAATAAAATACTTGAAAGATTCCGTATGAAAGATTGTTCACCAAGTGTAGCACCCATAGTGAAAGGTGACCGGTTCAGTTTGGACCAGTGCCCCAGGAATGACATTGAAAAGGAACAAATGAAAAATGTTCCTTATGCTTCAGTTGTTGGAAGTATTATGTATGCTCAGGTTTGTACCAGACCTGACATTGCATATGCTGTTGGAGTATTGGGAAGATATCAGAGTAACCCAGGGCTTGATCACTGGAAGGCGGCAAAGAAAGTATTAAGGTATCTTGAAGGTACTAAGGATTACATGCTTATGTATAGACGGACAGATAGCATTGAAGTGGTAGGCTACTCCGACTCCGACTACGGTGGCTGCATTGATTCACGAAAATCCACTTCAGGATATGTGTTTATTCTAGCTGAAGGTGTCGTTTCATGGAGGAGTGCGAAGTAGACCTTAACGGCCACTTCTACTATGGAGTCCGAGTTCGTTTCTTGTTTTGAGGCTACCTCACTGGTGTATGGCTGAAAAGTTTCATATCTGGGTTGCGAGTCGTAGACTCTATTTGTCGCCCAATAAGAATGTATTGTGATAATTCGGCTGCTGTTTTCATGGATAAGAATAACATGAGTGGAAGTCGAAGCAAACATATCGACATAAAGTTTCGAGCCATAAAGGAATGTGTTCGGGAAAAGAAAGTGATCATTGAACACATTAGTACTGAACTTATGATTGTTGATCCCTTGACTAAAGGCATGCAGATTAAGAGTTTCAAGGGTCACGTAGTGAGTATGGGACTTGGTTCCGTCATGTGATACATTTATTTATGTTGTATTGAAAGTTTTCATTCAGTTTGGATATTTTCTCATTTGAATTTATGTACGTACATATTTTGATGATTATTGTTGAGAAATATCATTATGTTTTGACCTGGAGTAAACATAAGGTTTGCTCATTAAAGTTATAGTGTGAGCGGTGAGAGACCGAGTATAATGTGATACGTGGAAGATTAATTCTTGCTCTAAGAGGATTAGTCGCTATGATTCATATATAAAGTCTCTCTAGTTAAATGGACCAAGTTGGAGAATGTAAGCATTTTCCAGAAATTAACAATAAAAGAATAATACATTTTATGACTTAGTCAAATTCTGGAAAAGTGATGTGGTTCATTTATTGAGGGAAGTTACCAATGATCAAGGAAACTACCGGTTTTATTATCACCACGTTTAGAAAAACCGCCCACTATTTTTCTCAACGTTCTGAAATTGTTCTTTGATGGCAAGAGCAATATAAAGGGAAACTTAAGTCAGTTTTAGAAAGAGGTCACTAAATCTACTCTCAAAAATAATACACCATCTAAATTATTGAGTGTGAAGGTTTGGAATCTGAATCTAAAACAACAGCAAAGATTTGGCATCACTTGGAAATCCAATTCTTAAAGCATTCAATTTGCAGTGGCTGGAGGTAAGTAATTTGATTTTATTGTTGCTTCCACCTTTAGTTTTACATGTTTAAATTCATGTAGAGAACATGATCAAGTTAAATGAATGATTACATTGCCTGCTAATTCCATCTTGGTTGAAATAATTAATTCCGATTAGTAATTTTCAGCGTACAATAAAGTTTTCTTATTCTTAGAACTGAAATTTTGCATGTTTTCTATGGAATCTAGTGAATCAAGTGCAGCGAATAAAGCGGGACAAACTCAGCCGGACATGCAAAGTCGAACAGAAATTCAATATGAAAAACCATCAAGACCAACAAAATCAATAGTATGGGACCATATGACAAAGATTTTTAGGAAGAAGGACAATGGGGAAATAAAGGCGATTGCAATATGTAAGTACTGCAAAATGGAGTGCACGGCCGATTCGAAGCAAGGAACAATTGGCTTACGGTATCATCTTTTTTATTTATATCCAGAATCTCCCATTTATAAAAAAAAAGATGTGGACAACAGTCAACCTCAAGACGGGTTGGCTAGATCTTTGGTTCCACATTCTTTTAATCAAAATAGATGTACGTTAGCTTTGGCAAAATTCATTGTTAAGAATGATATATCATTTAGGATGGTAGAAAGTGAAGGCTTTAGAGAACTATTTGCCGAACTTCAACCAAGATTTATAATACCCGATAGAAAAAAATGTGCATCAACTATTTGGGATTTGTTTATAGTGGAAAAAGCTAAATTAAAAAGTATAATTGGAGATCAAAGGGTTAGTATAATCACCGATACTTGGACTTCCATTCAGAACATTAATTATATGGTTGTTACCGCACATTTTATGGATAGTGACTGGAAATTGCATAAGAGAATTACAGCATTTACAAAGATTAATAGTCATAAAGAAGATGAAATAGGAAGGGTATTAGAGAATTGTTTGAATGAATGGGGCATAGATAAAAAAAATTATCGTCACGGCTGATAATGCTAGCGCTAATGATACAGCAATTGGTTATATAAAGAGAAGATTAGAATATTCCGATTCTTTATTGCTTGGTGGAAAGTATATACATTTGAGATGTGTGTGTCATGTTTTAAATCTTATTGTTAAAGATGGACTAAAGTATTATTGCGAAGCTGTTGAAGGCATTAGGAATTTAGTAAAGTATCCACTCCTCTCCTTCGAGATTGCATAGGTTTAGATATTACTCTAACTTGATTAAAAATGATAAAATGGCTATTGTTCCACTTGATTGCCCTACAAGATGGAACGCAACATTTAAAATGCTTGATATTGCTTACAAATTTTGAAAAGTATTTGATAGAATGTGTATGGAAGATGAACCAATTAAACTTTACTTCAATGAGATGATCAAAGATAAAAAGAAAAATTTAGTAAAAAGAACGGGACCTCCAAAAGAAGAAGATTGGGAAAGGGGTAGAGTTTTGATTGAGTTTTTGAAGGGATTTTATGAAACTGGATTAAAACTTATTGCAACTAAGAGTGTCACTACTTCGTTAATTTTCGATGAGGTTATATTGGTTCAAGATGCAATTGAGCAAGCTAGTAACAATATTCATGATTCTAATCTGCAAAATGCAGCAAAAATGATGAAAGTTAAATTCAACAAATATGGGGGTAGTATTGAAGTAATTAACAAAGTGATCTTTATAGCCCATATCTTGGATCTAAGGTATAAATTTCAATCTTTAAAGATTAGCTTTCTCGATATAGGTTGGAATAGTTGTAAAATAAACGAGTTTCTTGGTGTTATAAAACATGCTTTAAATGAGCTATATGATGAATATAGAAAGAGCATGAATATACCAAATGTAATTGGATCTAATGTTATTGTAAGAAATGAAGAGACTGATGAGCAATTTGATGATAGTCTTAGAAGTAAAAAGCTAAAAAGACTTCAACAAACAAGAAGGGAAGAACAATCACTTGAGATAACTAATGAGGTTGATCAGTATCTAAATGATCCATTTGAAAACCTTACCAGTAAAGATTTTCATTTGTTAGATTGGCGGAAAGGTAATCAAACAAAGTATCCAATATTTTCAAAAATCGCTAAAGATATATTAGCCATTCCTAGTTCAACCGTTGCTAGCGAAAGTGCATTTAGTCTTGGTCGAAGAGTTGTTAATCCATTTAGGGCTTCGTTGGCTCCTAATATGATTGAAGCATTGGTATGTCTTAGTGATTGGTTGAGAGTGGAAAACCTTGGTTGTCATCAAATGCAATTTGAAGAGGACGTCGAATTATTTATGGACACGGAGGTGATTTGTGAAGGTAAAAAGTTCAACTATTACTGATAATTGTGATATTGATATATGAATGAAACTGAATCCAACATAATTAAAGTGGATATTACATTGCTACCAGCACAAATCCCAATCATGCTTCAGTACCCATTACTGAAGCAAACTGCAAATTGAATGCAAGGTTTAGTTTTCAAAGTAAAGTCATTTGCATAATATAAACTGCCACAGATAACCAAATGCTTAATGCATTGCATCAATTTGCATGATATATTTGCACATTTTTGGTAGGTGCTTGGTTATTTGTTATGAATTTATGCGTGATTATAGTCTCCCATGCTATGTTTTATGTGATGTTTCATCGTATCGGTGGCGAGTTTATAAATTATTTAATATAACAGTGCCTAAATAATGCATTCAACTGTATTCTTAATTTGCATCAAAAGTAATCAAGAATTTTGTTTCTACTATATTATAAATAATATATAAGATATAGTGAAAATAAGTAGTATTTAAGCTTCAAAATTGTGTCACTTCTGTTTTTCCTATTGCTTCATCGTTTTGTTAACCATTTCTACTACAGCAGGGACTTCTTCCATGTCATTAGCAACATCATCATCACATAATATGGAGAAATAGATGCATAGAGGGTATAAGTTTTCAAAGTAGGTATGTATTTTACCTTCTGATTCACTATATTTACCATCATCGTCCATATACAATTTTTACATAAAATAAGTTACAAGCCAGTTGGTACCTAAAATATATTTAGTATCAGTACGTAACAGATAAGCATTCCAAACATATAATTGATTGGGGAATAGATGCGTAAAGGTTCATGCTTTTTTGATGTAGATATGTATCATCTATACACTGATTCATTCTTACATGCATTAATTCACTCCAATTTAGATTTGATGCTAACATATCTACACCTCTTAATTGTGCATCTCTTTTTGTGCATGTCGCTTGTACACAATATGAGCCTGCATGTTATTTCCATCAAATTGGTAGGGCTAAATATCTTAACTATATATACGCAATCATATAATAAAGTGGAATTAATTAGGATAGAGTGGCATAGTTATTGTTTTAATCTATGCTTAACTTAAATAGGCATCTTTTGAACTATTAGGGCTGTGACATGTAATGCATTTGAGTTAACCCTTGCTACTGATTCTCAGTTGTATCTTACTAATTTCATAGTAATTAAAGAAAACTTAGACTAGCAAGGCTTAGTGATGTTCCTTGTATACATCATGGACATGCATTTATATTTCTGTTTTACTTGTGCAGACCATGTAATATCTGATTTCCTTTTTTTGTATGTTTTCAAAGCTGATCTCTATCTTAATTATTCCTATATGTATAGATAGATAGATATTGAATCTAAACCTGTCGGACCTCAATATATTAAGGTACCTCATAGATTCATTATAGTGCTATTCAAAAAAAATTCTTGTGCATGGACGAGCATTTTTTATAATTTTAAAATGCTCATATTTAACTGTTTGTGGATTTTATTTTTATTTTTATTTTTCTTCTTTGTTGACTAAATTTTTTTTTTTGGGACAAAAGTATGTATTTGATAGGCTTAACTTTGTTCTTGACATTGGCAAGGACACACAATTATTATTTATACATAGTATGAGTTGGGAGATTACTATTCATGTGAGAATCTGTAGGCATGTATTTTTTCTTCTTTGTTTCCCAATAAGATTCAAAGCATGATAGCTGGTATAGATAAATTCATGTGAGTTGAAGACATATGAAGTGAAGTAACCATAATATGACTCTCAGTTAGCCAGTATGTAATCTAGCAATGCACTCAAAATTATTTTCATATTAGTGTGGCTTACTATCAACCTTTTAAATTTTATTTCTTCACCTCCTCATACTCATACTCAGCTTCAGGATCTTTAAAATAATATATCATTTCTATGTCTACAGGGACTTTGCATTGCATAATACTTGGTTTCAAAAGTTATATTGTCTTCTACAGCTACAAATCTCGACTGAAGCTATCATCCACTCCCTATTTAAGATTCATGAATTCTGTTTCGCAGTCATGTTATGATGTATGTATCGTGAAAATGAATTGAATTATGAATTCATGTAATGTATCTATAATCAACAAATTTTAGCTGGATTTCTTCTGTGAAAAAAGCAATTCATAATGTTCTGAATTATGTTCTGCTGTTCCAACTTTTGTTCTGCTGCTATGATGTTGTGTCAATGTTTAGAATAGTTCTATTATTTTTTCACATCCTTTGTTCATAGTTAAAATTTGATAAAAACTTTTGCTGTAAAATTCTTTGATCGGAAAAAGGAATTCCATGTTCCGTTCCGAGTTTTCCGATTTTCACCAATAGGGATTCCAATGTTGATGGAACGGAATATGGAATAGGCAGCATCATTCCATCAACAATCGGAAGGAATAGGAAATGCTTTAGATGGTACAGAAATTTTCCGTACCCATCCTTAATTATAGTAATTGAAAAATGGCTAGTTATATTCAATCATGAGAACACAAGATGTTTTCACAAAATGACATTGGTTAAATTGTTCACTGATTTGATGCAACATATAAAATATGGAAGATGATAAAACAACTAATATATAGTTAATTTATAAGATAAAGATTGAATTCACATGTTAAAATTCATTAGTTGTTCTAAAAAACTACAAACACAAATTAAAAAGAACAAGAGTTTGAAATAAACCATATTACAGTAAAAGACTTACGGTTAAAAAATAATAATAATATTAGAAGACCCAACCCAACACTCTCATAATATTCTTTGACAATCAATTTCATTTCTTAATGTTGATGAGGTTCTAGCTTGGAACTTTCACAACTTACAGAACCATGTGCTCCTCTTTCTTAATATATATTTTCACTGTTTGGACTTCCATGAACTTGGCATGGTGTAGTCTCTTTTCTTATGTCAACACTTTCCTGTTATAGACGTCATTTTTCCATCCTCCTCTCTACCATTCTCCATTATCTTATGTTTAATCCTTCGTCACTTTGATTTCGTTCCATAGATCTAACATGAGTTCGACAATTATTTTTTACTATAAGTATAGTCACTTTTATCTCTCGATCTTTGCTTTCCTAGTGCCCTTATTACATCATTACTGCGAATTTGGGGTGACGTCATGTGTTAAACTGCATTAAGAATATCAAAATCATTGGTATTGATAGTGTTATAACCAAAATTTCCAGATGAATTGGAATTTGGAACGATAAAAGAATGGATCAAGGACTTCGATACATGCTTAGAAGAACAAAATAAAGTGACTCAAGAAATGCGGAAACCAAATGAGCGATAAAAAGAGTTCGGTAACATCAACTTTTATGGTCGGTACCGAGATGAGTTTCTTAGAATTGGGTCCATGCATGAGCTTAGTGCTGACCACTTTTGACAACACATGGAAACTTATGCTGAGATAAAGCAAAAGAAGCTTGTTACTGACTACTTTTATGGTCAGTACCGACATGATTTATAGCCTTGGGATTCGTGTGATGTGACCTATTCTTCCTGCTGGATTTGTGGATCTTGAAGACTTAGATGAATTCTGGCACGATTGTGAGATTACAGCAAGGATTTGCCTATAAATAGTAAGCTATTTACAACAAAGAGGGACTTTTGGCACATGGTTTCTTTTCTATCTTCTTCCCCAAACTCACTTAAAACTTAGATCTACTAGTTTTTGCTTCGATTTGAGTTGAAACCTTTGAATTCCCAAGAGAATCAATCTAATAATAAGATTAAAGTGGATGTAAGCTGAAGTATTTGCCAAACCACTATAAAAATTGTGTTTTCTTTACCGCTATTTTATTAATTCTATTAGATATGGTAGTTTCATTTGGATTTTTGGTGTTGTGTCATTTTTGGCACAACGTCGTGGTGCTTTCACTGAGAAAGAGCAAAATTTGAAAACTTGAAGCTTGGATCTGAGATTTGGAAGAGATAAAGAGGCTTAATATGAGAGCAATAACTGAAGGAAGTCGATCAGATCAAGAGAGCAGCCAAGAGGTGTACTTAAGTTCTAATCCATCCATTCATGTGACCAAAGAGAAGATGGAGAGGATGATAAAAGAAAGACAAGATGGAACATTGGCAAGGCTAGAGGAAATGATGGAGGGTTTCTTCAGGAGGATAGGAAAGTAAGGTACAACCAGAGCAGCTGGAATCTTAACCAGAGACCAGAAACCAATGCAGGAACATTTGAAGTTGGAGAAGAGTAACCTAGAATCGATCCCTCACGACAAGAACAGGTCAGTACCGACTAGAATCATGACATGAATATACTAGGAGGCATGGTTGGTTTGGGATTGGGGCGATGTTGGGATATCGAGAGTAGACGACGCTGGACCAAGAAATGCAAATCAAATTGCGAATGTGCATCAATCGGAGGTGTTTATGGCAGAGTTGCCTCATAAGAAAGAGGCAGGATGAAGCCAAAGGTGAGCATACGAATGCAGGAGTGTAGCCAAAAGAGTACGAGCCGGAGTTCTCCATTGTAACCATGGGCGCATAATGTAGCTTTGGATCAAAGGCATCAATTGGACGACAATGACCGATTGGATGTAATGATGTGGATAATGCTAAGGGGTGGACCCATGGAACAAAGTTTAGAGGACGTTAATAAGAATCCCTTTACCCCTAACATCCACCATGTGAGAAGTTCGCCAGATTTCAAGCTACCAACGCTGGAAGTGAACAACAAGAGGAAAGATCCATCCATTCGTCTAGTGTGGTACATCTGACATATGAAGATGTTTTGGGTATGTCCAAAGCAATAACGAGGTGGTGCTCCCCATTATACCTGACTGATGTGATTTAAGGCTGCTGGAGAACAGATCCATTGGCATATAGGCCGAGTTAGTTGGAAGATTTATGAAATTGTTTAAATTCTACATCTCTAAACCAAAAAACATGTTGAGGGTTTCAAGTATGAAAAAAGGGACAGAGAGATCTTGAGAAGTTATTTAACTAGGTTTAATGCAGCAACAGCTGCAGTGGATACACTGAATCTAATAATTATTCCAATGGAAGCAATGTCTAGAGTCGCGAACAAGACCGACTTCAAGGTTGCATTCGAAAGGATTCCCTAATGGATCTCATGGAATTATATCACAAAGCTGAGAGATCTCTCATGAGGATGCCGAAGCTGACAATGCCAAAATTAACATTGTGGATAATGGAGGACTGTTGGAATAAGTTATGGAAAAGATAAAGGGAACAAAAAGCAGATGACGACTTCGAAGGACCAAAGAGGAAAAGTAGGGAACGTAAATTCTCTTCCTATATCGAACTAACTGATAACCCATAGAGGATTTATCTTTATACCAGAGGGCAGACCCTTTATCGAAAAGCAGACAAGGTAGAACCCACGGATCGAGAGAAAAGATCCGAATTTTTTCCTATTCCATGAGAGGATGGGCACGAAACAAATGACTACAGACACCTTCATGACTTGATAAAAGAGCTAGTTTTAGGTAACCAGTTGCATCGATACGTGAGAAAGCAAACTGCAATGGTGCAGCCAAAACAGCCACCATCTACAGTGGATATGTCTAGACATGACTGCGGAGCCGAGACAAGGATGATCATCCCATGATTGAGATGGATGGGAATCAAGTACGATTCCTTCCTCTAGGTTTTTAGTTTTTAATAAATAAGACAATAGTAACCTCAGGCTTCTTACACGTGTATGGGACCTCAATTGGTCTCTAGGCATGCTCTGAGTTGGATATATAGGATAGAATGTTAGGATATTTGTTTGCTGCTTTGATTTGGATATTTGAGTCTGGAAACCACTTGAATGCGATGACCGATTCTTATTGATCATGTAGCCCCGACCGAAGAGACGGGGCGATGACCATAAGGTACAAGTCTTCTAGCTAGAGAGCAAGTGGATTGGACTTGTACAAATAGCTGGCACCCTCACCGGAGAGTGAGTGGATGGGTTTGCTAAGAAAGTAGTCCCTTCACTAGAGAGTGAGTGAATGGGCTTGCTTGTATGTTGAGTCCCCTCGTCGGAGAGTGATCGGATTAGGCTCAACAAGGATCTGAGTAGATCAAAAGTAAATCCCTTCTCTGAAGAGTGAGCTGATGGACTTTCTTGGACGTTGATTCCCCTCACCAAGGAGCGAGAGAATTGGACTCGGCAAGGGTCCAGAGAGATCAAAAGTAAGTCCCCTAACTATAAAGTAAGCGGATCTACTTGCTTGGACATTGGAACGACCCGCCTTTTTGGACAGTTTAAACCGACGATCAAATACACATGCCGATTCCAAACCATTCAAAAGGGCAGATGGTTATTGGGGTAAATAAGAAAATAAAAGAAAGAGAAATAAAGGAAATGAAACAACACAGAATCTCGCAGTGGAACGATAAAATATAATAGTCAAATAAACAGTTCATGAAGCTGTTTACTATACTTTGACAATTATTTATACAATAATTATCAGAGTTTTACATATACAACAGAACAATTAAAATAAAGCAGCAGATAACATGATGCAAGGGTAATAATAGTAATAGTATACCAAATCTTCGTCTTCATCCTCCAGAATAGATCTTCAAAAATCTGAAAACTCAGGACTGACCCGAGCGTAATGAAAAGACAAAACACTCGAGTCAAGACTAAAATATCCTTATGAAAGTTAAATCAATCGTAAATAAATATGAGTGTAACGGCGTCAGAGATGTTTACGGGGTTTGACATCTCATATCCAGTGTCAACGTGCGTGCAATAACTCAAGAGATGTTACGGGATTTTCCATCTCTTAAGGATCCGTTAAACTATCTACTATGTGATAATGTACGCTAAGTAGATAATGCCTATCAGTAATATAAAGTATCAAAATAGCGTTAAGGCGTTACCATAATCCCCCTTAACACATTTTTATAATGCCATAGTCTATACAGCACCGTAAGCCCCACCGTAAACTGGTGGTTATCAAAGGGTACCCCATAGGTATAACACAAAACAAAACGTAGTGGTCGCGAATAGGATAATCAGTATGACAAGGTACATGAGGCGATACCAAATAGGATACTAGTAGTTGCGTGATCCGGACTGATGTTGAGCATAGCCAGCAGCTACCCCAACACCGCGAAACAACACTCCCAAATCAAGGGGTGCACCCAAATCGCATCACAAATGTAATAGATATGGTATCGAAGAAGTGTGTCCGCTAGAGATGGCGAACCTCAATGGCCCGGCGCGGCTCCTGTTTTAGTCATGTCAGGGGTCATCCAATATCGTTCTCTTTCTTCAATCAACGTGTTCACCAAACCATCCACTTCATTCTGGATCAACACTCCGCGTATAATAGTTATTAAAGTGGTTTTCGGTATCGACATAGAGTATGTCCATATCCGATCCCGGTCTCTTTAATAACTACGTATTATTACACCGTTGGCTCTTTTACATTTCAAATGGATTCATAATTGATATCAAAATATCTTATTCGCTCCAAAATCAGATCCATTTCAAATATCATCGTATCTTTTCAAATGTAAGATTTTGTTTCAAAAATCATTTTCCGCATCAATATCTCATTTTGATTTTAAAATCATTTCGAATTTCAATTTAGGTTGCAACTTCATTTAATCCAATTCGTATTCAAATTCAAGATTTAAACATAAACATTTCACCTTATTAATCAGCTTGAAATTTTTAGAAAATAGTTTAAGTAGTTTAAAAGTAGTTTTAAATAATTAAAATAGTAAAAGATACTTAAAAACTAAAACGGATTTAAAATAGATAAATTAGTTTAAAATAATTTAAATCGGGTTAAGTAGATTTAAAATAGATTAAAATAGTTTAAGTATTCAAAATGGTTTATATAACTGAGTAATTTGGAAAACAAAATAAAACAGCTTCAGAACCAAACCATTTCAATTCTAACTTCCCAATTCAAATCAATTTCAATTTCCATTCTACCGATTCAATTTCGATTTTAATTCAAATCAATGTCAACTTTGACTTCAAATTAATTAAATTTTACATTCACCTTCAATTAATTCAATTTCAATTTATATCGATTTAGAGCTTGATTTTCAAAATATCAATTTATAATACTTAACAAAATTTTCCAATAATATTCAAGTTTAAATCCAATTTCGAATATGATTCAATTCCAAGCTCGATTTCAAAATATCTTTTTTATATCGCTTTTACTTAGTAATATTCAAAGCTCGAATTTAGGTTCAATCTTTAAACATATCAATTTTCGAAATTCAATCATATCCCGATTTTTAAATTCCAAAGTCTCCACTTTAATTATTAACAATTTCTTTTAACCAAAATTTATTTCAACATTCCAAACTCAATTTTCGATAAATTCGGTTTCTATGAATTAATTTCTATTTATAACTTTTAAATCAAAACATTTAAATAAATTTCAAATCGACGATTTTAAAATTATTAATTTAGCCAATTCGGTGTCCGTATATAATTTTCTATCATATGGCCAAGTAATTATTTATTTCAATTAAATGTCAGGGATGAAGATATATCACTTAAATCGATCATAGTGTCATATGTATGCATAACAGGTTATATATAAGCAAATAAACATCCAAAAATTTAACTAACATACATCATCCAATAGGCAATACAATTCATGTCAATTTCATAGTTATCAATGTCAGGAAATTTAATCGCAATTCAATTTTAATTTCAATTTAACTGTTCAATTAAATTTTCAACGGTTAATTCAAATGACAATCTATATGACAATTAAATTTATCAAACAACGACAAATAAAATCATAACACTTCATAATGTCAAATTTAACTAGCATAAAGATATTTAGTACGTTGTGAGCGTTATAAAACACTCACCTTCATTTCTGTTGTCACCGAGACGTTCCGGTTTGGAACTACACCGGACGACTTCCAATTTTAGCCCAAATTTCAACTATATCCAAATTCATCCAAACCAATTTCATTTCGAAGCTCTCGTCATCACGATCGCAACGCAAAAAGTCTCGTCTCAATCGGACCTCGTATGAGAGAGTTATACATTTTATAAGTTATCGACATTTGAATTTATAAAACAATTTATATTATATTAAAATGAATTCATACCCAAAGAAAAGCCCAGCCCACTCAACATCTCCTTCTTTCCCAATTTCTGTACGTGCACGAGAAAACCCACCAAGCCGTGCATCAATCTCCAGTGATACGGAGCTACAGTTTACGAAACTCAAATCCGTCTTCGCCAATCTTCTTCTCTTTGAAGCCTCCATCTTCTCGACCACCAAGTTGCAAGCTCAGCCACACCCAGTAAAACGCGACTTCGCGCCCAGCTGTACACACGCGACCAGGTCGCACCCCCCAAGACGCTGCCGAGCACTCCAAAAACCAAGCCATAGATGATATCTTCAATGGCGAACTCGAATCCAAAGCCCAAATCTCCAATCGAGCTCTAAATCGTCGTGAAATGCAAACCCTAGTTCAGGATCTATTCGACCTTCATAGTAGAACAACCCAGATCGAAGCCGCACCTTCCAACGAGCATACCAAAATGAAGCCGACGAAGAATCTTGATTTTTAAAATTGGTTTCGCGATTTTTACTTGAGTAGAAATAGAGTTATGATTTTTCAAAGTTTCCATTTTTTTCTCTCTTTCTATTATTTATTTTCTTCCATTGCGTGTAGAATAAAGGAGAGGGAGACGTGAATGAAAAGCTACAGGGACAAGGTAGAATTTACAGCTGAAAAGAAGGGTTGACCAATCAAAATATAAATTTTAAATTTCAAAATATCCCAATTTATGCAACTTAAAACCTTTAACCCCTATCGAGGCGTGCCGCTAGGCGTTTATAATGTTATACCCCTATTCCGGACGCAATGAAAAAAGGTTTCAAGGCCTAATTCGATCGTAAGTGTGAGTTACGGAAATAAACGATCAAATTTAAATTAAACCGATTAAACGAATTTCTATGCGTTTTAGCTTGCTCCGGACAAACGGTAAATCCAATTGACACGAAATTTGAAATCTTACAATAATATCATATTATGGATCCGATGAAACTGGTTTCGTCGAAATCCGAGACTGCTTGAAAAATGACTATTTTAACTCGCCAAATTAATATTAAAATCATTTCGATGCGTTTCGAGCTGCCACGGTCAAACGACAACTCCGATTGCTACGAAAATTGAAATCCGATAATAACAAATTATTACGGATCCAATGGAACTAGTTTCGTCCAATTCTGAGACTGTTCGAAAATTGGCTATTTTTCAGTCGATAATTAAATATTAAAATATTCAATTTTTACAGATTTACTTTTAGTTCGATTTTAAAAGTTCTATAACCTCATTCTAACTTTAATATGATAAAATAAAATTTTACAAATCATCTTTAATCATATTAAACCCGTTATTCAATTATCCAATAATTTCCAATTTTAAAATCTTATTAACTCTATTATAATC
The DNA here is from genome assembly GCA_030765085.1 of Allium cepa. Taxonomy (NCBI): domain Eukaryota; kingdom Viridiplantae; phylum Streptophyta; class Magnoliopsida; order Asparagales; family Amaryllidaceae; genus Allium; species Allium cepa. The sequence goes on from CM060943.1 coordinate 721,754,261, forward strand.
CCAATGTAGCTTACATTCACTTTGGAAACCAATTTGAATCGTATTAAATCAAATTTCAATTATTCACTCTATTTTCATTATTAAATTTCAATATCAAATTAATCATATCAAATTCGAAATTTAATTATTCAACATTTGTAATATTAAATTTAAACAATTTGATTATTCTTAAATCACTATCTTTTGAAATATTCGAAACGAACTTAAAAATTTAACTTTTGAAACGAATTAAAATTATGAACAACTATTTCCATTATACGGTTATTCAATTCCCATTATTAAATTATTCAATAATTTCCAAATATTTAATTTAAACAATTTCGATTATCCAATAATTCATTATCTTTTGAAATATTGAAATTGAACTTATAAGAATCAACTTTTAAAACCAATTCACAATTTAGAATACTATTTTTATTTTACAGTTATTCAATTATTCAATAAGTTTTAAATATTTAATTTAAACAATTTAGCTGTTCAATATTCAATATTTGATTTTAAATAGATTTTACTTATCAATCAATTACTCTATTATACCCAATGAATTTCAACATTTATTATCCTATTCAACTATTGATTTCAAAGGCATTCACTAAGTAGCATTCATTTTTCATTACTTGGATAATTATTGTTGCAATTCATTCCACTTATTATTATTCCAAACAAACTACAAATTTTTTTTCTAACATTAAATCACGAAATCTTTTAAATTAGCTATTTTAATTATCGAAAATTTACGGATCGTTACACTCTCCCCCACTCAAAATTTTTCGTCCCCGAAAAGGAAAAAGAAGGGAAAAGGAACTAAGTATAGAATTCAACATTAGCTATATTTTATTCAAAGTTACCAACTTATAAAACAATGAAATTCCATCTATAAAGTCATACTACGCTTCCACTATGTTACTCCGAACGGCTTTCTAACTTTAAAAGTTAATTATCAAAACAAGTTATAAAAAAAAAATTAAAACTTGGAAAAAAATTTCTAACACCCGGATTTTACGGAAAATTTCGGCAGAGTCTCCTTTGCGCGGCTCGATCGGAAAAAAAAAATGACAGTATATATATCACAAATATACATCTCATCAAGTGATGAGGCATCCTGTAGGAAAAAAGGTGTAAAAGTACGGTATGTAATCCGAGATATGTACCTTTTATATTATTAGCGAGCATATACGGCTAATATAACGCGAAAGCGAGCTCCAAATGCGAAGCAAGCGCAATCCGCACCTACTAAACACTCAACAAATCATGAGAAACATGCATATATGAAAATAATATCAATATACACCATATATAAACATAACAACCACATGTGCCAATATGGCAAATGCAACAAAACAACAAATGCATCCATCAAATCAATTATCATCCAACTATCATCCAACAAATCCATAACCAATCAATATAAATTCACTTCTCATTAATATTTATTGACTTGGGTTTCAATTTTAATCACAGTTGATTCATTAACGTTGGATTTTACTAACATTCATTCTCAATTCAATTAGTTAACATTCACTAATTTATATTTACATTAGTTCGCTTCTAATTTGAATCAAATTAAATTCTATTTAAATTCATTTAACTTCCAATTTGGTTTCAATGGTTTATAGCTTTCAATTTCATTAACACTTAATGAATTATATACAATCAACTAACAATCATATAACAACCAAATCATACCCAACATAACCAAATTATTAATTTTACATTCAATTTGGTTTATCTCTTTTATATATATATATATCCTGTTATATAATTTTAAAAGAATCATTTTATATTTGGCATCCTAAATTTCCAACATTAACTTTAATTAAGTTCGTAAGCCGTACATATATCATCCGTGAGCAATATCAATCTAATCGCTTATTCGATCACACAATTTCACTTCCAACTAGTATCGTTCACCCGACTCTCTAGTGCGGACTCAGATTCGGTTCCTTAGTCGGAAACTGTTACTCTCCTTGCATAGCCATATACTATGATAGAGAATTCCAGAATCAAATTAAAAATCCATATCTAGGGTTCGCCATCGAAAATTGAGTGAAAAATTCTTACTTGGATCGATATAAATCATCTCGAAATTTTGTGCTCGAATTTGGATCAAATCGTTATGCGAATAAAATAATATACGTACAATCTCACGTATTACCTTCCAATGGATTTCTACCCAATTTATCTATACTAAATTATTTTATTGACTTTTATATATTTTTTTCCACTTAATTACTCACAATCCATTATTCAGTTAGTATATTCATTTCTTTACATAGCATGTTCTTTAACATTATCTTTTCTTAAACATCATATCATAGAATTTGCTTACTCAAGTTCATTTTAAACATTCTATATAATTTAATTAAATCCAATTTCATTTTCCAATTGATTCTTAGCTATAAGAAATTCCTTTGTTTACATTTACTTCAACTTCATAATTTTAGTTAATAACAAATTTATTTATGGAACATTTTATTAACCAGCACTTTAGTTTATTAATCATCCTATAAAAGTCTAACCTCTCATAAATGACTTTTCTTAGTTCACAGTTATCTTAAAGGTTACAATCCCTTTGCAATTTTATATTTATTTTCTACAACCAATTTACAAAGATATAATACGATCCATTTATCTTCTTTCTTAAGTTCACTTACTTGTTCCATTTATCCATTCATCACTTCATGTTATATTTAAGTATATAACATTTTATCACGTCTAAATTTTCATTTATATACATTCTAATTCCTTTGAGTACTTGTATACTTCAATTATTTTCAGGTTCTATTTATTTGTACAACATCTCATTTCATATCCAAAACATCATTTCAACTTTTTAATATTTGGTAAGTCATATTATATGTTATTAGAATGCAAATTTAGTATTATATAAATTTATAGAATTTCATTTTACTTAATTAGAATGTTCACAAATTTAATTTGTTTAAATCCTCTTTACCTTTCAACTTTAAAGTTTTCCTAAAAAAATAGCTTAGATATCTTAATCCTCTTATTTTATAAATTCTGGTTACTCATATTTCATTCAAATAATTTGAAAATTATTAACTAACGGAACTTAGAAATTTAAATGCCCGGTTCTTTTCAAATTGTTTGAAATAAGCATATACACTTATATCTTCTTTTTTTTAATATATCAAATCATACCTTTGGAGTTTAAACCAAAACCCATTTACCCAAAATAATTTGGAAGAAAAGCAAAGCTTCTTAGAAGTCTCCCCCACTTTGAGACTCGAAAATGAACGTCGATGATGCTGCGCAGTCATCACCGAAATTATTTTCCAGCGATCGAAGAGAGGCGTACTGAATCCATTCCTTCTTAAAATCCTTTCAAAATATTTCCATAAACAATTTCCAACTAATATTACTATATATTTCTTCAAACTTTGAGAAGCATTTTTCAAAATCTCCGGGTCTTAAATTCAATATTTTCCAATTTAAATCTATTTTAATTTATAAGTCACCTTTATAAATATCCTTATAGGATTTTCTTTCTTAAAACATTCCACAAGTGTTTTATCATTATTATTTTGTAATTCACCTTATTTGTTAAATTACAATATCCAATTAATGATAATAACCAATATTTTCATTCCTAACAACCAGGTAAGCTAGATAAGTCACAATAATTTCTGAAAATTTTCTTTATATACAAAATATAATTAGAGCAAAATTATTTCATTTACCCAATTTAAAACAATACTATGTCGAATTGTTCTGTTTAAGTGTTTAGAAATCTCTATCAATAACGTTAATTACTCGTATTGACCAGAATCCATAAGCCACTTAACAAATCAACCGACACAATATAAAACATTTTATATCACTAACAAATATGCTCTCTCATATATACACTCAGCGACTCATCATAGGGTATTACTACCCTATTTATAAAGAGTCAGACCCCACAAAGCTAAGGTTATCGCTAAACCAAAGCTCTGATACCAACTGCAACGACCCGCCTTTTTGGACAGTTTAAACCGACGATAAAATACACATGCCGATTCCAAACCATTCAAAAGGGCAGATGGTTATTGGGGTAAATAAGAAAATAAAAGAAAGAGAAATAAAGGAAATGAAACAACACAGAATCTCGCAGCGGAACGATAAAATATAATAGTCAAATAAACAGTTCATGAAGCTGTTTACTATACTTTGACAATTATTTATACAACATTTATCAGAGTTTTACATATACAATAGAACAATTAAAATAAAGCAGCAGATAGCATGATGCAAGGGTAATAATAGTAATAGTATACCAAATCTTCGTCTTTATCCTCCATAATAGATCTTCAAAAATCTGAAAACTCAGGACTGACCCGAGCGTAATGAAAAGACAAAACACTCGAGTCAGGACTAAAATATCCTTATGAAATTTAAATCAATCGTAAATAAATATAAGTGTAACGGCGTCAGAGATTTTTACGGGGTTTGACATCTCATATCCAGTGTCAACGTGCGTGCAATAACTCAAGAGATGTTACGGGATTTTCCATCTCTTAAGGATCCGTTAAACTATCTACTATGTAGTAATGTACGCTAAGTAGATAATGCCTATCAGTAATATAAAGTATCAAAATAGCGTTAAGGCGTTACCATAATCCCCCTTAACACATTTTTATAATGCCATAGTCTATACAGCACCGTAAGCCCCACCGTAAACTGGTGGTTATCAAAGGGTACCCCATAGGTATAACACAAAACAAAACATAGTGGTCGCGAATAGGATAATCAGTATGACAAGGTACATGAGGCGATACCAAATAGGATACTAGTAGTTGCGTGACCCGGACTGATGTTGAGCATAGCCAGCAGCTACCCCAACACCGCGAAACAACACTCCCAAATCAAGGGGTGCACCCAAATCGCATCACAAATGTAATAGATATGGTATCGAAGAAGTGTGTCCGCTAGAGATGGCGAACCTCAATGGCCGGGCGCGGCTCCTGTTTTAGTCATGTCAGGGGTCATCCAATATCGTTCTCTTTCTTTAGTCAACGCATTCACCAAACCATCCACTTCATTCTGGATCAACACTCCACGTATAATAGTTATTAAAGTGGTTTTCGGTATCGACAGAGAGTATATCCATATCCGATCCCGGTCTCTTTAATAACTACGTATTATTACACCGTTGGCTCTTTTATATTTCAAATCGATTCATAATTGATATCAAAATATCTTATTCGCTCCAAAATCAAATCCATTTCAAATATCATCGTATCTTTTCAAATGTAAGATTTCGTTTCAAAAATCATTTTCCGCATCAATATCTCATTTCGATTTCAAAATCATTTCGAATTTCAATTTAGGTTGCAACTTCATTTAATCCAATTCGTATTCAAATTCAAGATTTAAACATAAACATTTCACCTTATTAATCAGCTTGAAATTTTTAGAAAATAGTTTAAGTAGTTTAAAGTAGTTTTAAATAATTAAAATAGTAAAAGATACTTAAAAACTAAAACGGATTTAAAATAGATAAATTAGTTTAAAATAATTTAAATCGGGTTAAGTAGATTTAAAAAAGATTAAAATAGTTTAAGTATTCAAAATGGTTTGTATAACTGAGTAATTTGGAAAACAAAATAAAACAGCTTCAGAACCAAACCATTTCAATTCTAACTTCCCAATTCAAATCAATTTCAATTTCCATTCTACCGATTCAATTTCGATTTCAATTCAAATCAATGTCAACTTTGACTTCAAATTAATTAAATTTTACATTCACCTTCAATTAATTCAATTTCAATTTATATCGATTTGGAGCTTGATTTTCAAAATATCAATTTATAATACTTAACAAAATTTTCCAATAATATTCAAGTTTAAATCCAATTTCGAATATGATTCAATTCCAAGCTCGATTTCAAAATATCGTTTTTATATCGCTTTTACTTAGTAATATTCAAAGCTCGAATTTAGGTTCAATCTTTAAACAAATCAATTTTCGAAATTCAATCATATGCCGATTTTTAAATTCCAAAGTCTCCACTTTAATTATTAACAATTTCTTTTAACCAAAATTTATTTCAATATTCCAAACTCAATTTTTCGATAAATTCGATTTCTATAAATTGATTTCTATTTATAACTTTTAAATCAAAACATTTAAATAAATTTCAAATCGATGATTTTAAAATTATTAATTTAGCCAAATCGGTGTCCGTATATAATTTTCTATCCTATGGTCAAGTAATTATTTATTTCAATTAAATGTCAGGGATGAAGATATATTACTTAAATCGATCATAATGTCATATGTATGCATAACAGGTTATATATAAGCAAATAAACATCCAAACATTTAACTATCAACCAATAACATCCATCGACATACATCATCCAATAGGCAATACAATTCATGGCAATTTCATAGTTATCAATGTCAGGAAATTTAATCGCAATTCAATTTTAATTTCAATTTAACTGTTCAATTAAATTTTCAACGGTTAATTCAAATGACAATCTATATGACAATTAAATTTATCAAACAACGACAAATAAAATCATAACACTTCATAATGTCAAATTTAACTAGCATAAAGATATTTAGTACGTTGTGAGCGTTATAAAACACTCACCTTCATTTCTGTTGTCACCGAGGCGTTCCGGTTTGGAACTAAACCGGACGACTTTCAATTTTAGCCCAAATTTCAACTATATCCAAATTCATCCAAACCAATTTCATTTCGAAGCTCTCGTTATCACGATCACAACGCAAAAAGTCTCGTCTCAATCGGACCTCGTATGAGAGAGTTATACATTTTATAAGTTATCGACATTTGAATTTATAAAACAATTTATATTATATTAAAATGAATTCATACCCAAAGAAAAGCCCAGCCCACTCAACATCTCCTTCTTCCCCAATTCCTGTACGTGCACGAGAAAACCCACCAAGCCGTGCATCAATCTCCAGTGATACAGAGCTACAGTTTACGAAACTCAAATCCGTCTTCGCCAATCTTCTTCTCTTCGAAGCCTCCATCTTCTCGACCACCAAGTTGCAAGCTCGGCCCCACCCAGTAAAATGCGACTTCGCGCCCAGCTGTACACACGCGACCAGGTCGCACCTCCCAAGACGCTGTCGAGCACTCCAAAAACCAAGCCGTAGATGATATCTTCAATGGCGAACTCGAATCCAAAGCCCAATTCTCCAATCGAGCTCTAAATCGTCGTGAAATGCAAACCCTAGTTCAGGATCTATTCGACCTTCATAGTAGAGCAACCCAGATCGACGCCGCACCTTCCAACGAGCATACCAAAATGAAGCCGACGAAGAATCTTGATTTTTAGAATTGGTTTCGCGATTTTTACTTGAGTAGAAATAGAGTTATGATTTTTCAAAGTTTCCATTTTTTCCTCTCTTTCTATTATTTATTTTCTGCCATTGCGTGTAGAATAAAGGAGAGGGAGACGTGTAGAATTTACAGCTGAAAAGAAGGGTTGACCAGTCAAAATATAAATTTTAAATTTCAAAATATCCCAATTTATGCAACTTAAAATCTTGAACCCCTATCGAGGCGTGCCGCTAGGCGTTTATAATGTTATACCCCTATTCCGGACGCAATGGAAAAGGTTTCAAGGCCTAATTCGATCATAAGTGTGAGTTATGGAAATAAACGATCAAATTTAAATTAAACCGATTAAACGAATTTCTATGCGTTTTAGCTTGCTCCGGACAAACGGTAAATCCAATTGACACGAAATTTGAAATCTTACAATAATATCATATTACGGATCCTATGAAACTGGTCTCGTCAAAATCCGAGACTGCTTGAAAAATGACTATTTTAACTCGCCAAATTAATATTAAAATCATTTTGATGCGTTTCGAGCTGCCACGGTCAAACGACAACTCCGATTGCTACGAAAATTGAAATCCGATAATAACAAATTATTACGGATCCAATGGAACTAGTTTCGTCCAATTCTGAGACTGTTCGAAAATTGGCTATTTTTTAGTCGATAATTAAATATTAAAATATTCAATTTTTACAGATTTACTTTTAATTCGATTTTAAAAGTTCTTTAACCTCATTCTAACTTTAATATGATAAAATAAAATTTTACAAATCATCTTTAATCATATTAAACCCGTTATTCAATTATCCAATAATTTCCAATTTTAAAATCTTATTAACTCTATTATAATCCCAATGTAGCTTACATTCACTTTGGAAACCAATTTGAATCGTATTAAATCAAATTTCAATTATTCACTCTATTTTCATATATTAAATTTCGATATCAAATTAATCATATCAAATTCGGAATTTAATTATTCAACATTTGTAACATTAAATTTAAACAATTTGATTATTCTTAAATCACTATCTTTTGAAATATTCGAAACGAACTTAAAAATTTAACTTTTGGAACGAATTAAAATTATAGAACAACTATTTCCATTATACGGTTATTCAATTCCCATTATTAAATTATTCAATAATTTCCAAATATTTAATTTAAACAATTTCGATTATCCAATAATTCATTATCTTTTGAAATATTGAAATTGAACTTATAAGAATCAACTTTTAAAACCAATTCACAATTTAGAACACTATTTTTATTTTACAGTTATTTAATTATTCAATAAGTTTTAAATATTTAATTTAAACAATTTACCTGTTCAATATTCAATATTTGATTTTAAATAGATTTTACTTATCAATCAATTACTCTATTATACCCAATGAATTTCAACATTTATTATCCTATTCAACTATTGATTTCAAAGGCATTCACTAAGTAGCATTCATTTTTCATTACTTGGATAATTATTGTTGCAATTCATTCCAGTTATTATTATTCCAAACGAATTACAATTTTTTTTCTAACATTAAATCACGAAATCTTTTAAATTAGCTATTTTAATTATCGAAAATTTACGGGTCGTTACAGACATTGAGTCCTCTCGTTGGATAGCGAGCAGACTGGACTCAACAAGGATACAAAGAGATCAAGCCCTAGATTAGACGTTAAATGATTCAGAGAGATCAAACTCTAGATTGGATGATGAACAATTCAGAGATATCAAACCTAGATTCATGATGGACGATCCAAAGAGATCGAACCCTAGATTAGATGAGACCCCACATTGGATGAAAGCCTAGAATGGATGCTATCCTTAGGATTTGAACGCCTTATGGTAAGGATATTTACTTATGAAGGCCTAAACTTGGGCAAACATGGGATGATTTAGATATTCGTATATGATATGATAACTTCAGATGAAAATAAGCCGATTACGATTTATGTCTAACACCTAGACAAGGACTTGAGTCCTTAGCTATGAAAATTTGAGACGATCTTTGATTTGCAGGTAAATCCAAAGGAACCAGATGATTTACTACAACTTGGACCGACGGATAGCCGAAAATCTCGACTATCAGTGATTAACCACTACTGAAACTTGTTTTTGAGCAAAGTGCACTTTACATTCATATGGCATACTTTGGGGGGCAAGTATTGTAACCAAAATTTCCACAGTCTCGGAACAGATTCGAATGGATAAATTGGACTTCAAAACAATAAAAGAATGAACGAAAGACTTGGATTTGTTCTTAAACGAACAAAATGAAGTGACTCAAGAAATGCGGAAGCCAAATGAGCAATAAAAAAGGTCGGTTCCAACTACCTTTATGGTCAGTATCGAGATGAATTTCTCGGAGTTGGGTCCATGCAAGAGCTTTGCAGAATGAAGACTTATGACAGCAGAAGGAAAGTCGATGAAGCAAAAAGAGCTCAGTAGCGACCACTTTTGTGGTCAGATTTGACATGATTTGTCGCTTTAGGACTCGTGCGATGTGACAAGTTCTTCCTGCTGGATTTGCGGATCTCGAAGACATAGACGAATTCTAGCCTGATTGTAAGATTGCAGTAGGAATTTTTCTATAAATAGTAAGCTACTTACAACTAGAGAGGGACTTTTGGCACATGGTTTCATTTCTATCTTCTTCTTCCCCAAAATCTCTCAAATTCGAGATATACTAGCTTATGGTCAGATCTGAATCGAAACCTTTGTATTTCAGAGAGAATCAATCTAATAATAAGAATAAAGTGGATGTAGGCTGGACTATTTGCCGAATCACAATAAATAATTTTGTCTTCTTTACTACTTTTTTACTAATACCGTTAGATTCGGTACTTTCATTTGGATTTTCGGTGTTTTGTGATTTTTTGGCTCAACGGATAGTGTTAAGGTTTACTTGCTGGCAATCAGGTGATTTGATTACATGACTTAACTCTTATAGTGAATTTAAAAAAAAAATAAGTAAGCTTTTGGTCTTACTTTTTATTATATATATTGTTATATTGAGATATATTTAATGTTTTAAATACATTAGATATATACAGGTGAAAAATCCTTAGGAATAGTGTTTAATCGATTGTAGTTACTAATGTGTTGGTAACCATGAGTATTAAGTCGATAAAAAATATATTTATCCTTAAATGTTACTAGTAAAGATGTATTGAAAATGGGATATCAATATATATTTTAAGATTTTTGTATGTAACGCTCTCCATATCATGGACGATGAATTACTCATGACCGTTGGGGGGCACCAAAAGGTAATGTATATGTAGTTGTTTGAAAAAATTACAGAATGACTAGACGAGAGTCTTCTATAGGTTAAAGGTCAAGTAGAAGATCTTAAGCGACGATGTGCAGTATTCGTTTGGCTTGAGAATACTAGAAATCTTAAGTGTCTAAACTATACTTGATTATAGTCACTCACACAACGATATTGATCTTGCATAGGCCATAGTTGGGTATTGAATAACTTGAAGAGAAACACGAGAGGATTCGTCTTTTTCAAATAGAAGGATAACATCACTATAATTAATTCTTAACATAAAGTCAAAGTCTTTGTCCAAAGCGATTCGGTTAATCAATAATTGTTTTCGAATTGAACAATGGACTTTAGTGTTGGACTTCGTAATTAACTATATATATTACTAGAGTTTCGACCATCCAAGTTCTAGGTATCTAAGTGATATTGTGATAACGAAGAGAAAACATGCACAATATATCATTGATTAAGGGCGTCGCTTTAATAGGTAAGAAATTGTATTTCACCTAGACAATAAGTAAGCAACTATACTCCTATCAAACTACCGTGCTTCCGCCAAACCAGTATAGTCTTTGATATTTAAATTGTTTAAATATTACTAATGGATGAGCTCACACTTAGGAGTCTATAAGATATTTATGTAGCCCATTAGCATTGCTATATATAGACGTAGAAGCCTTTATTCGTAGAGATAGAAATTCATTCTCTCTATAGAAAAGAAATTATGCCTTAATGGTGGACATTGCAACTCCACCATTGAGCTAGAGATAAGATCTCTCAAAGGCGAATATGACCCTTCAAGGCATGTTCGATCGATAATTTTTTAAAATCGATTTATAAATAAAATTTGTATCTAAAGTATATAAAAAAATAGTTTTTTTCCCTTTTTCTGGCTCTATTCATCTTCTTGTGCACGATGCACACAAACATGATATATCACATTCATTAAAGACATGTCGATCATTATCGATGGCATGGAAAGGGGGTGATGGAGTCAAAATCTGTTAGGAGTAACTCTTGTGACATCGACATCAATCTTAATGGCGTGGAAGACAACATTAGGATGTCGACAATCAATTAGGGTTTCAACCAGCTATCCCGAATGATGATCCAACGCCATCAATAGTAAGCTCTCACTGAGGTCAAAGAACAAGATGGCTATGTCTCTAGCGATTTATAGCGGTGTCGATAATCTAATCAATTTGCAATTGTGTATTAGCTCAAGTTTTGTTCAAGAGGGTATAAGAGGTAATATTACTTCAAACCGCTACATTTTTATGTTAGACCCCGAAATATTCAAACCAACATAACTTTCGCATTCGAACTCTTTTTTGCATACAACTTGTGGCACTAGGTTCTTATTATAATCTCAGAAACATTGATCTTATCGAACTTTATGCAGCATATTTTTTTGTGACATACTCAACTAGGTGTTAATATGTGTGTGTGTATTAATTTTTAATTTGGATATTTATAAATTAATTCTATTAACCAGAATTAACATATTAAGAAAATATTCGTTTGATTTGAATATTTGTATCAAGGAGAGCTTTTATAACGTCAATTTAATAAATACTGAATTTAAATTCATCACTTAATTTTTTTTTTGAAACTAGGGAAACCTGGTCAATCACTACCGACATGCTGATCCTGAACAGTAAACCTAGAGAATAGATGGAAGGCCCGCCACAACCACTATTCCAGGCTAGCCAGACCTTTCGGTTGACTTGGTGCAGGAGGCGCGAAAATGAACCTTAAACCTCCCATATGAAAAGGCGTATCTCCTCCCACACAAGGTGGGACTCGAACCTCAAATCTCCCACTTGGGAGGCGTATCACCCCACCACCGCACCAAGCCCGCAGACAAGTTGATCTAGGTTTACTTAAATTATATCAAAATTATTTAATTTATTATTATCGTTCAAATACTAACTAAAATTATATACATCATTATATATATAATGATTTTATTATTAACCTCTCCTTCGAATAAATATTATTCAATTTGACAGTGAATTATCTTGTTAAACATTTTTGATCAAATGTAAACATTGTAGATCACATTAATAACAACAATATAATTATAATATAATAAAACATAATTTAAAATTTACATTAAAATCTTTAAATAAAACATTCAACATGATTAATGCTATCAACTTTATTCATGATAACACCATAAAAGATCTAGAACATAATGTATTAAAAATGTTTTTTTTTTTAATTTGTCTTTCTACCTTGCTACCCGATGCACCTAGCTCAAAAGTGGTATTAGATCCTGCATTGTGTTATTATGAATAATATATAAAAATTTAATTCAAAATTGGTTTAAATTTAAATTTTAAGTTTATAAAGTTTATGAATAAAATTAATTTTTTCAAATTTGTATTCATAAAATTTATAGATAAAATAATTTAAGATTTTTTTAAATTGAATTAGAATTTATAGGGTAATGGATAAAAATTAACATTGTCTTAAATTCATTTTCATGAAGGATATAAATAAAAAAATAAAAAATGTTTAAATTTGAACTTATAAAGATTATAAATGAAAGTTTGAAAATTGTTCAAATTCGGATTTATAAAAGTTATAAATAAATAAATAAATCTAAATTTGTTTTGAATTTAATATTATAAAGTTATAAATAAATAAATTCTAAATAATTTTAAAGTATTATGAATTACAAAATTCATAAAAAGGTTACAAAATAGTTGTAATATTAATTAATTATTAATTTATAATACATATATACTAACATATATACATATAATATATTCTATATTAAATTATTTATGTTATAATTAAATACAAGATTCTCATATAATGTATATAAAATAAAATAATACTATTTTAAAAGTCATAATCAAAATAAAAGCCCCAATGGTTATAAGGAATAAATAAATATGGAGTACTATGAATACTTATGGTTGCTGATCATATTCGAGCCATAAAATGCTTATGGTGGTGTTTATATTGTCCATATATAGGTATGAATATTTTGCAACTTTGTTGGGCAACCTCGAGGGTTACCAAATTTTCCTTAGCCTATCGTGAAATGATGAGTTATGGGTATCTAGTATACCTTATGATTTTTGAGCACCCTTAAGGTTATAAAGATGACTAGGAGCAAAGGATATATGATTAGGAATTATATACAACATACGACTAATAGCGTGTTACTTACCATTTATGGAAAGTACAATTTGTTGAGTACCCTCAAGGTTGTATCAACATTATATACGTATCCAACACGCACAAGTGGAATTTTTGACTTTCCCACATCTCATTTAGGGTTTTAAGAGATGTAAAATATATAGGAAGCCTTATTAGAAAAATATGCTAAACCATTCTAATAGCTATAAGAACATATGTAGTATTATAAAATTCTACTATTATAAATTTGCATAACCAATATGATTGAGAAATTTTATTAAAGATTAAAATACATTAAATGATCTATAAAAGATTGATGAAGAAATGTAGACATATATTTACCGATAAATCTTTTGGCATATTGTTGCTTAAATACCCATGCAAAGGCCAAATAATACGACGGTTAAAATTTTCGTGTCTTTGTTAGTGTGAATTTACTCAAGGCATACATTGTCTTCTACGAGTTCTGAAATCTAAAATATCACAAAAGTATGAATATTCGACTAAAATTGGATCACTATTGACTAAAAATTTAGACAACCTCGAAATTGCGATAAGGGGTTGATATTAGCAAAGGCAAATTACTAATATCGTGAATAACAATTTAAAAATGAGAGCAAATTAAGGTAATAATGTTAAAACAAGGATCTATGTCTGCTATGACGGTAATTTTTATTAATTTGAGTTATGGGTTACATTTGCTTGATTACAAGAGACAATAATAAGAGTAATAATTGAAAATTCGATCCTTGTAAAGTGCATTCATTGTTGTATTTATAGCAGCTGAAATCCAGTTTACGCGGTTCAGATAGGCATGCCAACCCCTATGTTTCTTGTTAGTTGTTGATGGTGTTGTACGATTCAGATGTGGATCAGCTAGGATGCCAATTAGTCAGAATGGTTCAACCCATGACCAACTGGTGGGTCATACCAAAGCATGCTATTGTCAAATAAGGGAACATGACAACAAGTAGTTGTTGAACAATAAAGTCGTTGCTGTTAGTCTCTGAGAAGATGGTTTTGATGACAACAACCTTAAAATAAGATTATAAAATATAGATACTAAAATTATAGTTTAGATATATATGTATATGCAGGATTTAACCATGCAGGTACCAACAATGAAGACTGTACAGAATAGAGATTCAAGATATCAAGATTGAAGACTCATGATTATCAAGATTATCAAGAGTTCAAGATTTCAACAATAAGTAATTTAATTAGGAATTTTGTTAAAACTCCTAGAAAAGCACTGACATCTTAAAATCCAATTTATTCGTGGAATGGAATCCACTTCGAGCCCGTTAAAGGGATAGAATCCTAAGTAGGATGGATCTACGAAAAATCTAGTGGAACGTTGTTTTGTATCCACTAACTTTTATTCAAATGTTTTACAAAATTATATCTTGCTTTCAAAATGATTTCAAAATCTTCTTTTTAAAAGAATCAAAAACATCTATCCTAGTTTTAAATACTTTTAGCCTCAAAATATTCTTTATTTTCAAAATCAAATTATACTTGGTTTTAAACTATCTTTTAATTATAATATATTTATACTTAGATTTAAAATATAAAATTATAGTAAAATTATATATATATATTATTCTCTATACTTATTTATGTATTTTAACTATAGTTAAGTATATCTATAAAGTTTAAAATAGATTTGATACAGGATAGAAGTTATTTTCAAAGAAAAATAAATTACCAAAAATATCTTAGGTCTGTCGACATACTCAAGTACCCCTTGTCGACAAGGTGGCAGTTGATTTCAAAAATTTGAATTTCAAAAGAAGTGTCTATTCGTCATATCCTTTTGCGAATGGACATGGTTGTTGTTCCACTATAAATAGAGGGTGTTTTGAACGAATTTATAATCATATTTTCTCTGATTTCATTCCTCTTCTTCCACGTTTCTTTACATATTTTTTTATCAATACTCTGCCGAAATCACCGTTGAATCTAACAAGATCATTTCTGGTTTGATTCTCTATCACTATCTAACAAGATCCTAGTGCTATTCAGAGCTATAGACTTCTTTGTAATTAATCAAGTGAGAAAAGGTGTGATTGTAGCCTTGAAAATCAATCAAGCGAGAAAAGGTGTGATTGTAGCCTAGGAAATCAAATGGGTGAACTTGTTGTCCGTAAAATCAAGTATCTCTACCCAGATGATTGTGAATCTGGAGTGGTGTACCTCGTGGCCTTGAAATCGAGGGCGTAATTGTAAAAATTGATTTTGAAAGGAAATCCGTACTTGTGTTGCGGGACTGGATGTAGGGTAACTCCGAACCAATATAAAATCCGGTGTGTTCTTTCCTTTATTGCTTTTACTTTATATCTGCATCCGTGTTTGATTCTGTGATCATATCTGTGTCTGAATATTGCATACATTTGTGTTCAAATTAATAACTCAAAAAGAATTAGTAATTTCTTAAAACACTATTCACCCCCCTCTAGTGTTTATTCTAGCCTTAAGATCTGTAATCCGCATTTCTCACATTTGGTATCAGAGCAAGGTTTTCAAAGTTTCATAATCTGATTTTTGAAAAAGTTTTTAAAATGGCTATGTTTAAAATTTTTGTTAATACTAGTTTAGAAATATTCAGATCATCATTGTCTCATGAGTCTGCATAAAATCATTTTTCAAATTCAAGTTGTCTACCAAAATTGTTTGATGTGCAGGAAACATGCTTTATGGGGGTTGAGGAATCAATCCACAATGGAAAAGTTATGCAGATCAAAAAGAATAAATGGATACTCGATAGTGAATGCTCTAGACACATAACTGGTAATCCAGATATGCTGAATGGTATTATATACAAAGACCGAGGACTGGTTAACTTTGGAGACAACTCATCTGAAACTCCTATTATTACTAATGTTTTGCTAGTTAAGAATTTGAAACATAATATGCTAAGTATAAGCCAACTTTGCGATAAAGGTTATAAAATTAAATTTGAAAAAGATAAGTGTCATATTGAAGACGATAATTCAACCATAATATTTGAGGGAATTAGGAAAAAGAATATTTATATTCTTAGTATGAAATTTTCAAATGATAACTTGTGTCTTTTGGAAAATACAAGTGACCCTTGGATTTGGCATAAGAGATTTGGACATTTGAATTTCAAACACTTATCTAGACCGCCAAAACATGATCTAGTAAGAGGTCTCCCTAAAATAAATTTTAAAGTAGATAATACTCTTTTTATTAAAATAAATAAAAATGATATTCAACTAGTACAAGTCTACATAGATGGTATCATTTTCGGATCAATTAATTTTGAAATGAATAAAGAATTTTTTGAAATAATAACAAAAGAGTTTGAGATGAGTCATATGGGTGAATTAAACTTCTTTCTAGGATTGCAGATAAAACAATTAGATAATGGTATCTTTATCAGTCAAGAAAGATTTGCTAAAGACCTAATTAGTAAATTCGGTTTGACTACTGCAAGTGGAAAACCCACTCCCATGGCAACCAATGAGTATCTAAGTAAAGAAGATCTCTCGAAAAATGTAGATCAAAAATTATATAGAGGAATGATTGGATCACTATTCTATATCACTGCTAGTAGACTTGATATCATGCATAGTGTTTGTCCCTGTGCATGATATCAATCCCAACCTAAAGAGACCACTTAAAAGCCGTAAAACGTATTATAAGATATGTTAAACACACCTTTGATTATGGCTTATTTTATCCTAAAAATGATTCTTTTGACTTAATATCTTACTGTGATGCTGGTTATGTTGGTTGTAAATCAGAACGAAAAAGTACAAGTGGAACTTATCACTTTTTGGGGCATTATTTGATTTCCTGGTTTAGTAAAAAGCAAAACACAGTTTCTTTATCAACAACTAAAGTAGAGTATATTTCTGCTGCTTTGGCTTGTTCTCAAGTAATATATACGCAACAAACTTTAAAAGATTATGGTTTAAATATCTCAAAATCACCAATTTATTGTGATAATACTAGTGCAATAAATTTATCCAAAAATCCTACTCATCATGCTCGAACTAAACATATTGATATCAGACATCATTTTCCCAGAGATAATATAAGTAAGGAAGTGATTACTCTCGATTATATTAATTTCGAGAACCAAATTGCTGATATCTTAACAAAGCCCTGAAATGAATCTATATTTACTTAATTAAGAAGAGAATTTGGTATTTGTTCAATAACTGAAATATAAAATATAAATAACAAATTTATATTTAAAAATGAAAATAAAACAAATCAAATAGCAAAAATATCAAGTACCATGTCGACAACTCCCCTATAGCCTTGTCGACATGTAACGATTTTTTTTATTTTTGAAATTTTTTTATCAAAATTCAAATGAGTGGCTATATATTCTTCTTATTTCAAAATTTTGATCATTCTTTCTGTTCTTTCTCTGTTCTAAATTCTGAAAATAATTAACAATGGCCTCCCCTTCCAAATCAAACAAAAATTCAACCTTTTCGTTCCCTTCTCCTTCTTCTGCACCATTTCAACAAACTACGCTTGCACGAGTGACGAATATGGAGGATTCTTTGAAGGATGCACTGCAACTAATGACTGAAGTTCAAGTAGTGCAACTCAGAATGGAAAAAGAACAAGAACGGCAAGGCAAAATCCTTAGAAGTTTGCAAAAGTTTCTAATGGACAATCACGCTAATCCAATCTTGATTGATGAAGAATCTTTAAGAGATCTAGTGCAAGAGGACAGCGAGGAAGAAGAAAGAGAAGCCCCCATCGAAGAAGAGCACGCTGAAGATGACGACAGAGTCGTTTGTGTTGGCGAAGTGCGCTTTGACAAGGATGGAAATCTAGTGGAACAACGTGGAAATTTCCGTTTCCACTATCCAAATTGTTCGGTTCGTAGATCTCCCATTTTCAAGGACATGCATTAGTTTCTTTTCTCTCTTTCCTATTGTTGTATGTTTTTACTTATGTTCTCTACGCACATATAAATATAACAATATAATAAATAAATGATTTGTGTTCTTATATTTGAATTTTAACATTATCACTATTATAAGTATTATCTTGTATAGATTCTTAGTTAGGAAAGTTAGTAGTTTAGGACTAAGTTTTAGTTTTAGAATTAAGTGTTGATTATTTATGATAATACTATAATTATAATCAAATGTCATAGAGTATTAGATTAAGGGGGAGTTATATAGTTTGGAGTAAGTTTTTGTTGATGATAAAGGGAGAGAAGTATAAAATAGGATAGTTAGACATAGATTAAGGGGGAATTATTAGTTTTAGGGGGAGTTATTAGGATAGAAGTAATATTTTATAAACAAAGGTTGTCATCATCAAAAAGGGGGAGATTGTTAGTCCCTGAGAAGATGGTTTTGATTACAACAACCTTAGAATAAGATTATAAAATATAAATACTAACATTATAGTTTAGATATATATGTATATGCAGGATTTAACCATGCATGTACCAAGAATGAAGATTGTACAGCATAGAGATTCAAGATATCAAGATTGAAGACTCATGAGTATCAAGATTATCAAGATTTCAATAATAAGTAATTTAATTAGGAATTTTGTTAAAACTCCTAGAAAAGCACTGACATCTTAAAATCCAATTTATTCGTGGAATGGAATCCACTTCGAGCCCGTTAAAGGGATGGAACCCTAAGTAGGATGGAACCTACAAAAAATCTAGTGGAATATTGTTTTGTATCCACTAACTTTTATTCAAATGTTTTACAAAATTATATCTTGTTTTCAAAATGATTTCAAAATCTTCTTTTTAAAATAATCAAAAATATCTATCCTGGTTTTAAATACTTTTAGCCTCAAAATAATCTTTACTTTCAAAATAAAATTATACTTGGTTTTAAACTATCTTTTAATTATAATATATATAACTTTTAATATTTATACTTAGATTTAAAATATAAAATTATAGTAAAATTATATATATATATATATATATATATATATATATTGTTCTCTATACTTATTTATGCATTTTAACTAAAGTTAAGTATATCAATAAAGTTTAAAATAGTTTTAATACAAGATAGAAGTTATTTTCAAAGAAAAATAAATTACCATAAATACCTTAGGCCTGTCGACATACTCAAGTATCCCTTGTCGACAAGGTGGCAGTTGATTTCAAAATTTTGAATTTCAAAAGAAGTGTCTATTCGTCATATACTTTTGCAAATGGACATGGTTGTTGTTCTACTATAAATAGGGGGTGTTTTGAACGAATTTATAATCATATTTTCTCTGATTTCATTCCTCTTCTTCTTCCACGTTTCTTTATATATATTTTTATCAATACTCTG
The DNA here is from genome assembly GCA_030765085.1 of Allium cepa. NCBI lineage: Eukaryota > Viridiplantae > Streptophyta > Magnoliopsida > Asparagales > Amaryllidaceae > Allium > Allium cepa. The sequence goes on from CM060943.1 coordinate 721,774,323, forward strand.
CCGAAATCACCATTGAATCTAACTAGATCATTTCTGGTTTGATTCTCCATCACTATCTCAACAAGATCCTAGTGCTATTCAGAGTTGTAGACTTCTTTGTAATTAATCAAGTGAGAAAAGGTGTGATTGTAGCATTGGAAATCAATCAAGCGAGAAAAGGTGTGATTGTAGCCTAGGAAATCAATTGGGTGAACTTGTTGCCCGTAAAATCAAGTATCTCTACCCAGAGGATTGTGAATCTGGAGCAGTGTACCTCATGACCTTGAAATCGAGGGTGTAGTTGCAAAAATTGATTTTGAAAGGAAATCCATACTTGTGTTGCGGGACTGGATGTAGGGTAACTCCGAATCAGTATAAAATCCGGTGTGTTCTTTCCTTTATTTCTTTTACTTTATATCTACATTCGTGTTCTATTCTGTGATCATATCTGTGTCTGAATATTGCATACATTTGTGTTCAAATTAACAAAAACTAAAAAAGAATTAGTAATTTCTTAAAACATAATTCACCCTCATCTAGTGTTTATTCTTACCTTAAGATACGTAATCTGCATTTCTTACAGCTGCCATGTGGATAGTAATGGACATGGAGTGGTTGTTGCACAGTGTCCATGTTGTCAGATGAACAGTGTCGTATATGTCAATTTCTTCAGTGGAACAGTGTAGAGTCGTTGCTTCTTTTTACAGACAACTATGTGCTTAGGCAAAGGTCTGCCGAGTTAAGATGAAATAAGGGATACGATGTAGGTAGGCCTTTGGATAGGTTGTAAGGGTGACGAGGACATATAAGCCCGATAAGGAGAGCTAGATAGTGCTCTTCACGATGTGGGCAGGCACTCTTGGGCGTGTAACTCTCCTATTTAAAGCAACATCTAGTTGGGTTGCTGTCTGAAGCGGTTACCCATTGGGTGCTATTGTCTTTTGCTGGTTGCACAGTCATTTATAAACATAATGAGATGGGTGAAGTGGTTCCGAGGTCGCATGATTCATGGCAAGAGCATTCGAAAACTAGCAGCCTAGCTTGTTTATTGTTTTACAAGAAATATGGGCAACATTTTGTCCTCTACGTTCGCTTCTGCTTTTAGAGGCAGACTTGTCATTTACGCATTTAATGCTATTAACGTGTTGTTTTGTCGTTAGTAATTTAGTTAGATCCTTAAGACCGTTCAATGATGATTCGGTAACATGATGATTGATTTGACGAGGTAATCAGTTTAATCTAGATAGTCCAGATCATTTCTTTCTCATCCAGTCGAATGGCTCAGATTGAACACCAAAACTATATAAATCAAGGCTAACCCTTCTCTTTATTTTTTATCGAGCATTTGCAGTCGCCAATAAAGAGTTCTCAAGCTTTTCTTTGAGTTTTCCTGGAGCATCTTCAAAAGTACTTCGAACCTTCCTCCGATTTAATCAGTAAGTTCTTTTCTCTTGTGGAGATTTTCGACATTGATTCTATGATTGATTCTTGATTGTTGTTTCTCTATGAATTTCAATCCTTTGGTTTTATTCTTTTTTGTAGGATATGTCTGTGGCCTCCATATTCGCCAAGATGTCATGATACTGAAGAAGCGAACAGTGGAGGAGGCTACGACACGATGCTTGGTGCAAGAGCAACAGGCAGGTGTCGAGAGACAAGCTACGAAGGTGGAGGCAGCAACGATTGTTGCGGATATTGTCATATGGGAATGTGATGACGAGGTGGCTCACACAGAAAATTTGAGAAAGAGCTGGGTCTGTTGAGGACCTAAATTGAGTGTAGGGAGAAGAAAGTGGAGCACCTGAAGGCGTTGCTTCTCCAAAACCAATGCCGCATAACCTCTGAACTCCATGACGAGCATAAAAAAGCCGAATGGGCAATGGAATGAGTGGATTACCAAGATGCTCAACATCATATTTGATGCCAATTATAATTTACCCCTGGATGTCAACTTCCTCAGTCCCGACCAGTACACGATAGTTCGGCAGGAAGTTGCAGAGGAGATGGAAGCTGCATGCGAGGCCCCTCCCTGATTTTGTCATAGGAGTAGATTGCCTCCCTTATAATTTCTTCTAGCGTCCCAGCTCCAGCCAACTTTATTAATATTGAGAAGCTAATGACGTTTGAGGATGACTGCCAGATCATCAAGCATGTAGGGTAGATTTTGTATGTTCTTTTTTCGTAAGGTTGGTTGGGCCCTCTATTTTGTAATAAACGTGATATCTCTTGTTATGTAATTTGAATGAATTTTTCAATTGCAATTTTCTATTTTTGTTTTCTTTTCTACTACTGTCTTACATGCATTCTTGTTTTCCACATTTGACTTTGAAATATTCCTTAATGATTAGGATTGTTTTTATTTTATGATGGGTGGCTTAGGCGACCCCAACTTTGTTTGACAAATATGTACAGTAGGTACTTATGCACAACATATAAAATAAGAAAAAGAGAGAAAAGAATAAGTAACCAAAGAATAGACTTATCTTTTTATTTAGATGATTTGTCCCTTGTTAGAGTGGCATACTTTGTTGGACGTCAGGCCCTCATGTCATTAATCCACATATTGAGTGGTTGTTGACAGTCCGTTGGCAACTAAGTCTTGCTATGATGAGGTTGCCTTAGTTAATGGAGGTATATTACACTATAGATGTAAAAATCAGTATTACTTCATCGGTAATCTCATCCATCTAGGCATTAGTGCCCCATCCCACTTTATAGGGACGGATAGCATTACGGACGAACGAATCGAGAATAGGGCATGGGTGGTCGCACCATCTATTTGTTGATGTCTCTAGCATGGAAGGGAGCGTTGTTTGGCTTATGAATCTTCACGGAGTAGCACACCACTTACGCATGAATAAGAACCACTTCGTGGGTGGTCGCACTATTAATGTACCGGTGTCCCCAGCATGGAAGTTAGCATTGTTTGGCTCTCTCATGCTCATAGGGAAATACACCACAAATGCGTGAATAGGGACCAATTTGTGGGTGCCTGCACCATCAGTGCGTCGGTATCTTTGGCACGAAAGGGAGCGTTGTTTTGCTTGTGCATACTCAGTGGGTGGGATGGTTGTCGCTTCCTTGATACAAGAAGAGGTGTTATGTACTCTTACCCTCTTGGAATGAAGAGTTTAATGTTTGTTTCTTCCCTCCGATATAGGAAGAGGAGCTGCGGTCTCATACCTCGTCGTGTTGGTTGGTTGAGTGTTTGTATCTTTCCCCTATGCAGGAAGAGGCATTGTGTGCTTAGACCCTGTCGAGATGGCTAGTTGAGTTGTTGTAGCTTTTCCTTGATGCAAGCAGATTCTTTACGCTCTCGTACACTTTCAAGATGGTTGGTTGTGTGATTGTGGCTTGTATGATTGACAAATGTTGTGAGGTTGAATTGCCCTATTTGTATCATGCAAAAATTGGACATTACATGGAATCAAGTTGCCTTAGAAGGTGGCATACACATTTTTTCTTACCTTATAACTGTGGCTTACAAAATTTCTTTAAATAAAATAAGCCCCGGGATGCTCTATATTCCATGTGCACGACATATAAATACTGTTCGAGTGGGTGAGGCAGAAAGCCCCATTGGGTTGAACGATGCTGATAACATATGGCTCTTTCCAATTTGGCCCTAATATTCCTTTCGCCAGAATAGCGTAACACAAAATTGCATGTGATGAATTTTGCACGGCTTAACCCTAACATTATAATGCTTTCCCACTTTTCCTTTATAAGCTTATGTCTGAAGTTTGGCCTCCGCTCTTATTTCTGCTTGGGTATCGAGCCCTAATACGAAGAGTTTTTTATTCTACTTGAGATCATGAATGAGCCGCCTTGGAGATGGAACGTCCACTTATATGGGCATCATAACTTCATGCTTGTAGGCTAATAAAAAGGCAGAGTATCAAATTAAGGTCTAGCTTGAGGTCCTGTATTACTAAAGCACGAGTGGTAGGCCTTCAACCCAGTTTCCCTTAGCCTTAATGATGCTCTTCTTCAGTGTTGACTTGATGGTTCTATTTATGGCTTCTACCTACCCATTTTCTTGAGGATATATGACATACGAGAAGCACTTTTATATCTCGTTTCTCTCATAGAAATTTTGGAACAGTCCACTTTCGAATTGGGTGCCATTGTCGATAATGATCTTCTTCGTGAGCCGAAATTGAAAATTATGTTCTTGATTATGAGATTGAGAATCTTGGGTGTGATGACCCTAATTAGTGGCTCTGCCTTAGCCCATTTCATGAAATAATCAATGGCGGTGATGGCATAGTTGTACCCTCCCTTCGAATTAGAGAGTTTTCTAATCAAGTCTATCCCCCATATGTTAAAAATCTAAGAAGATGTCATGGTCGTTAGCAAGTTTGAGGAGGCTCTTGGGTCATCGTGAAATGTTGGCATAAGTTGCACTTGTTAATAAATTTCATGGAATCTTTGATCACTATCGGCTAGTTATAACCCTATTGGGTAGCCTTTTTTGCTAGACTTTGCCCTCAGTGTAATCTCCACAGTAGCCTTTATGCAACTCCTCCAACACGTGACCAGCTTCCTTATCTGTGATGTAGCATTGGAGGAGGATGGAATACCCCCTTCAATATAGCTTACCATCCACGAGGGTATAATGGGGGGCCCGGTAAAGAACCTTTCGAGCCTTTTTCCACTTCATGAGCAGTTCCTCATTTACAATGTACTTTAGGATGGGGGTCATCCATGTGTCTAGCTAATTATCACTGATTTCCATCCCAGTTGCCCTCGGCTCGTAACAAGAGGCAGACTGCACTTCCAATGGTACCCAATGATTTCTTTCTTCAAGGTTCCTTGCTACTTTAGCCAGGTGGTCAGCTTTGGCATTTTTCACACCTGGAATCTATTCCATATTGGAATCAGAGAAGGGGCTGGTGAGTTTCTTTGCTTCTAAAACATACAAAGCCAATGTTTTTTCCCTAACCTGCAAGTGCTTACCAACATGACTTACGATTACGGAGGAAACATTGAAGACATGGATTAATTTAATCCTCGGTTCTATTGCCATCCTAAGACCCGCTATGACGACTTTATACCCGTCTTTATTATTGTTTGCTTTAAAGTTAAGTCGGATGGAAAAACAAAGCTCCTTTACCGTAGGCTTGATGAGGTCCATACTAGCCCAAAACCTTTTAATTGGAGGCACCATCGACATATAATTTCCATAAGCATTGATTAGTGGTTGTTTCCTCCTCGCTATTGTCCAAGATAGAACATTTTGTGATAAAATCGGCCATAACTTGGCCTTTGATGGATATGCAGGGATGGAAGGTGACATGATGTTGCCCAAACTTGATGGAATATTTCACGAGTCGACCTGTTGTATACAGCCATCTTAACATTTGCTTTGGCGGTTGGTCGTGAGGACTTTTATCGAGTGTGCATGGAAATACCAACCGTAATCAACAGGCATAAAGCTAGTTTTTCTAACTACTAGTATATTGTTTCTAAGTCCGATAACCTATTGCTGACATAATATATTGGCCGTTGAATCTTTTCTTCATCTCGTACCAAGGCGATGTTGATCACATGGTTGGTGATTATAGGGTATATATAGAGATGCATCCTGTCTAGGGGCTTGGAGAGGAAGGGAGTTGTGGCCAAGTGTTTCTTTAATTCTTTAAATGCTTCGGAACACTAGTCAGTCATATGAATGACTTTTATTTCTTAATAAGGTCATAATATGAGACACATCTGTCTGTTTCTTGGGACATGAAGAAGTTAAGTGCTGCAATTATCCCATTCAAACTTTGTACTCGCTTGACTGTGTTGAGGATCTTCATGTTTTGAATTGCTCGAATCTTATCGGGGTTGGCTTCAATCTATTTTTCTTTGACCACTTACCTAAGATATTTTCCAGAGCAGACAACAAAAAAACACTACTTTGGATTCAACTCTATGTTATACCGGTGGAGAATGCCAAAGGTCTCAGATAAGTTTAGTACATGCCCCTCGATCTCCTTTGACTTTACCAACCTGCCGTCCCCTATACTTCCATTGATCTACCAACCTACTCTGCAAAAATCCTATTAATGTTCGTTGATATGTCACGCCCGAATTACGAAGCCCAAAGTTATACCCGAAGTGGCAAAGCCTCACGATTGTGATAAAGCCTCACACATTGGAAGTAGGTTGGTAGATCAGTGGAAGTAGTAAACGGTAGATTAATGGTAAAGCCTCACGCATTGGAAGTAGGTTGGTAGATCAATGGAAGTAAATGGTAGATCCATTGATCAGATGCCACCCATAGCAGTAAAGGCTCACGCTTGTGATAAATGATGTTGGCATGTTGTCTGGACTATGCATGGCTATCTAGTTATACCCGAAGTAAGCGTCCATGAAGGTAAGAAGCTCATGCACACTGGTCGCGTCTACAAGTTGATCAATGCATGATAGTTGGAAGCTGTCTTCGAGCAGGCTCTGTTAAGGTCGAAGAAGTTAATGCACGTTCTCCAAGCTTCACTCGGCTTTCGACCTAACACTGGGTAGGCTACCCATATTGGGTACCCATACTCCTGGATGAAGCCATTGTTGAGGAGCTTTCCTACTTCCACTTTTAATGCCCTTTATCCATTTGGTTTAAGAGGTCTTCTCTTTCGAGCGACAGGGTAAGCCTTCTAGTCAATATTAAGGGGAGGGGGAATGATGGAGGTGTCTATGCCAGTCATGTTGGCATGCCCCTAGGAAAGCATGTCCTTTCTTTGCTTTAATAAATGCATTAGCTCATCTGTAACCTTTGGATCAATTCTATATCGATCTAGATGACCTTGCTAGGGTCATCATTTTCTATCATCTTAGCCTTAAGTAGGGTGGAGGGTCCACCATCGAGTTATGTATTTCCTAAGCAGGGGTCAAGCGGTCATCACATTTTCTTTCATATTTGTTTCTAGGTCACATTGATCTAACAAATGGTTCATGTGTTCAATGAAGTCCCCATTCGGGACATATGTCTGTGCACGAACCTGGGACCTTTGGCTACCCTCGGCTCTCACAAATGAATCCATCGACATTGAGAGGGATGAAGTAGTTGTGTCAGCTCCCCTTGCTTTCCAGTGGAGTTGAACTTGTTCATTCCAGGTTGCTATGAGCTCTCCTCATGTCTGGGCTAGCCAGAGAGTGTTGATTCCCACTATCCCCATCATTGGCACAAATAGGAGCATTACATGGTTTTTGCATTCACTTGGGGGAAGAGAAGATATGATTGCTTTCTTAAATGCTTCTTGGTTGTGGGTGATCTCGACAGGAATGGGAGCATTGCATGGCTCTCGCATTCTCTCGAGTTGACCACCGATGAGTGCCGCTTATTTTTGTGTAGCATAATGACTCCCTTCTTAGGTTATTACAAGGAGATTCAATAGAAATCAATGCCAGCATGTTGATTGTTGCAGACACATCCTATATGATTGTTGTGGACACATCCTATACCTCCCTTGATGGCGAACTTCATGGTGAGCCGTTAATATGCCACGACTACGTATGGATCGACCTGCATTGGTCGACCTATGAAGATTATATAAGCAGACGTGCAATTTACTAATATATAGCTTACCTGAATTTTCTTGGAGTGGGGGTTCCTCTCCAAAGATGACAATGTGTGAAGTAGAGCCCAAAGGAACAATCTCAAGACCTCAAAATCCATAGATAAGTAATGCATTAGGCATAACGCTCGATGGTGGGAGTTTCGTTTGATAAAATCTTTCTTGAACATTACATTGATGAAGCTGCCATTGTCGATGATAACTGGATATTATTTGGCACTGGTGAAGTTTACTAATATGATTGTTGGATCATGGCAGGGAAGACGACTCCTTCCTTGTCTCTGGTAAAAAAGTTGATGTATACTTCTTCTTCTTCTTCAACCCGAGGGGCCTTTAGAGCCTGGACTCCAATTGAGTAAATTTTGTTATTTGAGGCTAGCTCCCTTCTTTATCAGGCTTATGATCCTCTTCTGCTTCCTGCCACACGAGGGTCACCGCAAATTAATAATATTTTGTTGTTGATTGTAGCCTTATTATTGTTGATGGCCTATTGAGGTAGGGTAAGAGGATTTGTTGGCCATTTCTTTGTTCAACCTAATGTCTTACATATTGCATAAGTACACCTTCGTGGATCAACCGCTCTATCTCGTCTTTTAGGTGGTTGACATTCATTTGTGGAAAGGCCATTAAATGATGGAACTCGCTGTCTTTTCCACTACATTAGGTTCCTCCTTTCACCCTGATCGGGCAAGAGGAGGCCTTAGGTAAGGTGGGTGATCCAAAGTGGCTAGATAGATGATTTCTATATCACGAGTTAATGTGGCGTAATTAGCATACCCAGCTTGAAGATGAGAACCATCATCTGCGCACTTCTTGCTACTTTTCTATAGTATATTCATAGTACAAAGGTTTCCCTCTTACGAGTTGGCCTTGTCGCCTCTCCTATCCTCCTCATCACTGTCGGACAAGTCTGCCTCTTCTACTTACATGATACCATTAGCTCTTTGTAAGAACTCGGTCAAGGATGAAGCAGACTGCTTTTGCAATTCCTTCCATATCATGCACCGATGCCTCACCCTAAAATACAAGGCGACCGCCAATATGTTCTTGTCTGCTCCTCTTGCACGGGTTAACTCTTTGTTAAAGAGGTTGACATAGAAGTGAAGTAACTCATTCGGCCTCTGTCTTATGTTACATAGCTCGCTTGCCATCATAATTCTATACACAATTGGCCCTAAGATCGAATGCTATATTATTTTGATAAAAGAAGATGTTTTTGCGAGGTATGAAGGTTTTTAAATATTACCATTTTATTCATTATATTATATATATAAAAGATTTCAAAATAATATATTTTAAGAAAAACTTATACAGGTAATATAATGAAGGATCATTTACTCTTCTGATGGCTCAGTCTTGTCTACAAACGGTTCTGGTTCCCAAGAGTTAGCTTATTTTGGCTCATATATTTTAATAGGTGGTGTTTTTGGTGGTATTGGAGGATTTCTTTTGGTATGCATGCTATTTTTAGCTGACAGCTTCCTACGAAATGCCATTAAAGTTATTTCTATGAAATTAAGATGTTCACCCTATCGATGTTGCTCCCAATACTTTTCATTTCATAATCATATTATTTCTCTTTGATAATGATCTATATCATCAATACAATCGTCTAAGTGACCTTCAAATTTGATTAGTTTTTTAATTTTCTACCCTTCAGGAGAGAAATTGGTTCTCTCTATAGGAGAAGCGTTAATTTTAATAGAATATAAGGAATTATTTTGAGCGGATGTCATGTTGTAGTGCGGATTTATTTTTAACTTACTAAAATGATATGTTCAAATACTAAAAAGGTTAGTAAAAATGGATAAAATATTTTATAAAATAGGGACTTCTAATTTATCTTAAACCAATTATACTAATTGCTATTTTTAGGTAAAAATAACCAGTGATGAAAATAGCTTATATAATTTCATAAAGAGAAACTTTCCCTAGCTCTCTTCTTAATTTCATGAACGTATTTTCATTTAGCGATTTTGTGAAAATATCAGCTATTTATTTTTAGAGTTTACAAACTCAAGTGAGATTTATCCCTTTTTCTATATTTTCTTGTAAGAAATGATGATGTATATAATTGTGTTTAACACAAGATCAGTTTATTGGATTTTTAGATAAATCTATATCGCTAGTTTTATTGCAAAATATAGATGAATTTTGTAAATAGATACCAATATTCTTAACTTCATATGCCGAGAATGAAAAACAGTTTTGTTTCTTACTAAACCATAAGACTAAAAACTGTCCTAAGAAATAACAAGTACCATTTGTACTCTTTCTCTCCATTTTACATCCACCGAAATAAGCATCACCGTACAGTACTAATTCAACATGACATTCTTTCGAGCAGAAGAGTCAGTAATCTCTAGTGTTGGTTAAGTAGCATAAAATTCATTTTACTACTTGTAAGTGATATTCTTTAGGATTTGCTTGAAAGCATGCTCATAAACAAACACTCATCGTGATATCGGGTCGACTAGCGGTTAAATATAATAGAGAGCCTATCATACTTCTATATAATTTTTGACCCATGCTTTACAATACCCGTTTTTATTTAAATGGAGCATATTTCTCATTCGCATTCGTATGCTAGATGTATTTTCCATTTCGAATCTTTAAGTAAATCATTACAATATTTTACTTGATTAATAAAGATCCTATTTTTTAATTTCTTAATCCGTAATCCGAGAAAATAATTGAGTTCTCCCTTACGAGACATTTCAAATTTACTTTTCATAATATTTGAAAATCCATTACAAAGTTATTGATTTGTAAAGGCAAATATAATATCATCTACATAAATTTGTACAATTAAAATGTCTTTATTTCCTTTTTAATAAACAGCGATGAATCTACTTTTCCGATCTTAAAACCAACATTTAAAGATAGCCTTTTAATCATTCATACCATGATTGGGGGAGCTTGTTCTAAACTATAAAGAGCTTTCATTAGTTTATATACATTATTTAGAAATTTTTCATTAATGAAAAGTTAGGGTTGTTCAACGAAAACATTTTCTTTTATAAAACCATTTAGAAAGGCGCTTTTAACATCCATTTGATAAGGTTATAAATTGTAATGACAACAGAAAGCTAATAGAATACATATTGCTTCTAGCCTAACTACAGGAGCAAACGTTTCTTCATAGTATATGCCTTCTTCTTGGTTATATCCTTATGCTACAAGCCTAGCTTTATTTCTTATTATATCTCCATTCCATCAACTTTATTTTTGAAAATCCATTTCATTCCAATTGATTTAATTCCTCTTGCATTGCTAAAATCCAAAAATCATTGCTTGATGCTCCTTTATAGCTCTTTGGTTCTATATTAGATATAAATGCTACATGTCCCATTTGGTTTGTCGACTTCCAGTCTCAACAATAGTATTTACTTGACCAATAATATTACTTATACGATGTTCATTTAGAATACGTGGAGAAGATTTAAGATTGTTAATATTTGGTATTTCTTGAAACGAAGTATCATTAATTATGGATCATTAATTATGATTTCCTCTTCGTCATTTTAATTATTTTTAAAATTTTCATCAAAAGTTATATGTAACGTTTCCTTGATTGTATCAGTTCTTTTATTGAAGATTTCGTAAGCTTTAATTCTTTTGGAATGTCCAAAAAAGATATCTTCATCAGATTTTGGATCAAATTCTCCTATATGATCTTTAGTATTAAGAATGAAACATTTTGAGCCAAAAATTATAAGATATGAAATATTAGGTTTTCTACCGCTGAAAAGTTCATAGGGTGTATGTTTTGTTAAGGGCCTTATAGTAACACAATTGAGAACATAACACACAATGGACACAACTTCAACTCAAAAATTCTTAGGTAATTGACTGCCACTTAATAATGTTCTTGCACATTCATGTAAGGTCCTTTCTTCTACAACACCATTCTATTGTGGATTTCTAAAAGGGAAAAAATTATACCTGATTCCCTTTTATCACAAAATTCATGTAAGAATTCATTTTCAAATTCCCCATCGCGATCACTTCTAATAGTTATAATTTTTAAATTCATTAAATTCATTAAATTTTGAATTATTTTTCAAAAAATTTAAACACTTAAAAAGTGTCACTTTTGTATTTTAAAAATAATATCCAAATATATCTAGAGAATTCGTCTACTATAACAAAAAAAAATCTGTTATGGTACATGGATCTACTTGAGTTGGACCAAATAGATCCAAGTGAAGTAGTTCCAAAGGTTGTAAAGTGGATAGTACCTTTTTGGATTCAAATGATGATTTTGATAATTTTCCTAATTGACAAGCGTAATATAAATTATTAACTTTAAAATTCATTTTTGGTTAACCTTTTACTAAGTCATTTTTAGGAAGTTTAGTTATGGATTTAAAATTGATGTGACAAAATATTTTATATCAAATCCAAGGATCGTTGTCTTTAGCTAATAAGCACATATCGATATTATGGTTTACTTCCATATTTGAAACATAAATATTTTCTTGTTCCTTTGAAGATTAAATTTTTAGTCCGATCAAATATATTACAATTTTATTTTTCAAAAGAAATACTAAAACCTTTATCACATAGTTGACTAATACTTAGTAAATTATGTTTTAAATTTTTAACAAGTAGAACGTTAGTAATAAGAAGTAAGTTAGATATACTGTAACGACCCGAAATTTTGGGTCGCCAGATTTGAACATTTAATTCATTTTAAATGTTGAATATGGATCATGATTTGAAATTTTAAATAAAAGAATTTGGTTAAATTAATAAACTTTGTTAAATTTCAAATATGGCAATTAAACTGAAATTGAATAATAATAATAATTTAATACTGGGATTGGGTTAATTGGTAATTCGGAGCGTAAATAGGTATGGAAATGAGTTTAAAATTTATTTTAAGACTATTTGGTCATTAGATAGTGTGGTAGGATTTTTAGATGAATTTTAAAGCCGATTAATTAATATTTGAAATTTTATATTAATTTAATAATGGGATTTAATATTATAAAAATGCAAATAATCAGATTTTAGTCCGGATTGAGTCAGAATGATATTTGATGTGATTATAAATTTTATATGAATTATTGTTAAGTTAATAAAATTTTAAAAGCAGAAATTTTGAGTGATTTCGATAATTTCGAAAATCGCTTGATTTAATAGACGAGTTAAAATAGCCTTCCGGGGCACAGTCTCGGAATTCGACGAAACCAGTTTCATTGGATCCGTAATAGTTAGTTATTATCGGATTTCAATTTTCGTAGCAATCGGAGTTGTCGTTTAACCCCGGCAGCTCGAAACGCATCGAAATCGTTTTAATCGATTTAATTTGATATTGATCGTTTAATTCCGTATCTCGCTCATACGATCGAATTAGCTTACGAAACCTGTTCCATTGTGTCCGAAACGTGGAAAAACCTTAGAATTGCCCGTCGGATTGTGTAGTTTGGAGTTCGTTTGCGTATATTGTTAAATTGAGAATTCTATTAATAAAATATTATTAAACAATATTATTTACATACATAATTAAATATCTAACCCTAGAAAACGCAGGCCGCCTCTATTTCGTTTAATGGCCGGTAATCAATTTCATTTCTTCCTCGAAATCTCTCAATCTATGCAGCGATTTTGAAAATCTCCAACTGGGAAGTCAACGAGCTCGACGAGATCTACATTCTGAACGGGTGTGATGGGTTTTAGCGAGGTGAATCGACGATGACCGGAGCTCGAACGCGACCGTTCGTATGCGAATTTTCTCGCTTGGGAAGGCGCCGAGTTCCATGCGTTTCTAGGTGAAGATGGAGGTGGTGGCGAGCATCTGGATGCCGATGTCTGATCATCGTGGAGCGCAACGTAGGCGGCGCGTTTTCGAACCCTAGATCGGTGAGAATGGGTTCGATTTGGAGCCTGTACGCGCGTAGAGGAGAAGATGAGAGCTCGGCTTGGATCTGGGTTCTTTTGCACGGCCCTGATTGTTGTGGTAAAAATAATAAAAGTTTTAAATACGATTCAAACTTTAAAATCGAATAACTAAATCATATGATATCAGAATTCGACGTTTTTGGTGGCGTTGGAATCGCAGAAAAGAGTACTTCGAAGTAGAGAAGTTCCGGATTCATTCAGGGCAAGTAGAAATTTGAGTTAAATCGAACGTCGTTCGGTTTAATTTAAATTTCGAACGCTCGCCGAAACTCAAGGTGAGTTTAACTCACTCACATCTGGATGTTGGCTGTTTTAAATAATTAATATTTAAATATCTGTGTGATTGGTTGCATATTATTGTTATTATCAGTCTGGATTGATATATATATATATATATAGTTATGCTAATATTTGTGGATGCAGGGAAAACAGGTTGGAGGGATCCAACTGGATTCCTCACAATGTAGTATTATTTTTATAATTGATGATGATGCCTGTTTTTATATTGTGATGGATATATTTGGAATTAAATTGTATTGTGATATAAATTACCAACCCAGAATATTAATTATAAGAAATTTGGAGTTTTAATTATAAAGGAATTAAATTGGGTTTTCAAAAAAGAAATTAAGGAATTTGTAAATAAGGAATTTAAAGGAGTATAAGAAATTGGAATCTATTGGATGGAAAACTGAAATAAAACTCAATTGGAATAATGTGAGTAAATTATAAATCCATAATTAATTGTAAATGGATAAATTGGATTTTTGAGGAATAAAAGGGTATTGTTAAATAATGGATTTTAAAGAAATTAAATCTGAAATCTATTTAAAAATGGAAATTGAAAATTTGTAAAGTCTAGAATGATAAACAAAGAGAAGTGTTATCAATTGACAAATGTGGAAGTAAGTTTATGTTATAAAACCATAAAACTAAATTGAATAAATGGACGGAAATCGAGAGAAGGATTTCTGTGATGTTAAGTGGAAATGAGATTCCCTGGGAAGGACCAAGTTCGAGTTTAAACTGATTTTATAAAAAAGGAGTTTTAAAAATTTAAACTTGTTTAAAAAGAGAGTGTTTTGGAAATTATTATTTTAAAATAATTATTTTTACAAATGGATTTATTTAAAGGCTAGTTTTTGAATAAAGTTGTTTGAAATTATTAAATTCTTTTAAAACTCTATTTTTAAAAATATAGTATAACTAAAACCTCATTTTAAATCAAGTTATATCTTATAAATTAGTTTTGCTTTATATATTTTAAAGTTATATTTTGAGTATGTAATTAGTAGTAAATTTACCTATTTTAAAGTATATTTTAGAATAAAATGTTTTAATTATTTTAAATCTAAAACGTTTTGAACTTGGATATTTCCAATGAGGATATTTGGTAAAGGATTTACCTTGTAAAGGAAGAACTTTGGGAATTGTTTTCAAATGGGTTTTGGAAATTTGAAAATATATCTTTTAAAGATATTGAGGAAAATAAATAATTTGGAAATTATTTATTGTGTGATGGATGCATATGGATGTTTATGGATATAAATTGATAGTTAAATCACCGACTATCAATATTGGACAATGCGTTGATCGTTTCGAAGAGACCGGGATCGAGATTTATTTCTCGAAAACCACTTCGATCCGGTTTATACGTTTCGTGCGAAAAACGTGTTCGGAGTCGATGATGGAGCAGTGAAGTGCAAGGGCTAGTCGCTACTAATCCTGAGGATATTTCCAAAATGGATGTAGTAGGAGTAGTGCCTTCGGTTCCGTTCGAACCCGGGACGGACTTGTATGGACGAATGCTTGCGAAACATCGTCAGGTGGGCGATGGGCATTCTAAGTGAAAACGTTCTAAAGGTAACGCTTAGCCTCAAGCCTCATCAACCGGGAATGACTGAAAATCAGGGGATATGCAGCAAGGTTAGGTGGGTCATGCCCAAGCAGGACAAGATATTTCCCCTGCCTAGATGTCCCTTATATCTTTCGGCTTAGTGGGTGGTTGGTCGCGCCAACCACGGGGTTTATCTTGTTCGGGACTGTTCAGTAAGGAATGGTTCCGACCTTGTGTTGCAGGGGATGAAGGGAGTAGTCCTCGGTACGGTGATCTAGGCCCCGTACTGTGACAGGTGGTACCCCAGTGCCTAGTCATTGTTGGAAATCCATTTTCCCTACGAACCTTGTACGAGTTTTGTTTGTATTACCCACTTCGGTGGCTAGTAGCTGGAATTTAATAGATGTAACAATTTCGGCTATTTTATAAGTATTTGTAAATAGACCCTATTATAATATCAGAGGATTTCTATAAAAATTGTTTTAGCTATCGTAAGGTAAAAACCCGACATGTTTATTTGTGGCGTGGTCTTACGAGATGCTTTTGTTTTTCAAAGGATTTTTGAAACTTTAATAATCAATTTGGATGCAGTATTATCAGCTGGTATTCGAGACTGACTCGGGTGTTATTTCATTATAATGCTCGGGTCAGACCGAGTATTATATGTTCAGGACAGGTTGCTATGGAGCAGGAGAGGAGCTGGAGTCCGAGACGTATTATATATACTTATATATATATCCGCTGCTATGATTGTATGGTATGTCTGATTTGTGATTGTTGATGTATGAGATACTCTGATGATATGATGTATAAAACAGTAATAGATTTCTTTTTGTGTAAAGTTCTATATTTACTATTATATTTTATTCCGCTGCGACTGTGAGATTCTGATATTGTTTAGTTTCTTCTTCTTCTATTTCTTCTTCTTTAACCCTAATGGTTCGTAATTCTGTGCCACTTGAGTTAATAGAGGTAGAATAGTGTTGATTCAAGGGGTACGGATTTGCGGGCTGTTACACTTGGTATCAGAGCGTAGGTTGGCGACAACCTAGGCTTTGGTGGGGAAATTACTCATTAAATAGAGTCCATAGTACTTTATAATGAGTTGAGCGTATTTATAGCTATGAGAGCGTACTTGTTAGTGCATATAAAATTTGTTTTATACTGTGATGACTTATCGGTTGAGTGTTTATGAATTCTGGTCAGTGCGGGAAGTACAACCGTATCGATAGGGGTTTCTAAACTCTTAAACAAGATAAACCGACATAGTATTGTTTTTAAAGTGGGTAAATGAAATAATTTTACCCAAAATTATATTTTGTTATAAAAGAAATGGTTCCTAAGTTATTTTATATACATTGGATGTTTGATTGTTTATGCAATGATCAAATAAGAATTTGAAATATGATCTAAAATTTGAAATGATATACATAAGCAAATAAGGAATTTAGGATAGTAAAATTTAAATGGTTGTAATCTAATAAAATTCTATAGGTATAAATTATACAAAAGAGAATAACTAAATTTGAATAGAACCAAAATTTAAATCCCGGAAGTTTTGGAAAGGATTTTAAAGGTAAATGGAAATAAAAGGATTTGGGAAATTTAAAATCCTGGGAAGGTTTGAAATGTTTTCCAATGTATTGAAGGTAATGATGAAATATTATTTTGAGTAATATGTTTGAATGGGAAACTGTTTTGAAATGAATTTGGGAAAGTAAGAAGCATTGAACTCACTGCAGTCGCTGGAAAATAATCCTGATGATGCTGGCCACATCATTAGAATTCATTTTCAAGTTTCTAAAAGTGATGGATTGCTTCCCAAATATTTGGTTATGGTGTTGTTTGGACTAGTTGGGTATAACAGTCGTTTTGGACATTTCAAAAACATGGGAAATTTGTTTGGTGTAAACAAATTGTTTTGGAAAATCTGGTGATTTGATTGATATACCAAATCGGTGTATATTTGATATATTTCAACATGATTTTGGAATAAAACCGGGTAAAATGAATTCTGGGAAATTCTAATTAAATAATGTGTAAAGTTGAAATGAACTAACTATTGAACTTATTAAGTGAAATTAATAATAATAAGAAGTAAGAAATGAAAATTTTAGCCTTGGAATTAAAATTTAATTTGAGTAATTGAAAGTGAATAAAATATGTTGAAGTGAGTAGAAAATTTGAATTTAACTTGGATAAGTAAAATAAATTGGACTTAAAATAAAGCTGATTTAAATTAAATTAAGATGTAGTTGGTTTGAAATTATGGGTCATTGTGAAATGGATTGTACCCATAAGTTATTAAGTTGTATACTTATAATGTGAGATTGAGGATTTAATATTGAGTAAGAAGTTAAATAAAAGAAATGCATATTCTTAAGTTATTAAGTGTTATAATTTAAATTTTTGATTATAAAATGGAATTTTGACTTAAGTAAACAATCTAAATTCTTGAATAGAAGTAAAATTGAAATTCATTAATGGAAAGAGTTGAGTGGTGTGGCAAATTCAAAACTTAATCATAAATGAGATGTAAAGTGTAATGAAGCAAAGTGAGCATATAAAGGTGGATGTTCTTAAGTTAACAAATAAGTCTTAAACTTATGTTTGGGAAAATGAAATTTGCTTGATAATGAAATTGAAATTAAATTTCAGTTGTGTAATAAAGAAAATTGAAAGAAATTTAGATTCTATTTAAAGGAGTGAAAAGGAAAGGGTGAAATTTAAATTTTGCTAAATGGAATAGTTGGAAAATGGTCATAGTAAAAATGAATTCAGAGTGAATTGGGAAAGTGTATTAAAAACCTAATATGGATTAGGTTAGAGGCTAATTGAATTACAATTAAATGGAATTTGTTTATTGTAATGAATAGAATTTTGATAATTGATCAAAATTTGGAAAGTAAATAAAAATCCAATTGTGGCATGGGATTTAAATTCGTGGTAACAAATATTTATTGTGTGGATGGAAATGAACTTAGCTTATGCTGGGATAGTTGAATTGTAAATAAATTCAACGGAAAGAAATAATTTAAATGGACTCTTTGTTAATAAAATAAATTTGTAAATAGATTGAATTAGTAAACAAAGAGCATTCAAATTTATAAATAGATTGGAATTGATTGAATGAGAATCAAATGGAAATAAAAACTGATATAAGAAGATAATAAAGGTGTGTGAAAGAACTTAAGTATCTTGAAGGTAAAACAAAATGATTGTGAATAAGTTTTATTAAGTACTCTTGAATGAAATTTGTTAGAAAATAAAAATTTGAATTGCAAGTGAAATAGTATTAATTTCTGTGATAAATTAAAAATGTATGAGTTCCAGAATGGAATGATATTCATATAGATCTATTGGATAATGAATTGGAAATATAAGATTTGAGATATAATTCAATAATTGTGATAAAACAAAAATGTTTGGACTTTAAATAAAATAGAATGGGATGTTATTAATTTGAACTTAAATGATGATCTTGAAGTGTGAATAAGAAATTGATTTAAAAATTGAAATGGATGATTCAGAATGGAGTAAAATAATATAAATTTAAGTTGAAATTAATTTTAAATGGTTTAAGTTTAAGTGGCAATTGTTTTG
Source organism: Allium cepa (assembly GCA_030765085.1). Taxonomy (NCBI): domain Eukaryota; kingdom Viridiplantae; phylum Streptophyta; class Magnoliopsida; order Asparagales; family Amaryllidaceae; genus Allium; species Allium cepa. Next base: position 721,793,208 of record CM060943.1, read on the forward strand.
CTTGAATGACATGAATATTTGAATATATGCAGAATTGAGTTGTTTAAACATCAACTGAATTGGTTTTGAATAAATTGGAATGCATTGAAATGTTATTAAGTAATTTTGCATAAGAATGTAAATGCTTCAAATTGAAAATAGGAAATCGGTTGTGAATCAAATTGGGAAATGAATTGGTTGAGATTAATATAAATGGTATATAACGAACTTGAATGTAAACCATTTCAAGTGTAATAAATAGAAGTTAGTTTAGATGAAAACAGAATGGGCTAAATCTTAATAAAGAGATTTGAGTATAAAGGTAAGGTAAATGAATTAAATGCATATATTCATTATATTGAAGTGAATATGAATTTGAAGTAGTAGTAATTATGAATTGGAATGGCCGAACTTGTATGTAAATCCTTTATGTGAAATAAAATGGAATTTGGCATTAGAAAATGAACTTTGTGCATGATATAAAATATGGATTTACTTATGAAATTATGCAAAGTGTTGTTTGGAATGGAAATGGATATGTTGGCTTGCATTTACATTGAAAATGTTGTTTAAATACTCATATCTTTAAAAACTAATATGATTGTTGAGTATAGCACAGGTGCGGGAGGCGTTCGAGAGAGTTGGAGCGCGTATATGCGTTATATTAGCCTCTTGCTTTTAAAAATTTGCTAAAAAGGTACGCCTACGCAAATATAATTGGAAAATGATATATATATTGTGATATATTTTGGTTTCCGACCGTGTGGGTCGTTGTATATATATTTCTTTGTATCGCGATATCGCGAAAGCTCCTCCGTGCAGGGGAGACTCTGCCAAAATTTTCCGGAAATTTTGGGAGTTAGAAATTTTTTGGGGTTTTTGGAAAAGTTAAGTAACTTGGGAAGTTATAAGTTAAAATTAAAGCTTTAGAGTAAATAAAGCAAATGGGTTTGAAATTGAGCTAAAGAGTTTGGGATGTGTATATAAGTTGTAACTAGAGAAGTTGGATTAAGGTAATGAGTATAGGAACATTCTTCAACCTTAACAAATTTCAGGGACGAAATTTTTATAAGGGGGAGGAATGTAACGACCCGGAATTTTGGGTCGCCAGATTTGAACATTTAATTCATTTTAAATGTTGAATATGGATCATAATTTGAAATTTTAAATAAAAGAATTTGGTTAAATTAATAAACTTTGTTAAATTTCAAATATGGCAATTAAACTGAAATTGAATAATAATAATAATTTAATACTGGGATTGGGTTAATTGGTAATTCGGAGCGTAAATAGGTATGGAAATGAGTTTAAAATTTATTTTAAGACTATTTTGTCATTAGATAGTGTGGTAGGATTTTTAGATGAATTTTAAAGCCGATTAATTAATATTTGAAATTTTATATTAATTTAATAATGGGATTTAATATTATAAAAATGCAAATAATCAGATTTTAGTCCGGATTGAGTCAGAATGATATTTGATGTGATTATAAATTTTATATGAATTATTGTTAAGTTAATAAAATTTTAAAAGCAGAAATTTTGAGTGATTTCGATAATTTCGAAAATCGCTTGATTTAATAGACGAGTTAAAATAGCCTTCCGGGGCACAGTCTCGGAATTCGACGAAACCAGTTTCATTGGATCCGTAATAGTTAGTTATTATCGAATTTCAATTTTCGTAGCAATCGGAGTTGTCGTTTAACCCCGGCAGCTCGAAACGCATCGAAATCGTTTTAATCGATTTAATTTGATATTGATCGTTTAATTCCGTATCTCGCTCATACGATCGAATTAGCTTACGAAACCTGTTCCATTGTGTCCGGAACGCGGAAAAACCTTAGAATTGCCTGTCGGATTGTGTAGTTTGGAGTTCGTTTGCGTATATTGTTAAATTGAGAATTCTATTAATAAACTATTATTAAACAATATTATTTATATACATAATTAAATATCTAACCCTAGAAAACGCAGGCCGCCTCTATTTCGTTTAATGGCCGGTAATCAATTTCATTTCTTCCTCGAAATCTCTCAATCCATGCAGCGATTTTGAAAATCTCTAACTGGGAAGTCAACGAGCTCGACGAGATCTACATTCTGAACGGGTGTGATGGGTTTTAGCGAGGTGAATCGACGATGACCGGAGCTCGAACGCGACCGTTCGTATGCGAATTTTCTCGCTTGGGAAGGCGCCGAGTTCCATGCGTTTCTGGGTGAAGATGGAGGTGGTGGCGAGCATCTGGATGTCGATGTCTGATCGTCGTGGAGCGCAACGTAGGCGGCGCGTTTTCGAACCCTAGATCGGTGAGAATGGGTTCGATTTGGAGCATGTACGCGCGTAGAGGAGAAGATGAGAGCTCGGCTTGGATCTGGGTTCTTTTGCACGGCCCGGATTGTTGTGGTAAAAATAATAAAAGTTTTAAATACGATTCAAACTTTAAAATCGAATAACTAAATCATATGATATCAGAATTCGACGTTTTTGGTGGCGTTGGAATCGCAGAAAAGAGTACTTCGAAGTAGAGAAGTTCCGGATTCATTCAGGGCAAGTAGAAATTTGAGTTAAATCGAACGTCGTTCGGTTTAATTTAAATTTCGAACGCTCGCCGAAACTCAAGGTGAGTTTAACTCACTCACATCTGGATGTTGGCTGTTTTAAATAATTAATATTTAAATATCTGTGTGATTGGTTGCATATTATTGTTATTATCAGTCTGGATTGATATATATATATATATATAGTTATGCTAATATTTGTGGATGCAGGGAAAACAGGTTGGAGGGATCCAACTGGATTCCTCACAATGTAGTATTATTTTTATAATTGATGATGATGCCTGTTTTTATATTGTGATGGATATATTTGGAATTAAATTGTATTGTGATATAAATTACCAACCCAGAATATTAATTATAAGAAATTTGGAGTTTTAATTATAAAGGAATTAAATTGGGTTTTCAAAAAAGAAATTAAGGAATTTGTAAATAAGGAATTTAAAGGAGTATAAGAAATTGGAATCTATTGGATGGAAAACTGAAATAAAACTCAATTGGAATAATGTGAGTAAATTATAAATCCATAATTAATTGTAAATGGATAAATTGGATTTTTGAGGAATAAAAGGGTATTGTTAAATAATGGATTTTAAAGAAATTAAATCTGAAATCTATTTAAAAATGGAAATTGAAAATTTGTAAAGTCTAGAATGATAAACAAAGAGAAGTGTTATCAATTGACAAATGTGGAAGTAAGTTTATGTTATAAAACCATAAAACTAAATTGAATAAATGGACGGAAATCGAGAGAAGGATTTCTGTGATGTTAAGTGGAAATGAGATTCCCTGGGAAGGACCAAGTTCGAGTTTAAACTGATTTTATAAAAAAGGAGTTTTAAAAATTTAAACTTGTTTAAAAAGAGAGTGTTTTGGAAATTATTATTTTAAAATAATTATTTTTACAAATGGATTTATTTAAAGGCTAGTTTTTGAATAAAGTTGTTTGAAATTATTAAATTCTTTTAAAACTCTATTTTTAAAAATATAGTATAACTAAAACCTCATTTTAAATCAAGTTATATCTTATAAATTAGTTTTTCTTTATATATTTTAAAGTTATATTTTGAGTATGTAATTAGTAGTAAATTTACCTATTTTAAAGTATATTTTAGAATAAAATGTTTTAATTATTTTAAATCTAAAACATTTTGAACTTGGATATTTCCAATGAGGATATTTGGTAAAGGATTTACCTTGTAAAGGAAGAACTTTGGGAATTGTTTTCAAATGGGTTTTGGAAATTTGAAAATATATCTTTTAAAGATATTGAGGAAAATAAATAATTTGGAAATTATTTATTGTGTGATGGATGCATATGGATGTTTATGGATATAAATTGATAGTTAAATCACCGACTATCAATATTGGACAATGCGTTGATCGTTTCGAAGAGACCGGGATCGAGATTTATTTCTCGAAAACCACTTCGATCCGGTTTATACGTTTCGTGCGAAAAACGTGTTCGGAGTCGATGATGGAGCAGTGAAGTGCAAGGGCTAGTCGCTACTAATCCTGAAGATATTTCCAAAATGGATGTAGTAGGAGTAGTGCCTTCGGTTCCGTTCGAACCCGGGACGGACTTGTATGGACGAATGCTTGCGAAACATCGTCAGGTGGGCGATGGGCATTCTAAGTGAAAACGTTCTAAAGGTAACGCTTAGCCTCAAGCCTCATCAACCGGGAATGACTGAAAATCAGGGGATATGCAGCAAGGTTAGGTGGGTCATGCCCAAGCAGGACAAGATATTTCCCCTGCCTAGATGTCCCTTATATCTTTCGGCTTAGTGGGTGGTTGGTCGCGCCAACCACGGGGTTTATCTTGTTCGGGACTGTTCAGTAAGGAATGGTTCCGGCCTTGTGTTGCAGGGGATGAAGGGAGTAGTCCTCGGTACGGTGATCTAGTCCCCGTACTGTGACAGGTGGTACCCCAGTGCCTAGTCATTGTTGGAAATCCATTTTCCCTACGAACCTTGTACGAGTTTTGTTTGTATTACCCACTTCGGTGGCTAGTAGCTGGAATTTAATAGATGTAACAATTTCGGCTATTTTATAAGTATTTGTAAATAGACCCTATTATAATATCAGAGGATTTCTATAAAAATTGTTTTAGCTATCGTAAGGTAAAAACCCGACATGTTTATTTGTGGCGTGGTCTTACGAGATGCTTTTGTTTTTCAAGGATTTTTGAAACTTTAATAATCAATTTGGATGCAGTATTATCAGCTGGTATTCGAGACTGACTCGGGTGTTATTTCATTATAATGCTCGGGTCAGACCGAGTATTATATGTTCAGGACAGGTTGCTATGGAGCAGGAGAGGAGCTGGAGTCCGAGACGTATTATATATAGTTATATATATCCGCTGCTATGATTGTATGGTATGTCTGATTTGTGATTGTTGATGTATGAGATACTCTGATGATATGATGTATAAAACAGTAATAGATTTCTTTTTGTGTAAAGTTCTATATTTACTATTATATTTTATTCCGCTGCGACTGTGAGATTCTGATATTGTTTAGTTTCTTCTTCTTCTATTTCTTCTTCTTTAACCCTAATGGTTCGTAATTCTGTGCCACTTGAGTTAATAGAGGTAGAATAGTGTTGATTCAAGGGGTACGGATTTGCGGGCTGTTACATATACTGTTGTTGCTCACATATCATTTTTAATGATGTAACCTTTGAATTTATCTCCAATAGTGATGGGGCCTTCAGTTGAGCAGATAATATTGGTAAGCGTGTCTTTGTTTCTTGTCATGTGTTTGGAGAAACCACTATCACGTATCCATCTCCCTCTTTTATTGTTTAGTACCTGCAAAAAATATGAAATTAAATTGGTACCCACTTCCTACGTTAGGGTCCTAAGAGTTAGGTCTTAGGAAACCATACGCAAGAGGATTTGGTATTTCCTTTGAAGATAAAATTCATTATTTTTATGTACATTAGAGATAAAAGACTCTATATACTTATTTCTAATAAATTGGCTATTAACCTTTGGGACCCATATTTTTATAGATTTATTAATCTTAGTAGTAGGTATTGTTTGACTAACACTTCTTTCCATTTTGAAATTAATATATAGTGAACTATGTTGCTTAGAATTAGAATTTTCTTTATTTGAATTATTAAATCCTAATCCATTCTTATTTGATCCACATTGAGAGTTATTAATAATCCAGGAAAAGTCTTCTCTACCTTTGTTAAAATTAGTAACATTTTTGGAGAGGTTTTCAAAGTTTGTTTTATGTTCTTTTGTTTCTATAATAAGAATATCAATGTTAGAACTTAAATTAAAATTGTATTTTGCTAATTTAACATTATCATTTTTATGAATTTCAATTTCACTACTTAGACAAGTGATTTGAGATGCTAAATTACCACAAAACTCTTGTGACATTTCTAGTTCTTCCTCTGAAAATTTTCTTTTTATCTCTTATCATATTAACTTCTAATTCAGTTCTATTTAATTTTCCTATAATTTCTATCTAATTTCATTTAAAATCTTTAGATTTATCAATTTGTTCAGAATTTATTTCAACAAGGTCATCAAAAGAGATATCACTTCCATCATCACTGAGGCTATGAGGCACACGTTTACTTATTCCAAATCGCTTTCACTTTCAATAGTTGATGGGTATGAGTCATCCCATATAACTTGAAAAGCTTGGTCCTTTTTATTGAAAATCTGCCATTCTTATTTTTTAAATCAATCCTCTCCTTTTTGAGATTTGGACAGTCCTTCTTTATGTGGCCTATTTTTTCGCATTTGAAACACTTCAATGATGATGATGATGCGTTGTTATTACCAAATTTCCTATTCATTTTTAGCTTTATAAATTCCTTGAAAATTTTGGCAATAATGGAAAACCATCTTCAGCTATATATGAATCTTTTGTTTTTGCTTGAAATGTTATTGTCTTCCTATCCTAAGCTTGTGTTCTTTTAGCCTATAAATTCACTTTGTATGACATGAGATTTCCTATTAGCTCTTCGGGTTTAGTGGTAAAAAGGTCATTAGCTTCTTTAATGGCTAAGACGTTCCGTTTCCACTCATTCATCAAAGAGTTAAGGATCTTTAAGGCAATATCAAAATATGTAAAAAATTCTCCTATTGCCATGGGTGGTGAATGAGTAATGTCTTGAAATCTTGTGTACATATCACTAACATTCTTACCTTGCTTCATTCTAAGATTTTGAAATTGGTTTTTAAGCATTGAAATTTTACTTTGTTTAACTTTACTCGTTCCTTCATATGTAACTTTCAACGTAGGCTAGATTTCATGGGAAATTGTACAAACATTAACTCTATTGAATTCTTGTCTAGAGAGCAAAATAACAAGTTCATAGCTTTAGCATTGCTAATAGCATCTAATTTTTGTGTGTTAGACTTTTCTACAAATCTAGTAATAGGTATGAGATATTTAGTTTGTGTGATGTTCCAGATTTCATAACCATTAGCGTACATATATATTCTAATCTTAGTTAACCAATAAGCATAGTTTGATCCGATGAAAAGTGGTGGTTGCATTGTAGATTGTCCTTCAACAAAAATGGAAATAGAGCTGTCCTTGTTACTTAAATAAATATTCAAAAAAATTGTTACGATTACATGAGATCCTACTCTGACACCAAATGAAATTACCTATGGATCTAGTGACATCAATATTCTATAAAAATAATCTTGTATAAATAATGCTGACATAAAAAATTGCTATAAATAAAATGCACCTTGATTTTATAGTGGTTCGGATTTATCATCTTATGTCTAGTCCTAGACTCCTTCTGGATTTGAACTAATCCACCCTCACTTAACATAAAGGAACTTGTAACTTACAGAACCTCCTGAGCAACCAAATAGGACTTATTGCTAGAAGATTTCCAACAGGACTTCAATATAAAGTTAAAGTGTATTTGAATTGATGTGTTTTGGAAAACACAAATGAGGCAATGTAATACAATCTTCCTATAACCCCCTTCGAAAGTGGTATGAATGTATATATTTTTAGAGGTATGGAAGTGAAAGATCACTTGTTAGAATTTTCTTGAATGATTGAGTGATCTTTTTTCAAAGAACTTTTAAGTGCTAAAACAAATTTCTAGAGATTTAGAAAGGAAAGAAAATGGAATCGCTGTATTATTTCTTGATTCAAGGCTTTATTTATAGATATTGAAAAGTAGTATTCTTTGATGAAAAGAAATCATCATTAAAGATGGATGGAACACTTTACAAATAGTAGTGTCTGTTCAATAGCGAAGAAAGACAAGTTTAAGAAGTTTCAAAAAACTGCTCATTATAAGCAAACAATCGACTGGTTGATGAACCAAAAAATGATTTTCAACCAAAAAGAATTTAGTTCGAAATTGGCAAGTTTTAGTCAACTAAAAAATAGGTATCACCCGACTGAAGTAGTTGTTAGTTGACCATTCTTAATTAGATAGTCGACTGGTTGAGAAAAGATTTTGAAAAAAATAAACTTTTATGGTTTCAATCTACTAAAATACATTTGCCACTCGACTGATATGTATACCAGTAGACTTTTCAAGTATGCTTTGTCGACTATATATGCTTATATCAGTAATTTAAACTAAGTAATCCATTTTAATGAATTGTGTCGGTGTATACCAATTTGAAGAGATTTTAAGAATTATTCACTTCTAGATGCAAACAGTTATGACTCGTACACCTTTATCATCTTCATCTTATCTCTTCATCGATCAATTGTATAGGTTTCCTATGAAGCCGATTAAATATAGAAATAGTTCCTGTGTAGTTTTGTCATTACCAAATTACAAGGTTCTAACACTTTATATGTTATTGTAGATGCTGAGTTGTTTCTGCCTCAAACCTGTAATAACTTTGTAAAGTGGTACGACATAATACCTCACAAAAATTAACCAGAAAATAAAATAAAATAAATATCACAAGGGTAAAAATGGAATTTTCATACTTATTCAAATTTTCTTTGAAAGTTGCAGCATTATATTCATAGCAATTTGCTATATAATGTTTTAAAATTGGAGCTAGTATGAAAAGGTTATTAATGTTTAAAGGTTTGAATTAAATAATAATTAGATTATATATATATATATATATATGGAAAATAACTAAAAAATTAGAGCGTTAAAATTAATTAATATTAATAACTCAATAGGTCGACACCTTGGTTGTTGTCGGTCGACACCTAGCGGTTGATCGCCCCAAACCAAGTGATCGCCCGATAGGCACATATTGCTTGGGGTTAGCCTAGGCCGAACAACCCGGATTTTATTATATTAAATTAACGATCGATGTTGATTCCTACTACTTAAATAGGACATTAATCCTAAACCCTAGTCACTCCCTACTAGTATGTTCAAATTCCGTCTCTCCTCTAAATCCCTATCTCCTCTCAAAAAATTTATAAAATAAAATAATAAGTTAACGACAATATCAAGCAAAAAGGGGAGATAAACAAGTAGAAGAAATGGCGATTTAACACAAATCAAAAAAGGAAAATCGAATAAGAGGTGAGTGTGTTCATAATTAATATAATGATTTATATTAAGTTTGTTTATGTCCTATTTGATTTAGAATTGGTTTAGTTTAGATCATAAATATTGTTTATCTAGTGATTGCAATATATTGGAAATTTGATAAGAATTTAACCCATCTGAATATAATCTTTGTCTAATCTAAATTTCGTTAAAGTAAATTTATTGGGTAAAAATTGATTTAGGTTGGACACACTTATGAAATAGTTAGAAATTGAAGTTGAGAACATTGGAAATTTTGGATAGACAAAGTAGAAGTTTACTATAATTAACAGAGAATGATAATAAACAGACAATAATAAGTAACATGGAATGAAAAGAAACTTCGACTGGCTAACAGGCTCACTAGAGTCGGTCTACAACAAGCAGTTGACAACTCCAATAGTTGACGATCGACCGGTTAATGGTTTACAGGCACAATCTGAACCTTAGCCCAAGGCCCAGGTTATAAGTCATATATTTATATATACATATACACACACACAAATATATATATATATATATATATATATATATATATATATATATATATATATATATATGTATGTATGTATATGTATATATATATATATATATATTATGAATGTTCATATATTAGTAGGGAAATTAGTTCCCTATGTTTACTACTCTTAAACGCATTACAAGACTGAATAGATGTGTATGCTGGCAATTTGACCTAGACACTATTTATTCGGCACAGTCGATAACCGGTTGGGGCAATTCAAAAGAAAATTGCACTCATATGAGGTCTACGGTGTACGTGCAACATCGACGAGGATGCTTAGAGAAGCATGTGGCCTATCACTAATGGGTGGTTCCTTGGTACATGACTTGGTATAGTTAATTGTTGATGGATGCCCAGCGTTGTACAATAAGTGATGTTATGTTACCATTGGAACTCATGGATGCAGCGAATCAAGGATGACTTTTGTAACAACCCACCTTTCGACCCTCAAAAGTCGACACAAATATATTTACGGTATTCACATGCTGAGCATCCAAGTGCCAGAAAGGAAGATTGTTGGGATGAAAGAAAGAAAAGGCAGAATAGAATCTCACATCATGATGAATAATATATAATATACAACAAATCTTTACAAAAGAAAATTATAATATACATACACCAGTCAGAGTCAACTGACCAATCATCAGTCTTGACATTTACAATAACCAATCCTCACAAATGCTGATAAATACAAAAAAGAAATGCGGTAGAAATAAAAGATACATGAATACGTCTTGGAGGCATCTAGGTCGTCTCCAAAAGATCTAAAGCATCAAAAGCTAAATCTGAAAATATACTTGGTCTGGCCTGAGCATTATAAGAAAATAATGCAGGGATCAGTCTGGTTAACTAATGTGAGAAACATAAACCATATGGATTTTTAATGTTTTAAACCCTTTCAAAATAAATATATATCGTAAGACCATGCCGAAATTAAACACGGATGAGTTTTTACCTTATGAAAACCAAACCATTTTATTAGAAAATCCAGTTATATTATAGTAATGTTTAGGGTTTTAAAATAAATATTTTATTATAGCCAAAATGGTTACATTAATTACATTCCAGCATACTAAGTATACAACTAAGTCCAAAAGGCACGTATTGGAGAATGTTTTCCATACAATGACAAGTTAACGGACTACCTTCCGTACAGTGCATCTCTAGATAAATGTACCAAGGCTGCAACATATTTTCCCCTCTACCAACGCAGAACTGGCCTACCCCTTCCTGGATAGTATCGAATTTGATCACCACCCAGGCTTCCAACTTGATAAACTGTTCCATGACCATAAGCATAGCTAATCCAAGAATATAGATCTAGATACAAATGATGACCATACCCTAATGGGAGCGACCCACTTAGCCCTACTGCATCTATCCTATTCTAGCCATTCCTAGGTTGTGAGGTTTGAGTTTACATTTTACCTTTTAGCAAATCGCACTTGGAATTCTAACACTATCTTGGCAATAATGCAATGCCTACATTAATCCATACAAGTTATTCAGGATATGAACAAACTGAAGGCACTACTTTTACTACATCCTCAGGTTTTATAGCAAGTAGCCCTTGCAATTCAAAGAACTCCGTCTTCGATCATCTTCAAGATATTTCAAATTCGAACACTTATGCTAGTTCGAAGTAGTTTTCAAATAATATATCTGATCTTAGTCTCTCCGAATTGACAATGATAGCTTCAAAACTGGCCAAGATTTGATAGTCGGTTATTCAACTATCAAATAAACAAACAATCGAATCAGATATATATTTTCATATGGGAAACAACCATGGTTAAGCACCATAAGCAACTACTAAGCCTCTTTAACTAATCCTTTCATTAAGTAAAACCACTTTGTAAATTCTTGTATTAAAATACTTTTACAAAAGATATATCCACAAACCCCATCTACTCTTTCCAATATTTAAAAAAATATTGATACACTTATCTCAATTGTATGAGTATAACCCAAAAAACATTTCACTTCTAATACTTAGAAAAACTTTTCCATATACTTACATTAATATTATAAGTATATATTCACAAAACGCTACATTTCCAATCTTAGAAAATGTACCCATATATATATATATATATATATATATAAGTATATTCACAAATTTTTAGAAAAAGATTTCATTTCCAAAACCATACTTAATTGGGTTAAAACAAATGTCACTTTAAAACGTTGATAATAATAAACCCAAACGCTTTTCTTTTGTTCTAAATTAAAGGATCACATTGAAGTTCAACCAAATATACTTACCACCATTTCTCGATTTCAAACTTGTACCATCCCTTGATTAACAACGTAGTCGGACAAGTTAGCGTACTATCCTTGCAACAAACATTCTTAATTCTCAAGATATGGATGAGTTTTCCTACCTCAGAACTAGGCGTCAAATATGAGGAGAATACTTTCCATACCGCCATAATTTTAAAATGATCATTTATAGAAATCTACTCTTATTTTTTGTATAAAACTCTTTTTTATAAATCTCTTTTAACTCCTTTTATAAACCTCCTTATAAAACTATTTATATAAATCTCCTTCATAAACTATCATTTATAAATTCTTTTATAAAACTCCTTTCTGAATCTCTCCAAATATAATTATAAAACTCCTTTTGTAAATCTCCAAATATAATTGTAAAACTCCTTTTATGAATCTCCCAATGTAATTATAAAACTTTTTTTATAAATCTCTTTTATACTTAACACAAATCTATGTTCTCAAAGCATAACCAAACACCTTTCATAAAATGATCATTTCATATATCACTATAAATTCACAAATGTGATTTATTTTCCAATTTATCAAAATGGTATCATTTCCCTTTTGTAAAATATCATTATAAATCTGTTCTTTTTATCTATTAAGTACTATTTATAAATCTTATTCTTTTATTTATAAAATACCATTTATAAATCTATTCTTTTATACAACATTTTTATATAAAGCGTTTCACAAATATTTATTCCAAAATATTTCTATATACTTTGAAAATAGAATCACTTTATAATAAAAGATAAATTCTCCTTTTACTTTAAAATAAATAGCGCTATTATACTAACTGTTCTATAAAATAGATATTTCTCCAACTACTTTAAAAATATGCATATAAAATAGAAAAGACTAACAAAAAGATTGAAGTAAATAAAGAAGATTGAATACCATTTTTAAACAAAATACCATCGAGAATTTCCAAAGTCAAATTTAAAAATCATTCTTCGAATCAAAACCATTTTCAAATCAAAATAGCAATTAATATTATTTCAAAATACTACAACAAGAATGTGTGCTCTCCTCTACTTTAGAGGATCACGCATTTCTTTCAAAATACTACAACAAGACCAATAGCTACCTAGTACTTAACCAATGCTAATACTACTTGTACCACTAAAAATATTCAACTTTTAACATATATCAATGTCATATCCAATATGCCCAAGCCATCAAACTTTGGATTTCAACACTATATAACATAAGTAGATAACTGAAATTAAAATCAATAGTGGTGAGTATCCCAGATTCCTCTAAAAAAATTCCATGTGCTTCATTTTAAATGCCAATCACTTTTCAAAGCAGAAACTCAATCAAACCAAACCAATAAATCATTTAAACACGAAAATTATAATCTATATCTACTGTATATCATATACTGTTCATCTAAATGTGAGATAACTCTCCAAAATTCTAGCGGACGGTTTAGCACTCCACTTTGATCAAAAATTGAGCGGCGTTCTACTTTAGCTTAAAATTCACTTACTCCAAGCTCAATGAACCTAGTTTCAGCGCTTAGATAATAATCCTATGAACGCGATGCAAAAAACCGCGTCTCGATTGGACCTCGTACAAAGCAGATATTCATTTAATAAGATTTTTGAATTAATTAATATAATTTAGTCACTTAAATACAATTAAATTTTAATTAATTACCCCACTCCTAATCATCTTCTCTGAACTCAAGCTCTCCACCCTGTGCACACACAAATGTGCACGGCCATGCACTTCTTCCACCACTTCCCCCTCCATAAGCGACGAAACCATCAACCATCGACTCCCCGACCCAATGAATCGAAGTTTGAACCTCCACCTTGAATCGTGACCTTGCACTTTTCCCTCTCAACCTTGTTACATCGCATCACCCAAATGACCACCGAGCTTCACTAAACACTAGCCACGACTTCTCCACATGACTAGAAATCCATTGGAATTAACATCGTCACCTATTTCCACTTGAATCAACCTCCAACTCAAACCCTAGTTCACGTCGACCATGTCGAACCCCACCTAACACGACCTTTCCCTTTAAACAACACATAGATTTGAAGATCTAGGTCACCCAAGGATAACAGATCTAAATTATATTTTTTTTGACTGGATGATTCAATTTTGAATTTTGAAGGATGTGGATTTAATTTTGTTTGTTTACAGTAATGAAAAGAGTGGGAAATTGAAAAGGTAGAGAGGGAAAAGAAAGTGAGGAATAGTCTTAGGTGAAGTTTTGTTTATTTTCAGGTTTTCAGTACGCCACTGCATAAAATTTTGTTTGCGTACGAACAACGAATGACAAAAACAAAAATACAAATGCACCAAAAATACAACTAGATCTGAAAATAATAATAAAATACACTGGTTATCTTATTCCATGAAATTTCAAAAATACCGTCATGTACCTAAAAATATGTAAAAAGAAAATTTAAATATTTTTCAAATTAAAAATTATGGAAAAATCATATAAACAAAAATAAAAATACATCATTAAAAATCGAGCCACTTTATCAAAAATTAAATTTATTATTATTTATTACATTCGAATCAAATATGAATATTTAAATAAATTAAATATTCTTATTGGAAACGTTAAAAATTACGGGTCGTTATATTCTCCCCCTTAAAAGAATTTCATCCACGAAATTCCCAAAGGAAGAAAAATGTTTTCACACCCCTATACTTTTTAAACTCTTTATGTGATGGAAAATTTCAGTAGCAGCTCCTTTGCGTGGCTCGATCTGAAAAAACTACGACTCAACACAACTGGTCCAAATCAACAAAAGAAAACAAAAGTCCAAAAGTGGCCTCTCATATCTTAGGCATAATATCATTAACAACAATATATACTTATGATATATCTTATAGTGTGTGTATATCATAAAACAAGCACATATGTTAAGCAACAAACGTGTATTTATTTGCCGAGCAATCAAACTCTAACCTTGAAACTAAAAGCAACAAGTAAGAATTTGCTTCCATGTACCTGAATCTCGCATATAAACTCCACCTAACTATATAACTTGCATTTCTAATGTAAGAAGCATACAATTATATTCAAGCCGGTACGATGTACATATGTCATCCTTACATAATATCAAATCTGATCACTCGCTCGATCACGCAAATTTCACTTTCGAACTAGTATCGCTCAGTCGAGTTCTATACTTTGGACTCGAATAAAGTTTCTTGATTATAAACCTCCATCCTCCTTGCATAGCCATATATTATGATAGAAAACTTTAGAATCATATCAAAAGTCCATATCAATTGTTCATCATCAAGAATTAAGTGAAAAGTCGTCGTTCGGGTCGGTGTAATTCACCTAGAAATCGTGTACTCGAATCTGGATCTAGGACAGTTATTCGAATAAAATTATTTACATACAACTTACGTATTTATTGTTAGGGATGCGGATTAAGGATCTTAAGGCAGAAATAACACTAGAGGGGGGGTGAATAGTGTTTTAAAGAATATATGAACTATATGACTAAATTAAAACTTTCAACACAAATCTAAACAGAATTCTAACACAGAATGATCACAGAACATATAACAAATGCAAATAGTAAAGTAAAGCAAGTAAAAGGAAAGAACACACCGGATTTTATACTGGTTCGAAATCCTCCTACATCCAGTCCTGCACCAAGGCAATATCCTTGTACAGATTTTTATAAGCCAATATCCAAATTACAACCCTCAATTTCTAAGGCCTTGAGGAACCCTCCTATCTCCGAGTCTGGGGTAAACTCTCTTGATTTACAGGACACAAGATCACCCTAATACATCTTAATAACAATTCTTTTGAATGGATAGACTCTATGGACTTTTTGAATACAAATTAATCCTATAACTCTGAATAGCACTTTGATCTTTAGTAGAATGATGGAGAATCAAATAGAGAGAGTATCTAAATGATTTCCTATTGATAATTTGGCAGAATGATGGCACGATCTTAAAAATATGAAGTTTGATGGATATGGAATAGTGGAGAAGAAAAAGTGAAGAAAATAAGAAAGTAGTTGTTAAAAAATTTCGTTTTGGAAGCCTTTATATAGATGCACAACAGTCATAACCATTGGCAAAAGGTTTTCGAACGAATGGACACTTCTTTTGAAAATTGAATTTTGAATCCAACTGTCACCATGTCGACATAGGGTATCCCTTTATGTCGACATCCCTTAGATCAAAATTATAGAGATGTTGTTTTGTAAAGACAATTGAATTTTAAAACAAGTTGAAACTTTTCTGAAGCAAAGTAAAGTGTTTAAACAATATTTTGAGATAGAAATGAATATAAAACCTTATTTTAAATATATATATATAATTGATATAGACCGTCAATTATATAAGTAATATTTAAAATAAGAATAAGTTTTGATGTTTTAAAAAAAGAAGTTTTTAAAATAAGAATAGAGGAATATTTCAAGGCTAAAACAAAGTTTGAAAATATTTTTGAAAACATGATTTTGAAAGCTAAAATATTTTGAAAACAGATTTAATTTTTTTTTTGAAAAATCTATTCAAACTGAAATTGCAAGAACCTTCCTACAGAGCTCCTCCATAGGACTCGAGAACTTGTACAAAGTAGTTTAAATGATTTTGATTTTCGTGGGTTTGTAAGCCACTTGTCGTAGGTTTGTAAGCTACTTGTCGTGGGTTTGTAAGCCACTGGTTTCGATAGAAATTGGGTTCCATCCCAAAAGAAAATTGGAAGAAAGATGAGAGTGCTATTATGAAGTTTTAACAAAATACTAGACACTTATCTTGAGATCTTGAAATCTTGATTCTCTAGAGTGTTGAATCTTGAATCTCTAATCTTCATCTTGATGCTTGAGTCTTTATACTGATCAGTCTTCGATGATACATGCATATACTTCCTATATATATATATATATCTATATGGAAATGTCAGTATATATTTTATAAAGTAAAGTATAATAACTATATAAGGTTGTTGTCATCAAAACATCATCAACTCAGTTCCTAACAAACTCCCCCTTTTTGATGATGACAACCTTTATTTATAAAATATTCTTACCATACCATAACTCCCCATAACTCCCCCTTACTCCGTGACTTCTTCTTAAAACTACAACTCCCCTTTATTCCATGACTCCCCCTTACACCAAGCACATATATTTTTATAACTTTCTCCCCCTTTGACATAAGCAAAAAGGAATAAAAGATTTACATGTTCTAAGATAATCAAGTATATATAGAATAAAAGTGTAAAGTGAACGTGTAAGTGATCAAGTGTGTGAGCATATATATAAGTGTAACTTAACAATCAAATCAATATCATACATGGCAAACCAATCATGTATAGTATATGAAGTTATATACAAACCAAATCCAAATCAAACTTAAGTAAACAATTCAATCAAATCCTAATCAAATCAAATCAAACAAACAAACAAACATACATAATGATCAGACATTCCTTGAGACTTCCACCCATCCATCTTGTCCAAATATAGGATCAGTTTTGATAACATACCAATTATCTTTGTCGAGAGTAACCGGTGGATTTGCTTTAGGTTCGTCTTTGCTAAGGCTTGAGATCATCCAACGAAGTGCGTCGAAGTGTCTCTCTTGCTCTTTGATCATCTGCATTTGGCTTAATTCTAAGTGCCTTTGATTTCTAAGTATAAAAGAGAGAATATTCTTGAAAGAAGTAAGAGTTTCTTCAAGATTTTCACTTAAATTCTTAATTGGAGAAGCCATAATTTAAGAAATAAGTTGAAGTATGAGAGGAGATGAATAGAAATAGAGGTAGAGAAGTTTTTCTGGAAGAAATAGGTATTTATAGGAGTTATTTGGTCTAGACTGAATGATCAAGTTGAGTTATTTTTTATTTCTAAGTTTATTTTTATACTAGTGGACCTATATAAACTTAAAATAAATAACTATCGGAGATATATAAAGCTGGAAAACAGAGAATAAGATAGCATTACTTATATTAGTTAACATTACATAATATTAACCAAAAAAATAGAAAATACAAAGATAGATAAACGATAGCTAGAGGGATAATGGCTAGGATTAGTTTGATGAAGATGATGATGAGGACAAGCCAAGTTTCCTGCCTATCTTCCCAAAGAACTTGTCGATCTTGGTAGAGATTTTATCCATTTTCTTGCTAATAGATCTCTTAAGAACCTTTTGGTTTTGAGCAAGTATCTTTTGGTTCTTGAGTATGGTTTTGTTGGATGGATTGGCGGGTGTATGTGGATACTCTATACTTTCCAAAGAGGTTTCTTCATCTTCCTCTTCTTCTTCAATTTCCATTCCTTCCCCTTCTTCTTCCTCTTCTTCTCCCTCTTCTTCCATCTCTTCATGAGCAAGTATCTCTTCCTTTTCGGTAAGTGTTTCATATGGTTGAAACATAAGTGGGATTTTCATAAGGGAAATGTTCCCATGATTGAACACTTTCCTACTTACAAACTCTTGCTTTTTAACATCCACGCCAAAATAATCGAAAATCCGAGTAAGATAAATTCCATGATAAAGAGTGTTTTCTCCCATAGTAAAATTTTTGGGTCTTAACTCATCCAAAATAGTTTGTGCCCAATTAATATCATATTTTCCAAATATAGAAAAAGGAGCTTTACACACTTTTGAGGTGGGATTATTGTAGTTTCCCGACCTAGGAATAATGGTGTGTTGAATAAGAAGGTTGACAATTCTTGCTTTTGGGCGGAAAAAGCGATTCTTAAAATCCATGTGGTCATCGCTTTCAAAAATGTGATGAAAAGTCTCTCGATCGGTTTCATTGATTTGAAATTGCGAGAGATTCATACCGGTAGATTTGCAACCCAAAATAGTACCCAAAATATCGGGATCCAAAACAATAAGTGTTCCTTTAACACTACTCCAAATTTGATCTTCATTTCCATTGTAAAATTCACGGTTTAGGTTTGCATAAAACATTTTGACAAGGTTTGGATAAAAAACGAAATCATTTTGCTTGTTATCAATCAAGCTAAGAATGGAGTTTTCTTCAAAAAGTTGATCGATTTCTTATGAAGGAAAATCATCAAAAATAGCAAATTTTCCCGTATTGACTTTACCATAGTTTACATAACTTATGTAAGCTTTGATAGCCTCCGGGTCATTAAAAAGATCATTTTTGATGGATTTGGTCAGCCTCATAGTTGATGGGGTACTTGAGGAAGCTATTGATGAGTGTTTGAGAGGAGTAGAAGATAATGAAGAAAGTTTGAATTATGAGAATAAAGTGAAAAGAGATGATAAGAGAAGTATATTAAATAGATTCTCTAAAGTCATGTTCTCTGGTCAAGAGGTATCTTTTCAGAATTTTGAAGTAAGTGAAAAGGTGGAGGGAAATTCAAAAATTTGAATTCAAATTTTGAAATCAAATTTCTGAGAGACATGTCGACATGGGGTATCCTGGCATGTCGACATGTGCCTGTTGAATTTGAAAAGAGGTGTCTTTTTCTAAAATCTAAGAAATTCCTAAAATCTTAAGAAAACTAATCTATATTCTATATCTATATATAATTCCAGTAATAATATTAAATATAATAATATTAAAATATTTTAATATTTAAAATAATATTAAAATAATATTATTTTGAATTTAAAAATTCAAATTTCAAAGGGTGATTTTGAATTTAAAAATTCAAGGAATTGCAAACAAAATCAAAACAAACAAGCATCCAATAAAATTAAAATAAATGTGTACCTATTTTTAGATCCAAACTCCGATCGTCTTCCGATTCGAGAATAGCAGTGAAGCACATATTTGAATTATTAGTTTTCCTCTCGTCATCATTGGATGAATCTGAATCGTCAAGAGTTGCTGCATATGTCTTCTTTCTTTTCCTTAGTTTCTCGTTATTTGGTTGAAATGTCTGTTTGTCTGGATATGGACAATCTATCTTGTAGTGCCCTATTTTGTTGCAGTTGTAGCATCTATCACCATTGTTGTTGTTGTTGTTGTGATTGTTGTTGTTCTCCGAAGTATTTCTGGAATTCCTTTGATCATTTCTTTTAAAGTTATTCATCTTTCTATACTTCAGAAACTTTCTGAAATTTCTGGTCATGAAAGCAATTTCTTCATCACTATCTTGTTCTGAATCTCCAGTTGTTGCTTTGAATGCGATCGATTTCTTTTCTGTCGCCTTAGATTCTTTTCTCCCTTGTAGTTGAACTTCATAAGACATTAGATTACCGATTAACTCTTCGATCTTCATTTGATTAACATCATTTGCCTCTTCAATAGTAAGTGCTTTTGATCCCATTCTGGAGTGAGTGAATTGAGTATCTTTCTGACTTGATCTTCTTATGAGAAACCCTTTCCTAAAGCAATCAATGAATGTACAATATCTTGAAATCGACAATACATGTCGGAAATGGATTCATTTTCATGCATTTTAAACAATTGAAACTGGTTAGTTAATATGGAAATTTTAGTCTGTTTAACTTTGCTTGTTCCTTCATGAGTTACTTGCAAAGTTTTCCAGATTTCAAATGCAGACTTACAAACAGAGACTCTATTAAACTCATTCCTATCTAGTGAACAAAATAGTATATTCATACCTTAGAATTGTTTTGTGCAACCGTCTTTTGCTCAGTAGTCCACTGGGCAAAATTAGTAGTTGGTTCAACATATTCAATTTGTGTCATATTCCAAGTATCTAAACTTATGGATTGTAAATAAATTTTCATCCTACATGCCCTATATACATAATTACTACCATTAAAAAGTGGTGGTATGACAGTAGACTGACCTTCTACAAATGAACTAGTGTTAGTGCTTGTGTTGATAGAAGTAGTGGTGACAGGAGTGACTTATTAGTGTGTTGTGCCATTAAAACTTTTCAAAATTTCAGATTATGAAAATAATGAAAACTAATGCTTTGATACCAATTGTTAGGGATGCAGATTAAGGATCTTAAGGCAGAAATAAAACTAGAGAGGGGGTGAAAAGTGTTTTAAAGAATTTATGAACTATATGACTAAATTAAAACTTTCAACACAAATCTAAACAGAATTCTAACACAGAATGATCACAGAACATATAAGAAATGCAAATAGTAAAGTAAAGCAAGTAAAAGGAAATAACACACCAGATTTTATACTGGTTCGGAATCCTCCTACATCCAGTCCTACACCAAGGCAATATCCTTGTACAGATTTTTATAAGCCAATATCCAAATTACAACCCTCAGTTTCTAAGGCCTTGAGGAACCCTTCTATCTCCGAGTCTGGGGTAAACTCTCTTGATTTACGGGACACAAGATCACCCTAATACTTCTTAATAACAATCCTTTTGAATGGATAGACTCTATGGACTTTTTGAATACAAATTAATCCTATAACTCTGAGTAGCACTTTGATCTTTAGTAGAATGATGAAGAATCAAATAGAGAGAGCATCTAAATGATTTCCTATTGAGAATTTGGCAGAATGATGGCACGATCTTAAAAATATGAAGTTTTATGGATATGGAATGGTGGAAAAGAAAGAGTGAAGAAAATAAGAAAGTAGTTATTAAAAAAATTCGTTTTGGAAGCCTTTATATAGATGCACAACAGTCATAACCATTGACGAAAGGTTTTCGAACGAATGGACACTTCTTTTGAAAATTGAATTTTGAATCCAACTGTCACCATGTCGACATGGGGTATCCCCTTATGTCGACATCCCTTAGTTCAAAATTATAGAGATGTTGTTTTGTAAAGACAATTGAATTTAAAACAAGTTGAAACTTTTCTAAAGCAAAGTAAAGTGTTTAAACAATATTTTGAGATAGAGAATGAATATAAAACATTATTTTAAATATATATATATATATATATAGTTGATATAGACTGTCAATTATGTAAGTAATATTTAAAATCAAAATAAGTTTTGATGTTTTAAAAATAGAAGTTTTTAAAATCAGAATAAAGGAATATTTCAAGGCTAAAACAAAGTTTGAAAATATTTTTGAAAACATGATTTTGAAAGCTAAAAAATTTCGAAAACAGATTTAAAAACATTTTAAAAAATCTATTCAAACTGAAATTACAAGAACCTTCCTACAGAGCTCCTCCATAGGACTCGAGAACTTGTGCAAAGTAGTTTAAATGATTTTGATTTTCGTGGGTTTGTAAGCCACTTGTCGTAGGCTTGTAAGCTACTTGTCGTGGTTTTGTAAGCCACTGGTTTCGATATAAATTGGGTTCCATCCCAAAAGAAAATTGGAAGAAAGATGAGAGTGCTATTATGAAGTTTTAACAAAATACTAGACACTTATCTTGAGGTCTTGAAATCTTGATTCTCTAGAGTCTTGAATCTTGAATCTCTAATCTTCATCTTGATGCTTGAGTCTTTATACTGATCAGTCTTCGATGATACCTGCATCTACTTCCTATATACATACATACATATATATATATATATATATATATGGAAATGTTAGTATATATTTTATAAAGTAAAGTATAATAACTATATAAGGTTGTTGTCATCAAAACATCATCAACTCAGTTCCTAACATTTATTCCATTGGTTTCTTAACTGTACCAATTACTTTTATTCACATTTAATTACACCAATATTATTTCATTTAATACTAAAATCACTTATGAACCATTCATAAATCTTTCTTACACTTAACAACTCAAGTTCGTAATACTCTTCTACATCCTAGTAGTATATATACAATATCAGAATTTTTTTACTTAGCCGGGATGCTCAAAAATTTAAAACTTGTTTTAACTTACCATCTTCTCAAATTTACAATGTTACAAAACTATTTTTTTATTTTCACATAAACACTTAGCTTCAACTTTTATAGTAACTCGGAAGTTCTCAACTATCCAAAATGGCCAAAAATTTCATTTCGTTTCAATAAATGAAAATTACCAAACAACATATCATAATGAGATGCTCAAACCAAACTACCCTAATGCATATGTTGCATCTATAGAATAAATTAACTGAGAACTTCATAATTAAACACCCGAGTTTTATTTCAAAACATTTTGAAATAACAATAAACATATCTCATTCTATATAACAAATCATACTTTTAGGAATTTTAAATCAAGATCCATTTTACCAAAACAACTCTACAGAAAATTACTATGGTAGCAATTCCTCACTTAGAAACTCAAAAATAAACACCGATGATGTTGTAGTCATCAACCAAATTATTTTCCAGCAACAGAAGTGAGTTCGGTGCTTTCTTATCTCTTTAAAAATCCTTTTAAAACATTTTTATTAATTAATACTTTCAAATAATACCACTATAATTTTCTTAAAAACTTTGAAAAACATTTTCAAAAACATCGGGTTTTAAATTCTCAAATTCTCAGCTAAATCCTTTTTATTAACAAATCATATTTATAAACCATACTTATATATAATTTCACTTTCTTATATATAATTATTCAACAAATAATAGTCATTGCCCCTTAACTGGACGAGCACAACTAGCCAAACAATAAATGATAATAACTGAGTATTATCGTTTCCTAACGAACAAATATACCATAAATAACTATATAAAATTTTGCAAATTATTCTTTTACATATAAAATATAATCCTGGGTAAAATTATTTCATTTATCAATTTTCAAAACAATATTATGTCGGTTCGCGTTGTTCAAGAGTTTATAAACCTCTATCGATACAGTTATTCCTTCTATATCGAACAAAATTCATAAATTACAAAACAAATAAATCAACACAATATAGAATATTTTTATAGCACTAACAAATATGCGCTCTCATATATATACACACTCAAACTCATTCTATGATGTCACTTACCCTATCTAACGAGTCTACCCCACCAAAGCCTAGGTGTTCGCTCAACCTAATCTCTGATACCACTTATAACAACCCGTCTTTTTGACCGTCAAAAGTCGACACTGATACATCCACGGTATTCATGTGCTGAGCATCCACGTGCTGGAAAAATAGATTGTTGTGGTGAAAGAAAGAAAAGATAGAATAGAATCTCACATCATGAGGAGTAATATATAATATACAATAGATCTTCAAAAAAGAAAACTATAATATACATACAATAATCATAATCTACCAACCAATCATCAGCCTAGACAGTTATAACAACCATTCCTCACAAATGTAGATATGTACAAATAACAAATGCAGTGAAAATAAAAGATACAAAAATATGTCCTGGAGACATCTAGCTCGTCTTCTGAAGCTCCAAAACTTCCCAAGATAATTCTGGAATATATACTCGGTCTGACCGGAGCATTATAAGAATATAACGCCCGGGTCAGTCTAGTAAACTAGTGACAGAAATACAAATCATATGGATTTTTAATGTTATAAACCCTTTCAAAAAAAGTTATCTCACAAGACCACGTTGTATATAAACACGGATGGGTTTTTACTTTACAATAACCAAAACATTTTATTAGAAAATCTAGTGATATTATAGTAATATCTAGAGTTTTAAAATAAATATTTAACCATAGCCGAAATGGTAACATTAATTACATTCCAGCATATTAAGTATACAACTAAGTACGAAAGGCACGTATTGGAGGATGGATTCCATACAATAACAAGGTAAGAGACTACCATCCGTACAGTACATCTCAAGATAAAATGTACCGAGGCAGCAACATATTTTCCCACCAACACAAAACCGGCCTACCCCTTCCTGGATTGTATCGAATATAATCACCACCTCGGCTGCCAACTTGACAAACCTTTTTGTGTCCATAAGCATGCATAATTCGAGAATATTAATCTTGATACTAGTGATGACTATACCATAATGGGAGCGATCCACTTAGCCTCGCTTCATCTCCTCTATTTTAACCATTCCCAAGTTGTGAGGCTTGCATTTACGTTTTACCTTTCAGCAAATCCCACATGGAATGCTAACACAACCCTTCAAGAAATAATGCAGTGACAGCATTCATCCATACAAGTTGCTCCGGATATAAATAAACTAAAGGCACTACTTCTACTACATCCTTAGGATTTGTAGCAAGTAGCCCTTGGACATCAAAGAACTCCATCTTTAATTATCTTTAAGATATTACTAATTGGAATGCTTATGGCGGTTCAAAGTAGTTTTCGAATAATATATCTAATCTCGGTCTTTGTGAAGCGACAATGATAGTTTCAAAATTGGCCAAGATTTGATAGTCGATTATTTAACTATCAAATAAACAAACAATCCAATCAGAGATTTATTTCCATATGAAACCAATCATGGTTAAACACATAAGCCACTACAAAGCCTCTTTAATTTATCCTCTTATTAATTAAAACCACTTTTTAAATTCTTGTATTAAAATAATTTTTACAAAAGATATATTCACAAACCCTCTATACACTTTTCAATACTTAAAAAAAAATTGTTATATTTATCACGACTGTATGAGTATACTCACAGAACATTTTCACTTTCAATCTTAGAAAAACTTTTCCATATACTTATATCAACTGTTTAAGCATATTCATAAAACACTACATTTCTAATACTTAGAACTGTACCCATATATTTATCTCAACGATATTAATATATTCACAGATCTTTAAGAAATATTTCATTTCCAAAAGCATAATTAATTGGGTTAAAACAAATGTCACTCAAATACATTGATAACAATAAACCAAAAACAATTTCCTTTTGATGTAAGTAAATGGACCGTATAAAAATTAAACTTAATATACTTACCACCACTTTTCGATTCAAACTTGTAATACCCTTTGATTAACAATGTAGTCAAACAAGTTAGCGTACAACCCTTACATCGACATACATTCTTAAATCTCGGAATAGGGACGAGTTTCCCAACCAGCTCTTGTAGCAACCCACCTTTTCGACCATCAAAAGTCGACACTAATACATCCACGGTATTCACATGCTGAGCATCCAAGTGCCAAAAACAGATTTTTGGGATGAAAGAAAGAAGAGATAGAACGGAATCTCACATCGTAACGAGTAATATATAATATGCAATAGATCTTTACAAAAGAAAACTGTAATATACAGATAACAATCAAAGTTAACTAATTGATCATCATTTTGGACAGTTGTCAAAACCTATCCTCACAAATGCTGATAAATACAAACAAAAAATGCAGTGGAAGGAAAAGATATGTGAATACGTTATGGAGGCATCCGGCTCGTCTCCTGAAGCTCCGAAGCATCCAAAGCTAAATCTGGAAACATACTCGGTTTGACCTGAGCATTATAAGAAAATAGCACCTAGATCAGTCTGATAAACTAGTGTGAGAAACACAAATAATATGGATTTTTAATTTTATAAACCCCTTTAACAAAAGGTATCTCATAAGACCACACCATAAATAAACATTGATGGGTTTTTACCTTATGGTAACTAAACCATTTTATTAAGCAATCTAGCGATATTATAATAATGTCTAGGGTTTTAAAATAAATATTTAATCATAGCTGAAATGATTATATTAATTACGTTCCAGCATATTAGCATATTGAGTATACAGCTTAATTCAAAAGGCATTTATTGGAGAATGAATTCTATAGAATGACAAGGTAATGGACTACCTTCCACAGAATACATCTCCAGATAAAATGTGTACAGAGGCTGCAACACATTTGTCCCTCTACCAACACAGAACCGACCTACCCTTTTTGGATAGTATGGAATATGATCACTGCCTAGGCTGCCAACTTGACAAACCGTCCCGTGGCTATAAGCATACATAATCCATGAATATCGATCTTGATACATGTGATAACCATACCCAAATGGGTCAACCTACTTAGCCTGCTACATCTATCCTATTTTAGCCATTCCCAATATGTGAGGCTTTAATTTGCATTATACCATTTAGCAAATCCCACTTGGAATGCTAACACTGCCCTACAAGCAAAAATGCAATGCAAGTATTCATTTATACAAGTTGTTCGGGATATGAGCAAACCAACAACACTACCTTTACGCGATCCTTAGGGTTAGTAGCAAATACCAAAGGCAACACTTTTATTGGATCCTTAGGGTTAGTAGCAAGTAGCCCTTGCACTTTAAAAAACTCCGTCTTCGATTATCTTCAAGATGTTTCACATTCGAAGGCTAACGTCGGCTCGAAGTGGTTTTTGGATAATATATCCAATCTCGGTCTCTCCGAACCGACAATGATAGTTTCAAAACTGGCCAAGATTTGATATTCGATCATTTAATTGTCAAAAGCAACCATTCATAAATTTATTTCCATATGGAAACCAACCATGGTTAATTACCTAAGAAAATACTAAGCCTTTTTGATGAATCCTTTCATTAACTAAAACCACTTTGTAAATTCTTGTATTAAAATGCTTTTACAAAAGATATATTCACAATCTCTCTCTACATTTCAATACTTATAAAAATATTGATATCCTTATCTCCACTATGTGAGTATACTCACAAAACATTTTCACTTTCAATACTTAGAAAAGCTTTTCCATGTACTTATATTAACTGTATAAGTATATTCACAAAACACTACATTATCAATACCTAGAAAATATACCTATATATTTATCTCAACGGTATAATTATATAAATAAATATTTAAGAAATATTTCATTTTCAAAACCATACTTAATTGCCTTAAAACAAATTTCACTTAAAAACATTGATAACAATAAACCCAAAGTCCTATTGGTATAAGTAGACGAATCGTATAGAAATTAAACCAAATATACTAACCGCCACTTCCCGATTTCAAACTTGTGCTATCCCTTGATTAACAACATAGTTGGACAAGGTAGCACACCATCCTTACCTCGACATACATTCTTAATTCTCAGGATAGGGATGAGCTTCCCTACCTCAGAATTTGGTGTTAAGTATAAAAAGAATACTTTTCATACCACCATAATTTTAAATGACCATTTGTAGAAATTAAATCTCATTTTCTTTTATAAATTACTTTTTGTAAATCTCTTTTATATTTACAAACTCCTCTTATAAATCTCCTTATAAAACTTCTTTTATAAATCTCCTTGATAAAATATCATTTATAAATTCCTTTATAAAACTCCTTTCTATTTATGTCCAATATAATTATAAAACTTCATTTACAGCTCTTCAAATATAATTATAAAATTCCTTTTATAAATCTCCCAATATAATTATAAAAATTATTTTATAATCTCTTTATACCCAACATAAATCTTCGTTCTCAAAACAGGACTAAATACCTTTCATAAAATACTCATTTCATATATCACTATAAATTCACATATGTGATTTATTTTCCAATTTATCAAAATGTATCATTTTCCATTCATAAAATATTATTTACAAATCTATTCTTTTTATCTATAAAATATTAGTTATAAATCATTTTCTTTTGTTTGTATAAATCTATTCTTTTATACAATATTTTTATATAAAGTGTTTCACAAATATCCATTCTAAAATATTTCTACATACCTTTTAAACAGAATCACTTTGTATTAAAAGATGGTGTTTGCACAAAAAATGGGCAAACACCTCCAAGTCGTATGATTTAGTTGATTATATGTTGTTCTTAATGATTTGGGTGATTTATGCAAATATATAAAATAGATGGACTAAACTATAAAAGACACACAGATTTATAGTGGTTCGGCCAGAATGTGCCTACGTCCACTTTATATGTTATTCTCCTTTTCTGTTCAGATTACAAGTACAAAGCTTTGATTACAAGTATCTGAAAGTTGTTTGAAAGTTCTATCCGTGCTTGAGCTCTCAAACTTGTCTACCATTGTTGTACCCCTACCCCTCTATTTATAGAGTGAGGCTGGGGTAGGGGTCTTGGATGTATATAGCTGTTGGTGGGCCTGGGCTGATGTAATCTGGCCTGGCAGTGTTGGTTCGGTAATACCTTCCTCATGTTGGTTCGGTAGTGGTAGTATGCCTCTGGTTCAGTAGTGAATGGCATGTGTGTTGGTCCGGCGGTGAGGGCGTAGCTTGGTCCGGTGGTAAATGGTTCGGGCCTTAGAGGTGAGATGGTGTCTTGGTTCGGAGGTAGATGGTTCGGTGGTGAGTGGTTCGGCTAGGCATGGAAATGGAGTTGGACCGGCAGTGCATGGAAATGGAGTTGGACCGACAGTGCATGGAAATACACCCAACAATTGCCCCCCAAAGTGGAGCATATGCTTGCATATGGCGTGCTTTGTTTTAGGACATCCGGCTTGGACATCCTCATTCGGTCCCGAGTGTTGAAGTAGTTGGTCCGGTCATCTATATTCGCCTATAAGTATGGGCTTTATGCTTTCGTTATTCCTTACTATCTGGAACAGCCAAATCGAATTCTACTTCTGCCGAATCAATCATATTCCCGAGCCAACCTTTACTGCCGGACCAGGTGAGGCTTTCTTCCACCGAGTAAGCTCCGTTCTTGAATGACCGAATGGTACTCGGGGACCTTAAGTACCGAATGAGCTTAAACCTTGAATTACCGAATGATCTCAAATCTTGAATTACCGAATGTACTCAAATTTTAAATTACCGAATGAACTCAAATCTTGGGTTACCGAATAAACTCAAATCTTGGGTTACCGAATGAACTCAAATCTTGGGTTACCGAATGATACTCGGGGACCTTTAGTACCGAATGAACTCAAGCCGTGAATTACCGAATGCGTTTGAGAAGTACGAGTGCCGAATGGACTTTAGTCTCGAACTACCGATCGGGCATTTACGTTTTGAACTACAAATGAAATTCTAGACTTCATGCACTTGCTTGTTTACTCCCCTCATTCTAACGACGCACTTTTTGTGTTTGCATATAAATGTCTCGTAAAGTTGAAACTCGATCAGATAAGAAGAAATCCATGGACAGAGAAGAGTCCTTCACAGTTCCCCCAGCTCAGTCAGGATCGGGACGTCATGGACCTCCCCCGAGATCACTAGTAGATGTGTACGGCCCTCAGGAGCTCCTGAACTCGCCACCTGACTGCTTTCCTAGCTCCCTTAAAGAGGAGCAGCTTGATGTTATATCTCGTTCTTTCGGGATTGACAGAGCGCACATGGTGTTGCCAGGGAATGGAGTTATGCCGTATGACCCCCCTGAAGGATATTTCGCTTATAGTAGGTACCATTGCATGTGCGGGGCCATTCCCCCTATCAATGCTTGGATAGTCAGCTTCATTACATATTTGAAGGTGGCCCCTTTCCAGCTTCAGCCCAATTCTTATGCTATCTTGGTGAGTCTATTCATCATTTTCCAGAGAAAATATGGGCATCACCCTTCCAACCGGGAGATCCGGTATTTGTACAACTTGAGGGGCTATAAGAAGGGGTCTCCATACATCAGCTTGGAATCGGCCGTATCCTTCAAGCCGGTCCTGGACTTATATTCGAAGTTCAGCATGTTCAAGAAAGAATGGATTTTCATCAAGGATGACTCTGTTTCCATCCATCGCTTCACCTCTGGCTGTAAGTTGAAGCTTATTTATAATTTCCGTTCTGACTGCAATGCTTCTCCTTATGTGTTTTTATTTCTTGCTAGCGACAGGTGGCTTTGCGGTCATGGAGAACGATCACCTGGTTCAGATGGCTGCGGAGATAGAAGCCATTTCGGAAAGGGAGAGGTCAGCTTCTTACCTGATCATGAATGCTACTCTTCTACAGCACAACTTGATTCTACCACGTCAGTCTGTGGTCAAGCAGAGAGACACAGCTGAGGAGAGGGCTGTCAAAGCTAAAGGAGGGGCCACGACGAAGAGCAGCAAGAGGAAACCCTTCTCGATACCTCCAGTCACCGGGGGAAAGAAGCTTAAGGAATCCGATGGACCCTCCCCTAGCACATGTCCAGATGTTCCAGAGGAGGAAAATGTAGAGGAGGAAAGAGGCGAGGAGGAGAGCGGAGGTGATGGAGATGGTGATGGTGGTGATGGTGGCGAAGGACAGAGCGGTGATGGCGCCGGGGCTTTATCTTCTGGGCAAGCAGGGGAGATCCAAGAGTGGACAGATGATGCTTTCCGCCAGGCTTTTGAGGGGTTGGAGGAAGGATCGACCTTGTTGGAGAAGCCAAAGAAAACTGATAAGGCCGGGACTGGCCATCTTCCAAGATCATTTCGGCTAAGGCAACTCCAGCGATTCAAGGTGAATTTTTGGCTCCTCTTTTAACTCCACATGTTTCTTGGATTATAGTCTCATGCAAGCTTGTAACACTTGGTTTTTATTCCAGGAACGGTTAAGGTGGCCAAGACATCAGACATTCGGCACCGTCTCGAACAATTCAAATTCCTCAAAGCCTCCGCTAAACCAAAGCCTCCGACCAACCGTTCCGGGGACATAGTCGGCTATCGTCCTTTTCTTGGAGTTATTGAAGAGGATATTCAAAAGAAAAAGAGGAGTCGCTCCTTATTCGAACCTTCACCTGGCCCTTAGCCCCCAACCCAGCCTATTCATGATATCACGGGGGAGGATACTGAGTTCATACCCTCTCCGCATCCGTCTGAGAATCCTACCGTTACTCAGATTGATCGTCCCGGCTTGGCTCGTAATCCATTTGCGGGTCAAGCAGATCTGGATCCGGGTTCTCATGATATTTCCTTTGACGAGGTTACCGGTGAGCACCTTCTCCCTTGCAATTCTATGGTAAGGTTGCTTGATGAGGCCAAGTCTCTGGACCTTGATTTGCTTGCTACTCAGATTGTAACTATGGGGGATGAAGCTAAGGCAAATATCGACCGGGTTGCTGAGGAGACTAGGAAGTTGATGGGGCATCATGCCCGACTGGTCAAGGCCGGGGAGGAAATTGGGAGTACCAACATAAGATTGCGGTTAGTGGTTGCCGACCAGGCCAAGCAACTCGCCGATTAGGCCATCCAGATCTCTCAGCACGAGGCTGCCTCCAGACGGCTAAAGAAAATCATGGAAGAGGCTAGCAGAGCCGAGCTGCGGAAAATGGAGGCCATCTGCAAGGAACGGATCGATATGGCCATTGCAACGGTGGACGAGGTTCGGAAAGAAGATCTCGAACGGGTAGAGGAGTTATCTGGGAAGCTTGAAGCCGCGGAGC
Source organism: Allium cepa (assembly GCA_030765085.1). Taxonomy (NCBI): domain Eukaryota; kingdom Viridiplantae; phylum Streptophyta; class Magnoliopsida; order Asparagales; family Amaryllidaceae; genus Allium; species Allium cepa. The sequence continues at coordinate 721,825,048 of CM060943.1, forward strand.
TTGCTTAAGCCAAGCTGAAGGAGGAGATGGAGGCGATGAGGAAATCCCTTCATGCTGACCGCTCGCGATACCGATCGGAGAGGGATGCTGCCGTTGCAAAGCTGTTGGCTTCTGAGTTCTGAATGAGGGAGTTTGAGGAGAACGAGGGGATGATGGATGAGATGCTCCAGGATATGTATTTCCGTACTTGGAAGCAGGGCAACTTACCCTGGATGGATGATTATCCCCGGATCATGGCCATGATTTATCTCCGGGCTCTGGAGGAGGCCAAGGCTGATGCGGATAAGGAGGGTGGCATGGCCTTCAGAATGGATGTGGTTACAGCCCAATTCACTAAGGAGGAGAAAGTGGCGGTGAAGGAGGGAATGCGGCTGCCCGCTGCTGAGGAGGTCGGTGTGCAGTTGGGGGATGATGATCAAGGAACAGATGCTGGTAAGTCTTCCCTTTTAGCCTTTTCATAGCTTGGTTGCTTATTGTTTATTCAATGAATTCTTCTCCTGAATTGGACAGGCGGGACCTTTGAAGCGCCAACTATCTCTGGTCAGCATGCTGGGAGCTCTGATCCGGCGGTTAAGTAGACCTCGGAGGGCCAGCAGGATAGAGGCGAAGCCCCGATGCAGTAGGCTCCTTGGCTTAATCTGGACATTTTTCAGCTTATTTGACATTGCTGTCTATGTTAGTCTTAAAACATTAATGTAATTTTCAGGCTGTAATTATGTAACGAACAACTTGATTTTTGGCATGTAACTTTATAACATAAGCTGATTTTGTCATGTTTGAATGCTGTCGTTATTTTGATGTGTTGCATAAAATATAGCTGTGCATGTGTTAGTGATTCAATTGTGTTTGACGCTAAGTTCTTTCTTAAAATATAATTTCATGTCTTGCAACGTTAGTGTGATGTGCGAATAAATTATAGTTACATATTTATGTACAAGAGAAGAAAGTACTGCCCTTCAAGTTTTAGCTGTAGACGGTAGCTTTGAATGCCTTGTGTAATCGAATATCGAATGCAGCTGAATGTCCTGCCATCGAGCTGTGAGTTCTTATTTCCATTAGCGATTGTCTCCTATTCTGTGTTCTGTACTTTAGTGATCGTTATAGAGGATAGGAGGAAAGTTTTTATAAATAAAATGGAAATATAAGAAATAGTAAAACTTCCAATCACGGAAGGCCTTCGACGCGCTTAAGTTCATGGCAAACGGGCTTTGTAGTCACTTTCCCTAGCTGTGGGTCTTGGAGACATTTGTCACCCATCTTACGCCCCCACGGGGAGTTTTTCTTTTTTACCACAGCCGTACATAAGACACATCGGAGCCGGGATCGCGCACGGTAACTACCCGGGTCATTATGGCCCGTAATCATGGGTATTATTCAATTTACCGTGGCCGGCTAGCGCGGGTGCCGATCGTCAACTGTGAACTGCCCCTGGCTGGCCATACCTCATGTTGGGGCTTATAATCGGTTCACGGTTGCCGGCGAGCCGAACGCCGTAATGAACTGCCTAGGCCATGACTGGCCTTATCGGCGGCTTATAATCGGCTCATTACAGTTGACTTTAAGGGCCGTCACGAGCAATGAGTTAACCCGCAGCAGAGGGATGCTGGAGCAAAAGTGTCTCATTGGCGAGGGCATAGATTCGTATAATACCTGTTAGGTTTTGTCCAGGTGAAGTTGTGCTGTGATGCCCTGAATGGGGATGCCGTCTACACAGGATTTTGTTCAACAGAAAAGGATAAAGCTCAGCAAGTAGCCAAGATATAAAGGAACAAGTTAAAAAAGAGACAAGTTTTTAAAGTGGTTCGGCATGAAAATGCCTACGTCCACTGATTCTCTTTGTTAATTCAATTTATATGGGCAGTGCAAGTTAAGAAAAGTATCAACGAAGGTGTTGGATGTTCCATGCCCTCTGGAACACCTCTCCGTCCCCTCTTGACAAAATATAGGCTCCGTTGTGGAGAGCTTTATGAATTACATATGGTCCGTCCCAGATTGGATCTAGCGCTCCGGGGCACGGGAAGATTCGCTTGAGGACAAGATCTCCTTCTTGTAAGCTGCGATGCTTGACTTTGGAGTTGTATTGTGCCGCCACTTTTTGCTTGTAAGCTGCTGCTTTGAGTGCTGCATCATTTCTTCTTTCTTCGATTAGATCCAAAGACATGTTGAGGAGTTCTTCGTTCTCTTATGGGTTGTAGTGGATCCTACGGTGGGATGGCACTACAGTTTCAACTGGGTGCATGGCCTCTGATCCGTATGCCAAAGAGAAAGGAGTATGCCCTGTTGATGTTCTGAAAGACGTGCAGTAGGCCCAAAGTGCCGTAGGAAGTTCGTCCACCCAAGCGCCTTTTGACTTTTCAAGCTTCTTCTTGATTAGAGTTTTAAGAATTTTGTTGACAGCGTCGACTTGCCCATTTTCCTGAGGATAAGCCACAGATGAGAAGCTTTTGTGAATTCCGTGCTCTTGGCACCAGTCGGCGAACTCCTCGCTGTCAAACTGAAGTCCATTGTCCGATATGATTTTGAGTGGAACCCCGTACCTGCATAGAACATTTTTGATCAAGAAATTAATAACTTTTGCAGAAGATATTTTATTTAGAGGTTCCGCTTCCACCCATTTGGTGAAATAGTCGACTGCCACTATAGCATATTTGGCTCCGCCTCGGCCCATCGGTAGTTTGCCAATCAAGTCAATTCCCCATACTGCAAAGGGCCAAGGGCTGATCATTTGAGTAATCTCATTTGTTGGTAGTCGAGGAATCTTAGCAAATTTCTTACATCTGTCACATCTTTTGACGAAGTCTAAGGCGTCTTTGTTTAAAGTGGGCCAGTAATATTCATATCGGAGTGTCTTCTTTGCCAGAGTCTGCCCACCAGTGTGATCTCCACAGCTCCCTTGATGGATGTTGGATAAGATTTTCTTGGCTTCCTTTCCAGCAACACACCTTAATAAAGGGTTAGAGATGCCGCGTCGATAGAGGATTCCTTCTTGTATCGTGTAGCGGGAAGCTCTCCTCAGGATTTTCCTGACTTCGTTACGCTCGTTGGGTAGTGTGCCATCTTGTAAGTATTTCTGGATAGGAGTCATCCAAGTTTCTTCTTTGACTGCAGCTATCAGATCCTCTTGTTCGAAACTTGGGGCTAGTTGTTTTGGGATGGCTACTGTTCCGGAAATGGTGTTGTTCTTCATGCTAGCTTGCTTTGCCAGTTCGTCGGCCTCTTGGTTCTCCTCTCGAGGAATGTGTTTGATTAAATAGTGGTCCAACTGATCGAGTAGCAGCTTGGTCTTCTTTAGATATGCCGTGATTAGTTCTCCTCGAGTCTGAAACTCTCCTAGTACTTGGTTTACGATAAGTTGAGAATCACTATGAAGATATAAAGAACTGACTCCAATTTCTAAGGCAAGTTCTAATCCTGTTATTACTGCTTCATATTCTGCATCGTTGTTGGTGGCAGCGAATTCCAACCTTAGGGCATAGTGCGGCTTCCTTCCCCTGGGGGTGATTATCACAATATCTGCACCCCGAGCCTTGTTCGTTTGATGCTCCATCTATAAAGAGATTCCACTTGATATCTTCTGCTATTTTAGATTGCTCCTTACCTTCGCTGGTAGTGAATTCGGCAATGAAATCGGCCATGGCTTTCCCTTGATGGCGGTGTAAGGATGGTAGGTGATATCATATTGACTCAATTCAATGCACCATTTGAGTAGTCGTCTAGAAGTGTCGGGGCGATGGAGTACCTGCCTTAGCGGTTGATCGGTTAAAACTCTGATGGAATGAGATTGGAAATAGTGTCGCAGTTTCTGTGACATGATTAGCAAATAGTATGCTAGCTTCTCAAGTTTAGGGTATCTGGCTTATTCCCCCGTAAATCTCTTGCTTACAAAGTATACTGCGCGCGGTTGTCTTCTCTCACCAAAGCGGCGCTTAAAGCATGGGACGATACACCAAGGTATAGGTATAGTTCTTCGCCTTTATTTGGAGTTGAGAGTACTGGTGGTCTCTGGAGGTGTTCGATTAGGTTAAGGAAGGTTGTTGAGAATTCGTCGGTCCATTTGAACTTTCCTTTGTCTTTCTTTAGGGATTCAAAGAAAGGGATGCATTCGTCGATTGCCTTAGAGATGAATCTTCTTAGGGCGGCCACCTTCCCATTCAGGCTTTGCATTACTTTTTGAGTGGAAGGTATCCTGATATCTTTCAGGGCTCGGACTTGTTCGGGTTTTGCTTCAATCCCCCTGGCACGGACGATGAATCCCAAGAACTTTCCTGATGACACTCCGAATGAGCACTTTAGAGGATTCAGCTTCATTCCATATTGGCGAAGTACTTGAAACATCTCGTCCAGGTGGCTTACACGATCGTTGGCTTTCCTCGACTTTACCAGCATGTCATCCACATAAACTTCCATAGTTCGTCCTATTGGTTCCGTAAACATCTAGTTGACGAGGCGCTGATAAGTAGCTCCGGCGTTTTTAAGTCCAAAAGGCATTACTCTGTAGCAGTACAATCTCTGGTCAGTGATAAAACTAGTGTGGTCTTGATCGGGGGCGTGCATAGGGATCTGGTTATATCCTGAGTACGCGTCCATAAAAGATAAGAGTTCGTGCCCGGTTGTGCTATCCAAGAGTTGATCGATTCGGGAGAGTGTGAAGCAATCCTTCGGGCAAGCGTCATTTAAGTTGGAGAAGTCGATGCATGTTCGCCACTTCCCATTAGCCTTCTTTACCAATACCGGGTTGGCGATCCATTCTGGGTAGATGGCTTCTCGTATGAAGTCATTGGCAAGTAGGTTCTTTACTTCTTCCTCGAGAGATGCTGATCGTTCTGCCCCCATGCTTCTCTTTTTCTGCTTTACTGGCACCTTGGTGGGATCGATGTTCAGTACGTGGCATGCTACGTCTGGGGAGATTCCAGTCATGTCAGCGTGCGTCCATGAAAATACATCCAAGTTGTGGCGAAGAAAATCGACGAGTTGATCCTTCAACTCTGCTCTTAACTGAGACCCGACTCTCAGCAATCTACTTGGGTCGTGTTTGTCTGCAGATACAAATTCCATAGCTTCTGCAGGCTCGGCGGTGGCCTCCTCCTCTTTGTCCCTGGGGTCTAATTCATTGAAAGGATCACTGGTATATCGAAGAGGAGGGGCTTTCTTTAGTTGCTATGCTTCCAAGTTTTTCTTGCAGAGAGAAGTCTCTGTATCCTTCCCTTTATCCTTCCTGCGGTTATTGCGAAGTTCAGTTACATAGCAATCTCGAGCAGCGTCTTGATTTCCTTCTACTTCCCCTATCCCATTATCTGTTGGAAATTTCATCTTCAGGCACCAATGGGCCAGGACAATCTGGAAGTCAGACAAGGCCGGTCTTCCTAAAAAGGCGTTGTAAGCCGAGTGGTTATCTATTAGCACAAATGTTTGTTTCCGCACCATGGAGCGGGGATGACTTCCTATTTCAACAAAGAGGTCCAATTGCCCGAGGGGCATTTTCGCATCTCCAGTGAAACCGTGTAGTGGTTTGTTTCAGGGAGACACATCCTTCATTGACGGCTTCATTTTGTCGAAAGCATGCTTGAATAAAATGTTTACGGAGCTTCCAGTATCTACCAGAATTCGAAAAACTTCGGCCGGGCCGAACCAGGCAGAGATGACCATAGGATCCATGTGAGGGTACAGTCTTCCTTGTAGGTCTCGCCTACTGAATGTGATGTCAATATCCTCTTTCCGCTTCGGGCGGCGTTCTTCCATGACGGAATTGATGCAGTCTTCATTGTTTCTAAGTGACTTTCCATATCTTTCCATTTCTGCCCAGTTCCTGTCGGCGATGTGTGGTCCTCCCGATATTGTATGGACCACTATCTTCTCTTGACTGGAACCGCTGGTGTTGTGATTCCTTCCACCTGTCTCTGGGTGGAGTTGCCCTGCGTTCTCCTTGGCAAGAGCTGGAGTCCTGTCCTGACCCTTTACATAGTGTCCCAATCTCTTCCTTCTGATGTGTTCTTCAATCAGGTCCCGGAGATGAAGGCATTCATTGGTATCATGCCCATGGGATTCGTGGAAACGGTAGAACTTTTCAGACTTGATTGCGTGATCTGATTCCTTCTTGTACGGGGGGCGTTTGTATTTAAGCTTGTCTTGGGTGGCCAGGAAGATGTTTTCGACTATTTCATTCAAAGGAGTGTAAGCGTCAAATCTTGGTCCTGGCCGATATAGGCGTTTTTCTCCCTTCCTGTCCCCAGCATTGTCTCGAGAGTCATTTCTTTCGACGTTCTTTGCTGCAACGGGTGCGTTGCCATGAGCTGCCTTGGCTTGTTGCCCTGTCTGCCTTTCGGTGGCAGCGTCTTCAAGTCTCATATATTTTCCGGCTTCATGGAAGAAATCGGGTAAGGTAGCTGGTTTTTCTTTCGTTAATCTTCTAGCAAACTTGGTATCCAGATGTATGCCACTACAAAGAGCCATTAGGATAAGTTTCTCATTGGCATCTTGGACTGCGGCCGCTGTGGCATTGAATCGGGTTAGATATTGTTGCACCGTCTCTCCGGGCTTCTGTTTTATATTAGATAGGGAATAAGCGTCCTTGGGTTGTTCCACATGAATGCGGAACTGGCTGATGAACTTTTCTTTCAACATTTCCCATGAGCTGATGGATCCTTGGGGTAGGTGGCAGAACCAGGAGGTAGCTAGATCTGCCAAGAATAGTGGGAAGCATTTACACAACACTCGCTCTGTTGCTCCGCTCATGAGCATATGCTGTGTGTATCTCTGCAAGTGTACAACGGGGTCAGAGGTTCCCTTGTAAGGTTCCATTGTTGGCATTTTCCATTCCCGGGGGTGATGGCAGTTTCGATATTGTGGGTGAAGGTGCTGGTTACCCTAGCGCCTATCCCCAGATCCCTTTGGTCCCGTTGGACGCACTCTCTGAACAATCGCGCCATCCTTTCATCAGAACTTGGAGCGGAAAGAAATGAGTTTGGTTCTTCTCTGCGGGATTGAATCCGTCCAGATAACCTGTAGGGATGGTATCGTTTATTACTCCTAACATTTTCCGGTGGCTGTCTTCGGTCCTCTGGGAGCATGCTGGGGTTAGCCACAGTTGGCCCTTGCCTCGATCTTCCCCTGCTGGGCTCTGTTCTAAGCATTCCCTCGGGTCCAACTTCGGGCTGGACTCCAGCTCGGCCCCGTCCATTGGTGTTCCTATGGTTAGGTAGCGTGACAGGCTCAGCTATATCCGACCCCTGCCTGATACCTCTCTCGTTGGGTTCGGTTCCAAGTGTTTCCTCGGGTCGGAATTCGGGCTGAGTCGGGGCTCGGCTCCTACCATGGCTGTTTCTGTTGTTAGCCTCTTCGAAGAAGAAAGATCATTGTCGCCTCCCAGATCCTCCAGACTGGGACTCACCCCATGATTCGGTGTTGTGGTTGGATTCTTTAGCATCCCTTAAGCGTGACATGAGTTAGTCCACCAAGGCTTCTTGTTGAGATGCGAAGCGGCTAGTTACTTCAGCCACAACCCTGTCCATATCTGCCCTAGTAATTGGTTGTTCCGTAGCAGCGGCTGTCGGATTTTCCTGATTTCCATTTGCTGTTGGAACAGGACGATTCTCTTGATCTTTGATCACTGGATCTGGGATACTGCTAGTTGCAATGTTCTTTCCTTTGCTAGTGACTTTCCTCTGCCTGGGAGGCATGTTTTCCAAGTAATGAGCGATGCTGTTGGGAAGAAGGTTGAGTGGGAGAAGCTGAAGCTTCTAGCTCGAGTTCTCAGTGAAAGCACCAAAAATGTTTGCACAAAAAATGGGCAAACACCTCCAAGTCGTATGATTTAGTTGATTATATGTTGTTCTTAATGATTTGGGTGACTTATGCAAATATATAAAATAGATGGACTAAACTGTAAAAGACACACAGATTTATAGTGGTTCGGCCAGAATGTGCCTACGTCCACTTTATATGTTATTCTCCTTTTCTGTTTAGATTACAAGTACAAAGCTTTGATTACAAGTATCTGAAAGTTGTTTGAAAGTTCTATCCATGCTTGAGCTCTCAAACTTGTCTACCATTGTTGTACCCCTACCCCTCTATTTATAGATTGAGGCTGGGGGTAGGGGTCTTGGATGTATATATCTATTGGTGGGCCTGGGCTGATGTAATCTGGCCTGACAGTGTTGGTTCGGTAATATCTTCCTCATGTTGGTTCGGTAGTGGTAGTATGCCTCTGGTTCGGTAGTGAATGGCATGTGTGTTGGTCCGGCGGTGAGGGCGTAGCTTGGTCCGGTGGTGGATGGTTCGGGCCTTAGAGGTGAGATGGTGTCTTGGTTCGGAGGTAGATGGTTCGGTGATGAGTGGTTCGACCATGCATGGAAATGGTGTTGGACCGGCAGTGCATGGAAATGGAGTTGGACCGGTAGTGCATGGAAATGGAGTTGGACCGGTAGTGCATGGAAATACGCCCAACAGATGAATTCCCCTTTTTCTTTAAAATAAACTCCATTATTATACTAATTTTTCCATAAAATAAACACTTCTCCAATTACTTTAAAACATATCCATATAAATTAGAAAAGACTAACAAAAAGGTTGATGTAAAATAGAGAAGTAATGGTGCAGATTGTCACATTTGACATCAGAGCATAGGTTTGGAATTCTTTAGGAGTTAGGTTCATATTAAGAGAGCGTACCTGAATTTTTTAATTTTTTTTGGAAGGTTTTCAATTGTTTTTCAAAATAGGTTTCAAAAAGTACATATGTAACAACCCGAGGTTTTGCACCGGTTAATTATCCTCATCAGACGATTAAATCAGCTGGCTAATTGCTTTTGGGAGTTTTTAAATCGGGTTGAAATTCTTTTAAAAAAAATTTTAAATGTTGTGTGGGCTTTAGAATAATCTTGGCCCATGTTTTTTGTTGGTGCTGTGATAATTAACAAAGGCCGATACCCGGTTCCTTTATTCATTTTTCATCGCAATCCCTAAACTAAAATAAACGAATGAAAAATGGCCGCTAGGGTTTCGTGATAAAGTCGCCGCTTTTTCAAGTTGAATGCGATGATTCTTCAATTCCTTTCTTTGATTGATTATACATGCACAACGGCTTCACCCAAGTCGAGTTCGACATTGCGTGAATTGGCGATTCAATGACTTCGGCTGTCAAATTGGTTCTTCGAAGCAAGGTGAGTGATTTACACTCACATCTTTAATTCATTCCTAATACAGTGCTTCGGCCGCTCGATTTTTGTTTTGTTGTTGATGATTTCTTTGACGTTTTCAATTCACACGGTTTTGATTTCTGATTTGTTTCGATTCCTTGATACTATGGCTTTGAATTGCCTTGCTCATCTTGGTTTCGATTTTGCTGGTTCGATTTGGCACTGACTTGTTCGATGTCGGTTCTGACTTGCTTTGACGATGTTGATTTCACTGTGATTTCGGCATTTACTTGTTCAACTTCGGCTTTGACCTTGGTTGACAGTGTTTATTTCCTTTGTGCTTGGCTCTGGCCATTTATGTTTATCCCTGTAGCATACTCAACTTGTTGCATTGTTTTGAACTGTGCTTTGTTCGAACATGTATACGGCTGCTTTCATTTGTATGTGTGTGTATTGTTGTCATTGAGCCACAGAGTCGGTTTGCATTCGTTTCACTTGAGTCTAAATATTATGGCTTTGGGTTTCTGGTTTGATGAAGTTCCATGTTGCCACCTCTAGTTTACTTTAAACTTTAACTATGCTCGAGTATGGTTCATGTTGTACTTGCATGCTTAGGTTGTAACTGCAACCATATTGAACTAACCCCTGTTGTCTGCATTGTGGACTCGAGCATATGCATGTTCACTACTGTTGTCTTGTATCTGCAGTGTGCACGGGTTGGTCCATATTTCCTTGCTTTATCATTGATTATGACATGTGCATCACTTGTGTAATTTACTTGGTTTTGTACTGTCTGCACTTTGATTCATTCGAGCTAGTTCACATTGAACTGGTTCGTTGTTTTCATACTTCATGAGGCCTAAACTTGAGAGCTAGTCACATTATACTGGTTCATTGTTTTCATACTTCATATGGTCTGGACGGAGAGCTGGTTCATTTAGCTATCTCGAATTGCTTGGAGCATTTGTGTTATGCTGTAACTTGTTGTATTGAGTTGCACCCTTGGTTGTATTGTGTCTGGTCTTTGTTTCATTGACAATCTAGTTTACTTTGACCTGATTTGATACATGTTCCGTCTGCATTGACATCGGGTTTATTTGTGTGCATTTCTGTTTTATACTTCTGTACACTTTGCAGTCTCGACTCCGTCCACTGTTGCATTAGGTTGTACCTTTTTTGTGCCTTCATGTGCATGCCGAGCCTTGTTGGCATCACTGGTGCACTGACTTGAGTCTTTGCCATTGTTGTTTCACTGTTTCACTTGATGCCATTCCTTTGGTGCAGTTTCATGTTACCTCCTTTGTTTGCTTTCACCACTTTTCACTGTAGTTTCTCTGACCAATCTGGGTTGGACCTTTTGATTTTTCTGGGTTATCGTTTGCTGTTAATATTTGGAGTTGTGCTGATATCATATGCTGTAGTGGCGAGGCAGTGCATGTGAGCGTGTACTGCAGCCAAAACAGTATTGATTTTTAGTTGATATTTCAATTGCATGAATTGTTTCGTCTGTCCAATTCAAAATTTTGAATTTGTATTTTGATTTGATTTAATTTGATCATTTTTTGCTATCTAATTATTTACTAGATAATTAGATTATGTGTTTTCTAACTATCGTATCGATAATTAGATTTTGTTGTTTATGCTGTTTCACTGGCTTGAGTTTCGCTTTGGCCACTTGTTGTTAATTACTGTTTAGGCAATTCTGTTGTTTTCTAAATTATCTTCATTGATAATCCTTTTATTTATCTTTGTTGATGATTTGGCTTTGCTGATTCGCTGTTTATTGCTGTTACGTTTTATATCTACCGTTATCCGATTCTCTTATTAAAGGATTGGATAGGTGAGATTTATTGTGACTGTCGTCTATTTGATTATTTAATTATTATTGCTTCTGTGCATTAATAACTAAGCCATCGTTTGGATCGACTTATATAAGTCGCTTTTTTGCTTTTTACAAGCGAAAACCTATTCATTTTGGCTTCCAAAAAGCTAAAAAGTGACTTATTTTAGTCGATCCAAACGAGACGTAAGTTTGAATTAGACTGACCCGTGTATTATTTTCTTTTGAATTAATACTCGGGTCAGACCGGGTTATTACAGGCTGTAGATATCTTGCTTTGGGTTGCTGCTTGAGCTATAAAGTCTCTTCATATCTTTTGGAGTAGTCGTTGTCATTTTATAGGATGATATGTATTCATGTATATTATTTATAATAATGTACTTGTATATGTAACTTCCAGTGTCGACAGTTGTAATTGTATCACATGTATTGTAACTGACTTCAGTTATATATATATGAGACTTTATATTATCTGTGTTCCGTGTTCATATTATCTGTGTTATTATTATATATGTTGTCCTAAACTATTATGAACCATCGTAGTTCGTTTTATATTAGAATTGAATATGACGATGGGAGTAAATAAAAAAAGATAAAAGAAAAGAATATATACCACTCCTATCGAGATAACCAATACTAGTATAAGGCCTAACTATGGATGGCCGCTCCTATCCAGCCTTATTCTTCGTAATAACAGACAGTATTTCTTTTAATACTCTTTGTTATTGTGAGCATAGGGGTGAGGCATCATAGTTGGTATCAGAGCAAGGGGTTTATGGACATAATATATAACATAACTTAGATGGAACGTGTGTTACGACTATTTGTTGATGTTTTTATTTGTGCCTTGAGTTAAAACTAAAGTTTTGAAATTATGATGAAATTTTTAAATAGCTTTATTTAAAAATAAAAGTAAAATTATGTTATGGTGATTGATTAATTTGTGTCTGTTTATCAGAGTGCGCAGCGGAAACAGTGAGACTACCTTCGCTGAGTACAGTTGATAACCCTTTTGGTTTTCTTTGAAAATTTCGAATCCGATTTGAGGATCCGAAGCGATTGCGGTTATGTGATTTTGTTGAGATTTTTGATGTTTTTAATTATCTTCATTGAAGATATAATCGAGTGATTTCTTTGTCCATCTTGTGGTGTGCGTGCAAATATGAGTTGCATGCCACTGTATTAATTTTACGTTGAACCGGTGTTTGGTTTTAAACGTATTTTGTTGCCGTTATTTTTTTAACGGGCTTTTTACATCGGTATTATATTTTGATGCGAATTATTTTGATGAGATTTTGACGTATAAAAATTACTGCCGCTTTGACTTCAGTAACCGTCAATTTTAAAGTGAATTTTTAAGCGGTTATCCCACAATGCTGATTTGATACCCGTTTTTACGGTGTTTTGTGAAGTGCAATTTCCTTGTTGAAAATTGCTACAGATGTTGCTGTTTTAATCACGTGTTTTAAAAATCGTTTTAAAATAAAATTGTTTTTAATTTTTTTATCAGTTTGCACTTTCAAAAGAATGAGGAAGCGATTTAAACGATTCAGCAAAATCGAGGACTATGAACCCTTACTTTTACTGATTCGCTTAATTCCGGACTTATCCGTTTGAGAACGTAAAATGTTATTTTTATAAAATTACACAACTTTGCACTTTCAAGGAAATGATGAAGATATTCAAATGATTTACCAAAAGTGCGGAGTATGGAACCATGCTTTTACTATTTCGGTTAGTTCCGGACTCGTTAATTGAAACATCTGTTGTTTGATGATTTTGATGATTTTGTTGGGCTTTCGAGCCACTTTGTTGGACCTTCGGGTTATTGTTGGACCTTCGGGTCAATACCAGTACTAGACCTTCGGGTCATATGTTGGACCTTCGGGTCATTTGTTGGGCGCCAAAATTATGATGACAGTACTTGGTAGGCTTCGGCCATATGTTGTTGTACGTACGGCGTAGCTTAGACTCGCCATATGATGGGATCGATCCACCTTTTATGTTGATTTTCTTGTCATCTTAATTGATTTCTAGATATTTGTTGTTTCTAATTATCTGCAGGTAATTAGATATTTGTTGATATGAGTTCTAAATATCTTTGTTGATAATTAGATATTTGCTGATTTGAGTTCTAATTATCTTTGTTGATAATTAGATATTTGCTGATTTGAGTTCTAATTATCTTTGTTGATAATTAGATATTTGTTGATATGAGTTCTAATTATCTTTGTTGTTAATTAGATATTTGCTGATTTGAGTTCTAATTATCTTTGTTGATAATTAGATATTTGCTGATTTGAGTTCTAATTATCTTTGTTGATAATTAGATATTTGTTGATATGATTTCTAATTATCTTTGTTGATAATTAGATATTTGCTTATTTGAGTCTAATTATCTTTGTTGATAATTAGATATTTGCTGATTTGAGTTCTAATTATCTTTGTCGATAGTTAGATATTTGTGTTTTCTTATTATCGTTTTTGATAATTAGATATTTGTTTTTTTCTGATTATCATTTTTGATAATTAGATATTTGTGTTTTCTGATTATCTTTTTTGATAATTAGATATTTGTTGTTTTCCGACTATCATTTTTGATAATTAGATATTTGTTGTTTTCTGATTATCGTATTGATAATTAGATATTTGTTGATTTCAGATTATCGTTTTTGATAATTAGATATTTATGTTTTTTGATTATCGTTTTGATAATTAGATATTTCTTGTTTTATGATTATCGTTTTGATAATTAGATATTTGTTGTTTATGATTATCGTTTTGATAATTAGATATTTGTTGTTTTTTGATTATCGTTTTGATAATTAGATATTTGTTGTTTCTGATTATCGTTTTGATAATTAGATATTTGTTGTTTCTAATTATCGTTTTTGATAATTAGGTATTTGTGTTTTCTGATTATCGCGTTTGATAATTAGATATTTGTGTTTTCTGATTATCGTTTTTGATAATTAGATATTTGTGTTTTCTGATTATCGTTTTTGAAAATTAGATATTTACTGTTTTCTGATTATCGTTTTGATAATTAGATATTTGTTGTTTCTGATTATCATTTTGATAATTAGATATTTGTTCTTTCTAATTATCATTTTTGATAATTAGATATTCGTGTTTTTTGATTATCGTTTTTGATAATTAGATATTTGTGTTTTCTGATTATCGTTTTGATAATTAGATATTTGTTGTTTCTGATTATCGTTTTGATAATTAGATATTTGTAGTTTCTGATTATCGTTTTTGATAATTAGATATTTATTATTTTCTGATTATCGTTTTGATAATTAGATATTTGTTGTTTCTGATTATCGTTTTGATAATTAGATAATTGTTGTTTTCTGATTATCGTTTTGATAATTAGATATTTGTTGTTTCTGATTATCGTTTTGATAATTATATATTTGTTGTTTCTGATTATCATTTTTGATAATTAGATATTTGTGTTTTCTGATTATCATTTTTGATAATTAGATATTTGTGTTTTCTGATTATCGTTTTTGATAATTAGATATTTGTGTTTTTTTATTATCGTTTTTGATAATTAGATATTTATTGTTTTCTGAATATCGTTTTGATAATTAGATATTTGTTGTTTCTGATTATCGTTTTGATAATTTGATATTTGTTGTTTTCTGATTATCGTTTTTGATAGTTAGATATTTGTGTTTTCTAATTATCGTTTTTGATAATTAGATATTTGTGTTTTCTGATTATCATTTTTGATAATTAGATATTTATTATTTTCTGATTATCGTTTTGATAATTAGATATTTGTTGTTTCTGATTATCGTTTTGATAATTAGATATTTGTTGTTTTCTGATAATCGTTTTTGATAATTAGATATTTGTGTTTTCTGATTATCGTTTTTGATAATTAGATATTTGTTGTTTTTTGATTATCGTTTTAGGTAACCAGATATTTGCGGTTTTGCGATTTGTGATTTGTGTTTTCTAATTATCTTTGTTGATAATTAGGTTTTGCTGTTTTCTAATTATCGTATCGATAATTAGATATTGCTGTTTTGTGATTTCTGTATTCTAATTATCTAATTGATAATTGATTATTGCTGATAATTGTATTTATCAATTTTGTTGTTTTGTGATTATCTATTTGATAATTAGATTTTGTTGAGAATTTGCGAATTTCTTTTATGAAATTAAAAGATTTCTTTGGCGTTTGTATTCTTGACCTTTATTTTTCTAGCTTAACCAGTTTATGTTAGAAAAATAATTGTTATTGACGACTTTAATTATGAAAATTGCGGGGACGTAATTTTTATAAGGAGGGGAGTTTGTAATAACCCGGGGTTTTGCACCGGTTAATTATCGTCATTAGACGATTAAATCAGCTGGCTAATTGCTTTTGGGAGTTTTTAAATCGGGTTGAAATTCTTTTAAAAAATTTGTTAAATGGTGTATGGGATTTAAAATAATCTTGGCCCACGTTTTTTGTTGGTGCTGTGATAATTAACAAAGGCCGATACCTGGTTCCTTTATTCATTTTTCATCGCAAGCCCTAAACTAAAATAAACGAAAAATGGCCGCTTGGGTTTCGTGATAAAGTCGTCGCTTTTTCAAGTTGAATGCGATGATGCTTCAATTCCTTTCTTTGATTGATTATACATGCGCGGCGACTTCAACCAAGTCGAGTTCGACGTTGTGTGAATCGGCGATTCAATGACTTCGGCTGTCAAATTGGTTCTTCGAAGCAAGGTGAGTGATTTACACTCACATCTTTAATTCATTCCTAATACAGTGCTTCGGCCGCTCGATTTTTGTTTTGTTGTTGATGATTTCTTTGACGTTTTCAATTCACACGGTTTTGATTTCTGATTTGGTTCGATTCCTTGATACTATGGCTTTGAATTGCCTTGCTCATCTTGGTTTCGATTTTGCTAGTTCGATTTGGCACTGACTTGTTCGATGTCGGTTCTGACTTGCTTTGACGATGTTGATTTCACTGTGATTTCGGCATTTACTTGTTCAACTTCGGCTTTGACCTTGGTTGACAGTGTTTATTTCCTTTGTGCTTGGCTCTGGCCATTTATATTTATCCCTGTAGCATACTCGACTTGTTGCATTGCTTTGAACTGTGCTTTGTTCGAACATGTATACGGCTGCTTTCATTTGTATGTGTGTGTATTGTTGTCATTAAGCCACTGAGTCGGTTTGCATTCGTTTCACTTGAGTCTAAATATTATGGCTTTGGGTTCCTGGTTTGATGAAGTTCCATGCTGCCACCTCTAGTTTACTTTAAACTTTAACTATGCTCGAGTCTGGTTCATGTTGTATTTGCATGCTTAGGTTGTAACTGCAGCCATTTTGAACTAACCTCTGTGGTCTGCATTGTGGACACGAGTCATATGCATGTTCACTACTATTGCCTTGTATCTACAGTGTGCACGGGTTGGTCCATATTGCCTTGCTTCATCATTGATTGTGACATGTGCATCACTTGTGTAATTTACTTGGTTTTGTACTGTCTGCACTTTGATTCATTCGAGCTAGTTCACATTGAACTGGTTCATTGTTTTCTTACTTCATGAGGTCTGAACTTGAGAGCTAGTCACATTGTACCGGTTCATTGTTTTCATACTTCATATGATCTGGATGGAGAGCTGGTTCATTTAGCTATCTCGAATTGCTTGGAGCATTTTTGTAATGCTGTAACTTATTGTATTGAGTTGCACCCTTTGTATTGTGTCTGGTCTTTGTTTCATTGACAATCTAGTTTACTTTGACCTGATTTGATGCATGATGCGTCTGCATTGACATCAGGTTTATTTGTGTGCATTTCTATTTTGTACTTCTATACACTTTGCAATCTCGACTCTGTCCACTGTTGCATTAGGTTGTACCTATTTTGTGCCTTCATGTGCATGCCGAGCCTTGTTCGCATCACTGGTGTACTGACTTATGTCTTTGCCATTGTTGTTTCACTGTTTCACTTGATGTCATTCCTTTGGTGCAGTTTCATATTGCCTCCTCTGTTTTCTTTCACCACTTTGCACTGTGATTTCTCTGACCAACCTGGGTTGGACCTTTTGATTTTTCTGGGTTATCATTTGCTGTTAATATTTGGAGTTGTGTTGATATCATACGCTGCAGTGGCAAGGCAGTGCACGTGAGCGTATACTGCAGCCAAAACAGTATTGATTTTTAGTTGATATTTCAATTGCTTGAATTGTTTCGTGTGTCCAATTCAATATTTTGAAATTGTATTTTGATTTAATTCGATCATTTTGTTGCTATCTAATTATCTACTAGATAATTAGATTATGTGTTTTCTAATTATCGTATCGATAATTAGATTTTGTTGTTTATGCTGTTTCACTGGCTTGAGTTTCGCTTTGGCCACTTGCTGCTAATTGCTGTTTAGGCAATTCTGTTGTTTTCTAAATTATCTTCTTTGATAATTTTTTATTTATCTTTGTTGATGATTAGTCTTTGCTGATTCGCTGTTTATTGCTATTACGTATTATATCTACTGTTATCCGATTCTCTTATTAAAGGATTGGATAGGTGAGATTTATTGTGACTGTCGTCTATTTGATTATTTTATTATTATTGCTTCCGTGCATTAATAACTGAGTTTGAATTAGACTGACCCGTGTATTATCTTCTTTTGAATTAATACTCGGGTCAGATCGAGTTATTACATGCTGTAGATATCTTGCTTTAGGTTGCTGCTTGAGCTGTGAAGTCTCTTCATATCTTTTGGAGTAGTCGTTGTCATTTTATAGGATGATATGTATTCATGTATATTATTTATAATAATGTACTTGTATATGTAACTTCCAGTGTCGACAGTTGTAATTGTATCACATGTATTGTAACTGACTTCAGTTGTATATATATGGGACTTTATATTATCTGTGTTCCGTGTTTATATTATCTGTGTTATTATTATATATGTTGTCCTAAACTATTATGAACCATCGTAGTTCCTTTTATACTGGAATTGAATATGTTGATGGGAGTAAATAAACAAAGATAAAAGAAAAGAATATATACCACTCCTATCGAGATAACCAATACTAGTGTAAGGCCTAACTACGGATGGCCGCTCCTATCCAGCCTTATTCTTTGTAATAACATACAATATTTCTTTTAATACTCTTTGTTATTGTGAGCATAGAGGTGGGGCGTCACAACATATATGTATATATAAAAAGTTTTCGAAGGTTTTATATATATATATATAAGTATAATATGAAAATATGTTATAACTTATCTTGGCAATACCATCTGTGGAAAAGTTGATAATAATTTCTAAATCATACATAGAGAGGATTAGCGATCCTGCTGGTTGGAGCTTAAGTGACACAGTTGAGATTCCAGGCATGAACATTCTGATATGGTTTCATCGGTATCTACAGGCAAGAGGACAATCCGAGCTTAACCTTAATAGGGTACCCATAGACTAGGCGCTAGGTATGGTTCCTCCTCGCCCACCTACGGCCGATTTCACCAAGCTATGCAGGGAATTTATGAGTGTACAAGGGAAGCCATATGTGGGGATCGAGCCTTATGTGGACTCAAAGGCATGGATTTACACTTATGAGAGGATTTTCGGGTTAATGGATCTTCGAGATGACGTTAAGAGACAACTTGCTACTTGGAATTTATAAGGAGCGGCTATGAATTGGTGGGATGTGGTAGTAGTGGAGATCGATGAGGAACAGATGATTTGGGGAATAGGAGGTGTTTTGAGATGAGGTTTCTTTCCATTGCAGAGCAAGGAGTACAATTGGAGAAGTTTGTAAACTTGTAGCAAGGAGAGTGTTGGTAAAGGAATATGTAAATTAGTTCAATGAGTTGGCTAGGTTTGGTTTGGATCTGATAGATACCCCTTGCAAGAAAGCTTTGAAGTTTGCAAAGGGGATTAATCAACCTCATCAAGGGTTGGCCCTTAGTCATATTCTCATGGGTGCGAGTTATGAGGGTTGGCGAAAATGACCTTACTGAACATTGTTTCTAAGGAGGAAGTGAAGAGTGAGCCTAAGAAGTCAGGAGGAAAGACACACTGGCGGAATCAGTGCAAAGGCGATATAAAGGACTAAGAGAAGATTAAGAAGCCGGAGCTCAATTGTAGGAGATGTGGTAATAGAGGGCATTTCCGAAAGGAGTGCAAGATAGACAACTTGAAAAATAAATGTTTCAATGCCATCGGTTCGGGCACACGAGGTAGGAGTTTTTAGCACCACCAAAGACCTCCACCCAAGTGGTTTCAACACTAAATGTTGTTCCCAGCTCGTATGTGCCTCCAGTAGAAAAACAAGGAGAAGAATGTTGTAATTGAAGGTGTATTAACTTTATTTGATTTATCTGTTTGTTCCTTTTTTGCCCGGGGGCTTCACGCTTTTTTATTTCGGTTGGACTTGTAGATGAGTTGAACTTTGAGACTAGCATAGTTGTAGACCCTGTAGTTTTATCAAACCCTATTAGAGGATTGGCTTATTTATCTATGATATGTAGGGTTTGAAACTGGTTATTTTTGGGGTTGAGTTCGATTGCAACACTTTAGTCTTGGGATTTTCTTGGTCTGGGTTGATTTTGGGTATGGACTGGATGACCATGTATAGGGCGATCTTAGATTGCGATAGGAAGGTTTTTTGTCTAGGTTCTTGTATTGGACGTAATCTAGAGATTTACTGCGATCCAAAAGGTTCATTTATGTTGAGTTACCTATATTCTTTAGACCTAACACACAACAAGTTAGCTTAAGTGCCAATAGTTAGAGACTATCAAGATGCCTTTTCCGAGGTAACCGGTCTTCAATTTCGAGAGGGACCGAGTTTTTGATTTATCTATAGGAGAGGTCTTCAATTTAGAGAGGGACCGAGTTTTTGAATTATCTATATGAGTTGTTGGAGAAGGGCTTCAATAAGAGGAGTATTTCAAAATAGGGAGCACTAGTTGTATTTGCCGCCAATGCAGACGGTTCTCTAAAGCTTTGCATTAATTTTCACGAGCTGAATAAGTTTGTAAAGAATCGTTACCCGTTGCCTGGCATAGACAATCACTTTAATCGGTTATTGGAGCGAAGGTGTTCTTTCAGCTTGACTTGGCTACTAGATTCCACTAGCTATATATGGCAGAGGATAGTATTAATAAGTCTACTTTTCATACACTCAACAAACTTTATGAGTGGCTAGTCATGCCCTTTGGAGTAATCAATGCACTCGCCAATTTTGTTGATCTGATGAGTAGAGTTTTTAGAGGGTTGCTTAATAAGATCGCGATGGCATTTATTGGTGATATGTTAGTCTTTTCGTCGAGCGAGGAGGGGCATATGATGCATATAGAAGAAATGGTCCACTTTGTGGACATAAGTTATATGTGAAGTTTTCCAAATAATATTTTTGCTACAAGGAGATATGCTTTTAGGCACACATTGTCTCTAGACATAGGCTGGCGGTCGATTCTAGTAAATTAGCCTATGTACAGGATTGGCATGTGTCGAAGAATGCCATGGAAGTAAGGAGTTTCCTTGGTTTAGTGGGTTACTATAGGACTTCGTTAAGGACTCGCTAAAATCTCTGCCCCTCTGACCAGCTTACCAAGAAGAATTTGGTTTCCTTGTGATACTCAAAGTGTGAAAATGCTTTTATCAAGTTGAAGGAATCATTGACAAGTGCACCTATTCTAGTATTACCCGATGGTACTGAGGCATATATTTTCTCTTGGGACTCGAAGTGTGAAATTTCTTTTATCAACTTGAAGGAATCGTTGACAAGTGCACCTGTTCTAGTATTACCCGATGGAACTAAGGCATTCATTGTATATACGAACGCTTAAGGTACGGGGCTGGACGTGGTTTTGATGCAGGAGAGGAAAGTGGTGAGCTATGCTAGTCGACAGTTGAAAGTCCATGAAAGAAACCATCCTACCCATGATCTTGAGTTGGTAGCTATTATCTTTGCACTCAAGTCATGGAGACATTGTCTAATAGGAGAGCGTTTTGAGCTGTTCATGCATTATAAGTCTCTAAAGTATTTATTTTCCTAGAAGGATTTGAATTTAAGGCAACGGAGGAGGATGGTGTATGCCTTTGATATCTCCTGTACTCTAGGCAAAGGCAATGTTTTAGTCCATGCCTCGAGTAGGAAGGATGTGATGTTGAGTCCTACATTCTTAGAGTGGAAGCACTTGAAGTTTATGTCTACATTAGATTTTTGACCATCATCAGACATCACTTCAGAGTCGTTAATAGCTATAGATGTGCAACCTACTTTTATGGACCACCCCAAGTCAAGTCAGAAGCACGATAAGCATTCATTGGATACTTTTAAGAAACTTAGTAGAGGAGACCATTCGAGTCATTTGATGTGTTATACCATTAACTAGATGGGGTGGTTACGAGGAGATTGTAGATAATGTATTCCTCTCATTATGGATTTGATTGACATAGTACTGGCTAAATCACATCGTTCTAGGATGATTATTCATCCCGGTGGATATAAAATGTACTATGATATAAAGAGAGTCTCTTATTGGCATGGTTTGAAGAGGCATGTGGCAGAGGATGTGGCAACCATTAGTTATTCCATAGCAGAAGCGGGAGAATGTTTATATGGATTTCATCAATGGACTACCCAGGAGTACGAGGGGAATGATAAAATGTGGGTCATAGTCGACCGACTAACCAAATGCGCTAAATTTGCTTCGATTAGGAGTATGAGGATTGTAGCATCTTTGGCGACACTATACATGAGGGAGACAGTTAGGTTACATGGAAGTACTTCTAGTATTATTAGCGATCGTGACCCGCTTTACACCAGCGAGTTTTGGAGGAGTCTTCAAGGGGCGTTACGCGATGAGTAGTTTGAGTACAACTTATCACCAGCAGATGTATGGGCAAACGAAGTGGGTGAATCGGGTATTGGAGGACTTACTTCGAATGTGTATCTCATATTTTGGAGGCTCTTAGGAGGATCACTTGCCACTAGTGGAATTTACTTATAATAACATGTATTAGGTAAGAATTGAGGTTGAAACATTTGAGGCGTTATACAAAAGGCCTTATAGATCACCGTCTTGTTGGTGGGACATTACAGATGGATTATTCTTGGAGTATATATGATGAGAGAGACATAAGCATACGTAGACTTGATCTGTATGAAAACCGTGCAGAATAGGTAGAAGTCTTACGCTGACTGGTGATGCATGGAGTTGGAATTCGTAGTAGGCGGCATGGATTTTGTGAAGGTCTCATAGCTTAGGCATGTCATGTGATTTTGTAGTTTGTAAAAGTTAGTACCAAAGTTTGTAAAGCCTTTTCTGATCCCAGATATAGTAGAGAAGTTAGCTAATAGGGTGAAGCTTTCTAAAAAGTTAGTGTGAATACACGACGTTTTCCATGTCACACACTTGCAGGTATGGTGTGCATTGGAGAAAGGCAGAAGGGACATGTCGAAACCGTGCTTTGAAAGGGGTAGAAGTTATTCTTCTAAGCTTTCAACTCCACTATTTACTTTTGTTTATAAAAGATGCTTTCGAAGGGGATCAAGCCAACTTTATTAGCTTTCGAACCAATCAACTTGCCTTTGTTTTAAAAAATAGATTTTGAATGAGTTTCTGCTTACTTATATTTTAAAAGAAGCTTTTGAAAGGATAGCCGCTTTTGAACTCATTTGAAACCCATGCTGCCGCATTCAGACCTTTCGAACTAGTTAAGGCCGCTTTTCTTTATAGCCTTAAAACAAGTATTCGAAAGGGTGCTTTTGCATTTTACTTTGATGTCGCCTTCTTAATGCTTTCGAAAGGTCGCATTTCCATTTTCAAATGGTTTTGGAGGAAATGGTTTCAGAAGTGGGTTTCGAAACTATCCTCTTTCTTTTACATGGGATTAGAGATTTCGAAAGCAATGCTTTCACCTCTTTTCTTTATAACCCTGTAGTTATACTATATGTTAAACACAAAGGTTTCGAAAGGAATAGTTTTAAATGGTTTCGAAGCTATGTTTCCACAAATTTTTACTTGTACTCAATATTTTCGAATGGTAAGTTTTGTGAAGGATTCCAATGCTTTTGAAAGGTATACTTTGAGCATTTAGAAAGGTATACTTTGAGTGTTTCAAAAGTTTTATTTCTACGTGTTTCAAAAGGGTTATTTAAACGGTTTCAAAAGAGGATATCTAAGGTGTAAGCAACGATTTCGAAAGACATATTTTCAATACATTCGAAAGGTATGTTTTGGCCTTTCAGCCTATTGTTTTCAAGTTTAAAGTAGTTAACTAATTTTGAAAGGGGTACTTTCATTGAAATTCGAAAGGGATTGTTAAGGTTTTAAACAAAGGTTTCGAAGATATTGTTTTGGCCTTATAACCTTTCTAGGTTAAAAGGAGATTTTAACTTATTTTGAAGGGATAGACAATCTCATTGATTAGATTTCATCAACATTGTTTTGTGTATAACATATATCATGGCATAAGTATTTTGAGTAAAGCAAAGCGTACGATTTCCTTTTTTATAAAGTTATGATTTCAGGGCTAAATCATTTGCAAAGATTGTTTTCAAGGAAATGAAATTCGAATAAGGTAGTTAACCCTAAGTACATGACAAGAAATGAAATTCGAATAAGGTAGTTAACCCTAAGTTTATGACTCAGATGTTAGAAGACCAGATGGGACTGGTGTAGGGTCATGCCCTATACTTTAGCTAATAGCCCCTAGCTAATATAAGTCCAAAATTCATATGTGTAGGGCTTTGTCACAAATGGTTCTAAAATAATGTTACATACAAAAGGGAATATACAGAGTAAAGGTAGGTTATTGGTGAGCCCACAAAACTATTATGATAAGTTGACCCTTGAAGAAGATAGTTAAGGGAAAATAACCCAGTAGTGTGTTTGAGAGAAGTTAGATTGTTGATTATGTCTCGTAGGCCTGAGTCAACCAATGGTTTATAGTTAGCCAGATAAAACTATAGTGTGGATAGGTAGTCCATTGAATTCCTGATTCTCATGCTTATATATGTTTGCTTTAATTGTTATAATCAATTTGATTGCAGGACTTTGATTTGCAAAAGATATATTTTTAAAATGATATTAGTGAGGAGAAACCCGTTCTGCTAAGCGGCGTGATCTCATTTAATATCAAGAAACCAAGATGTAATAGTATTACTCACACCAGGCTTTATGTCTGACTCGAAGTTTTTGTTTTTCCCTTAAATTCTTGGGTGCTCAAAATCCGATTTGAGTAGATTGAGAGTTAAGGACTTTTCAGGTTTAGTAGGTTGACGAATAAGCTTTCAAAGACGTGCAGGAGGCAAAGCTAGCTATGTAGGAGTTATTTAGTATTATGACTGATATGTCTATTTAGTATTTGAATCATCCAAGGAGGCATCTTCATATGTCGCTCTTGGCGTAATTTCTAATTATTATATTGACTAAAACTTGGGAATCGTCTTGGGATTATGTAACCAAATATGAAATATTGATTTGAATTGTAATCGAAAAATCTATTTTTGAAATCTGTATTGATTTTATTTCATATTCATGTGCTTCGAATATTGGGGATATCATTAACATTACCGTATTTTATTACCGGAAGTTAATACTATGGATGACTGCAGCATCTGTAGCGCTTAGCCTCGGGCCACATAATATGTGATGTTACAGTTTGCTAACTCGAAAATGTACTAAGTGTGCAAAGATTAATTAAATAAATATATCCATTAGCATCCATCATATGAAACATGTCTTATTGACACATTCGCAGCCATTCCTGGCATCCAATTGTCCCTACCAACGGAGTATACTAAGCTAGAACTTAAACAGTAAGTAGTTTGTACTTACTTAACTAGAATGGGAACGAACCAAAAAAGAGATCTAGGTGGGTAGCTCGGATCTTCTCTTCATGCTCTCATTTACTCTCCACTGGATCGTTTCCCCACTAGACCTTAACAACCTTGATAGCTTTATTGCAGAGTCGCTTTGCACCATGCTCAAGAATACGAGTAGATGCATAGCGAACAAATGACTCTCTTTCTACCTCCACCTCGTCTAGTTGACTTGGCTCGACTACAGTGGCAATATCATGTAGTCACTTTAATTTCTTGATATCATGTGCTTTGTGTTTTGAACAAGTGCGGAAGGTCTAATTGGCATGTTGACGAAAGCCAGCTAAAGAAGTGGCGGAGTGGTGAATCATAACAAAACTGATTTTGTGCCTGTCAAAGTAATTTCTTTTCATCTAACTTGCCTTATTTGTCAAAATATGATTGGTTGTCATTTCTTTACCAAATCCTTTTCTAAAAGGCTGGCGAAGTCAAGATTATCAACTAAAAACATTTTAACAAATAAGCCCTTCCTCTTGATATAACATATAAAACATTTAAGTCCCTTTACTTAAATAATTTTATAACCATAATAAAATACTTAAGAAAATACCCCAAAAATCACTTTAATTCGCTTTTAATATGTTTTATAACATATTTAAATTTCAGACACATAATTGCCTTATATAATTTAAACCCAATATTAGTTATTTTATCTCATAGTAAATTCATAACAAATCCACAATAACTTAGAAAATTATCAAATTCGAAACCCACTTCTAAAATAATGTTTTTGACCATATATCAAAAACGCAAATCATTTGGATGTCATTTAATAGGTCAATCTAAAATTATCATAAATCTATATGAAACACTATAAATCATCAACAAGCGTATATAACCACTCAAACAAACATAACATAGCATATTATTTGCAAAATTAATTCGAGTCAAACCTTGAAATCGAAATCATTATGAAAAGTGAGATGTAAGATAATTATTCACCTTAGCTTGATGTTAAGATGGTTGAGATTTGCCCTTTGATTAATTTCTTCAAGCTTTCTACTTGATTTCTAGCTTATCTTCTTTTAATTCTTCTTAATGGTGGCCGACCAAGCTCTTGGAGATTTTGGTTTTGTTTGGCAATGTTAAAATAAATAAGGAATGGAGGATAGAAGGGTTTAGGGTATAAGAACAAAGAATATTCCTATTTTTCCCTTATTATATTCCTCATAATTACTTATTAGTTCTCTTTTACTTATACATTTATTTAAGTATGACCCCTTATTAATTAACAAATCTCAATCCCTTAGCCATCTACATTATTTCGTTTAATATATCTAATTAAATTTCTTAAATAATGCCAGTCAAAATTATGGTCGTGACAGACTCCCGTCACTCCCTTCCTTAAAGAATTTCGTCCTTAAAATTACAATAAGGTACCCATAACAAATAAACATAAAGGTAAAACATACCACGAAACAAGTCAGGATAAGTATCTCTAATCCTGCTCTCAGTTGCCCAAGTATAGCCTCTCTTTTCGCCACTCCACTGGATTTTGGCTAATCTGATTGCCTTGTTCCTTAGTCTCTTCTCTTCTCTCGCAACTATACGAACTGGTTTCCTAATTATAGTCATATTTGTTCCACTACTAGATCATCTAACACAATCGGTGTAATAGTAGTATTTAGATCTCGAATTCACTTCCTTAGATGAGAAATATGAAAAACATTGTGGACTCCTGCCAAACTATTTGGTAACTCTACCCTATACACGAGTTTCTCGATCCTTTCTACAATAGGAAATGGTCCAGTGAACCTTGATGCCAATTTCCTGATTTTTCAAATCTGATTACACTTTCATCGATGACATCTTGACGAAAACATGTTCTCCAACTGAGAACTCTAAGTATTTCTGTCTTTTATCAGCATAACTCTTCTGCTTACACCGAGCCTCCTTCATCTTATCTCGAATTAACTCAATCTTCTTTGCAGCTTCTATAATCAAATCCTGACCAAGAACTAACATATCCCCGGTCTCTAATCAACAAACGAGAGATTTGGATGGCCTTCCATTCAATGCTTCAAATGGTGCCATCCTTATACTAGTTTGATAACTGTTGTTATATGAAAACTTGACTAAATGTAGATGGTCTTCCCATGACCCCCAAAATCTAGCACATAATCTCTTTAAAAATCTTCTAAGACTTTGTTAACTCTCTCCGTTTGCCCATCTTTCTATGGATGGTAAGCGGTACTCATCTTGAGCTTGATACCTAAAGTCTCCTGTAGACTCCTCCTGAACTCGCTAGTAAATACGGAATCTCTATCACTTACTATACTACTAGGAATTCCATGCAGTCTAACTATATTCCTTATGAATAAATTAGCTAAATCTAGTGTTGTCCGGGTCGACTTAATGGGCATAAAGTGTGCACTCTTAGTCAATATGTCCACTATTACCCGTATACTCTCATTTTTTTCTATTCAATCTTGGCAACCCATCTATGAAATCCATTGAGATAGAATCTCATTTCCAGACAAGAACTTCTAAATAGGGGTGGGCACGGTCGGTTAACCGAACCGAACGGTTAATTAACCGATTTAACCGACCAAATTATACGGTTTGGTTAACCGAACCGAAAATGAAACTAGATGCTTCATACCGACCGAACCACTCATTTTTAACCACAGTTAACCGCCTGTACCAATCGGTTAACCGATTAAGCTCCATCGGTTAACCAACAACTGGTTTACTACGATTAACCGCAATTAATGGTTAAAAATTAATCGAAACTGATACAAACAATTACAACAGTAACTAGTAAGGCAGTGATAAAGTTATGCTACAACTCAGCATTACAATGTATTAAATATTAATCAGTGACTAAACCACTTAAATAGCATATTACATCCTAACCCTTGACCAGAGCAAAAACTTAAAGAGTTCAGAATATTACATAACAATCAGTACAACAAAAACTCATTAAGCGTATTAACCAAGACCAGAGTAAAAAAACAACACCTCAGCAGACTACAGTTACATAGACTCCATATATCACCAAAGACCAAAATTACAATAAATTTATTACAAAGTAATTTACTACAAAGTTGTAACTCAGCTACTCAGCAACTTGAAAAGAAGACTGATGATGAAACTCACCATGAAAGCCAACAACTCAGCAACTCAATAAGAAAACTTCAAGCTTCAAAGGATGATGAAACTGAATCACTAATGATGAAACACAGATGATAATTATAAAAATGGTGAGATTATAAGAAACTCGGTAAATGCTAAAATTGTGTAAACTGTAAACTGATGCGAATATAAGATTATATATGAAACCCAACAAAAAGATTGATATGATGAACAGACTTAAACTTAAATTGTGTAAACTATAAACTGATGAGAATATAAAAGTGTAAGCTAACTGATCATCCAGTTATTACAACTTAGCATAACTAAATTTTGAAGCCTTCACTGCTGGGTTAGCTAATTATTCTTCTTGGAAGATGCAACAAATTATCGTTTGAAACTTTATATTTTTCTGTAATCTTAGTTTTGTGTGTATTGGGATCAACTCCACTTTAAACAAATAGCCCATACATATTTGACCAATTTCAACCTAATCATAGAAATTAAAATAAGAAAGCATTAGTTTATTGTAATTGTAAATTTTTGGCATTTATTTTCCCATTCTCGTCTGCTTCTGTTTGTTGCACATTTCATATTAAGTAACAGTAGTATTACGTAAGATATACATCACTATTTCCCTTTGTATATATCATCTTTGAGTTATGATATTGTTGTGTGTAATCAAAAATGATGCAAATGAGAAATTGAGTTTGCTATTATTGGAAATAAACAATAATAACATTAAAATTGTACGTTATGTTTAAAGTATTAAATTATAGTATTGGCAAGTTAGTTTAAAGTAGAAATGCATTGAATGCTAAGCTAATAATGTACCATCACCAATCCATGACCATATCATCACAACTAACTACAGACTAAAGGAACTATTTGTTTGAACTAATTTGGAAATGGTTTTATTAAGACATTATTTCTTCATGCCACTCATATTTCAAAACAGAATATTGCAACTATGTAGGATGTTAATTTGATTTTTATATATCTACAGAGATAAATTTATAATTATATACCTTATAGGAAATTGAAAGATAATCAACAGAAAACACATCATTGTTAACAAATGTATCTGTAAAAGAATCACCGCAGCAACATGGTAATTTAATAAATGTCTCTGTATACCTTTATAGGAAATTGAAAGACAGTAGGCAGAAAACACTTCATTGTTAACAAATTCTTTTTAAAAGAATCACCAATGCTTCATTATTGGAAGAAAATGGTAATATGTACACACAGTTTCCTTAATAAACAAATTTTAAATTTGTAATTAAAGCAGATCCAGTAAATCAAAGCAGATTCATCTATCAAGTCACTATATACACTAATTCACAACTTAACTACATATACATACCGAACTGAATTTGGTGAGTAACTGGACTAGGACAGTAGATCTTAATTCAAATATGTACAATTTACCAATAGAATCAAACATCGGTAATTAGTATTTATACTAATTTAGAATTTAACCTAATAGAAATGCGCACTCACATTCTTTTTCTTCCTTCTTGAAGCCATTAATTTCTGAACCATCTTCGATATGACCATCTCTAGAGTGAAGCTTTGCGACAAACATCGGCGATTACTGGATGAGATAAGAGCTGAGTAGATCTAGGTTTCACCATTTCTAATTTTTCTTTCTGATTTCGTATAGATCTAGAAATGAGAACTGGATCGAGAATGGAGAATACTAGGGCACGCTAATGAATAGTTATCGATTCGGGTATGGGTTGTTTATAAATGGGCTAACAGTCATTTTGGACTGCAAATAAAAAGCTTAATTTTTTGGTCGGTTAACGGTTAACCGACAGGGCAGATTTCTTAACCGTTAACCGAATCGAAAATAATCGGTTATGGTCGGTCGGTTAACCAATAATGTCGGTTAACCGAAATTATCGGTTAAGTCGGTTCGGTTGAGTCGGTTAAATCGGTTAAGTCGGTTAAATGCCTACCCCTACTTCTAAAGGCTGAAGTAACCACTCGGTTTCTCATGTTCGGCTTTTACCTGTTGACAGTTCAAACACTGCCTCATCCATAAGCATGCATCTCTCTTCATGCCTTCCCAGAAGAAACTCCTTTTCATATCCAGATACATCTTAGTTCCTCACCGATGAATAGTGAACTTCGAACGATGGCATTCTTTAAGAACTTCTTTCCTAATGTTTCCCACACTTGGAACACATAGTCGTCCTTTCTTCCTTAACCATCCATTCTGGTCATGACTGAAATCTTTCAATTCATCGCTCTCTGTTCCATTCTTTAACTTTTTGATTCGCTCTGCTAGTAATGGATTCTCAACTTGTTTAGAAGCTATCCTTTCGATTATCACCGGTCAAACTTCTAAACATGACAACATAGCAGTTTCTTAACTAGAACTACTCTTAGATCTCTATTGTACTCCACATATATTCAATGCTTCTAAATCTTTCCACTCAGCAATCATTGCCAATACTACATTCTGATATTTTCTGCGAAGTGCATCTGCAACCTTATTTCCTTTTCTTGGTGTGCACTCAATACCAATATTATAAGTGAATAATAACTCTAACAACCTCTATTGTCTCGTATTCAACCCTTCTAAGAGAATAAATATCTCTGTGACTTATGATCTGTGTACAACTCGAATATTTCTCCCAAAAGGTAATGTATCCACACCTTAAATGTGAAAATTACTGCAGCTAATTCCAAATCATGAATTGGATTTCTAACTTCATGCAGTCTGAGCTGTCGAGAAGCACAGCCAATCACTTTAGTCCTGTTCCACATGCGTCCGTGTACACCACTAAGTCCTGATTCCCCTTTGGAATAGCTAACACAGGTGCATTAGTCAATAATTGTTTCAATTACTGGAATGCATCCTCACACTTATCGGTCTAAACAAACTTCACATCTTTCCGAGTTAGCTTAGTCATCGGTGCTACTATCCATGAAAATTCCTTAATGAATCTCTGATAATAACCAGCTAATCCAAGAAAACTCTTTATCTCAGTCACTATCTTGGGTCTCTTCTAACTATTCACTACCTCGATCTTAGCCAGATCTATTGACAACCTTTTCTCCAAGGCTACATGACTAAGAAACTTCACTTCCTTTTTTTCGAAATGACACTTTGAAAATTTCACTATCAGTTGATGTTGCCTCAATGTCTCAAGCACCACTCTAAGATGAACTTCATGCTCTCTTTTATCCTTAGAGTATATCAAAATGTCTTCTATGAATACTAACACAAATTTGCCCAGATGCACCCAAAAGATTCTGTTCATCAAGTCCGCGAAGAATGATTGCACATTAGTTAGTTCCAACGGCATCACAAACCATTCGTATGATCTATATCTGGTCCTAAACGCTGTCAAAGGAATACTATCCTCCGCTATTCTAAGCTAATGGAACCCTGTTTCCAAATCCAACTGGGAAAATACTTTGGCTTCACGCAACTGATCGAACAAATCGTCAACCGTAGGTAACGAATATCGATTTTTTATCATCTTCTCATTGAACTAACGATAATCGATGCACAAGATCAACGATCCATCCGGTTTCTTTACAAACAGTACAGCTGCTCCTTAAGGCGAACCGCTTGGTCTGGTAAAATTCTTACCTTCTAAATACACCAACTGCACCTTTAACTCCTTCATCTCGATAAGTGTCATTCTACTTGGTGGTCTACTCACAGTATATGCTCCTAGTACTAAATCGATCTGAAACTCAATGGCTCATTTTGGCGGTAGTCCTATCAGATGCTCAAAGACATCTGCGAAATCTCTAACGAGGAAAACTCGGTTCAACTGGAATTCTTCCTCCATAACACTCAACAAAGCATTAACCTGAAAACTATGGTTTTCTACGGAGTATATAATCTGATTGCTATAATAAGGGTGTTTAAGTGATATTTTCCTATCATGAAAAAAATATCCTATCATCGTATTTACTTAACTAATCCATACCCAAAATAACTCTGAACCCTACAAAATCAAACACGTGCAAACTGCAAGTAAATACATGACCTAACAATTCAAACTTTAATTGGTCACATCCCATCCCAATAGTCGCATATCCGCCTATTAGATGTGCAACCCTTAAGGAAGTAACTAGGTATGAGGGTTCTAGGTTAACTTTATCAATCAAACAATTGGATATAAAAGAATGCAATGCACAGTATCAAATAGAACTCTAACTGACGTACCACGAATCAAAAGTGTACCTCTAAACATAAATTTTCATTTCTCCTCTGTTGTTGCTCTTGAGGCAGCTGGTTCCAGTGCAAACACTTTATCCTTTCCATCCTTGGAGGTTCCTTGTACTGGTTCTTATAATGTCCAATTTGATCACGGTTGAAACATTTTACTCCTTTCTTGTCAACATCTTTCTTGCCTTTGCATGTCCGGCACTCATGAGCATAGTGTCCCTTCTTGTCACACTTATAGAAAACTACATCGACCTACCTTTTCTTGGCAGCTCCACACTTTTGAGCGACATTTTTATGGGAAAAAAAATTCTCTTCTGGTTCTGTCCACCTTGGGCTTCCCCTTCTTTCTTACCATCAAGAAAATCAAGCATCCCCTCCTGACTCAAAGCCATCTCAACAACTACATCACACGGATCTCTAATATGTAGTAATGTTGCTTTAGCAAGCTTAGGTTTCAGTCCACAGATGAACTTCTCATTCCTTTTATTAACCGTATCAATTGTAGCATATCTGTATCTCGATAGCTCCTCAAATCTGATAGCATAATCCAGCACTGTCATGTCTCCCTGCACCAACTCAACAAACTTCCTAAGCAGAATTGACTTAGGATATCTCTGACATGAATCTTTTCTCAAACCTCCTTCTGAATTCTGCCCAAGTCATGGTCTGTTCATTAACTCCCGTGGTAACACTGCTCCACTAGTACTGTTCTGCTCCTTGCAACTGTCTAGATGCTAATCTCCTTTTCTGCTCATTGTTGAGTCCCAAATTAACAAAAATCCTTTCGTAATGAAGCAACCAATTATTTACTTCAATTGCATCCTCGGTCCTAATAAACGTCTTTCCTCCAAGCCTAGCATAATTTATGCTTAGTACAACATAGTTGTTGACCACCATAGCTTCCTGATTTCCTCCAACTAATCCTGCAGAAGCTCCAGCTTGCATCATACTGATGGAGAATTGATACATAGCTCCTATATCAACATGCGATGCTCCAGCACCCACATTAGTAGTTTGTGCCTGATCTGGATTCCTTTTGGTGTTCGGTCTGGAACATCCATTGGTTGTGATGCTTCCTCCACCATTGTTAACTCTTCCACTCCTAACATCCATATCTTACTTTCTTAAAATCTACATCCAACTCTTTGTAAGATACAGAAGAATAACTTAAGAGAGATTGGAGAATAGAGATAAAGCATATACTTATATGTAGAAAATATAAGTACGTTACTATAGCGTTATCCCAAACCCAATCTTTTCTCTAATTCCTTAGGATTATGTTTTACAGATAATTTTAAGTCTAAAATTTCTTTTAAGTTTTCATAAACCTATGCTCTAATACCAAGATGTAACATCCCTTATCTTGTGGTCCGAAGCTAAGCACTACAGATGTTGCAGTCATCCATAGTATTAACTTTCGGTCACAAAATACGGTAATGCTAATGGTATGTATAATATTAGAAGCACATGAATATGAAATAAAATCAATACGGATTTCAAAAATAGCTTTTATGATTACATTTTAAATCAATATTTCATATTCAGTTACATAATCCCAAAACGATTCCCAAGTTTTGATCAAATATAATAATTACAAATTACACCAAGAGTGACACATGAAGATTCCCTCTAGGATGATTAGAGTACCAAATAGACATATCAATCATAAATACATCACAGCGGAAATAATACTAAATAGCTCATACATAGCTAGCTTTGCCTCCTACATGTCTTTGTAAGCTTATTCGTCCAACCTACTAAACCTAAAAAGTCTTAACTAAAAGTGACTAAGGATTGTGTAATATGGAATGTTTAATAAAACATCTACTTATGCAGAGTGTAAATGTAGAAGTAAAGTAATAATGTAAATGACACCAGAGATTTTTATGCTGGTTCGAACTTCCCGTTCTATGTCCAGTCCCAGACTCCTTCTGGAATTAAACTATCAACCCTCACTTAACCCGAAGGAATAGGTAATACACCGCCTGAATAACCGAACAAGACTTCAACCGCCTAAGCAACAGAATAGGAGACCAACCACTTAAGCAACCGAACAGGACTTCAATAATACAGAGAATTATCTTGACTGAATGTGCTCTTTTAATAGCATTGATAAGTCTGTAGAGTACACTATTTCTATAATCTTCTCCTTTGTGGTATATCATGCAATTCGCGAAGATTGGAAGTTTATTAAATCACTAATGAAGTATGCTTGAATGAACAAGTGATAAGAATAAAGTATTGAATGCTTAGAGTTCAAATAACAAGATAGATTAGAAAATAAGAATGGGAATTAGAATTAGTGATTAAAAAATTGAATTCATGGCTATTTATAGAAATTAAGAGTTGCATTCGTTCGTGAAAGATAGCCATGGAGAGATATGGAAACAAATTTTGAATTAAGAGTTGTTTCTGTTCATTTAATTGAAGGGTCTTTTGAAAATATAGTTGTTATGAAGATTCAGCCGTCTGAATGGAGCAATTCAGCCAGCTGAATGGATTTAAAAACGAACCAGTAAGGAAACGGTATAAAATAGACAAAATTCAGTTGGCTGAAATAGCATGATCAATCGTCTGAATATTCAAATCAATTTGTGCATATGCACAGTATTCAGGCGGCTGCTTCAAAACATTCAGTCGGTTGAATTTTGTGTTTTATGGCTTATTTACAATGTTTTGAAAAAATTTAAATTGTATGTGCATGCATATACCACTTTGGAGATATTTTGACATATATTAACTATTAAACTCAGACCTTTAAATTTAATATTACACTGAAGCTTTAATCCAAAATCTGGTCTATAAATTGGTATACTATTTCCTGAATAAAAATAATATCTTCTCCTGCTAGTTTAGTTAGTTCGTATAATATTTACTTATATAGTTGTCACAATCAAAACATCAAAATTCTAGGTTCTAACATTCTCCCTTGTTTTGACGATGACAACTATGAAAGTTTTTAAATATAGTGTAATTTTCTCCCCCCGATTGAATACTCCTTCTATCAATTGTATCATTCTCCCCCTTTGTCATCGATAAAAGAAAAAAAAATTAATATGAGAAATAAATCATTTCACATAGACATATAAACATATAGACATGACAAACATATGACCATCTTTCATAGAAACTTCACATAAAATATTATTGATTAAAGAAAGTACATAAACATCATAAAAATATGTCTTAAGCAAAATAATATTACAACTTGTCATGAATTAACTATCATAACAACACAACAAAAAGAGTTTAGAATTCTTCACTACCTTCTTCTTCCGAGATCGTCCAAGAGAATGGTGTCGGATTTTCAATAATACCCGTCGAAGTGGATCTGGAACAAGTTTATTTAGAAAACCTTTTATCGAGTTTAGCTTTTTGTGTGCTTTAGAAATGTTCTTCTCAATGTTTGCTAAACGTCGACGGAGTTTGCTTGGTAACGTGACCAGTGCTTGCTTAGGAAGGACGTCAATACGTAGTTCATGAATTTCGTAACCCTCTTCTCCTGGTTGAGGAGCTTGAGAAGAGGAGGCAATATTTGAGTCTCGAGGGTTGTGGAATTCCTTGATTACGATTTGCAACCCATTCTTGAAAACTAATGATTTTTTGACTTTCCGGACGTTTAGGAAGATCCATGAGACTAAGGGTTTTGGAGTTAAGCTTACCCATAGTCGTAAATTTGGAATCGGGCAAAGAAACTCCAAAAATTTGTAGATACTACATTATGTAAGCTTCATAATGAATCCTTTTGTAGCTTCTTCTATGATTAACAATAAGAAATCATCAAATATAATTTTACCCTAATTTACGTTTTGAGAGGAGTAAATAGCATATAAAGCTTGAAAATCTCTTTTACAGACTTTTTCATAACTACCGATCCGGGGTTGTAGAGATCGAATAAGAGCACGATGGATAATTCTTTCCTTTGGACATAAGGCACTAGATTTTAAAATAGATAAAGCATCCGACAAGAAACAATGTTATACTTCATCGCAATTGTACATCAACTTCCATATCATCAATATCCAACCCCTCAGATAGACATCTTAGAATGTGGCCTAATCTTTGAAGGGGTAAATAAATTTTTACTCCACAAACCAACATCCATATATAATCTTCTTTGTTTCTGGGATTTTGATGATTGAGATTCATATTGGCATAGAAGAGCTTAATCAAAAGAGGGTAGATTTTAACATTCTTAGAATCATACCCAATAAGTGAATCAAAACCATGAGCTTCGACTAAATCTTTAATCGTGTATCCATTGAATTTTGGAAATTTCATAAATGCTCCTTCGAAAAGCTTCGAATTTTTTGTACTATTGAATGTATTAACCGCTATATCATTATATAACCATTCTCGAATTTGACTTTCAGAAGGTCCCGTTGTTGATTCTCTTGCTCTCTATGATCTTGGAGCCAATTTGTTTTATGAAATTGGAAGAAAAACTGAATTTTTTGAAGAAGTTAGGGTTTGTTATTGGGTTTTTCTGAGTAATGAATGGTTGGGTACATAAAGAATGAACGGGTAGATGATAAAAAGAAGCAAGTTAGATTGGACAGTTGCACTGAAAAACGTGTAGCGCTATTTTAAAAAAACTAAAAACAGATGAATCAGCCGGCTGAAATGATGAAGGCAGTCGATTGAACTTAGGAAAATTAGAACCCGCAAGAAATTAGTTGAAAAATGGTATGAAATAGTTGGCTGAAATGGAGGGTTCAATTGGCTGAATTTAATGTTATATTTTTGTACATTTGAATATTCAGTCAGCTGCATTCGGTATTATATTTTTGTACATTTGAATATTCAGTCGGCTAAATCCTTTAAGTCAACCGGCTGAAACTGTTGAATTTTTTAGGTGTAGCCTATTTTCATCTCATTATAATTTGGTTAACAAACAAGCTACATATATTTTTTCGAGCTTTATTCTCATGTTAAAAGAATATAATTTTATTTCAACAAACGTGTTACGTATCCAAATTACAACATCAATTTCATGAATATAAATTTATCAAAACACATATTTTATTTTTCAGAAGTCTTGAATTCGTTTAAGCTAGGTTTAACTTTGATGTCATCACATAATGGATTAATAAGAGACCAAACATTACGTTGAGCACCTTGTTCCCAAGAATTTGGAGATACGTAAGTTCGTTGAGGAGATGGATTGTGCACACCTTGCTTAGGAGTCATTCCATGGAATTTGAGAGCGAATTGTTTAAGAAAATTTTAATATCTACCATGGTGTTTTTACTTGTAATACATCTTACATTGAAAACCTGAAGTTTCACACTAGTAATGATGAATATCATCGATTTTCTCCTTGGTAGAAGGTGAACCCAATTCTAAGTTTTTTCTAGCTCATTTGTCATTTGGACTATATCCGATATGATGATTAGGAGATGGAGTAATATTTACTGGAACATACACTGGTGTAGATTTATTTGATGAATCTGAAGTTGGAATGCTGAAAACAATTGATGAACAATTGAAATTTTCTTGAGGCTGCATTTTATAAGTGGATGTATATTTCTACTCAATGCTAGTTTTAGATGAATTAAAATATCTCTTCATGTGTATATATATATATATAGGTTTTATTTTCTACTTATGAAGTTTTTAAATTTTCTGGTTAACAGTGATTACTAAGCTTCAGCCAGTCGTTTATTATCTATAACTTATAAATAGTAATAAGTTTGTAAGGTAAAAAAATATAAAGGATTATACCGTACATAAAATAGAAAACATGTAAGGTCTTAATGCAAATAGCACAATAGATTGGAAAGACATATGACTATCTCCCATGAGTATAGAGTTCGAGGGCCATCAACTCCAATTTTTGGCCAATTAAACATTTATTAAATTTTATAACGTTTTTTCATACTTTAATATCAAATTATAAATCATGTAATAACATAATTCCTAGTTCACATCTTAATTTAAGAAAAATATTTTTATTTAAAGGTTTAGTAAATATGTCTGAAACTTGATTTTCTGATGTTACAAAATCAAGAGAGATCTTATGTAATGACCTGGAATTTTGGTCGTTACTTTTGAACGTTTAATTTACTTTAAATGTTGAACTTGCATTATTAATTGATTTTGAATGTGGAGATTTTGGAAGAATTAGTAAGATAATTTAATATTTCAAATATAGTGATAAATTAGATTTGGGTGAATATTAATTTAATATTGAAAATTGGGGTAATATGTGAATCTGGAGTTAAACGTGAACAAAAATGATTTTTTTAAGTCAATCTAAATTCTATTTGGATTAGAATTATAATATTGGATTTTTGAATGAGATTAAAAGACGATAAGTTAAAATTGGAAATTTATATATTAATTTAATAGTGAAATTTAATATATATAGTAATAGTGTAAATAACTGAATTTTGATTTAATATGAATCGAAATGATTTCTAATACGAATATAAATTCTATTTGAATTATAATGAAGTTAGTAAGTTTTGAAAATTGAAAATTTAAACGATTTCGATGATTTTGAAAATCGCTCGATTTAACCGACATGTTAAAATAGCCTTCTGGGGCACAGTCTTGGAATTCGATGAAACCAGTTCCATTGGATCCGTAATTGTGTATTATTATCGGACTTCAAATTTCGTAGCGTTTGAAGTTACCGTTTGGTCGTACGTTATAGAAATGCGTTGAGATAAATATCGAAAATTTAATATTTAAATTCGATTTAAAAAGCTATCTTTTATATACGATCGAATTAGGCCCCGAAACATGCTCCATTGTGTTTAAAATATAGGTAAAACATTATAAACATCAGACGGCCTATTTCGTTTGGAGTTCATTTGAAAAAGCACATTAAAATTGGAAATAATAGTAAAATAATATATATACGCTTATATATACACCTTGAAACAGTAACAAAACCCTAATCACTTTGAGCAGCTGTCGCTAGTATTTTAATGGCTGTAAGACAATCCTCTTCCCTCTCGATTTTCTTCCCATCCACTCATTAATTTCAAAATCTCCCAATTAGAAGATCGTAGATCTCGTCGAACTCTATATTATGAACAACTATGATCAAAATTAAAGGTTCGGATTATCGACAAATCGAGATTGAAGGGCACACGTTTGTGCTAAAATTCTGGAGCCTAGGGATGACCGAGTGTTGCGTGGTTCTAGGAGTGGGTGGAGCTCGAGTTGGTGCATCAAATGGAGGTAGCCGATCGATTTTTCAACGAGTTTAGGATGGTGCATCGTCGTGTGATCGTCGCGTGATGATGGGTTCTTTGTCAAACTGGCGCATGAAGGAAGAAGCAAGTATCGACCTTGTTTTCCTGTGCAAAAGCGAACGGTCGAGATTCATTTTAAAAAAAGAATTTATTTATATAATATGCATTCAAACTTTAAAATTTCATATCTTCTCCGTGCGAGGTCGAAATCGGACGAAACAAGCTGCACCAGATTCGCAGCGATGAGCAATACGCTGTGGTGTAGATTTGAATTCAATCGGAGCTAGCAATTTTTTTAGATTAAATCGAACGTGTTCGATTTGATTTAAAATTGGAACTTTTGGTGAATTAAACTCAATGTGAGTTAATCTCACTAAATTTTGGACTGCCGATATTAATTTTAAATAGTTAAAAATTAATAAAAGATTGATTGTTTAAATTGATGCATTTTTATCAGTGGGATGTGATATTATATATAGTAGTGTGTGTGTGTGTATATATTGGAGTGATTGACATTCCTACATATATATAGCGGATGAGACCCTATGCGCCCCGCATAATAGCGGATGACCCTATATACCGCGATATTCCACCTCAAAGTGGAATTGGTATTTTTTATGTCATGCTAATGTCTGTGGATGCAGTGAAACAGGTTGGAGGGATCCAAATGGATTTGTCAAAAATGTTGAATTTAATTTCATATATAGTGATATATGTTCTCTTCGGAATAATCTATGATAGATTATTGTGTGATTTGAATTGATTGGATGCCATGTAGGTTTTGACCTAGATATTGGAATTTTTAAATACCAGTAATTTATGTTTGAACTCAAAAAGAATTTAAAAAGGGATTTTAGAGGTAAATATTTACAAAAGCATTTTGGGTTAATTAATTGGATAAGGACAAAGGTTTGAAATTTATACTTAACAAATTTGAGTTATTGTAAACATGGGTTTTTGGAAATAAAAGTATATAAAAGGACTTTTAAATAATAAATCCTTAAATGATACTTGGTTAAATATAAAGGATAAAAATCGAGATTTAACAGATTGGAAAGATAGAAGTGATTTTGGGAATGAGTATAAAATTGGTTAAACTGGAGTTCAAGTGGGATTTCCAAATTCATGAAGTAAAATTTAAATCGAGGAGTTGGGCTTGTTTTAAAAAGAGGATTTTTAATTAGTAATCTAGTAGTTTAAAACTGTTAAAATATTTTGGTAATTAGTTGTTTAATTATTTTAAATTATTTAAAGCATATTTAATTTTTAATAGTTGCTTCATAATGATTTTTAAAGATTTATTATTATTTAAGAAATGGTTGGCATTTATTATTTTAAAGAAAATTATTCAATATTAATATGGCTTTGTGTAATAACTTTTACTTAAGTACATTTAACTGAATTTAACTTAAAAAATTATTTTTGAACTTATAAGCATTTTTTCGAGACAATTTTTAAATATAATATTTTCGGGAAGTAATGGTATACTCGCGTGGCGTAAATCGGAGGTAGTGAGTGCCTACAGCTAAATCTTGGATTTCTCTGGGATAGAGACGTATCCATTGAGCTATGATCCAGTTTTTGGAACCGCAGCGGTACTTTCACATTATTTTCAAAGGGTTTTCAAATATTTCTGAAAGATAGTTTTTAAATTTTACTAAATTCAATAAGAGAAGTATGGATAATTTGGATAAAGAGATTAATATATTTAAAGTTAAATTGAAAAGGCGATTTAATGTTTTCCAGAGGAAAATGAAGTATTTGGCTGAATTGATTGTTTATTTGATAGTTAAATAACCGACTATCAAATCTGGACCCAAACGTAACTTTGAAAATATCTTGAAGAAGTACAGGGATTATATGCTACAGTTACCGTTCGAGGTGATATACTGTATGTATAAACTCGTTTTGTCCTTGACATTTATAAGGAAATCCATCCGTTAACGGTTACGAGGTGAACTCCGATCTTATCTTCATTTGTTTATTTTCTAAAGTACCGGGGTTGAGTTTACTTGAAATAGCGAATGTTATTTCAAAGAGACCGGGATCGAATTTGTTATCCGAAAACCACTTCGATCTAACGAGTATGTTTTCATAATGAAGACAAGAGCATGGAGTCTAAGATGGAGCAGTGAAGTGCAAGAGCTGATCGCTACTAATCCTGAGGGTGATTCCTAAAATGGATGTAGTAGGAATAGTGCCTTAGGTT
The DNA here is from genome assembly GCA_030765085.1 of Allium cepa. Taxonomy (NCBI): domain Eukaryota; kingdom Viridiplantae; phylum Streptophyta; class Magnoliopsida; order Asparagales; family Amaryllidaceae; genus Allium; species Allium cepa. The sequence continues at coordinate 721,866,567 of CM060943.1, forward strand.
CCGTTCGAACAGGGAACAGACTTGTATGGATGAATGCTATCAGAACATAGTCATTGGAGGACAATGAGCATTCTAAGTGAATGTTTCTAAAACGGTAATCTTAGCTTCTAGCCTCATCAACTGGGAATGACTGAAACATAAGGGGAATGCAGCAAGGCTAAGTGGGTAGCACCCAAGTAGGGTATGTCTATCACCTTTCTAGATAACCTTAGATATTTCTACTACGTATGAAGGAGCTCGGAAAGGGTGGGAACACCCAGGGTGATAGCATATTTGGTCTATCTAGGTCAGGGATAGTCCGATCTTGTGTTGGCAGGGATCTATAGGTTCGATCTTGGTATAGTGTTTCTAGACATGTACTGTGACAGGTGGTACCCCAGTGCCTAGTCATTCAGTTGGAATCCATTCTCCAATAAGCGTCGTGCGGTTTTGATTAACTATGCTACAACGTGAGATGCATGCATTTCAACTATTTGAATAAGTATTTGTACTTAGAAACTATTATAATACCAGATGATTTTGATATGAAATGTTTTGGTTATCGTAAGGCAAAAACCCGTCGTGTTTATGTGTGGCGTGGTCTTATGAGATATCTTTGATTTTCAAATGATTTTGATAAAGTTAATAATTCAATTTGAGTGTGTTTTTCTCACGCTGGTTTTCCAGACTGACTTGGGTATTATTTTATTATAATGGTTGGGTCAGACCAAGTATTTCAGGTTCAAGTTAGGCTGCTATGGAGCTCAGGGGACGAGCTAGAGACCGAGACATATTTGTATTTGTTTTATTTTGTTGCAGTGTTTGTTTGAAATCACCAGCAATTGTGGCGGTAGGTTGTTATAACTGTCTAGGCTGCTAATTATTGATTTGTGTACTCTGATTTGTGATATGTATATTACAGTTTTTGATTTGAGTAAAGAGCTACTGATATTATATATTGTTCTGTCCGCTATGAGACTCTGTTTTGTTTAGCTTTCTTCTTCGTCTACCTCCTATCTTTTCCCAGAATAGACTGTCTTTTCGACACTCGATCGCTCGGCATGTTATACGATGGACGTGTTTATGTCGATTTTCGGGGGCCGTGAACGGCGGGTCATGGCATATTGCCTTTTTCAATGTTATCACGAAGAAAATGATGTCGGATGTCCATATGTTTAGCTCTTGAGTGGCTTATAGGATTTTTCGATAAATTTATAGTACTTGTATTATCATAATAAATTGTTGATTTAGATAGATTTATACCAAAATCTTGAAGTGTTAGTTGCATATATATTACTTCAGCATATGCCAAAACAACAGAAATATATTCTGCTTCACACGTCAAAAGTGAAACATAATTTTGTTTCTTACTAAACCAAGTGTAACGACCCGCTGTTTTGGACCATTCAAATCGACAATAAAACCATACATGTCAGATTTGAATAATTCAAAATACCGAATTGTTAATTAAAATTTGGCAAAACTCAGCATATACAGTAAATAAATCAACCACAAAATCACAGACACAGAGTAATATAAAATAATGCAGCGGAATAGATAAATAGTAGTTATGAAGCTACTATATAAATACCAGAGTTAGAAATAAAAATACAACAGAATATCTCAAATACAGTGAAGTCTCCAGTACGAACAGATGACCTCTCCGAACGAATCAACTGAAAGAGCTGAAAGCCGAATCAACAGTTGGATCCTCAAACGAAGCTCCAACTCCAAAGGCGAGTCTCAAATGCCGTATCGCTTAGTCTGACCCGAGCGTAAAGCAAAAACACAAAACACTCGAGTCAGGATTAACATTCTTATATCAATAAATCCAACTCAAGTGAAATATCAAATGAAATACAAATAACTTAAGGATGTTTGGGATAACCATCCTCTAAGGGTCCATGGAACTATCTACAAGGTAGAAATATACACTATAACACCGTGGTCATTCAATTTTATTTAGACTTCAAAATCAAAACATCATTTCCCTTTCAAATATATCTGTCTTCCAAGATAGTATATATATATTAAATAATTTATAAAGTAAAGTATTTGAAATTTCCTCAACTACAAAAATTGATTCTAATCAACTCAAGTTCCAAATTCCCATCTATTCAAAGCTCAATTCATTAATTCAATTCAACTCCCAATAACCATTTAAAATTTCGCTATATTCAAAGCTTTAATATTGAATATTTTAAAGTTAAATCTAACAGTTTCATATAGATCTTGATTTAGCTTCATCATTATTATTTAGTCAGGAAATATCCACTTAACAAGTTAAATATCATTTAGCCTTAGATTTCATTTTACAGAATATTTCCTTAAATTTATTTAAACTTAAAATATCCATTTAATCCCTTTTACCAAAACCAAGTTATAAAATCATATCTTAAATCCCAAAATCAATAGTTTCAAATTGATTTAATTGAATATAATTCTTAATTAAATATCATTTCCAATTAATTCAACTTTATCTTCTCAACTCTAGCTTATTCAAAATTTTACCAAATCTAATTTGAAATATAAATTTAAACGAATCCTTAAACATATTATATGTATTAAATCAATCTCAATTAGATTAAATATTATTATTAGGTCTATACATAAAATTTTCATTTTTATACATATAATATTATAGGAATCGGTCTTTATTAAATCTATATTTTTCTTTCCCAAACCATAGAAATTATTTTCAAAACATTTATATATATATATGGACCAACGATGTGTGTATATAATTTCCTACGCTATGGTCAAGGGATACAGATATTTATCATTTCAATCCAAAATTTAAATGTACGGGTAGATATCACTTCGACCCGCAATCCCAAATTCAATTTAATTGAAAATTGCTTAGGTTTATCATTTCAACCCATAACGGAATTCTCCTATCCAAAAGTCCGTTCGGATATGTATGATTTCAACCCATAGTGAATTCTAAACTACAGGGAACTTGCATAGTGATAACAGATAATACAATAAAATAACAGGCTTATATCATCAATAAAAAAATAATATAAACAACAGGATATGGTGTCATATCCCACTGGTGAACAGTTACAGAGTATATATCATATGTGTTATTTAAATTTCCTTAAAATCTCAATAAATTTAATTTAAGACGGATATTCAAATAAAATATTCACATTGTTTGAAACTGATATTAAATTTAAAATACATATTAAAACAAAACATCATCATATTATTGAAAAATCAATACTTAAATTTAAACACATAAACGTTTTTCCTGTTAAATCAATATTATATTTAAACACACACACAAAATAAAATATAGGCATAATATATATAAAAATCATCACTTATTTAAAACACGCATTTTAAAATAACATATTTATATATAGTTACTCAAAATTCAAAGCATATACTGAGAAAATCAATCGATATATATAGACCATACATTGTGAAAGCACTACAGAAAATAGAAAAAAACAAATCATACTTTATATATATACACTAGAATTGAGATGAAAATTATACATTTAAATTTTTAGTTTTACAACATAAATCACTAATGCTTTTACAACACTCGGCTTCCATACTAATATATGTTATATTCGAACAGGAATAAAAATCTAATTATATTTTCAAAATGTGTATATTACTAATATTTTATAATAACAAATAAGATATAAGACTAACGTATATATACGTCTCTGAAAAGCTTGGCTTAAAATTCACATAAGCATTAAACATAAAAAAAAAATGTACATATAATTTTATGCTAAAATATAAATTAAATGGAGACTGTTATAATGTGAAAATTTGTGAACGCGAGTTGAAATATAAAGATGGATTTATCAAATATATTGGAAGCAGAGGACAGGGAGGGGAGAAGCAAAGCATGTAAAAAAGAAAATGGAGGCCATACCTTCAGAGCTCACGCCCGCAAGAAGAAATGAAGAAAATGTTGAGATGCAATTGAAAACTATTTGTGTACGAGGCTTATATTTATACACGATTGCATTGATTGAGGTGAGAGAATATAGGCAAGAAATAAATTTAAATCAATTATACACGATTGCATTGATTGAGGCGAAAGAATATAGGCAAGAAAGATTTGAGCGAATATTTACAGTGGTATTGATTGCGTGAATTTAGCAAAAGGAAACTGCAAGAAATCTTTGGCAAATATTTTGTACACGTTTAAAATTTATTAGGAAGTAAATGCGTTGATTAAAACGCAAGAAATATTTATAAAATGGGAAGGTGGTGAAAATTATTTGCATACAAGGTTGAGTATTTAAATGAAACTAGTATTGATTGCTTGGAGAAACGGCAGGAAATAATTCCTATCAGGAGGAATTTGCGCGTGATATTTGATTTAGTAGATAATTGCATTGGATAGATTAAATAAAGAAACGTACTAATTAATGGTATAGGAAAATTAAGGAAATAAAAGAATTTCGTTTGAATGGTAAGGAAAATCAAAGATTTTGTTCCTATTAATTGCAAAAGAGTAAATGGAAAAGAAGAGACACTTATACACGTGAATTTCAAACAATCTTGAAACGGATTTTGAACTTCTAAAGAGAAATAAATTTTCTTGAAACTGCTACGCGAATTTTTATTCCTATTATAAAAATGAGGAAAAAGGGAAGCGTAGAAATTTACACGTATCTTATCAAAACTAGATTTAAAAGAAATTGAACGTCTAGGAAAATGATTTCTTTCCCACTTGGAATGCAAGGCTACAAATAAATTTATTATTTAACGTCAAAATAAATATTATTCCCAATTGAAACCATATTAACTTTTAAATCATTAAATTAACATATAAAATAATAACAACTATCTACTGCTTTATAGTAAATAAAAAATTGTAAATTCATAGAATGCAACTTGTTACTTTTATTTTAAAATATCTTTCTTATAATAATTATTATATTTGGAAAACATTTTGAAATAATTTTCTCTATTAAAACTTATAAATAAAATATTATTATGTTAACTACCAAATTAAATGTTCATTTTAATACATTCTCTTTCCTTAATGGAAAGATTTCAACAAATACAAATATTAATTTCGTATTAAAATCAAATAAAAATCTAATTCAACTACTTCTTTTTATTAACAATAAATCAAACATTATTTATTAATTTCACATAACTCAACATATCCATTAGTTACCAATTTTAGTTCATTTGTTAGAGGTTAACTTATTTGAATTACAACAATACAATTAAACTATTGTTTCCTCTTTAATTTTATTCAATGGATCAATATTTACAATTAACAATTATTATTAAATTCTTAACATTTGTTGTTTTTAATTCAAATTGTAAATCTCATATAAACTATTATTATTCCCATCATTTTTTTTCTACCAAATTTTATTCAATATTTTAAAAAAATTAGAATTTTAAATTGGTCTAAAATTTCGGATCGTTACCCATTACCCTTTTTTTCCAGATCTGAACTGTGTTGCAAAAAATGAAGATGGAAAGAGATTTTGAAACGGTCAGGAAATCAAAGATTTTTATTCCTATTAAATACGAAGACGCAAATGAAAGTGGAAAGTTTTACACGTGAATTGGAGGCAGGGTTTTAATTCTTTTTTTTAAATGCACGTGCTGATTTGATTTTTAACAGCTAAGATATGAAATCAAAGAGTGCGTACTAGATGCAATAATTAAAACGAACGTACGCCCAAATTAATTAACAAGTAACGTAATCTAAATTTATATGTTTTCTTATTTATTCACTACTTATATTTAATTATACGTAATCCAAACATTAAATTTTTATTTCAAAATATTATTATTTAAAATTTCTCAAAAATTCAATAAAATGCGTTATTAAAAACCGTTTAAAAATTTATGGGTTGTTACACTCTCCCCCACTCAAAACTTTTCATCCCCGAAAAGGAAGGAGGTAGGGGAATAACAACAAACAGAAAGAAAAAATAGATTGAAGTATAAGATAAACAATTAATTTAAAACTATACAAATTTTATTTGAAATATTCACTTAAAAACTTCATTTGAAATTTAATTTTCTTTAATACTTTAATACTTTTCAAAACTCCTTTAAAAACAATTATTTACATTATTACTTATATTTACAAAGAAGCAATTAAAAATATTAAATCCAAAATTTATAAAAAAAAAATTATTTATCTCAAGATACTTCCAACATTATAGATAAATTAATAATCATTCTTTTTAAATATGTTATAATTAATTAATAACTTTTGAAACACTAAAAAATTTCTATTATACCATGTAGTATATAAATAAACAATATTTAAAAAGGATATATCCAACAAGGAAAGAAGGTAGATTCGGAAAACAGAATCAAGGTGAATAACTAAAGCTGAGCAGATAAGGTAGATTCAAAAGAATAGTATCGGGCACGAATAGTTAATTTCAAACCAAAAGAATTTCAATTTCAAAGATTAATACAAAATTTCTTGTTGGAAATACTTTTATAATAAAATACCTTTTCAAAAAAAAATTATGTCGAAACCAATTTTCCTTTCGAAAATACTTCTATAACTCGATGTTTTAACAGGTTTATCCTCGTTCTTGCAGACTCTGGTCATGCATTGATCAGGTGCAAAGCTAGAATTCTTCAAGTACTTAGTAGACCTGTTTCAACAACCAGTGAAAATACTTGAAAAACCTTTAAAAACAGATATGGAAAGTACAATCCAAACAAAATAACCAAACCAAAAACTTTGTCTAACCGTGGTTCGCAGATACACAATGGTTACTCCTGGATCCCCCAGGGGACAATCCGTATCCGTAAGCTTTCTAAGCCATACGAGTTACGCCATGATGACTAGTAGGGTGCAGGATACACAATGGTTACGTCTGGATCCCCTAGGAAACAATTCGTACCCCTAGGCTGTCTCAGCCAGGTAGTTTCGCTACTAATGCGACCTACATAGATTGTAGGGTACACAATGGTTACGTCTGGATCCCCCAGGAAACAATCCATACCCCTAAGCCATCTCAGCCAGGCAGTTGCGCTATGCAGTCGCGAGAAAAAAAACCATGGGTTACGCCACGGTGGGACACTCGAGTATCACATCCGGAAAACAAAAAATCAGAGAGAATAATAACGATAGAATGAATCTACAATGTGGCCACAAAGCGGATATCAAGCAGAAGGCACTTTCCATATCTTTACTTCGAAAATATGTATCATATAATACCTTTTCAAATCACTTTCAAATATCATACTTATATAAAGTCCATGATATATAGGATTCCATTTTCAATCGAATACTTTCCCAATCAATAGTATATCAAATCACACTTATATAGACTTCGATTATATAAAATTTCTCTTTCCAAATTGAGTACCTTTCAAATCAATAGGTTTCAAATCAATTTCGTACTATAAAATCAGTTTTATATAAGTTCGATAACTCCCAAATCAAGTATTTAGTAAATCAAGATTCTCAAATTTTTTCTCGTTTCAATAACATTTCAGTTTCAAGATCATATATGATTTCACCAAATTTTCTTCCAAATTAAATATATTTAGTTTCAAAGTTTCTTAAACAATAGGTTTAGAAAATAATCCAAATTTCCAAATCAACAAAATTTAGGTCAAACAAATTCATTTCCAAAATCACCATATAAGTACTAATTTTAATTCCAATCTAATTTCAAAACCAAATATTCTTCTCAAAATCAATTATACTCAAATGGTTACTAAATTTATAATTATCCCTTTAAGACCTTTTAACTATTTATTTCTATATGAAAATCCAATTTTCCTTTTTCAAATTATTTATTTAACAAAAGTTTCAAATTTACTTAAGTCATACTCTTCATACTTTAAACATACAAAACTAAACTTATATTCTTTATCAAATATTTTATACCCTTCGAAATTTCTTAGTTTTAAAATTTTAAACCTTGATTTGGAAGTGCTCAAACCTACAAAATAGTCGGTGAAATCAAATTTCAAATCCAAGAGTTGGAAATCAGCAACAAATCAGTAAATCAATTTTTTTTAAATAGAGTTATACTAAATCAAATCGAAAACTCGAGGATTGAACACCGGCTTACTTTAAATTATTTCAAATATATATACCTATATCTTTCGAATATCAAATAATACTTTGGAGTTTGAAATCAAAATTGGTTTCACAAAGTCACTCGCATAACAAAGCTATTAAAGTGGCATCTCCCCACTCTGAAACTCGAAAATCAATGTCGATGATGCGTGCACTCATCACCGAAATTATTTTCCAGCGACATAAGTGAGTTCTAGACTTCTATTTTCTTGAAAATTCTTTGAATTTTTTTTCGAAATCCTTGGAACTCATTTGAAGTCATTTGAAACACTTCTTATTCAGAAAATACTTTCAAATCTTATTATTATATATTTCAAAATCTTAGACCAATTTTCAAAAATACCGGAGTCCAATCTCTAGAATTTCAAATTCAAAACCTTTCAGTTATAAATCATTTTTATATAAATAAATTTTCTTATAATATTTTCAAAATTTCAAATCTTTTCGAAACTTCAAATTCTCGTTTTTTTAAGGGTATACAATCCTTATCGAAAACATTTTCTCTTTTATATATAGAATAAAATCATAGTTATCCAAATAAAAATTTCGACAAATAAAACAATTTTAAAATACAAACGAAACCCGATTTTCAAAGGATGATTCAAGAATGGATTTTAAAACAAAGATAGAGATTTAATTTAGAGGAACTCCATTCAATAGAATCCTGATTCGAAGATAGACTCGATCGAAGATGAGATAGTTAAGTTACAAAATAGAAGATGGATGGACTTCTATAAATCGCGGGCGACCTTTACCGGTCAACCGTAATTCCAAAATTAGATCGGTGCAGAATTCTGAGGCAATTCGACATCTGATCGCCAGAGATATAATTCAGAATAACAAGAGATAGTAGCATCTAAACCGAGGGATACAGAAATCTCCGGTGAATCAATGCCAATTGTAAAGGAGTTTCACCCCCTTTACAAATCATTCAATAGAGTCATTGGATACTCCAGAATCAAAAGAATATAAATAGAGAGAGACAAGAATGAATTTTTGAACCATGGGGAACGTTCCAAAGTTCAAAGAAATCGAGTCAAAAGGAAAAGATTCAACTCGAACGAAAGTGATTCTGTAAATAAATTTACCATATATGCTAAGTTTTGCCTAGACCCAAAGCTCTGATACTAACTGTAACGACCCGCTATTTTGGACCATTCAAATCGACAAAAAAACCATACATGTCCGACTTGAATAATTCAAAATACCGAATTGTTAATTAAAATTTGGCAAAACTCAGCATATATAGTAGTGAATAAATCAACCACAAAATCACAGACACAGAGTAATATAAAATAATGCAGCGGAATAGATAAATAGTAGTTAATGAAGCTACTATATAAATACCAGAGTTAGAAATAAAAGTACAACAGAATATCTCTAATACAGTGAAGCCTCCAGTACGAACAAATGACCTCTTCGAACGAATCAACTGAAAGAGCTGAAAGCGAATCAATAGTTGGATCCTCAAACGAAGCTCCAAACTCCAAAGGCGAGTCTCAAATGTTGTATCGCTTAGTCTGACCCGAACATAAAGAAAAAACACAAAACACTCGAGTCAGGATTAACATTCTTATATCAATAAATCCAACTCAAGTGAAATATCAACTGAAATACATATAACTTAAGGATGTTTGGGAAAACCATCCTGTAAGGGTCCACGGAACCATCTACAAGGTAGAAATATACACTATAACACCGTGGTCATTCAATTTTATTTAGACTTCAAAATCAAAACATCATTTCCCTTTCAAATATATCTATTTTCCAAGATAGTGTATATATATTAAATAATTTATAAAGTAAAGTATTTGAAATTTCCTCAACTACACAAATTGATTCTAATCAACTCAAGTCCAAATTCCCATTTATTCAAAGCTCAGTTCATTAATTCAATTCAGCTCCCAATAACCATTTAAACTTTCATTATATTCAAAGCTTTAATATTCAATATTTTAAAGTTAAATCCAGCAGTTTCATATAGATCTTGACTTGGCTTCATCATTATTATTCAGTCAGGAAATATCCACTTAACAAGTTCAATAAATAGCTTTAGATTTCATTTTACAGAATATTTCCTTAAATTTATTTAAACTTAAAATATCCATTTAATCCCTTTTACCAAAGCCAAGTTATAAAATCATATCTTAAATCCCGAATTCAATAGTTTCAAATCGATTTAATTGAATATAATTCTTAATTAAATACCATTTCCAATTAATTCAACTTTATCTTCTCAACTCTAGCTTATTTAAATTTTTTACCAAATCTAATTTGAAATATAAATTTAAACGAAGCCTTAAACATATTATACGTATTAAATCAATCGCAATTAGATTAAATATTATTATTAGGTCTATACATAAAATTTTCATTTTTATACATAATATTCTAAGAATCAGTCTTTATTAAAACTATTTTTTTCTTTCCCAAACCATAGAAATTATTTTCAAAACATTTATATATATATGGACCAACGATGTGTGTATATAATTTCCTACGCTATGGTCAAGGGATACAGATATTTATCATTTCAATCCGAAATTTAAATATACAGGTAGATATCACTTCGACCCGCAATCCCAAATTCAATTTAATTGAAAATCGCTTAGGTTTATCATTTCAACCCATAACGGAATTCTCCTATCCAAAAGTCCGTTCGGGTATGTATCATTTCAACCCATAGTGAATTCTATACTACAGGGAACTTGCAGAGTGATAACTGATAATACAATAAAATAACAGGCATATATCATCAATAAAAAAATAATATAAACAAGATATGGTGTCATATCCTACAGGTGAACAGTTATAGAAAATAGCATATATATAACAATTTAAATGACTACAGCATCATATTTCAATTGTCGTTTCAATTGAAATCAAATTTAATAAAATACAAGAACGTTAATCGTGAGTGATTGCTCACCTTTCGAGGATAGAGAAGAACGATAATGAGGTCAGTTATGGATCCCAATACGAGCTTTGAAGCAAAGCAAAATTGGCACGAATTTGATGACAAAGCTGATAGATAGAAATCGATGAAAAAAAAATCAATCGGTTTGATATAAACGGAGTATATATTATATGTGTTATTTAAATTTCCTTAAAATCTCATTAAGTTTAATTTAAGACTGATATTCAAATAAAATATTCACATTGTTTGAAACTGCTTTTAAATTTAAAATACATTTTAAAACAAAACATCATCATATTATTGAAAAATCAATACTTAAATTTAAACACATAAACGTTTTTCCCCTTAAATCAATATTACATTTAAACACACACAAAATAAAATATAGGCATAATATATATAAAAATCATCACTTATTTAAAACACGCATTTTAAAATAACATATTTATATATAGTTTACACAAAATTCAAAGCATATACTGAGAAAATCAATCGATATATATAGACCATACATTATGAAAGCACTACAGAAAAGAGGAAAAAAACAAAGCATACTTTATATATATACACTAGAATCGAGATGAAAATTATACATTTAAATTTTTAGTTTTACAACATAAATCACTAATGCTTTTACAACACTCAGCTGCCATACTAATATATGTTATACTCGAACAGGAATAAAAATCTAATTATATTTTCAAAATATGTATATTACTAATATTTTATAATAACAAATAAGATATAATACTAACGTATATATACGTATCTGAAAAGCTTGGCTTACATAAGCATTAAACATAAAAAAAAATGTACATATAGTTTTATGCTAAAATATCAATTTAATGGAGACTGTTATAATGTGAAAATTTGTGAACGCGAGTTGAAATATAAAGATGGATTTGTCAAATATATTGGAAGCATAAGACAGGGAGGGGAGAAGCAAAGCATGGAAAAAAAAGAAGAAAATGGAGGCCAAACCTTCAGAGCTCACGCACGCAAGAAGAAATGAAGAAAATATTGAGATGCAATCGAAAACTATTTATGTACGAGGCTTATATTTATACACGATTGCATTGATTGAGGTGAGAGAATATAGGCAAAAAATAAAATTAAATCAGTTATATACGATTGCATTGATTGAGGTGAGAGAATATAGGCAAGAAAGATTTGAACGAATATTTACAGTGGTATTGATTGCGTGAATTTAGCAAAAGGAAACTGCAAGAAATCTTTGGCAAATATTTTGTACACGTTTAAAATTTATTAGGAAGTAAATGCGTTGATTAAAACGCAAGAAATATTTATAAAATGGGAAGGTGGTGAAAATTATTTGCGTACAAGGTTGAGTATTTAAATGAAACTAGTATTGATTGCTTGAAGAAACGGCTGGAAATAATTCCTGTCAGGAGGAATTTGCGCGTGATATTTGATTTAGGAGATAATTGCGTTGGATAGATTAAATAAAGAAATATACTAATTAATGGTATAGGAACATTAAGGAAATAAAAAAATTTCGTTTGAATGGTAAGGAAAATCAAAGATTTTGTTGCTATTAATTGCAAAGGAGTAAATGGAAAAGAAGAGACACTTATACACGTGAATTTCAAACAATCTTGAAACGGATTTTGAACTTCTAAAGAGAAATAAATTTGCTTGAAACTGATACGCAAATTTTTATTCCTATTATAAAAATGAGGAAAAAGGGAAGCGTAGAAATTTACACGTAACTTATCAAAACTAGATTTAAAAGAAATTGAACGTCTAGGGAAATGATTTCTTTCACACTTGGAATGCAAGGCTACAAATAAATTTATTATTTAACGTCAAAATAAATATTATTCCCAATTGAAACCATATTAACTTTTAAATCATTAAATTAACATATAAAATAATAACAACTATCTACTGCTTTATAGTAAATAAAAAAATTGTAAATTCACAGAATACAACCTGTTACTTTTATTTCAAAATATCTTTCTTATAATAATTTTTATATTTGGAAAACATTTTGAAATAATTTTCTCTTTTAAAACTTATAAATAAAATATTATTACGTTAACTACCAAATTAAATGTTCATTTTAATACATTCTCTTTCCTTAATGGAAAGATTTCAACAAATACAAATATTAATTTCGTATTAAAATCAAATAAAAATCTAATTCAACTACTTCTTTTTATTAACAATAAATAAAGCATTATTTAATAATTTCACATAACTCAACATATCCATTAGTTACCAATTTTAGTTCATTTGTTAGAGGTTAACTTATTTGAATTACAACAATACAATTAAACTATTGTTTTCTCTTTAATTTTATTCAATGGATCAATATTTACAATTAACAATTATTATTAAATTCTTAACATTTTTTATTTTTAATTCAAATTATAAATCTCATATAAACTATTATTATTCCCATCATTTTTTTCTACCAAATTTTATTCAATATTTAAAAAAAAAATAGAATATTAAATTGGTCAAAAATTCCGGATCGTTACCCATTACCTTATTTTCCAGATCTGAACTGCGTTGCAAAAAATAAAGATGGGAAGAGATTTTGAAACGGTCAGGAAATCAAAGATTTTTATTCCTATTAAATACGGAGACGCAAATGAAAGTGGAAAGTTTTACACGTGAATTGGAGGCAGGATTTTTTTTTTTTTTAAAAATGCACGTGCTGATTTGATTTTTAACAGCTGAGATATGAAATCAAAGAGTGTGTACAATAAATGCAATAATTAAAACGAACATACGCCCAAATTAATTAACAAGTAACGTAATCTAAATTTATATGTTTTCTTATTTATTCACTACTTATATTTATTTATACGTAATCCAAACATTAAATTTTTATTTCAAATTATTATTATTTAAAATTTCTCAAAAATTTAATTAAATACGTTATTAAAAACCGTTTAAAAATTTATGGGTTGTTACACCAAGATACTAAAGATTGTCCAATGAAATGACATGTACCACTTGTACTCTTTCGATCCATTTGACATCCTCCAAAGTCAACATCACTATATAATACTGACTCAAAAGGACATTCTTTCGGGTAAAAAAGACTACAGTCTTTAGTTTTTCTTAAGTAGCGCAAAATTAGTTTCACTGCTCGTAAATGTGATTCTTTGAGATTTGCTTGAAATCGTGCACATAAGCATACACCCAATATTATACCGGGACGACTAGCTGTTGAGTAAAGTAAAAATCTAACCACACTTCGATATAGTTTTTGGTCAATACCTTTTCCATTTTCATCTCGATCGAGATGTACCGTAATACTCATAGGCTTTGGTTTAGCAGAAGTATTTTCTATACCAAAATGATTTATAAGATTATTACAATACTTTTCTTAGTTAATAAAAATTCCATTATTTAATTATTTGATTTTCAATCCAAGAAAATATGAAAGTTCTCCCATATGAGACATTTCAAATTCTCTTGTCATAATATTTGAAAAGTCTTGACGTAATTTTTCGTTCGTAGAACCAAAAATGATGTCATCTACATAAACTTGTATTATTAAGATATCCTTTTTATCTTGTTTTATAAACAAAGTTTGATCTACTTTTCCAATTTTAAAACCAAAATTTATAAGATAACTTTTAAGATGATCATACCATGCATGAGGTGCTTGTTTTAAACTGTATAAAGCTTTCTTTAATTTATAAACATGGTCTGGAAATTTTTCATGTGCAAAATGAGGTGGTTGTTCTATATATACATTTTCTTATATAAAACCATGTAGAAAAGCACTTTTTGCATCCATTTGATATAGTTTAAAGTTATGAAAACATGCAAAAGCTAATAAAATATGTATTGCTTCTAGTCGGGTACAGAAGAAAATGTTTCTTCGCAATCTATTCCTTCCTCTTGATTGTTACTTTGAGTGACTAATCTAGCTTTATTTCGAATAATATTCCCTTACTCATCGGCTTTATTTTTATAAACCCACTTAGTACCGATGGCTATTTGATTACTAGGTCTAGGAGCTAAGTCCCAAACTTCGTTTTAAATTGATTTGTCTCTTCTTGCATAGCTATAATCCAGTAATCATCAGTTGAGACTTCTTTAGCATTTTTGGGTTAATGCTCGATAGGTAAGCTATATGTCACATTTGATTTAATTGATTTCGTGTTCTTATGTTAGAATTTATTTTTCCAGTAACATTTTCAATTGGGTGATTGCTTAGTAGTCTTGGTGGAGATCGAATCTCATTTTCACTAGGTAAATTGTTATTTTCAATTTCAGTATTATTTTCATTATTTTCAATATCATCTTCTGTGATATTTGATTTTGGAATTATTTCTTCATCTTCATCTTCATTATTAAATTTGAAAGTTTCATCTAATGACACATGAAGTGTTTCTTCGATTATTTTAGTTCTTTTATTATAAATTTTATATGCCTTGCTTCTTTCCGAGTATCCAATGAATATTCCTTCATCGGATTTTGGATCGAATTTACCAAGTTGGTCTTTTGTATTTAATAAAAAGCATTTTGAACCAAAAACTTTATAATATGATATGTTAGGTTTTCTTCCATTAAAACATTCATATAGGGTATGTTTTGTTAATGGTCTAATGGAGACTTGATTTAAAACATAACAAGCAGTTGCTACAGTTTTTTCCCAAAAATGTTTAGGTAGAGTGCTTCCATTTAATAAAGTTCTAACACATTCTTGAAGTGTTATATTTTTCTTTTCTACAACTCTGTTTTATTACGGAGTTCTAGGAAGTGAAAAATTATGAACAATTCCTTTCTTATTACAATCCTTTTCAAAAATATCATTATCGAATTCACCACCGTAATCGCTTCTAAAGTTTTTTAATTTTTATATTTTTAATATTTTGAATTCTCTTAGCAAAGTTTTTGAAATTTTCAAGAGTGTCACTTTTATTTTTCATAAAATTGTCCGAGTGTATCTTGAGAAATCATCTACAATTACAAAAACGTATCTATTATGATTTATAAATTGAACTTGAGTTGGTCCGAAAAGATGTAAATGTAATAACTCAAGTGGTTGTAATGTAGAAATAGTTATCTTTGATTTAAAAGCAGATTTAGTTAATTTTTCTAACTGACAAGCATCACCAATACTACTTAATTTAAAGTTAATTTTTGGTAAACCTTTTACTAAATTATTTTAAGATAATTTGGTTATTGCTTTAAAGTTTATATGAAAAAATCTTTTGTGTCGTAACCAAAAATCATTTTCTTTGACTACTAGACATATATTTGTGTTATGGTTAACTTTCAGATTTGAAATGTATATATTACGTTCTCTAGTTCCTTCGAAGATGAGATTCTTGTTTTGATCAAATATGTTACATTTATTTTCCAAAAAAGATATATTAAAACCTTTATCACATAATTGACTTATACTAAGCAAATTATGTTTTAATTTTTTAATTAGTAAAACATTTGTAATAGGAGGCAAGTTAGATGTACCATCGTTGCTCACATCGCCTTTGCTGATGATATATCCTTTGAAATTATCTCCAAACGTGATAGATCCTCCATCTAAGTAGATAATGTTAGTCAGCATATCTTTGTTTCCTGTCATATGTTTTGAGAAACCACTATCAACTATCCACTTTTCTCTTTTCTAAGTTGGTACCTGCAAAAAATATAGAGACTACGTTGGTATCCACTTTTTATTAGGGTCCTAAGAGTTAGGTCTTAGGAAACCAAACCCAAGAGGGTTTAGAATTTCCTTTATAAGTAAATTTTCATTTTTATGAACTGTATTTACAAAATTCTTAATATACTTATTTCTAATTGAATTATCATTAGTTTTTGGTACCAAATCTTTATATTTTTTATGGTGTAACTATTCTTCTTTTGAGTGAAAACCTTTGGTTTTGGTTTAGCAAAATTCTAATGTATATTGAAATTTTTATATAGTGAAATGTTTCTCTATGAACTAGATTTTTAGAATTTGTATATCCTAAACCTCTCTTATTGAAAGAGGTTTGAGAGTTATTAATAATTTTAGAAAGATTTTCTCTACCTTTATTAAGTTTAGAAACATTTTTAGTAATATTTTCTAACTTGGTTTTGAGACTAGTATTTTTTAATTCAAGGGTTTTGACATTTGATTTTAAATCATGATTTTCTATAGCTAATTTCATATTCTTTTCTTTTTGAACTTCAATCTCATTTGATAGCATAGTGAGTTGAGAAGATACATTAGACAAAGATTCTTGTGTTTTGACAAGTTCTTCTTTTAAGATTTTCTTTTTTATCTCTGAGCATATCAAATTTCTATTTCCCTCCTGTTTAGTTTTTCTAAAGCATCTTTATATTTTCTTTTAAATTTTTTTAGTTTATCCAATAGTTCCGAGTTTATATCAATTAAATCATTAAAGATTAGATCACTTACTACATCAGATGAAGCCATAAAGCACACATTGGCTTGTTTGAAGTCACTATCAGTGTCACTGCCTGAAGATGATTCTGAACCATCCCATATAACAGACAATGCTTGTTTCTTCTTATATTTGTCCACTTTAGTTTTGTACATGTCTTTCTTATGATCAGGACAGTCCTTCTTTATGTGATCCTTTTTATGACATTCATAGCATTCGAGATTTGAAGTTGATGGTTTGTTATTGTTGTCTCTCCTGTTGTTTCCGAATTTATTGTTCTTTTGAAATTTCAAAATTTTATTAAATTTATTAGCAATAAAATCCATATCATCTTCATCTTCTTCTGAATCTTCTTGTTCAGTTTAGAATGCTATGGTCTTTCTGTCTTGTGCTTGATCTCTTTTTGCCTGCAAATTTACTTCATATGACATTAGATTTCCTATCAACGCCTCTGGTTTTATGGTTGAAATGTCATTAGCTTCTTCAATTTCTAAGACATCTCGTTCCCATTCATCCGTTAAAGAGTTTAGAATTTTTGAAACGATATCAAAATCTGTGTATTTTTCTCCTAACGCCAGAAGTGAATGATATATAACTTGACCTAAAACACATTTCATTTATAGTTTCATCTTGCTTCATTCTAAAATTCTGGAATTGGTTCTTAAGCGTTGAAATCTTGCTTTACTTAACTTTGTTAGTACCTTCATGTGTTACTTTAAGAGTTCGCCAAATTTCATAAGCTGTTGTACGTATACTAACTCTATAAAATTCATTTTTATCCAAAACACAAAATAGCGTATTCATGGCTCTTGCATTTGAGGTAGCATCTAATTTTTGTGTGTTTGAACATTGTGCATTCGGTGTGGTTGGTATAATATATTCATCTTGCGTTATATTCCAAGTGTCATATATGTTTGCCTGCATATAAATTCTCATGCGAGTTGACCAATAATTGTAATTCAAACCATTATATAATGGTGGTCGTGCAGTGGATTGACCTTTAATAAAACTTGTGCTAGCATTATTTTCCTTATTAACTAAATATCAAATAGTTTTTTTATGGTTATATGATGACCTTGCTCTGGTACCAAGTGAAAGTGACAAAGGATAGTATAATATGGAATATTAAATAAACTGTCTACTTATGCAGAGTGTAAATGTAAAAGTAAAATAATAAAGTAAATGACACCATAGATTTTTATACTAGTTCGAACTTCTCGTTCTACGCCCAGTCTCAGACTCCTTCTAGAATTCAACTATCAACCCTCACTTAAGTCGGAGGAACATGTATTACACCACCCGAGCAACCAAAAATGACTTCAACCGCCTAAGAAATAGAATAGGACTTCAACTGCCTAAGTAACTGAACATGACTTCAATAATACAGAGAATTATCTTGACTAAATGTGCTATTTTAATAGCACGAATAAGTTTTTAGAGTACATTCTTCCTATAATCTTCTCATTTATGGTATATCATATAATTCGTGAATAAAGGAAGTTTATTAAATCACTAATGAAGTATGCTTGAATAAACAAGTGATCAGAATGAAATATTGAATGCTTAAAGTTCAAATAGCAAGATAGATTAGAAAATAAGGATGGGAATTAGAATTAGTGATTAAATTAATGGAATTCATGGCTATTTATAGAAATTAAGAGTTTCATTCGTTCATGAAAGATATCCATGAAGAGATACAAAGAAACACTTGAATCAAGAGTTGTTTCTATTCATTGAATTGAAGTGTCTTTTAAAAATATAGTCGTTATGAAGATTCAGCCATCTGAATGGGGGCAATTCAGCCAGCTAAATAGATTTAAAAACAAACCAGCAAGGAAATGGTGTAAAGTAGACATAATTCAATCGGCTAAAATAGCATGGTCAATCCTCTGAATATTCAAATCAATTTGTGCATATGCACAGTATTCAGTCGTCTATTATAAGCCTTTCAATTAGCTGAATTTTTTGTTTTCTGGCTTATCTACAATGTTTTGAGAAACTTTAAGTTGTGTGTGCGTGCATATACCACTTTAGAGAGATTTTGACATATATTTATTACTAAAATTAGACCTTTAAACTTAATACTACGCTGAAGCTTCAATCCGGAATCTGGTCTGTAAATTGGTAGACTATTTCTCGAGTAAAAACAATATTTTCTCCAGCAAGTTTGGTTAGTTCATATAATATTTACTTATATAGTTGTCACAATCAAAACAACAAAATTCTAGGTTCTAATATTAACTCTTAGTCTACTCAAATCAGATTTTGAGCACCCGAGAGTTTAAGGGAAAAAACATAAACTTCGAGTCAGACATAAAGCCTGGTGTGAGTAACACTATTACATCTTGGTTTACTAATATTAAGTGAGACCCTGACGCTTAGCGGAATGGGTTTCCCCACACTAATATCCTTTTAAAAGCATATCTTTGGAAAATCAAACTCCTGTAATCAAATTGATTATAACAATTAAAGCAAATACATATATGCGTGAGAATCAGGAAACCAACGGACTAACTGCCCACACTATAGTTTTATTTGGCTAACTATTAACCATTGATAGACTCGGGCCTACCATACATTGTCAATAATCTAACTTCTGCTAGACATACTACTAGGTTATCTACCCTTAACTATCTTCTTCTAGGGTCAACTGATGCTAATAGTTTTGCGGGCACACCAATAACCTATCTTTACTTTGTATATTCTCTTCCGTGTGTAACATTATTTTAGTCCCATTTGTGACAAAGCCATACACACTGAAATTTTGGACTTATATTAGCTTGGGGTTATTAGATAAAGTATAGAGTGCGACTCTACACCAGTCACATCTAGTCTTCTAACATCCGAGTCATAAACTTAGAGTGAACTACCCTATTCGAATTTCATTTCGTGTCATATACTTAGGGTTAACTACTCTATTCAAATTTCATTTCCTTGTAAACAATCATTGCAATTGATTTACCCCTGAAATCATAACTTTATAAAACAAGGAAATCATACTCTTTACTTTACTCAAAATACTTATACCATGATATATGCTTTACGCAAAACAATGTTAATGAAACCTAATTAATAGGATTGTCTATCCCTTCAAAACAAGTTAAAATCGCTTTTTAACTTAGAAAACTCTAGGTTATAAGGCCAAAACAATACCTTTGAAAATTTTGTTTAAAACCATAAACAACCCCATTCGAATTCATTGAAAATACCCCTTTCAAAATAAGTTAACTACTTTAACCATGAAAACACTCGGTTGAAAGACCAAAACATACCTTTCGAATGTATTGAAAATATGCCTTTCGAAATCATCACTTACACCTTAGACATCCTCTTTTGAAACCATATAAATAACCCTTTCCAAACACTTAGAAATAAACCTTTCGAAACACTCAAAGTATACCTTTCGAAACGTATATTCGAAACGCTTAAAGTATACCTTTCGAAAGCATTGGAATCCTTCGCTTAAAACATACCTTTCGAAAGCAATGAGTTCAGGTAAGAGTTTGTGGAAACATAGCTTCAAATCATTTAAAACTATTACTTTCAAAACCTTTGGGTTTAACATATAGTATAACTACAGGGTCATAAAGAACAGAGGTGAAAGAATTGCTTTCGAAAGCATTATTCCCAAGTAAAAGAAATATGATAGTTTCGAAACCCACTTCCGAAACCATTGCTTCCGAAACCATTTGAAAGCGGCTATACGACCCTTTCGAAAGCATTGAGAAGGTGGCTACAAAGTAAAAGGAGAAAACACCCTTTTGAATACATTAGTTTAAAGCTATAAAGAAAAGCGGCCTTAACTAGTTCGACAGGTTTGAATGTGGCAGCATGAGTTTCGAATGAGTTCTAAAGTGGTTATCCTTTCGAAAGCTTCTTTTAAAATATAAGTAAGCAACAACTCATCCGAAATCTCTTTTCAAAAAACAATGGCAAGTTGATTGGTTCGAAAGCTAATAAAGTTGGCCTGATCTCCTTTGAAAGCATCTTTTATAAACGGAAGTAAGCAGTGGAGTTGAAAGAATAGAAGAATAACTTATACCCCTTCGAAAAGATGTCTTAAACACGTCCTTTCCTCCTTTCTCCAATGCACTATATACCAATTCCTTGCCATCATGTGCTTTGGTTTTGAACAAGTGCGAAAGGTCTAATTGGCATGTTGACGAAAGCCAGCTAAGGAGGCGGCGAAGTGGTAAATCATAACAAAACTGATTTTGTGCCTATCAAAGTAATTTTTTTCACCTAGCATATCTTATTTGTCAAAATCTTATTGGTTACCATTCCTTTATCGAATCCTTTTCTAAAAGGCTGTTGAATTTGAGATTATCGATTGAATTTTTTTAACAAATAAGCCCTTCTCCTTGATAAAATATATAAAACATTTAAGTTACTTTACTTAAATAATTTTATAACCATAATAAATACTTAGGAAATTTCTCAAAAATCGTCAGAATTCACTTTTAATATGTTTCTAATATATCTTAATTTCAAACCCGAAATCAATATATAACTGCCTTAAATAATTTAAACCAAATATTATCTTTTTTCTCTCATAGAAAATTCATAATAAATCCGCAAAAATTTAGAAAATTACGAAACTTGAAACCCACTTTTAAAATAATGTTTTTGACAATATATCAAAAAAGCAAATCATTTGGATGTCATTTAATAGGTTTTCCAATCTAAACTTATCATAAAATCTATATGAAACACTATAAATCATCAACATGCATATATATCCATTCAGACAAACATAACCTGGCATATTATTTGCAAAATTAATTTGAGTCAAACCTTGAGATTGAAATCATTATGAAAAGTGAGATGTAAAATAATTATTCACCTTAGCATGATGTTAAGTAGGTTGAGATTTGTCCTTTGGTTAATTTCTTCAAGCTTTCTACTTGATTTCTAACTTATCTTCTTTTGGTTCTTATTAATGTTTGAGGGCCAAGCTCTTAGGGGTTTTTGTTTTGTTTGGGAATGTTAAAATAAATAAGGAATGGAGGATAGAAGGGTTTAGGATATAAGAGCAAAGACTGTTCCTATATTTCGCTTATCATATTCCTCCTACTTACTTATTTTTGATTCTCTTTTTCTTGTACATATATTTATGGCTCGGCCCCTTATTAATTAACAAACTTCAATCCCTTAACCTTCTACATTATTTCATTTAATTTATTTAATTTGTCTTAAATAATGTCAGTCAAAATTAGGGTCATTACACATACACTCACA
The DNA here is from genome assembly GCA_030765085.1 of Allium cepa. Lineage (NCBI taxonomy): Eukaryota > Viridiplantae > Streptophyta > Magnoliopsida > Asparagales > Amaryllidaceae > Allium > Allium cepa. The sequence goes on from CM060943.1 coordinate 721,889,137, forward strand.
CCATCACTTGTCTTATTTTACTAAGTTATATGCATATGCTTGTTGCATATGGATTAAATGGTTGTGCATACATGTAGAATTGCCAGCATATTAACTTAGGATGTTACATCATTTGGATACATGATACAAGCATTGTATTTCAAGAGGTCGACTATATTAGGAGACCACCTAATTTTTGCATTAGTATTGATTAAAGTGCATTCCATGCCCATACGAACATATTGTATTAGGATTTTTAACTAAGGACAATGGTTGTCATTAGTTGATGGATGAGTAGATAGATGTAGATATTAATTTCCATACGTATGAGTTGCATTATTCCATCCTTAGAGATTTCAGGATGGAATCCTTTTAAGGGGGTCGAATGTAACGCCCTCCAAATAACCGAAAATTTAATAAAAGAAATAAAATTAAATATAATAAGGATAAAAATAAAATTTTCACAAACGTCCAAATTTGGCTATGAAACTTGCACCGCTGCGTTTGTAATGATGTTTTGGACAATTCTCATATATAAAGTTTTGAAATTAAAGCTAGTATGGAAAAGTTATTAACGTTTAAATACTTGAATTCAAAAATATTTGGAATATATATATATATATATATATATGAAAAATAATTAACAAATCAGAACATTAAAATTAATTAACATTAATAACTCAACATGTTGAAAATATAGTTGCGGCCATTCGACACCTAGCGGTCGACCTCCACGAACCAAGCGGTTGACCGGTGGGCACATATCGGCTAGGGCTTGCTTAGGCCGAACAGTCCGAATTTAATTATACTAAATCAACGGTTGGTATTCATTCTCCTTGCTATAAATAAGACTTTAATTCTAAACCCTAATCACTCACCACAGTACGTCCAAATTCTACCTCTCCTCCAAATGAAATTTTTTGAAATAAAAATTAAAATAAGTTGAAGACAAAATGAAGAAAAATGGAGAGATTAACAAGTAGAAGAAAGTCAACACAAATCAAAGAGGGAAAAGTCAATAAGAGGTGAATGGGTTCATAATTAATATGATGATTTGTAGGTTTATTTATATCTTATTTGATCTATAATTGGTTTAGTTCAAATCATAAATATTGTTTATATTGTCATTGTAATAAATTAGAAATTCGATAAGAGTTCAACCCATTTGAATATGGTCATTGTATAATCTAAATTTGGTTAAAGTAAATTTGTTGGATAAAATTTGATTTAGGTTGGACACACACTTTTTGTTAAATTGAATATAGATTAATATATCAATACCCTATGATTCTAAACCTTATTTAGATTTATTTGATGATAAATACACTTATAAAACAGTTAGAAGCTAAGCTCATCAACATTGGAAATTGTGAATTGAAAAGTAAAAGTTTGCTATAATTAACAGAGAATGATAATTAACAGACAATGATACGTAACAGGGAACAAAAACTCTGATCAGTCAACAGGCTCGCTTGAGCTGGTCAACTGCAAGCGTTCGACCCTCCAATAGTAGGCGGTCGATCGGTTAACAGTTTACAGGCGCAATCTAAACCTCAGCTTAATTCTTAGGTTATAACTTTATATATATATATATATATATATATATATATTATTTGAATGTTAGTTTATTGGTAGGAAAATTAGCTCCCTAATTTCGAACGCGTTATGAGACTGAATAGACGTGTATGTTGGCAATTAGACCTAAACGCTATTTATTCGGCATAGTCGATATTCAACATGGACGATTCAATCGCAAATTGCACTCACATGAGGTTCTACGATGTACGCGCAACACCGACGAGGACGCATGTAGAAGTGCGTGGCCTGACACTAATGGAAGGTTCCTTGGTACATGACGTGGTATTGATGGATGCCAAACGATGTGTAGTTGCTACTATTGATAGTGGACACGGATGTAGTGGACCCTAAGACGTATTTGGTGTGAGTCGCCATTGCGGGCTCATACTCAACGCATAAATACGATATGTGTAGTCGTAGATTGGGAATGAAGTACCAAGGTTGATATTGCAGATAATTCTATGTTGGAATAGTTCCAAAGGTTATTAGTCAATTCGTAGTTATTTTGAGGTTCTATTAGTTGTTTGACCCTAAGTATAAACCTTCATAAGATGTTTGGTGTATTTAGAACCCTTAGGTTAGCGAAACCTACCTTACCAAGTAGTTAACAGACACAAGTAGGACACCTTAGATCACATAGAGTATTATTGAAATCAATTTCATGTGATCATCCTATATTAATGTGTAACTCATTCATCAGACTTTTGTCTGACCCATTTCTTTCCTTTTTTCCCATTACAAGAGGACATGGTAGCAGGCGATTAGCTAAGATCTAGTACATGGAGAGGCGGGCTTGGTGTTGGCATTTCTTATTACTTTTCATTACTCTCCATGTAACTATTTATTGTACTTTGCATTTACCAGACTTTCTACTTAATATTTATCAGATTTTATGTTGTATTTCTGTACACTTTGGATTATGACTACATATGTTTTAAGGCTATATTTTCTGGGATATTTTCTGAGATGATTATTTTCTGTATTTATATTTTTATGCCTTCTGCTGTGAGATATGAATTAGTAGAATGCCTTAGATTTTATCAGTATATTTCTGTTGTGTTTAAAAACCTGATAACTCGTACTATTTGGCAAAACCTGAGTACGAAAGTCACTCTATATTTTGGATCGGTGTGTCGGGAGGTGCGGGTTGTCACGTACGGCCGCTATAAATCTGGCTTGCATGTGTAAAATAATAATATTTTGTTTTGCCTGCAAAAAATGTCCGCTTAACTAACCACATATTCATAAACAATCGTTTTTGGTAATAATTTAGACCTAGAACACTTCCTAAGGGAAAAAGTTTCGAGCGTTTATATTGCTTACTAACGGTATGAATGTCTAATACATAAATAAAATCCATTATGTCCTTGCATCTGTATTGAAGTTATTCTAAATTAAAATATTAACAATAAAAAAATTAGAATATATGGAAAATCCAGATGGTTTTGTAAAATTAGAATCTATAAATCGGTATGTTTTAAATTCATTTTTTTAAATTAACTTTTGTGAAGAAAAATATATGCCTTTTACATTTAAGTTTTTGAAAATTAAGCTATCAAAATTAATTCTCATAATAAACTTTTTGATAACTATTTTTCTAGTTTAGTTTCCTCTATTAGATATTTTATAAATAAAACAATTATAATTCAAATTTAAAAAAAATTCTGAGTAGTAATAGTTTAAAATTCAAAACTTCCAAAATAAATAACTTCTAATCCATTCATCTAATATTTCAGTTTTTCTAACCATCAAAGACTTCTGAAATTTAGAAATACAAAAATTTGAAATTTTAATAATTTTAATTTATCATAAGTCAAATTCCTTGTTCTAAGTATCATGGGAAACTAGTTAATATAAAGGGTAATATTTTCAAAATTACTATATACATTAATTATATTCATAAGTTTCAAAAATAAAAATATAATATTTATAATTCAGTATTTAACAACTAGAATTCTTGGATGAAACTTAAATGAGTGACTATTCAGTTTCACTCATTTTTGAAAGACTACATCATATAATTAGCAAATCTTAAAGGACAAACCGTTTTTTCAAATCAAAAGGGGATGAATCTAGGCATATCAAACGGGTCGGGTTGGGTCAAAATTGGTTGGGTCGAGTTTGACCCAACCCATTTATGACCCATTCTCTTATACTCATTTACGACTCAACCCATTTATGATTCAACCCACTTAATAAGCGGGTTACCCATTTAACCTATTTAAAGATTTAAATTTAATTTAACTAATAAAAAACAAATAAATATAAAATAATTCTAATTTTAATGTTTTGAGATCCGATAAAAATTGTAATTCTAATTTTCATCAAAATTCAAATATGGGAATGCAGTAACTTATTATTTTCTAGGTACAACTGTCAGTCCACTTGGAGAACTACGGTGTGCGTTCACATGATAAAGTATTTGAGTGTTCTATATTATTCGTAATTTATGTGGTAGTTAATCGGTTGAAATCCCACCTGATTCTGAGGTAGAACGAAGGAGTTATTGCAGTCGGAACAAAAAAATAGCGGTTTCTGCACTAGACGGAGTTCATATACATGGATGTGGTAGCATGTTATTTTTCAAGTACAACTATCAGTCTCCTTGGAGAACTATAATGTGCGTTCACACGATGAAGTATCCGAGTGTTCCATACTGTCCGTAATTTAGGTGGAAGTTAATCGGTCAAAGTCTCGCTTGATTCCGAGTTAGAACGAAGGGGTTATTGCAGTCCGAGCAAAAATATAACGGCTTCTGCACTAGGTAGAGTTCAAATATAGGGATGTGGTAGCCTGTTATTTTCTAAGTACAACTATCAGTCCCCTTAGAGAACTACAGTGTACGTTCACACAATGAAGTATCCGAGTGTTTCATACTGTCCGTAATTTAGGTGGAAGTTAATCGGTCAAAGTCTCGCTTGAATCCGAGTTAGAACGAAGGAGTTATTGCAGTCCGAACAGAAAAATATCGTCTTCTGCACTAGGCGGAGTTCAAATATGGAGATGTGGTAGCCTGTTATTTTCTAAGTACAACTGTCAATTCCCTTGGAGAACTACAGTGTACGTTCACACGATGAAGTATCTGAGTGTTTCATACTGTCCGTAATTTAGGTTGGAGTTAATCGGTCGAAGTCTCGCCTGATTCCGATTTAGAACGAAGAAGTTATTGCAGTCTGAACAAAAAAAATAGTGGCTTCTGCACTAGACGGACTTCAAATATAGGGATGCGGTAGTCCGTTATTTTCTAAGTACAACTGAAATTATAATGTAGGTTCAAATTCTTATTCTTCAAATTTCTATTAAAATTTATTGTTTTTAATAAATGGGTAAATGGGTTATCAATTTGTAACCTTTTAAAAATGGGTCAACCCAACTCATAACCCATTTAATAATATTCATAAATGGGTGTACCCAACCCATTTATAAGTAGGGTGAATGGTTTGAGTTAATGGGTTGTGTCAAATTTTGACAGGTGTAGATGAATCATGTTTTGCAAATCTATCTATTATTAATAATAAATTTGGTTTTATTCACTTCAGTTAGTAGTTATTGGTCACCCTTTAGCCTAATCCACAAATTCAGTTTATGTTTTCAAACCGGCCTGTGCCATCTATGCACTGGTTAGGAGGCTTGCATCACCAAATAATAACCTATACAGTACCTATAGTATATAATTCAATTGTTAGACTCCAACGTAGCACATTTCCTGTTCAATATGGCATTTACAAGCCAGCCAAGATAACTAAATCTCATCCATACGCTGGGAAACATTAGACTGATTAGCCTTCATAGAACTTACCATCGTGATAAAACAGTTGCTACCGTTTTTAGCTTGCCGTTGGTATATGTCAATTTTTATGCTAGAGTTAGCACCAATTTCTTTTTTTCTTTTTTCTTTTTTACATTCAGTCCAGAACAACCGTTTATATTTGTTTTACACCATCGTTTGAATGTTTAGCAGCCGAACAATGTAAACATAGTTTAAACCATACTGAAGTATTAACTATTAAGCGTGGTCGCCCTACCGGGCTACCTTCCCGTTACATAATCGGATGAAAACACTTCAACATGGCTCAACAACGTCGACTCTCCCTTCATCTGATCACAACTAACAGCATCTGCATCGACTTCTCCTTTTGTACGTTTCAAAACACTGAGAACTTCTCTTAAAGTCGGCCTCATCTCTGCATCTGACAACAAACACCTAAATGCTAGTTGAGCAACCTGATCAATCATCTCAGTGATCTCCAAATCCTCCTCATACCCCAAGTCCGGATCCACCAACTCCCCAATCCTACAGCTCCGAATCTTAGCAATCGCCATATTTGCAAGACTTATCTCATCACTATTCCTACTAATATCGACAGGAGCCTTAGAGGATATAAGCTCTATCATCACAACACCGAAGCTGTACACGTCGCTCTTGTCAGTCAGCTGAAACCGGAGGTAGTATTCTGGGTCGAGGTATCCAAACGTGCCTTGTGGCCTAGTGGACACGTGGGTGGCGTCGAGAGGGAAGAGTCGTGATATTCCAAAATCTGCTACTTTTATTTGGAAGTTGCCATCCACGAGGATGTTGTTGGTTTTGATGTCGCGGTGGATGATTGGGGGTTCCACGGAGTGGAGGTAGGCTAGGGCTTCGGCGGTTTGGATGATGATGGACATGCGGGTGGGCCATGGAAGCCCGTGTATTGAAGCAAGGGGACCGTGGAGGTGGTCTGCTAGAGTTCCATTGGGGATGTATTCGTAGACAAGGAGGAGCTCGCGGCTGTGGTGGGAGGTGCAGCCGTAAAGGGTCACTAGGTTTTGGTGGCGGAGGCGGGAGAGGATCTCAACTTCATTCGTGAATTGCTCGAGCCGGCGGTTTCTTTCATGTAGACGTTTGATTGCTACCGTTCTTCCGTCTCGCAGTTTTCCTGAAAAAAGGACATTTATATCCATATCCATTATTAAGGATTTGACAACGCAAATAATAAAGTTTTTTATCATGTGGAAAAAAACGTAAGGAAAAAGTTGTACGGGAAAAACCCATGGAGAGGTCGAAACAATAGTTAAAAGGACAAGAGTCAAAGATAGAAGCAAAAGAGTGCTTCAACAAGGTTAAATTCTTTTGTCCCCAATCCCATTTGCCCCGTGATCCTATATAATCTGAACCATTTATAGTTCATTAATTAATTAGATAGGTTAACTAAATAAAAGTTTATGATTGGATGGGCACACGGGATATATGAGATTTGAGGATGGATGATTTTATCTCGTAAAACAAAAGTTTTATGGTTCTCACAGAAAAAATAACAATAAGAATGGTTAGATTGTTTGATTGTGTTCATTTTAGGACAGTTATTGTAATGATAACCATTATTAATATAAGGAAACTGTTACTCTAATGATATAATTGGTCAATCAAAAAAGTTATTGATATTTTACGGTTACCATTGATAAAATAATAATTTGTTATATTGAATTCATTGATTGATAATGTGATATTTACAAATAAGTAATTGCATAAAAATTCTGATAATTATAAAAATAAATATTTTATTACTAATTTTAACTCTACTAATGCTTATATCAACATTCTAGTTTATTTTAATTCATATATAAACTTACCTTGATTCACCATGAATTATTTGCAATAGTATGAAAGAATAGCTCTACTAATATCAAATTTTTGAAGCTAGAAATTCTAATAAAGAAACATCGTCATAAATAATACTGCAAACACATTAAAATATTATATATCTTTAAAGTTTTCATGCTTATGATTAATTAATTAAAAAAATTACAAAAATAAATTTAATGCGATTTATAAAATTATCATTACCACTAGTTTTTTTACACATTTTATTACCGTTAAAATTGGTAAATTTAGTAATTCATCATTGTCATACTGATAGCATTGGTATACCGGTGTAGGTCAATATTGAGTACCATTTGTTTAGTATCGTTTGTTGGGTACTCCAGCCCACTCATAGCAATATTTCTTCTATTCTGGACATGCTTTTTGTTGGTGGGCTATATTTGTCAACTGCTTTTATCCAGTTTTTTTTAGGTAGTCATCCTCTTTTTCGGCTTTGCTTTTTCCTCTGGAGGCTATATTGTTGTGCACACACTATTTTTAGCAGGGGCAATATTTTTTTTATGCAGGAGCACTTTTGTCAGAGGGGACACAAAAAAAATAAAAGCACAACAAAAAGCATGCATACTATAAAAAGAACAAGGATATATAGCATTGTTTTATTCTTTTTGGGGATCTGAGATCTAGCCAAAAATATACAACAGCTGATTTAGAAATCATGGGGATCATTTTTCAAGACGATTTAATCATCTTGTGAAGCTCGGTTAGATCTGAATCTTTGCTGGCCAGAAGTGCTATTAACAGAGTCGTTTCTAATTTTTTGTACTCTGTTTCATCTCTTATTGCATTGGATATTATTGATGGGTAGTGAATCCTTTGTAAACGATTTTGGGGGGTCTTTTTCCCACAGTTTATCAATAAGAGAAGTATAGGGTGGACTCCTTTAACAGTCTCGTGGTTTTTATCCTTCACATCGAAGGGGTTTTCCACGTAAAAAGTTTTGTGTGTGTTGCCTGCTATTTTTCTTTGATATACTTTTTTTGTTACTGTTCCATTGCTGTTCTTGATCTCTTATTTTTCGGATTATATCTATCTGATCATATCAAGTGGTATCAGAGCAAGGTTTAATTTGTTACATTATGGAGTCAAGTAACAGCAGCTCAATGGTGAGATTGACATCAACCAACTATTCAATCTGGAGACCTATGATGGAAGACTTGTTATATTATAAGGATCTACATGACCCAATAGAAACTGCCAGCAGTTCGAATAGTAGTATCTCTAAACCATCTAAACCAGATAAAATGGAAGAGAATGAATGGGTAAAAAATGAAAAGAAAAACTTTAGGGACCATTAGACAATGGGTTGATATTAGTATTTTCAACCATGTGTCACAAGAATCTGACCCATATGATTTGTGGAAGAAATTAGAAAGTCTGTATGAGCGGAAAACAACCTATAATAAAGCTTCATTGATTAAAAGGCTTGTTAATTTGAAATTGAAAGCTGGAAAGTCAGTTTCTGAACATCTTATTGACTTCCAAGATATTATTAACAAGTTGACAACTATGAAGAATAACTTTGGTGATGAGTTGCAAGCTCTATTCTTATTGAGTTCTCTGCCAGATAGTTGGAAAACCTTGGTTGTGACTATTAGTAATTCTGCTCCAAATGGCGTGCTATCTTTGGATGTAATCAAAGAAAGCATGTTTAATGAAGAAATTAGAAGAAAGGAGATGGGAGTTGACAATTCACAAGCTCTTGTTGCTGAGAACAGAAGAAGAAGCAAAAGCAAAGGACCCAAAGGCCGCGATAACTCAAAGGGTAGATCCAAGTCTAGTGATGGGAAAAATTATATTATATGCAACTACTGCAAGAAGTCTGGCCATATCAAAAAGTATTGTTTTCGTTGGAAAAAAGAACACAGAAAGAAGAATGATTTTCAGAAAGAAGGTGATGAAAAAAATACTGCAGCAACAGCCTCTAAGAGTGATGATGAGGTCACTTTGATTTGTGCAACTAGTGAATGTCATCATGTTAATAATACAGACTCTGAGTGGCTTGTAGATACAGGTGCTTCATATCATTGTGTTCCTAAAAGGGAGTACTTCTTAAACTATCAAGCTGGTGATTTTGGCAGTGTTAAAATGGGTAACCAGAGCTCAGCAAGCATTGTTGGGATAGGTGATATTCATGTGAAGACTAATGTTGGATGCATACTTATATTGAAAGGTGTGCGCCACATTCCAGATCTACGCCTTAATTTGTTGTCTGCTTATGTTCTTGACCAAGAAGGTTTTCGACACACCTTTGGAGATGGCAAGTGGAGATTATCAAAGGGATCTATGACAGTTGCGCGGGACGAGTTGTGTTGCTCTTTGTACAAAACATATTTGACTGTATCTTACGGTGAGCTAAATGCAGTCGAAGAGAAGGATTCTCTTAATTTGTGGCACCGAAGATTGGGACACATGAGTGAAAAGGGTTTAAAATGCCTAGCAGGTAAATCTCTAATTCCTGTTGATACAACAATTTCTCTTGACCCTTGTGATCATTGCTTAGCAGGAAAACAAAATAGAGCTTCTTTTGCCAAAAATTCTACAAGAAGGCAAGCTAAGCTGGAGCTTGTATACTCTGATGTTTGTGGTCCTATTGATGTGGAATCTAATGGTGGCAACAAATATTTTGTCACTTTCATTGATGATGCTACTAGAAAAACTTGGTTTTACATATTGAAAGCCAAAAGCCAAGTGTTTGAAACATTTCAAAATTTTCATGTTATGGTGGAAAGGGAGACAAAGAAAATTGAAGTGTCTTCGTTCAGACAATGGTGGTGAGTATACTTCACATGAGTTCAAGAATTATTGTTCACAGCATGGTATTCGACATGTCAAGACAGTTCCAGGCACTCCACAACATAATGGCGTAGCTGAGAGGATGAATAGAACCATCATAGAGAAGGTGAGATGCATGTTGAAGATGTCTGATCTACCAAAGTCTTTTTGGGCAGAGGCAGTGAATACTGCAGTTTACTTGATTAATCGTTCTCCATCTATTCCATTGGGTCTAGACATACCGTAGAGAGCATGGAAGGGTTGTGATCCCACATATTCACATCTTAGAGTCTTTGGAAGCAAGGCATACATGCATGTGCCGAAAGATCAAAGATCAAAGCTGGATTTCAAGACTACTCCATGCGTGTTGGCTATGGTGATGAAGAGTATGGTTTCAGGCTTTATGATCCTGAAAAGGAAAAGGTTGTAAGAAGTAGAGATGTAGTGTTCTTTGAGCATGAAAAAGGTGCAGAACTTTCGAGTGCAAGGTATCATACTAACTCGAATTCTTTTATTGATACTACTGATGTTTCTTCGGCTCCTACTTCTATATCTATTGAACAGCCAACACATGATGATTTTGATGCAACACATGATGATTTTGATGCAACACATGATGATGTTGAAGAGGTACAACCTGATGATGATAATGTTGTACCATAGTTTAATGAAGCTCCTAATGATGCTCAACCAGATGAAGAAGAGGCTTATGAGCAGGGGGAGCAAACAACCCCATCAGTGGATAATGTTCAAGTTAGAAGGTCAACTAGAGAACGTAAACCATCTATGAGATATTCAAGCACAGATTATATCTTAGTTACTGTTGATGGCGAGCCCGAGAGTTTTCAAGAAGTGTTGTCTAGTGAAGACAAGAATCTTTGGTTCAAAGCTATGAGAGAGGAGATGGATTCTTTGATGAAGAATCAAACTTATGAGTTAGTGAATCTTCCTAAAGGCAAGAAAGTCTTGAAAAACAGATGGGTTTTTAAGAACAAGAAAGATGGCGAGAAGATAGTAAAGCGAAAAGCTAGATTGATGGTCAAAGGATGCAACCAGAAAAAAGGCATTGATTTTGATGAGATTTTTTCACCTGTTGTCAAGATGTCTTCTATCAGAACTATTTTGGGGTTAACTGCAAGTTTTGATCTTGAGTTGGAGCAACTTGATGTGAAAACTGCATTTTTACATGGTGATTTGCATGAAGAAATCTACATGGAGCAACCGAAAGGGTTTGAAGAAAAAGAAAAAGAGGAACTTGTTTGCAAGTTGAAGAAGAGTATTTATGGATTTAAGCAAGCACCGAGGCAGTGGTATCACAAATTTGATTCATTTATGACTAGCACTGGTCATAAACGGACTGCTGCAAATCCCTGTGTGTATTTAAGAAATTTCCCTGGTGACAACTTCATTATTCTTCTTTTATATGTAGATGATATGTTGATTGTTGGACAAGATTTAGAGATGATTGACAACTTGAAGAAAGAACTGTCCAAGTCATTTGATATGAAAGATTTGGGTCCTGCAAAGCAAATCTTAGGCATGGAAATTGCTCGTGACAGGAAAGCTAGAAAGTTGTGGCTATCTCAAGAAAAATATATTGAACGTGTGCTTGAAAAGTTCAATATGAAGCATGCAAAGCCGGTTTGTACACCACTCACATCTCATTTTAAGTTAAGCAGGCGAGACTGTCCAACAATGGAGAAGGAAAAAAACATGTATGTCTTATATTCCTTATTCATCTGCTGTTGGTTCTTTGATGTATGCTACGGTGTGCACTAGGCCAGATATTGCACATTCTGTTAGTTTAGTGAGTAGATTCTTATCCAATCCGGGTAAGGCTCATTGGAATGCAGTGAAGTGGATTTTCAGATACTTGCGTGGCACTTCCAAACTTTGTTTGTGTTATGGAGGTGGTAGACATGTTCTTGAGGGGTATACAGATGCAGACATGGCTGGAGATCTTGATGGAAGAAAATCTACCTCAGGTTATGTGTTCACATTTTCAGGGGGAGCTATTTCTTGACAATCAAAGTTACAAAAGTGTGTGGCTTTGTCTACAACCGAGGCTGAGTATATAGCAGCAGTGGAAGCAAGTAAAGAAATGCTTTGGTTGAAGAGCTTCCTTCAAGCGTTGGGTTTGCATCAAGATGAGTATGTAGTATTCTGTGATAGTCAGAGTGCTATGGATTTGAGCAAGAACTCCATGTATCATGCTCGCACCAAGCATATTGATGTTCGATATCATTGGCTGCGAAATGTGATTGAAGAAAAGTTGCTGAAGCTGAAGAAGGTTAACACAAACAAGAATGGTGCAGATATGTTAACTAAAGTGGTTCCTGGAAACAAGCTTGATGTTTGTGGCAAGCTTGTGGGAATGGTTTTCAAATAGTGATTGAAACATACACATCTTCCCCATGTTGGGCTGGAGGGGGAGATTGTTGGGTAGTCCAGCCCACTCATAGCAATATTTCTTGCTATTCTGGACATGCTTTTTGTTGGTGGGCTATATTTGTCAACTGCTTTTATCCATTTTTTTTAGGTGGTCATCCTCTTTTTCGGCTTTGCCTTTTCCTGTGGAGGCTATATTGTTGTGCACACACTATTTTTAGCAGGGGCAATATTTTTTTTTATGCAGGAGCACTTTTGTCAGAGGGGACACAAAAAAAATAAAAGCAAAACAAAAAGCATGCATACTATAAAAAAAACAGGGATATATAGCACTATTTTATTCTTTTTGGGAATTTGAGATCTAGTCAAAAATATACAACAGCTGATTTAGAAATCATGGGGATCATTTTTCAAGAGGATTTAATCATCTTGTGAAGCTCAGTTAGATCTGAATCTTTGCTGGCCAGAAGTGCTGTTAACAGAGTCGTTTCTAATTTTTTGTACTCTGTTTCATCTCTTATTGCATTGGATATTATTGATGGGTGGTGAATCCTTTGTAAACGATTTTGGGGGGTCTTTTTCCCACAGTTTATCAATAAGAGAAGTATAGGGTGGACTCCTTTAACAGTCTCGTGGTTTTTATCCTTCACATCGAAGGGGTTTTCCACGTAAAAAGTTTTGTGTGTGTTGCCTGCTATTTTTCTTTAATATAACTTTTTTGTTACTGTTCCATTACTGTTCTTGATCTCTTATTTTTCGGATTATATCTATCTAATCATATCATCGTTATGCCAGTAAAAAAATTACCAACACCATACAACAGCCCTGGTTCTATTATAATTAGTTATTGAGTTAATTTGATTGTTAGATATGTTATGGATTGTGAAATTCTACGACTTAATATACAATTTCAGAAAGGAGATGTTTGACACATAAGGGAATATGGGAGGCCAGTCATAATTGTAAAACGGAGTTACTAAGCATAGACATCAATGAAATTCCCTATAGTAACCAGCTGTGATCAATATCAAAATTAGAATTGACTTCAAGATTCATCACTGGTTGAAGGTCATTTTCTGCTGAGGTTGGCAAAAAACAAATGCTCCAAATTTTTTGAAGTAACTGAAGATTTGTTGCTTATTAGGATTAGATATTGGGCTTTCATCATGCGATTGTGAATAATCCAATCATAAATCAAAAGGCTTTGCTAATTCAAGGTGAATTTGAGGTGTTTTCTTAGAATTAAACGACAAATATTAATAGTGAGCTAGCTCCACACATGAGATCAATAATCTTGTAGCCGGTTATATATCTTGTAAACTCTAAGTACACCAAAAACTAATGAAAGTTTTGGATTCTTGAATGTAGGCTACGTTGTTCAAACCACAAATACTTTGTGTCTATTTTATACCATTTCATTCCAAATTGGTAATCGTTGGACATTTTTGGTTGCTGCTTGCTCTTGTGAGTTATTGGTTGTAAGTTGGTAAATCTACATGAACAAAAGTAAAAATTAAATCCTCATAATATATGAAATTAGAATTTAGACTGCCTATGATTGATTCTTCTAAGAGCAGGATGAATAATTATATGCCCACTAGAATTAATGATAGACATGATTTTGAAACATGAATGTTAAAGATGGAGATGTTACATGTGACTCGCATTGTATTAGAGTGGGTGCGTAGATTGGATTATGATTAGTCTCATATCATAAGATATTCTAAAAAAGCTGAGCATATATATGAGATTGGCACCATGTAACAACAAGGAATTTTTTGGTTACAAATAAATGTTGCCATGAAAATATATCTGATGTAAGGCGAATGCAGGAACATCCAATCATGATGCTGACACCAAAAGAGCTTTGTTCAAAATAAACTTTTAAGATACTTTTGAGCCAAGGAAATTTGTTCAAAAACATCATTATATTTCAGCAACATTACTATTCTTCAAGATGAAGTTGGATACCATGCTTTTAAAGGGAATGGATATACTCATGGTTGCTATGTTCATCATCTTCAATGTATGCGATGTTTGTAATTTGATGATTTACGAACAAAATTTTGATTAGTACGAGAGCACGCTTACATAATGAGATATTGAGAAGTATGTTGGCTAATGAGGACATGCTTGCATAATATGATATTAAGGAGTAAAGTAAGTAGAGTATTGACAGCGATTCAGAGAAATTATCTGTTCAAAGAGGTAGAGATAATAGTCACAAGCACCAAGATGAAGGGAGATATGCGCATAAGTTACAGCTAAAGAATTCGAAAAGTGATGTTTTTCATTTTAAAAAGGAATGACTTTTTAGGTTTCCATGTCCAACTTTTAAGCTGGTGAGAAGAAAGGAGAAGAAGTCTTATATGTCGATAACATTCGTAGAGAGTTCGCATACAATCAATGGCAATGTTACCATAATGTTTTAGCTCATACTGTTAGTTAAAAGTATACGATTGGCAAGCTTTATAACCACGACGTCATATTGAAGTTTTCTTAATAACATATAGGGAGGATAATGGAGCATAAGGAGGATAATGGAGCAACTCTTACGTGGAACAACGCACCTTGTCATTTGATCATCCTAGGCAATGTGAGATTTCGAACATTTGAGGGCATTGTTAAAAATAGCTTAAATGACAAGCATGTTCTAAGATAGAAAATGAGTTTGTTGTTGGTTGGAGAAATAAATAGGTGTGGTTTAGGGATTACATTTGATGTTTGGAGATTGACAACGTAAGAACTCTTTGGTATTATTAGAGGATGTTCGTGCAGGTAATCATTATTTGCTTCAAGAAGAGACAATCATAAGAAAATCGACAACCAACTGACTACAGTGATTTAGATTCTGCTTAGTAAGAGATCTACTTATGGGGCAGAAACATGAGCTAGGTTTGATGTTTTAGAAAGCAGGATTTGATTCACACTACTCCTGATTGTAAAAGTTATGTTTTCGAAAAACAAAACTAGCATCATTTGGTGTTAGTAGACTTATAATGATAAATATTCTTGAGTATGTTTGTTCAAACAATTTAGGTTATGACCTGGATATATTATTACATGAAGCTAGACACTTCATCTCTTTCTTATGATTATTCGTGGAAGATATGAATCTACTTCATGAAAACTGAAAACGAAACATTTGCTCGATTTTACAAATGGAAGAAAGTTAAGGGTGTGACCTTGGGGCAGTTGTGTATTTTGATTATATAACTTAACTTTCAAGTGAATCTTATTCGGAATAAAGTAAGCTATTATTTTTATGCTCTATTATATATATATATATATATATATATATATTAGGATATGGATAATGTTTTAAATATATCAAAATGTATGCAAATAGAAATTTTTTGGAAAAAAATATTTAATCCATTGCAATTACGAATGTGTTTGTAGTCATGAGTATAAAACCATATTAATAAATATTTGTCCTTAAATGTTCCTAGTCAAGATGTGCCATGAAGGGGATATTAATACAACAATTGAGACTAATGTAGGTAACACTCTTCATATGATGGATGGACAGTGAATTATACGTTACTATCGGGTGAACTAGGGGGTTACGTGATAGAGTTAGGGGAATGCCCTACGTGCAATTGTATAATTTGATACATATATCTAATTCCATGGCCAATCTTCTTCATAATAATGTTATATACGCGGTTATATGTTGATATAATTAATTAAATAATTAATTTAAAGTATATATAGAAAATCCTTAAATGAAATGTTATGTAATTATAGTTGTATATGATTACAATTGTGAGTAATTAATCACAATATAAAATAACATTTTATTTTATATATTTTCGGTAAAGATGTTTGAAGAAAAGTTATCAGTATATCCATTGAGACCAGAATACGTAACGTTTTTCAAATATTGGACAGTATATTGCTCATGGATGCCAGGACACCAAGGGTTACGTACTAATAGTTATTGGATAATGATGAAATGACCCATTCTATATTTTCCTATTGGTTAATAACAAGTAGATGAAACAGAAAATCTCGAAGTGACGATATTACACAATTCTCTCGATTTGATAATACTGTTAAATTAAATATGGAAACTCCACTTTGATTATAGTTAAATCGTGTCATATGGAGTCTGTCAAAAGACTATAGTCGGGTCTAAGCTAAAACATTGAAAGTGAAACATATTCAATAAGAAAATCTCATTTCAATTGTATGAGGTTAGTATCACGATTAACTGTAGTCAACTTAAAGTCAAAATATCTTGTATCTGATTTTACTCTTTTATAAGCTTCTATTACAATGAAAGGTAATAAAAGTCGATCATTTTGTGAATAAAATTTGAATTTGACATGACCACTTATATTATGTGTTCCTTGATTTTACAATTTAATTGTACGTTGGTGAACTTTGAATAATTTTTGTTGCTTTGTGGGTTGATAGACTTGCAATTGAGAATTGTTAAAATAGAATCAATTTGAATAAGGAGAGATTTTTTTTTTTATTTATTTAGAATTTTCTGTTAAGGGCAGAAGGATTCTCCCTTACAAAATCAAAACAAAATAACTAGATTTCTCTTCCAATTATTGCTTTCTTATTTGTTTTACACGTACTTTTGTCCTTACAAATCTATTTCTTTCACTTCATCTCAAAGTCAAAACTCTAATTTTCTAAAAATAAAATAGAGAAATGTTTAGAATTAAGATAATGGAGGTGGACCCATCTAAATCTTCATTTTGCCATTTACCATCTAAATCTCCACTAACACAATATGATCCGGATATTATTATTTGTTTCCTTCAAATCTAATTTCCAATGATGTTATTGGAAGATGCTTAAGATGATATATTTTGACGAAATTTCAATTTAAGAAATAAAATAATCTATATTTTTTTGGAGCAAAGACAAGCGAGGGAATATCGTGATACATAAGAAAGAGAGAGGCAAGAAAATGAGAAGGGGCGTTTTTGGAAAAAAAATGTTAATGTTTCATGAGCTAAATGATATTAACAGCAATAATAAATTTTTTTATAAACTTTTAATTCCTTCTAAATTTTCCTTCTGAACTTTATTCGCCTTTCAAATTGATTATCCTTTTAGTTCTCCTTTAATTAGTAAACCGAGATATACAATAATGGACAATTATTTTCATGACATGGATGGTTGTTTGTTTTAGATCAAGATCATATTTCGCCATTAAGTGGGTTTCATTTTATAGAATTTAACCATTAGGAAAAAAATATTCATACTTTACCCCTAATGACAACCAATTATCTAACCTGATATTTCAGGAAAGATAAGTTTCATGAGGAAAGTTTTTAATAATTTGGAAGGAAAATGTATAGATTAACAGGGTTGAACAAAAATACCTTTGTAGACGATACCAAAACCACCATGGCCAAGCTCTCTAGATTCATGAAATCCCAGAGTCGCCTTTTCAAGTTCATCATAACTGAAAATATGAGTATTATAACAAGTTTCTGCTGCTCCAGGATTCATTTTGAAAAATAATGTTGAAGAAGCTTTCAGCTTTCTTTTTCTACTGACACATAAGAATAGAACGATACATGTTCCAAGGAGGAGGGCTCCTCCAAGGCCAGAAACTGTTAACCGGAAGCAACATAAGCAAAATTCTGGAAGATAAACGAAATGGGTGGATGAAGTAATTTACTTACCTACTGCAATGACAGCTCCCTGATTCTTTTTATTCTCTGCGGCACAAAAATCAATCAAAAAGATTAATACAAGTGAAAATCAAATTAGAATAACAATACAGTAACATCGGTATTATCAGACTAGAAACTTAACTAAATCATACATTCCTTCAAGTTAGATATAAAAGAAAACGCTTGAGAGTTTCTAAATCCCATATTAGTATGCATAAGTTGTACCAAAGTAACTCAATGTAAACTATAATATTGGTAATGGTGGTCCTAAGTTGAAGCTATTTAACAGTCTGGATATCAGCTCCAGTTTAATAACCGGCCTCTTTAGCGCATTATATGACCATCAGGACATCAAACTGCCAACACATAGTCTAGATATATACACATATTGTTATACCTCGCAGAATCATTATCGAGGCTACTCGTGACATTTGTCTTCCACTAATTTTTACCACCGGACCACTAAGTTGGGTTAATCATTGTATTGTATGATCAATTTCACCCTAGAAGGGGTGAATAGGGTGATACTATTAATTATACAAATTTAATGCGGAAGTATTTAAAATATTTCCAACACAGATATAACAGAATAATAGCAGCACAGATAATAGCAGAATAATAAATACAAAAATAGAACAACACAAATTTACCCAACTTCGACAAAACTCTGCATACGTGCTGCCCCCAAAGTTTCTACTAGAAATTAAGTAGTAAGAAGCTTACACACGTAAACTTGCGACCCCCGCTATCGACTAACCTAACTCTACGTTCAAATCCTACCACAACTCATCCATTGAGTTGCGAATTCTCGAACTACGCCACCGTAATTTGTCCCCAGTCACACGACTAGAATTTACGAACGTTTAAAAAAGGAAATACAAATTTAAAACCAATTTAAAAAAAAATCATAACCCTAATTTTTGCATAAAGCAAGCCCAAAGACAATTAAAGTAACCGGCCCAACATAAAAATAAAAACCCCCTTTTCTTTTCTATTATATTATGTCGGCCTGCTTTCTTTTTCGTTTGTGATAATAGCTGCTTCAATCTTCATTTATTCCTCTTCAAGTAAATTAGGGCTTCTAAAATGAAGCACGCCGATTTAAAGTTGATCGATTCAATTGATGTTCTTGCGTTTGCTTTGTCGATCGTTCGTTCGTTGCTTAGCTTCGGCTGCTTCTCGACCGAGTTCGATTCGAAAAATCTGGTATGTAATTTATGCTTTTCTGCTTTACTCGTTAGCTTGTTTGAACTCGATTCATTCCCGTGTCGATGATGTTACGGTTTAAATAGGGTTTAATTCCCTTGATTTTCGTTCGCCTGATAATTTGTTTTGTCATTCGATTTTGCTTGAATGCTTTAGATGTTTCTGACTTGTTCAATTTCATATAATTTCTGTTTACTTGATTATCACGGCTTTGAATTGCTTTTTCGACTCCTTAGCCACCACGTCTCTGACTTTGGTTTGAAACTGCTGTTGACCTGCTTATGCTGGTTCCTGACCCACAGTTTGATTCATGATTATGACTTCATTCGAATTCGTACTATTTAGTAACTGTTGTTCCATGATTTGAAGTCTGCAGTTTTCCATTTTCAGCATGCCTTGACTTTGCTCTGTACTTTTTCGACCTGATGCTTGATCACTGCTCATCCTTGGAGTTCGGTAGTTTGCATTGATTTTCACTTATATACATACATACAGTTATGTGTGTATATAGGTGTGTGCTTATTGAGTCTGGTTTCACTGCACATATATGCTCATGTTATACTGCTCTATACACACACACACACACATATATATATATATATATGTTCACGCATGTATATATTCGCTGCCTCCATCTTTATGTTGCATAGTCTGTTGGTTCATCATTGTTGCCAGGTCTGCATTGCTGCTATGTCCTTGTTGCATTGCATTTTGTCGTTGAACTTGGTAGCCTTGTTGTACGTGTTTGCACTGAGTTTGTTTGTTATTTGATGTTAAGGCCTTCACTTGTATTCAGTTGCATTCATTAGTTCTTTGTGTCCACTGCTTTATTTGGTTCACCTGAACTTTGAACTGATTCATTGTGTTGTTGGACACTTGGACTGTGTCACTGTTATCCTGATTCTGGACTTGTATGTGGTCTTGTTGACATTGTCTGCATTGCACTATCCACTGTTCTATATGTTTACTGCCTGGTCGACATGTATATTGGTGTCACCTCTGATGCCTCTAAGCCTGTTTGCAACTGCTGTCACCATTGTTGTCACTGTTCATATCATTCATGCTTATAATTCTTGTTCCTGTGGCATATGAGCATGTTAAACTGTGTTGAGTAATGGCTTGATCAATCTGGTAGCAGTAGTTTGGTTGATTGCACTCTGGTTGCATATGAACATGAATACTCATATGTTCATGTATTCTGCACTGTTCATCTCCATTTGTATACTTAACTCCTATTGTAGGGAGTCTGGTGAAATTTAACTGCTTGATTCATTTTCTTGTTAATGTGCATGTTGTTTCATTCCTGAAATGTTGGTTGAGCTTCTTGTCACTGTTCGTTCGAGTTTGTACTTTGTAGTATGTTGCTTGACCATATGCATTTCTTTGAACTTTGCACTGTCTCCTTTGTTGCACTGTATATTTCAGTGTGCCTTTGTGTCTTTGATCATAGCGTTCATGTGTACATTTGGATTGCACCTCTGTTGAATCCAGCTAATAGCTCGGGTTTGACCTTGTGCTAATATCGTGACTTTATTTGCATTTCACTTGAGTCGAACCCGGCTTTTGATTGGGTTTGACCTTGTGCTCATCTGTCCTTATATTTTTATCAAGTGTATATCGATGTGCACGACCTTGTGGCATGTACAATGATACACTGTACATGTCACACGTTGTTCGTGTATGATGAATTCAAAATAAACATGATGACGAACAACCCAAATAACTGAGGCAAAATAATATTTTCAAAATACATTTTATTTTACACTGCAAATTTTTTTTTCAATTTTACCGCGTCAGTGTGTATTTTGCAGATAACTCAGATGTTGGATTCAAGCTGGAATAGAGTTGAAGATAAATATGAGTGAATGAGTGTGATGTGCAAATGTAAATAAATTGTGATGTAATCAAAATCGTATTGTAATCAAAAATTGTGCGTGTGCGTGTGCGTGTGTATGATAGCTCAAATTTGTACTATTCAAAATTGTAATAAATATCCGTTTGAATAAAATATCTGTTTGAATTTAAATTCTGTGTTATTTATTTTATTCAGCAAATATTTATTTAATTTTGTAAAAAATAAAATAGTATATTAACAAATACATTTAAATGAATATATATATATATATGTTTGTATCATCAGGACATCAACAGCCAACACATAGTCTATATTGTTATACGTCGCAACATCATTATCGAGGCTTAAACTCGTGACATTTGTGTTCCACTAATTTTTACCGCTGGACCACTAAGTTGGGTTAAACATAACTTTCTATTCATAAAAATCAACTGTGATATTCCAAATTATCCGCTCTTGTAAATTACGAGGTTTGACGAGTTACATTTAAAATTTAACTCTGAAGGATTCAAAAACCATCAATTTCATAATTTGATGGTTTAAAAATATTGGAAGAACCTTTGTTTTTAGTAATTAATAATAGCTAAAATAGAAGACATTTCTCCCATGATATCCAAGGATCAATCAGTTTTGTACTAAGTACTAAAAGGAATATAAATAACTAATCTACATATCTGTTACTAATTGCATTCGAGAAAGCAGACACGGAACCAAAAGGACGCAACGTAGGCATTACACGGTTGAATCCTAATCGAGTAAGGATCCTCAGTACTCCCATGAAAAATTTATCCCAAGCATCAAAATGGTTTCTAGTTGGATGCTATTATGAGAGAATGATATAAAACACTCACCAACAGCATCTGGAAAACAACTTCTATACTGGTTTCGGTCAGGACAAATACACATGAAACCATTGTATGATTCATTGTATCCACACTTGCCATGCCTTTTTTGACACTCTTCACATTGATTTGCAGACCAATTTAGAAGAAACCCATAATTTACTGCCCTCAAATAATTACTAATATTACCACCCATGTAACCTGCAACGAACATATACGCAGCGACAGAGCTACACATCTCAGGATATCTCCTATCAGCGTCCCATACTGCATATGTGGTAACAGCACTAGAAGTACAATTGATCTTGCGGTAAGTAGATGGTGGCTTAGAGCAGTTGTATAAGAAAGTAAGCTTCTTGTTGGCATGGCTGATATTGAAAACCATCTGATCGAAATAGAGTGGTGACCATCGCGCAAATCCACATGTGTGAGTGAGGCCAGAAAATGTTTCATCAGCAACTAAAACTGATCGGTTCTCAAAGAATATATTTTTAACTTGTAATGAATAATGAGCTGCAAGAACCAATGTTTGGTTTTTACAACTGAGTTTAAAAGATGGAAACCCACAGTAAGACGCTTGTTGATTTTCTACCCAAAATGGAAACGTTATGTTTATAACATTTCCACAATTTGCTGGTGCACAACCCAACTTTGATTTCTCATAAAATGGCGATTCATAAGCAGAAGACAGAGAAATAAGAATCAACAATGAAAGAGAATAAATGAGAACTAGGTTCATTAGAGATAAAGGAACATAAAAAGGTTGCAAACTTACAGAAGAGGGGAAAAGTATACAATATATTGTGAATTAGGCAGCATGAAAGAGGTGTAATAGTAAACTAAGATTTGTGGACTCAACGGCCCTTGTTAGAGTACTTTAGGGTCATGTTGCTGAAGGTTCAAAGGGCCCACTGTGGTCAATATAAAACCATAAAAGAAGTTTGAAAGGTGTAGCATATGAATGGAATATGTGAGGCCACGAAGAAATTTAGTAGCATCAATGGTAGACAAGTCCTCTTATTGGTGGTGAGTGTGGACTCATTACTCGTAAGTAACAATCATTGCTAGTTAATTTTACATAATGCATAGGCCTAGACTGGCATGGAATTAATATCTAAGACGAAGCCAGGATAAGATGGCGATGGAATTGCTTGACCCTGACTTTGCCATCCGGTTGAATATAATTTTTATTGGTGTACAATGTTACACCAATTTCTAGGTGTGTAATAATTAATAAGTAGGCCACGGCAAGTGGAAAGATTGCTATATCTCAACAAGTTATGTTAAACATATCAGACTTTTCTTTCAACAAATAGTAGACATTTAGTAGGACTGAAACCAAAGTCATAATCAATCTTAAATACTACCAAAGTAGTAAGATGGTAACAAAATATTAATCTACAAACCAAAAGTTGAAATATGTTTTATATGTCTGTAATTAAATATGAACGGATGAACGTATACCAATAACCAGTTTATTATCCTCATTTAAACTCAAAAAAAGGTTCAAACTGGGGAATAAACACAGTTAGAGAATCAACTTTTGACAACTGAGCTGTTCTGACTGTGATTTCTTAAAAGAAACAAAGGAAGATTGGTGAGGCAATAGTCACAAATCTGACAATGTGAAGTAAATTCTCTTAAAACCGCAAAATATTTTGGTGGCAATAAGTCTAAATTGATGCTGGTTACATTAAAACAAGGCTAAAATACAAACAAGTATAACCACAGAAGAAATAAGCTCTTATACATACGAACCAATCTAACAAGAAACAGCAGTATTCAGATAGTACTCTAACCTATATATACAAATAAACAAACATAATATACAAAATGTGACATCAGTTGTTGGAATATTTAAAACATGGACCACTCATATAAAATAAAGAGGAATTAATTTAAAGGACAAAAGTTTGTATATTTTATGCCTCAAGGACACAACATCAATGTTTTAACCACAAATACAAACATTCTCCCAAAATTATTCATAATGGCAAACATTTTTTCAAAATTATTCATAAGGGCATACATTCTTTCAAAACTGCTACGAACTAAAAACTGATATCTAAAAACTGCTACCGATAACTAAAAACTGATATCTAAAAACTGCTACCGATAACTACAAACTGATACCTAAAAACTGCTATCAATAACTACAAACTGATACCTAAAAAAAGTTGTCATTCAGACTAAAAAACCGAAACTCTGTCATTGAGGCTAAAAAACTAAAGGTTTGTCCTTGAGGCTAAAACGTTGAGAAATTTTGTCCTTGACAATAATTTCCTAATAAAATAAAACATATCATGTTATTTTGGCGTAAAGCTTAACTAATCGATCAAATTATCAAGGTTGTAAACGAATGCTTTCAGATGCGGATAGTGTTACATACGCATCCGCATCCGAAATTATTTTCGAATATTGAGTATCCGTATCTGCAAGACGGATATGAGATATTTATCTATTCCGCTAATAATTAATAAAGTTAAGGAAATAAATTATTATTTTTAATCCAACATATAACATTTTCAATAATAATGCTAATATAAATACAAGAAATAAAAAATAAGATTATAATAATCAATTTTTGATAGCAAGTATCCATTTATACATGTATAATATGGATTATTATCATAATAAACAATATATATCAATCATTTTATGCAGTGAAATATGCCATCTTGATAAAAGTCAGATAGATAAATTTCGGATACGGATACTATCATATCCGTATTCGTTTTATTTTTCGAATTTAGGATATCTTTTCAATTTCCGGATACAGACACGGACAGGTTTTGGATTTTTCGAAAACTCATTGATAGCCCTACAAATTATGAATTCAAATTAAAATGTTCAAGGATCTAATTGTCATGATATTAATGCATAGATATTGGATGCAGTTATAATTGATTGAAAGACCAAACTAGGAAATAACAACATTAAAAATAAAAGGTCATGGTCCTCAAATTATACGCTCTATAACCCTCTTTTGTGGAGAGCTGATATCAGCTCTATGATTTGTATGAATTTGAAAGGTCAAACCGATTTTTTTCTCTTTCAATCAAAAGATAAGGATTCATGTATGACTTTTGTAATTTTATTCATTTTTCTCTAATTTGTTCTCATTAAGTTAATCTTGAGTTATTTATTCAAATCTAACGATTCATAATCGATTGTTGCTAAAATATATTAAAATCCTAACAAATGGCACCGGAGCCGTTGGTTGAGTTTGTTGAGAATTTCCTTTCAACATTTTGTATTGAGAAAAATGTAAACGTTGGTTTATCAACTTTAAAGTTGGTTTTTGTTTCAGATTTAAATCTACAAATTTGTTTCCCCTGAATGTTTCCGATTTTGTTAGGCGTGCCATATTATGGTATTATATTGCAACTAACATTAAATCACAATTGAACCATGCGATATTCAAAGGCTCCATCTTTTGTTTCGGTAATCACTTTCTTTATAGAACTTCGATTAAGATTAAGAGAGAGAGAGAATACAAACTGGCTTCAATAGATCCAAGAATTTGAGAAATTTTCGTTTTTATATGTGCTGAGTTGAATTTGACAAGTCATATTTGATATAGAATGTTAACTTCCAAGTGATTATTCATTGTTTTAATCGTAAAGTGGGTCCCATTTATAATTTTATATAAACTAGGTTCTACTCCTTTAACAATACCCTCAACATCTGGGTATTCATTTAAATTTAATCTTTATAATATGATAACTTTTATATCTTAATTGGATTTAAAATCGTTTTCACCATTGAATCATAAATTTAATAAAGTTTTCAATGATACTAATTGTTGATACCAAAAGATATTTTTTTTTAAAAAAATCATAATTTTATATGGCAATTTTAATTGCATTAAGAAAATGCAGTTACAAGTAAAACATACTGTAAACTAATTTAGTTATTTCCTTTTAGCCGCGTTAAGAAAATACGGTTATACCAACAAATGCCAAATATATGAATTGTGAATTACATCATTATAGCGCAGTTTCTAACTGCACCATGGTGATGGAGTTAGAATTATATCATTTTAGTGCTTGTTTAACTACATTAACAAGATGTGGTTATACATCATATTAATGTAGTTTTAAATACATGTTAGTAATGTGATTTTTAACTACGTCATAGTGATGCAGTTAAATTGTGCCATGTTAGTTCAAATTTAAATGCTTTAAATAGATGCATTTGTGCAATATCACATAGTTGCATCTTAGTAATACAATATCATATGCTCAGTGGAAAGGAAGCTTGGCTCCTAATGAAAACACTCAGGTTCGATTCCTACCATGTGCTTCCCTATCCTATACAAATTTATCCAGGGGTATGTGGGCTTGGATCAGCGGACGACTTTACTATACCCTCCTCAGGAGTTTATCGTCTTTCCAGGTTCTCTTGGGTTTCAAAAAAAATCATATTGTTGCATCTTACGATTTTTAATAATTAGAAACAGTAGCGTACGCAGAGATTAAAATTAACAGGGGTGGAACTTCATCGATCAAAAAGGATAGCAGCCATATTTCCATAACAAAAATTGACACATTTTTGATCCGCAAAAGTCATACATTAATATTCAGTTTAAGTATGATAAAATATTACGGCATCAAATGTTCACAAACAATCCCTTCTAGGTTTCATATTTTAATTTTTTTGAATAACATCGTCAATTTCAATTGTTTCTGAGATATCTCTTTCAATATAAGTCATTATGCAGTCATTCATCATATCATCACCCAATCGGTTATGAAATGAAGACTTGATAATTTTCAAAGCTGAAATTAATCTTTCAAAGGTTGCAGTGGCGATAGGTAACAATAATGCCAACTTTAAAAGCAAGTACATGTTTCTTTGTTTGAACCATCATTTTGATAAGTTCGTTTATTCCACCCACATCAGAAAATTGATCACTGGACTACAAATCTAGGATCTAGTTTTCAAGTTGATAATCAATTACATTAAATCATTTGAAGAGAAATCCGATGGATAAATTCAACGAATCAAAAAAAAATTGTTATTATATGATGAGAATGAATCAATTGGACTAAGACAAACCACTTGGACTAAGACAAACCAAGCACAACAAATATTATGTATTTAGTTCGGTTATATGGTTATTCAACTCTTGAACTTGCATATCTATCGCTTCATAGAAAATTTCAACACAGTAGCAATGAAGGTGTGTCTTTCCTTCAACCTTACGACGCGATCTTTTTTGAACTACAAATAAGCATCAATATCAGGGATGACAATATCGTGTTTAACACAAAATAAAGAAATTTCTCTAAACAAAATTTCATGTTTAACACAAAATAAAGAAGCTTCATTAAATCATTATCCACTGTAACACAATTGTTGTGAGTAATAAAATATGGCCCAACCTACACATCAAGTCTTTCTTTCTTTTTTCCATTTTGATACCCTTCACCAAAAAAAAAAAACAATCATCACCACTTTAACCACCATGATCAGATTTGAAAAGATACAATACAGACAAAATGCCGCATCTTTGTTTATGCTATACTCTAACCAAGTTGAATGGTCATTGAACCGCAAAAAAATAAATTACGCTTCTCGTTACCCATTAAACATTATGGAAATTCATGTTTTTTGACAAGGATCCTTTTGCAAATAAAACCAGTGGACTTTTTCATTTTCATTAGCATTATGGAGATGGATGTTTATCCTTGGCCCGAGATCAAATGGATACTCTTCTAGAGCATCTTCTAATATTTGTGGAAGTGATGAATAAATGAGAGGTGTAGGCATATGTTGAACACTATTTGAGTTTGATCCAATTTCTTTTAATTTTGTGGAATAGCTCAACATATTATTTTTCATATTCTTTACTTAAAGGAATTCCTGGAAACCAATCAAAAAA
Organism: Allium cepa; assembly: GCA_030765085.1. Taxonomy (NCBI): domain Eukaryota; kingdom Viridiplantae; phylum Streptophyta; class Magnoliopsida; order Asparagales; family Amaryllidaceae; genus Allium; species Allium cepa. The sequence continues at coordinate 721,916,930 of CM060943.1, forward strand.
CAAAAAATGGGGTCTAATTATGCTAATATATATATATATATATATATATATATATATATATATATATATATATATGGAAGCATAATGTATTGTAAACAAATAAAATGAATAATACAGTTAGACTTAATTTTTAATATGAATAATCTTACATGAATGAATCAACCATGGTTCATGACAGCAATTTAGCAATTGTAACCAACTCTAAATGAAATTGATTACCAAAATCAATCTTATATCTATCTATACTAACATGATTAAAATCCCTAAATTTTACTACGGTTTTCAATTTAAAAAAAGATTGATTACTTCTTGCTTGTTATAAGATTGTGGAGAATCAAAAACAAGTTGAGAAGTTATTCAATTGCCAAACTAAAAAAGATTTTCTGCTCCTATTTGAAATGCGTTGAGTCCAGAGAGAATGAGAAATAGGAAATTGAAATGGGTTCGTTTTTATTTTTTATGATAACAAAATAATGAGCGAAGAGGAAAGTAAATTTGACGTGCCTCTGTCCAGCGAAGTAATGTTTTAGCCTATAGGTCAACTAAAAACAAAAGTTAAAAATAAAAACAAAACCCAGCGGGGTGGTAGCTCCCACTAGGCCTCAAACAGGTATGCCCCTGTTTAGAAATTCCTTAAGAGTTAAGAGTTGTAGCAATTAATCTCATAATTGTATGCAATCATTTTTTTAATATTTAAATATAGATCTGAATTACAAGGAATGTCTGCCAACTCCCCAGAATTGAAAGATGATGGAAAAAAGTCTCTTCCGAAAAGTTATAAAAGTTAGGTCCCTATTTTTTGGTTTTGGCTAATTTATACTACTTTTGCCCCAGATTTCATTGCTATGCCAATTTTCTAGAAAGGATAGTATGGGAAAAAATAACAAAACATGGACCTAATTTACATGGGTTTATAAGCATGGACCTTTTGTGCATGAGCTTTGAGAATATGGACCTTTGATCCAAAACCCCTTTAAATTATTTTTGTAATGTAGTTTAATATTATTTTATGGTAATTTTTACACTTTTATTGTCTTAAAACTGCATTTTGAGATGTAGTTTTCTAACTGAATGACTATTATGCAATTAATTTCTTTAATAATTTAATGCAAGTTTAAAATATATTTATTTTACTAAAGTTGAAAGATGAAGTTTTAAGTAGTTTATTGTTAATTTAATAATTAGTTTGAGCATTTTCAAGCCTTAAAACTACATTTTAATTTTTTGTAATTAATTGCGTGATGATTATGTAGTTAATTTCTATTATACTTTGAATCACTTTTAAAAGGTAACTTTTATTTCCATCCACATTTTCTTTCAGTTGATCCATAATATAAATATAACTTCATTGAGTTAACCCATAAATTATTTGTAAGCTAATCCGCATGTGGATTAGTTAACAGAATATACTATTCTAATTTTTATTCATTGTTTTACTCTTTTACTTTATTGTGTATAATTTTATTCTCATACTTATTGAATACAAAATTGTATATTAGATTACACATTTATTGCATATATAAAAACTCGTATTCATACTCTATCTAATGTGACTACAATATAATCAGAAAATTCAGAACCATCTATATACCCTCAAAAGCTTATCATGTTCAAATTTGAACTCTCACAAAGTATCAAAAGAAACAAAAGATCTAGAGCCATTTGTATCTCTTAATCAAGGAGATGCGTAAACAAAGTTGATTAATACTAACATGTCCATACGGTGTCATATAAAAAATAGCATGAAAAATACAATATTAGAATGAATTAAAAGAATTCAACAAATTGTGATTTTAAGTAACAGGTTTTCGCAAGTTTTTTAGTGGATAAATCAATTTTTTTTGAACTTTTATCATTCCTTGCTTATCAAAGAAATCCTCTCTTCAAAAGATTCCTCCATCATGCACGCCGTACAAGCAAGCTTACGTCTATCTAATTTTTGGGAAATTAATTCACTTACCATAAGACAGATACTAAAGGTAAAAAAAGGGTAAGGAGAGAAGGAAATTAAGTGAAAATGTGCTTGCGTGTGTAAGTGATTGTTGTTTCTTCTATTATAAAAAAGGTGATACCCTTCATTGTGCTCTCTTTCAGAACAAAAATATTGTGATCATGGTTCATTTATCTTTGTCGTTGTTTCTTCTATTATAAAAAAGTATCCCATATGACTCAATGGAGTGGTTGAAATATCAAATTATTTGGAGTACTAGATTTGATTTACCTTTACTGTTGGAGTAGAAAAGAAAGGGTGTTGTAGTAGAAAAGAAAGGGTGCGTATACTACAAAAGGTAAAAGAAAAAAGTATAAGTGGTAGATAAATTAATTAATTTTTAATTTATGCAAAAGGTCAAAGATACTATTTTGTGGGTGGGTTAGGGGATTAAAACATGTAAAACTTACCTAGTACCAAAAGTAACAGCTAGGCTCCCAAAAGTTCAAGTGAGTCCAGCTGTCTAATACATACATAGTCCTGCAATGTCTCAGATTGACCCAAGTATTATAAATAACACATGGGTCCAACTATGTTTGAGTACAATTCTATGGTTATGTAATGATAATAATAATGATGATGATAATGTAGCAAAATATATCACATAAGTGAGGATATAACAAGAGAAAGCAAAATCCAATAATCCAATCATCTCTCAATAACATCGAAGTAAAACATGGATGAAACAATCATAAGTCATAGATATAATACCAATCCATACATCCATAAGATAATGGCTATCAATCTAGTGTAGCCGAAAATATAATACCAATAAATAAGTACGAATAATGCAGGAACTGACTACACTTTAGACATAGATCTCTGGTATAGTCGTACTAATCATCCCAATTGGTATATAAATAGTATATTATCTATCTACTACACACACCAAGAATCAAATGGGGGACTTATAGCATATCTACTTGCTCAAGGAGCCCTATATGTGTCCACTAACATGGCTCCTACAGTCTTAGTTACCTCGACGGACATCGTGACTCATACCCATCAATGCTTGTCTATGCGAAACCTCGGTCATGACCCTAAAAGTACCTACAATGGCAACAGGCTGTTAGCCTAGTAACAGATGAGAAACACTCACAATGATAGCTCTCAACCACATAATGAAAAATGTGCCATGGATTCGGGCGCCATGCTGCAATCAATCTGCTAGGATGGATACTACCCCAATCTAGTTCACTTCTTTATCATAAGAGGAGTCTGACAGCGACAGACAAATACGTAGTGTATATATATAAGGATTGACATACGACCATATACATATGTCGACACATGGTAGTAGATATGTGTGTGTGTGTGTCGTTGCTTACCGCATCAAACATCTTCTCATATAATACAAATCCCCATACAATGTCATTTACTTATAAAGAATTACCAAACATTCATCACTATGGAGTCCCATAACACTATGTTTTATTTGATTATTTATTCAATGCTGATAAATTAAACTCAATCCACACCATATTCTATGCAATAAGCATGAATAACCAAAAAAATTATTATCGATAGTCTCATACCAGACGGTATTATAACTCCATCTATTCAAATTCCTCGTTACATCGAAAATACAAGTACACAAATAATTTATAGAAACAATTATAATTTATAAAATAATACATATCCCTTTAAAAGAATTATTAATGTTTTATAATTAAAATATGCCTTACTAAATTACAATAATTGAAGTATTACTTAGAAATATTTGAATTAATATAGACATCTTCTTTGAATAATTCAATAAATTCAAAACATTATTCTAAATCATCATTTCAACTCCATTTTATAAGTTTTAATAGTCGAATATAATTTTTAAATTAATTTTTAACTTCAAAACCAATTTACCAGTGTCATAATTAATATTTCATTTAAATAAATATTTTATCATGAGATAATTCTATGTTTATGATGTATATAATTTATATTTTAATTACATATTTTGTTTTAGTTTTTGAAGTAAGAATTTGTAGAATTCCATTTATTAAATTATAACATCATTCCCAAAAATCATTTTATTATAGATAAAATTTTCACTACTAAAATATAAGTAGTATGTAATATTATTATTCATATTTTATTATTATATTTATATTATTTTATTTGTATATTTTTTAGATTTGTAGGGTACAAAATTGTGCATACTTCTTCAAATAATCACTACATATTATTCAAATAATTACTGCATATTATTTTATTTAAATTTAATTGTGCACACCATAAATTTGTGCACGGTTCTTCAAATTATTATTGCATATTATTTTATTCAAATTCATCCCCCTCAACTTTCTATCTCCTCTTCTAATAGAATTCATACACTAGTATACACCCATACTTCGATCCTACCATGCCCATAAACAATCAAATTCCAGATTGATTCCATGATCATAAAGTAAAGAGAAAACTATGTTTATAGTATATGGTTTTCAACTTTGCACAAGCTTTTGATCATGATTCTATTCATGATAGAATCGATATATACATAGAATGTGAGTTAGAAATCACATTGAAGTTGTAGAACCACAAGTCCCACTATAGCTACTTTTTCCACCTTACTTCTCTTTACTATAATTTCCAGCTCCAACAATTGATGATCAAAACTTCGATTTCAACTTAGGTTTTGGTGTATATTGATATCAAGAAGCACATATTTAAGTTTGGGAATTTATAGATATTTTGTTTGATTTTATTTTAATTTTTGAAGAGAAGATGGAGTAGAGTTTTAATTATTTGAAGAAGTTTGAGTATTTCATGTAGATGCTAAACAAGACATGAAAGGATGTATTTATAACTAAGGGAGAAAATTCTAGAGAATGAAAATTCTAAATTCATGAGGAAATGGTTTGGGATTCGCTAAGTTGGGCTTTACTTAATTACTAATCCCATTTTCTATTCCTTCCATGAATCCATTCTTGTTTGCTTATTCTAGCCCATTTATTAATTAAATAAAATCACACTAATTTTTTTAAACACTCAAATAACATTATTTCCATTTTTATAAAATTATTTTATACAGTCTTATCTATTTAATTTAATTATTTCTTTAAATTTATATTCAAACTCATTTATTAAGTAAATTCCCAATTCCTTTAATAATTAAAAATAAAATTCTTTATAAGAAAAATAAGTTCTAAACTCGTTTATTTCAAATATTATTCTCTATAAAAATTTAATTAATCATTTTATTTCAAATTAAGGATTTATCTTTAGGATTTTAAAATAACTGAATCAATTACAAATATTAATATTTATCTTATTTAAAATTCTTCCATTTTTAATAAAATACTTTATCGAGTTCCCAAATTATTCTTGTAATTTCACAGTATGTCCTCGCAATTTCTCCTTAGGAAGATCTATAACTAGCCAATTAACTTCTAGCTTATCTACACCATCTATGATTTAAATAAACAAATAACAAAATAAACGTGACACATGTGCATTGGAAAACAACCTAGAGTAGGTCCATTCCATACGCACTCTGGTCTCCTAAGTACGATCCAAACTGGATGTTGGACCAATGCACCTTTACTAAAGTAACCTTCTTACTTCTGAGCTATCAGGCTTCTGAGTCAATTATCCAAACAGGATGTTTCACATAAGTCAGAAACGAGGATATATTGAGCTCTTGTATGTCTCTCAACTCCACATCAGCCTATGAATCCTATAGACACTTCCTTAATTAGAAAACATAGAAGACATCATGTATACCCGAAAAATGATCTAGAAGTGCAATTCTTTGAGAAACTATATTAATTCGCTCACAAATCGAATATGGGCTAACATAACGAGGTGCTAGCTTTCCCAATTTATTGAACCTCATCACTTACTTCAAAAGAGATATCTTCACATAGGCAAGGTCACCAACTTCAAACTCAATATCTTTCCTTCTCCAATTAGCAAATGATTTCTTACAATCCTATGTCTTCATCATCCTCGGCCTAATCAAGTCAGTCTTCTCAGATGCTTATTCGATCAAATCAGGATCCAAAACTAATTTATCTCCAGTTACTAGCTATCAGGATGGTCGTCGACATGGTCCACCATATAAAACATCACAAAGCCATGTCAACGCTAGATTGATAGTTGTTATTGTAAGAAAAATCAACCAAAAAAAGTTGATTTTCCCAGCTACCGCTAAAATCAATCACATAAGCACAAAGAAAATCTTCAAGAATCTGATTCGCCTGCTCTGTTTGACCATTAATCTACGGATGATATGCTACGCTAAAATTCAACTTCGTTCCAATGCTGCTTGAAGACTCTTCTAGAATCTACTAATGAACAATGGATTTCGGTCATAGATAATAAAATTGGAATCCTATAAAGTCTAACCACTTCCTTCACATACAACATTTTCAAATATGGTGTAGTTCTGTTCGACTTCACCGGTACAAAATGTGCCAACTTCATCAAACGATCCAGCCACCTATATGCTATTTTGACCACTCTTTGAACGAGGTTATCCGTCTATTGAATCCACTGACACCTGTAATAACACAACATTATTCTCAAAGCGATTTATATAAGTAAACTATAATATAGTACAATCCACTTATACCTATTCCCATTTCCACCGAGTAGTTTCCAATAGCTAAAGCAGAATACTGGGCTTTTGATGTTTGACTTTCACTAGCTGATACGTCATACATCCCTTCACATACTTGCCAATGTCATGCTTCATTCCTTTCCAGTAATAAAGATGTTTCATATTCATAAACATCTTACTACCAACTGGGTAAATAGTATAACAAGGTTGATGGTGATCATCCATTACTTCTTTGCGGAGATTATATGTATTAGGAATTTTTAATCTATTCCTTCTTCATAAGCGAGCATGTGAATCAAGAGCATAGCCAACCATATCATCATCCTCATCACCAGATTCAAACCTCTAAATAAATATAAGAATAACCGGATCTTTCTTTCGAGCTTCTTCGATTTGATCAACTGGAGATAGTACCAAAAGACTAGCTAGCATTGCTCCTAAACAAACTACAAAAGTTCACGAATCTCACACGTGGAGAGTATCAAAGATCCTTAAATTCGACAATCATCATAGAGACTACTTCTTGATGCTTCCTAATTAGTGCATCAGCCACTACATTTCCTTTTTAGATGTATATTGGATCTCAAAATCATAAGCTATTAAGAATTTCAATCACCATTGCTGTCTCATGTTAAGATCCTTCCGAGTTAATAGATATTTTAATGACTTATGATTTCTATATAAAATAAATCTCTCTCTAAGAAAATAATGGTGCCAAATCATCAATGCAAAGGCTATGTATAGGTAGCATATCGAATATCGTTAGGCCTTAGTTGCCTTGATGCATATGTAAAAACTGGGCTAGCCGTAGCTGGTTAAATGCGTAATTTAAAAAAAAATCATTTTGGATCTAATTCAAATGAATTTTGGAATAAAATCATTATTTTATTTAATCGATTAATAAATGGAGTTCTGTTTAATTATATATAACATATAATGTGCAAGTGTGTATCACATACACATGCAAGTGTATGTATATGTGCAAGTGTGTATCACATACACATGCAAGTGTATGTATATGTGCAACATATACAGTATGCATGGTTTAACATGCATGTATCTAAGTGTTGGGATTTACTCCACACCGGGCATGCAAGCCCCTTTTTATATATACATGTTGTCTAGTGTGTGTGTATATTTGTCATTTATGTGATATACATTTGTAGTAGTGTGTGTGTGTCTATATACATAAATACATATATAAATATACATATACATATACAAACATACATGTACATACATACATACATATACATACATACATACATATATACATACATATATATATATATATATATATATCTGTGTGTGTGTTTATATGACATAGTAAAATAGTGGTATTTAAATTTACCATGAAAATTGAAAACCTAAAATTTTGAATTTAAATTTTGAAATTTGGATTTTGAAATTTTAATTTAAAATTGGAAATTAGGAATTTAAATTTAAATTTAAAATTTGGAATATGAAATTTGAATATTATAAAAACTAATCAGATCTTTGAATATTAGGAATTTAAATTTAAATTTAAAATTTAGAATATGAAATTTTAATTCCAAATCTTTGATCGATATTATAAAAACTAATCAGATCAATCCCTTAATGAATGTGTATGTTATTTGGTTTTAATTATCTACTCTGTCAATCAACTCTTCGATGTTGATAAACTACCATGGAACTTTTTGAATGTATTTTCTCAACTTCTAGTAAGATCTAGGTTCTTTCCTGATAGTATCAAGGTGGATTCTTAAAACTTGGAATCAACCTTAGCTTAGTTGTAAATTTGTGCACTAATATTTTTCTTATATTGTGGCATAGTTCAAAATGAGTGAATCAGCCACAATCATTTTTTTGAAACATTTTAACACTAAAATTCCTTAACTAAGGTTTGAACATCAATTTAATATTGACATATTATACTCAATATCACTTATGAAGTTCGAATCCGACCACTCCTTCATAAGGAGTTCGCTATTTCTATAAATATTTCTCTACTATTTCAAGAACACTCTAAATTACCATTTAGTTACCTTAATTTGGATTTAAATTTTCCTCATGTATCAAATACATAAGAAAAAAAATACGATATTACAGAAAATACAACATGTATGATAATTCTTATTGATAGTGCATAAGAAATCCATCTTACATGTTCCATATAAAATATTTTAGTATGATATTTATGCATATCATTCACGACATTCCCGACAGCCTTTTATACCGATTACAAATGATATCATTTACAAATCCAATTTTGAGTATTAAATAAACAAATTATAGTGATTTTAACTCGAGTACATCATTGGTAATCGTAAGTTTGTTGTTTCCTTTTAGAAATATTTAAATACCTTTAATAGTTCTTTCTTATGGACACACGTTTCCTCTGCAGTTGAATAAAAATCAAACCATTTTATATTTCCTTCAATATAGTTATTCAATTCTAATTCTTATAAAACATTTCATTTCTTGGATCATATCCGAATATCAGAAACTCGGTATTATTCCCACTGACATTGAGACACTTTGGTTGTTATATGCGAAAAATCTATTCCAAATAATTATTTAGAAATTTCTTTTTCAACATATACATATCAAAACTCATAGCCATACCAAGCGATAACTTTATAAGTATAATTTGTATTAACTTTAGCATGTTAAATGGCGAATCTATTACGCTAATTTAAACAATTGAAATTTACGATGTTATTATTATCAACGTTTCTCTCCATATTCCAACTGCATTAGTCTTTCTATTGAAGACACATTTGCGGCTGATGGATCACGTCCTTTTTAGTACAACTATCAAAATCATATTTTGATAATGTACTAGGAAACCATTTCGCATTTTTGCATTATACCATATGGCAGAGTCGATACTCTTAGTTGATAATTGAAGAATATCTAAATTGATAAGAAATTCATAGTTTATTTTTAATGTAGGAGAAGACTTATTAGACATTCTAATGCATTGTGTTTGTTTAGGTTTGGTTAATTTTATTTCGTCCCTCGTAATCAATTTTATGTTTGGATCATTTCCTAATCTGTTTTACCACCAATAATGTCTACACGAAATTCCTTCGCTAAGAAGTTGGTGTTTTTTAAATAACAATTATTTCTCAATGCAATGGAATATGTATTCATAAATTTTTTATGAATTGCTGTATACATACATAAAACTGATTTGGTTTTAGTTTACATAAATTATGTTCAAAACGTAAATTGGTCATCCAATGGCGATCGTTCTCTAACTCCTTTTGGCATGGTCCACACTAGATCTCTCATGAACAATTATTACATACAATCTTTCGAATCGCACAACTTGCCAACTCTTGACCAAGGATATGTTTGGGGATTCTCATAAAACCTTTATTTGATATATATTTAAACTATTCTTCTGGATGAAATTAATTTTAACCTTATGCACCACCCTTAAGTACATGACCTTGTAGAAAGAATCTAACTCAACCCACACATTATCAACCGTATTCAATGAAGTCTGATTACCATTTAGCGATACATCATTATGCGTCATTGGGAGGTGCGACCTTTTAGATTGAATCTTTATTCATTTTAGGTATATTTGGAACTCCTTCCAATATACTTACATATTCGATCAAATCGAATCGTTTTATTACCTTTTGCGTGTTACAATACTCACTTCCATTTCATATTTAGTGAAATTATTATAGAAATATTACACGTGTATCAAATATACATATCCATCGATGAATTTTAACCAAGTATGTGGAACCATTTTGGTACCATTAGACACGCGATTGCATACATCTATTTGTACTAATACGAAGAGTTCATCAATTATTATATCACTCCCATAGAATGGGTACTTTGCCTTTTATTCTTTAAGGTATAATTCGCTAGCACCATATGATTCATAATCATACAATCTATAATTATTTCTCAAAACTATGGCTTAATTCATAATTCCAAAATAATTATAGATAATTTTAGATACTTATGTATTTTCCAATGCATCACTTCTGTTATGAAAACAAATACCATCATTATAGTTTTATCTTATAACAACCATCTATAATATTTATACTGAAATAAAACTATGTCTATTTTTCAGTAGACACTTAAAACCAATTATTATTTCATAAATAATGTTTGTTATGTTGAAATCAATTTTCATAACTTGATGAGACCACTACTGGTTACTGTTGGTATGTTCTAACTATTTCCATGATTACTATAATGGTGTACGAAATATGAAGCTCCATTCAACCATTTACTATGAAATTTCATTTCATATACTATAACTAGTTTACAATCGAGAGTTTTATATCAAATATCTTAAAGTCAAATAAATAAATCCCATAGAAAACAATTTTCTATTTTAAAATACATTTTGGAATATAAATCATATTTTTCATTCCCTATTAAGTGGATATTATTATTTTATTCAATTTTTCGGTTCCAATATCTCTTTACGAAGTAGAAATGACCATTCAAACTCTTCAACCCAACCGTGCCTTAAGTTACATCCACTCTCGTACATTCTTTTTCTTTTCCAAACAGTCAAACCATTCAAATGAAAACCCTTACTACAAAACCATAATCGACTCTTTACAAAAATATACTTGGGCATCCTTAACATTTAAAGATATCGAATAAGTTGCACTTTACGTAAACAAATCAAACTAAAATTTCAGTTGTTGAGCTCTTAGGACCATCTCGTAGCTCTTGGATCAATGTTACATCAACCAGATCCTTATTGTAACCAATCATATTAAATATGCGGTCTTGCAATATGGTTTACTTGCTGTTTTCGAATGAGATAATTTCATTGAGGTTTCATACAAAACTAATTATGATTGTCTATAATATAACATTTATATGTGATTGTGTATTGATCAAATATCCATATTCTTGTATCTCCTTTAGAGTTAAAACTCATAGAAGACAATACATAGTTTTGGGCAAATAAACACGTAAGTGACCAAGTTACAAATGAATATACCTAGTAGTTGTGTAATTAGGCGCTTGCATGAGTCTTGAATTGATAACATGAAAATGATTTATTGATAAGTATGTTTTATATTTCTATGTCAATTTTAATTCATTTCATTTGCATATACTAACTGATAAATATTTTATTAATTATATTAGTTCTATAAATTTACTGATGTAGATTATTTTAACTTTATATAGCAAATGTTCTTATAGCATTAGAAATGTTAACCATTACAATTTCACTTTTCTAATAAGGCTCCTATTAGACTTTTTATGTTTCTTAAAACCGAACGATAAAACATAGAAATTTTTTGATTTCTGTGACGACTCGGATTTTTCGATGTTTAATTCGGAATATTTAAATGGTTTTAAATATAGAAATTGAATTATAAATTGGCTTTGAATATGAAAAACTTGGATTTATCTATTCAGAATGTAGATACAGCAATTTGTTGAATAATATAATTATTCAATTCAATAATTAAAGATTGAGTAAAATATTTAATCTTGAGTTTCAAGCTTGTTAAAAATATTTTAGAAGGCTTGTAAAATTTATATTGGTAGTAATAAAGGTAATAAAAGTTTTTAAACAGAATTTAAAGGTGTTTTATTCAGTTTTGAAACTATATCGTTTAAACCGATTTTTAAAAATAGCATTCCGAGGCACAGTCTCGGAATACGAAAAAACCAGTTCCATTGGATCCGTAATAGTGTAATAATGTAATATTATCGGATTTAAAATTTCGCAGCGTTTGGAGCTGTCGTGTGATCGTACGGTAGATAAACGCGCTTAAATCTATATCGAAAATTCAATTTAATAACTAGGTCCAAAAAGCTATCTTCTCCATACGATCGAATTAGGACTTGAAACCTTTTCCATTGCGTCCACAATAGGGGTATAACATCATGAATGCCCAGCGGCACGCCTCGATGGGAGGTCAAGATTTTAAGCTACGAATCCAAGACGAGTTAAATTTAAATTTAAAATTTAAATTTGACCAGTCAAATTTCCCTTCACTTCAAAACTTTTTCACCTCATTTCAGAGCACTGTAGCTTGTTAACTCGAGCAAGCTAACATCTTTCTTGTCTCCCTACTTTTTCTTTAAATCACACGAGCCGTTCAAAAGGATTTCTTCACCGTTTAGAAAAATAAAAATGGTCGCCTCTTCTTTTCAATCCAAATCAAATAAAATTATCGCTTCCTTTTCATTACAAATCAAAGCCGCTTCTTCCCAAATATCTTGCTTCTCAGATTCGAGTTCAAAATCGCATTCGTATAAAGAAGTATAGAGTCTCTCACGAATCACTCAGTCGTGATTACGAGTCATGCGCGCGGCAAGGTTAGGCATGGGGGCTTCAGGGTCGAGGGTTGCGCAGTTTGGTGTCGCGATAGCTTTTGAGTCGCGTGTGAGTGAGCTCCGTTAAGGGATGCAGGTGCGCGCGATCAATCATTGAGGGCGGTTCGTCGCTGGTTTCGTGAGGAAGTGGAGGGGAAAGGCCGAGGAAAATCGCGAGGCAGGACCATGCTTGGAGGCACAGCAACATGGCTTGGCGGCGTTGCATTCATCGAGAGGAGAATCTCGAAGCCGAAGTTCAATCGAATGCAACTATTCAAGAGTATCGGATTCATCGATCGAGTCGCGAGATTGAGCGATCAGGAACGCGCGTGGGTACAGGTGCAGCGATCGAGGGGATGGTGGGTTTGTGGTTGTCAGAGAGGTTGATGTGTGGAAAGCAAGATGAAGGTCGTGATGGTGGCCTGGGTTCGTGATGCTGCCAGTGAGGTATTCGATAATTTTGTTTAATTAAAATTAATATATATAAATATGTGTATACATTGTAGGTTAGGGAGTTGAAAGGAGAAAAATTAACAATAAGGTTTAAAAGAAAGACTGTTTTAAAGATTTAACAGTAAGATAAAAGTTTTATTTTTAGGAAAAAGAAAATAGAATTAAAAAAAATGTTTGGAGGTTGTATAAAATCAGATCTTGGAATCTATATAGATTTTTAGACGTATATGTAGTTTCAAAAAAATAAATTAATATACATATACCTATTTTAAAGTTGCTAGTTTGTTTTTTTTACAATGGATTTAATGATTAACTTGTTTTATTAACTTATTTAAATATTTCAGTTACGAAATGGTTTAAAGGAAATTAGTTTAAATTAAATAGTTAGTTAATTCAATGGTAATTAATTGTTTGATCAAATCAAATATTAATAAACCATAAAATGTTTATACAAGGTCTAAAATTATGAAGAAACAAGCCGATCGGAATGGACTGCAAAAGCAAAATAAAGGTGAGTTAATCTCACTCTTCTGGATTGCTATTTAAATTTAAATGGTTAAATTTAAATAATTGGTTGAATGATTGAATTGATTTGATGTGCTATATTATATATAGTTGTGTATAGTATATATTGGAGTGATTGATTTCCCGCATTATATAGCGGTTGAGACCCTATGCGCCGCATAATAGCGGATGATATTATATAAACCGATATAACGCGACATTCCAACTCGATGTGGAATTGGTATTTTATATTGTGCTAATGTCTGTGGATGCAGGGAAATAGGTTGAAGGGATCCAACGGGATTCCTCAAATTTATTTAGATGTTTTAATATTCTATGATTTGGTCATTGATAATATATGATAAATTATATTGGTAACAGAAATGTTGGATGCTATGTTTGATTGAAAATATTTGGGTGTACCGAGTTACCAAAAATATATAGATTGGATTTTTGAAAAGAAAATTAAAAGATAGAATTTGTAAATAAAATGGTTATTGAAAATTTGGGATAAATTGAAAAATGAATTGGAAAAGAATGAAAGTGATTTTAAAATTCTAGTAAATAAGTTCCGAGTATGGAAAAAGGGATTTTGAACAAACAGAGTAATAATGAATTTTGAAACTTAAGTGATATTATGTAAAGGAATGAAGAATTTATTTTAAACAATTCAAGGTTTAAATTTGTTTGAAAGGATAAAGAAGAAATTTGAAAAATATGAAATTCTTATTTTCAGTTAACAAGATTTTAAATCATAATTAAGAAATAAAATCTGAAGTTAATGGGTTTTGGAATAAATTGAGTAAGTAACGGAATTTATATCAAGTGGAGTAACTTGGAAATCAATTTGAAAATTGATTTAAGTGTTTGGTATTGGAATTTTAAAGGGGGATGGGTCTAAGAAATTTATAAGCTGGGTTTATAAAAGTAAAGCAATATATCAGTGGATATTTGGAAGAATAAATTCACGGTGGGAATTTATTAAAGGAATGGGTAAAATTGTTTAAAAATAAATAGTGGTTTATTTTTTAAAAGATGTGAAATAGAAGCGTATTTCCCTGGATAGCCAAGTATGTTTTCAAAACAAATTTATAAGTTTAAGTTAAAAGTTTAAAGTTGTTTTAAAAATGATGTTTTAGAAAATTTATTATTTTTAAGTGTTTAAATTTTAATGTAAGTCTTTTTCAAATTTATTATAGTAGAAATTATTTAAAAGTGGCTTGGTACTATGTTTCTAAAAGAGAAAAACTTAGTTTTATATTTTATAAAGTAGCTTTATTTTAAATATTCTTAAAGTATATATTTTTAAATAAGATATTAAAGTAGTTTTTATTTTAAATGTTTTAAAGTATAATTTATAATAAAATGTTTTAAATTATTTTAAAAATATAAAGTATTGTACTTGGTGTTTTCAGTGGAAATAAATATTTGGGAATTTTTTCCATGAGAAGAGTGTGGTTTGAAAACTGTTTTCAAAGGGTTGAAAAGTGGAAATATATCTTGTGAAGATATTTTGAGATTAATAAATAATTTGAAGAAATTATTTATGTTTGATGGTTGTTTGTGAAAGTTATTTGATAGTTAAATAACCGACTATCAATATTGGCCAATGCGCTGATCGTTTCGAAGAAACCGGGATCGAGATTTATTTCCTGAAAACCACTTCGATCCGGTTTTAACGATTTTGTGTGGAAAACAAAAGTTTGGATTCGAAGGTGGAGCAGTGAAGTGCAAGGGCTAGTCGCTACTAATCCTGAGGTGATTCCAAAATGGATGTAGTAGGAGTAATGCCTTCGGTTCCATTCGAACCCGGGACGGACTTGTATGGTTGAATGCTTTCAGAACATCGTTAGGTGGGGGATGAGCATTCTAAGAGATGTGTTCTAAAAAGGTAATGCTTAGCCTCGAGCCTCATCAATCGGTAATGACTGAAAATCACGGGTTATGCAGCAAGGCTAAGTGGGTAGCACCCATTAGGGTGAGGTCATCCCTATCTAGATGTCCCTTTTTATTTCGGCTTAGTGGGCGATTGCTGATCCCAACCGCGGGATGATCTTACTCGGGATTATCCAGTAAGGGGTAGTCCCGGTCTTGTGTCGCAGGGGATTGGGAGTAATCCTCGGTACGGTGATCTAGGCCACGTACTGTGATAGGTAGTACCCCAGTGCCTAGTCATTAATTGGAAATCCATTCTCCCTACGTGCCTTTTACGATTTTTGTTTGTAGAACCCACTTTGTGGCTAGTATGCTGGAATTTAATCATGTAACAATTTCAGCTATTTTAATAAGTATTTGTATATAGACACTATTATATTATTAGATGATTTTGATAAAAAGTGTTTTGGCTATTGTAAGGTAAAAATCCGACATGTTTATTTGTGGCGTGTTCTTACGAGATGCTTTTGTTTTCAAAGGATTTTGAAACTTTAATAATCAAATTGAGTGTGATTCTCTCACGCTGGTATTCCAGACTGACTCGAGTGTTATTTAACTATAATGCTCGGGTCAGACCGAGTATTATAGAATACAGGAAAGGATGCGGTGGAGCTCAGGAGACGAGCTGGATGGCGATACGTACTTCCACACTTGTATGAAATATTCCGCTGTGTAGATTAGCTGTGCATTCAGTTTTGTGAGGACATGTTATGATTATTGTCCAGCTGTGTGTTATGTATACTCTGATGATGTAATATATATATAGATTTTTTTTTGTGTATAGATCATTTATTATCTATTATAGTTTATCCCGCTGCGATAGTTAGATTCTGATGTTGTTTCTAATTTTCTTCTTCTACCTCCTTCTTCTTTAACCCTAACGGTTCGTATTTTCGTTCACCTTGAGTTGATGTGTTGGAAAATAGTATTGACTTAAGGGGTACAGATTTGCGGGTCTTTTCACTTGGTATCAGAGTTGAAAGATTAAGCGAGAACCTTGACTTTAGTGGGGGTTAGTCATTTGAGATAGAGTCGGTAGTACGCCAGAATGAGTTTGAGCGTATTAATAGCTATGAGCGCGTTTTTGTTAGTGGATATAAAAATGGTTTTATATTGTGTTGATTGATTTATTGAGTGGTGTATGAACCTTCGTCGACACAGTCTGGTCAACTGTATCGAAGTGGTTTCTAAACACTTGAATAGGACAATTCGACACAATATTGTTTTCGAAAGTGGGTAAATGAAATAATTTTACCCAAAAATATATTTTGATATAAAAGAAATATTTTCTTAAATTATTATATAACTTGGATGTTTGGATGATAATATTTTAAACAAATAAGATTATAAAAATTGGAGTGACTTGTATAATCAAATGGAAATTTGTATAAATTATACAAATAAATTATAGTTAAAATTTGATTTAAATCAAATCTGTAAATTTAAAATCTCGGAGATTTTGAAAGTGTTTTTCGAAGTGTTTTGAAGGTAAATAATAGCATTATTCTTTTGGAGGTATTTCTGAAAGGAAATTATTTCAAATAAGCTTTGGGAAGGGATATAGTATTGAGCTCACTTCAGTCGTTGGAAAATAATCCTGGTGTTGACTACGCTGCATCATCAGTATTCATTTCCGAGTTTCTAAGCGGCGGATTGCTGCCAAATTGATTTATTCAGAAGAACTAGTTTTGTTTTTGAATTTCAAAGGAAATTTGTTGGGGATAAAAACAGGATTGGTTTAAAAATTTAAGAAGTGTGATTTTGAGATAATGGTGATTTCAAAATGATTTGAAACCAAAAGCCGGGTGTTTAAAAGTCCCGAATCCTTATTTGAATTGAAAATCCTGATGAGATAGGTTATAAACTTATAAATTGAGATGATTTTTTTAAATAAGGAAGGAAAATAGGAGATGTGAATGTTGGAATTAAAATTTGGAGTAAAAAAAAAGTTAAAATAATTTCAACTTGGATAATGGTGAAGAAATTAAATTGTTGAAAAATTTAATTGTTGTGGCTTGAATGGAAATTTTTTAGCAAAGTAAATGGATTAATTTTTTTTGATATAAATTGGAATTGAATTGGTTGGAGGAATAAAATTAAGTTGAAATGAATAAACTTAAGCTAAGTTTAATACTGAGTTAGATTTGAATTAACCGAAATAAAATCTGGTTGTACTTGAATAAAGTTGGAATGGGATTGAATTAAAATGAATCCAGGGAGTTATTGGTAATATAGAATGAAATAAAACTCTTACTTAAATAAATGGAAGTAAGTTGAATTGGATTGGAATAAATAAAAATATGCTTGGGTTAAGTAAGGAACTCGAGTTAAAATGAAATGGGGATGTGCTTAATTATAAATGAATGGAAGTATGAAATATAAGCGAGTGACCTATGAGATTTGAATAGTGAAATAAGGACCAAAATAAATTTGTTTGGTATTTCGGAATGGAATGAAAATCCAAACACGGATTATAAAATAGATTAAACTCGAGAAAATTAACTAAAGTGATTTTTGAAGGTAAAAAATCAAATATTGAATTGTAAGATGGGAGTGTACTAATTTGGAATAAATTAGTTAATTGAATATGTTAATGGGATTTAAATTTGTAATAAAAAGTTGAAAGTGTAATGGAATTGGATTATAATAGTAATTGTAACAACCCTAGTATCGGTGATTACCTACAATATTAAAATATGACGATGGTTGTATTTTAATTGAGAATAAAAGAAATTAGAGAAGATAAATTTTATTAAAAATTGTTTATTTAAAATAAACAATGTTTTGAGGTTAAATAAGGGATTAAATTTCATTGGATAAGTATTCGGTTAAATAAATTATAAATATGCGGTTTTTATTTGTTTGGAGCTAATAAATTAACTAAAGGAATATATTTCAACATTTAAATTGTTGAAATAAATATAATTGATGAAAATAAAGTTTTAAAAACTTTATTTTGAGAATTTGGAGAGAAAATGATCATTCATTGATTTTAATTGAGTCAATACAACAATATTGGAAACTATTGCCAATATTAATCTTTTATTGATTTAAAAAAAAAGAGAAATACGAAGTAATTATGTATTTATTGATAAAATAAAAGAGTGAAATGTGGTTTAAAAATGATATTTTGATGATTTAAAAGAGTTAAAATGATTTATTTTAATTTATTTGACAAGAGAACAATTTTTGTTCAAATTGTTGAATTAAAAATAGTGCTTTTATTTGGTTAAAAATGAGGAAACTAGTGTATAAATTGATTAAATAGGTTAAGTATGTATATAACATAGGAATTTCTCTAAGTATACATAGTCTTGGGCTTATTTGGGTTAGGTTTGAATCCAAAACCCTTAATCTGGAAACTTCTGGTGTAGAGAAAACATTCAGTACGTACTCTTTTCTCCCATCTTCCTTCTTCCTAAATCAAAACATACAGTAAAAGAAAAATAAGAAAAAAAAAAACCATGACTCACTTCAACTAAATTCAATTTTTTCACCCAAATCTGCTGCAAACAAAAGAGAAAATTCATCAAAACAAGATTATAGAAGGTAATCTCCACCATTACTGAATGAATTTCATCAAAATTTTTGAGTTAGATATGGATTTGGCTGTAACAATCTCTTTTGCTATTGCATGTGTCTTTTCTAGCTTCTTCAGGTTGCTAAGGACCATATCTTCACCAAAAGTCATCAAATTTATCTCAAATCGCTGCTATATCTTTCTAAATCAAGTGGTAAGCAAGGTAAGGGTTTCTTACAGCAAGCTAAAGCTAAAAAAAATCAAATTTTGCTATCAAAGTATTGCTTGAAATGTTCAATTTGTTGAACAAGTTTTTCCTTTTGTTGGCTGAAATTGTGCTATATTCAAAAAATCATATCTACTTCAGTTTATGGCAAATTTCTCTCAATTTTCGATATGTTGTCGTAGTTGGTCTGAGAAACAATTCTGGAAATTTTCATTCAATTTTGATTTGATTTGATATTGGAAATTATTGGTTGAAATTGGCCAAAAATTTGATCTCTGTTCATGGCCGAAAATGCACCATGTTCATAAAATCATATCTTTCTCAATTTACTGCCAATTCCTCCAATTTTTTTTTTATGTTGAAGTAGATGGATTTTAAAACATTTCTGCAAAGTTTCACTGATTTATGATTTGTTTTGATATAGAAATTTGTTTGTTGAATTCGGCCAAATATTCATCCCTGTGTGTAGGCCGAAAATACACCATATTCATAAAATCATATCTTTCTCATGTTACAGCCAATTGCTACCAATTTTGGTTAAGATGTAGTAGTTGGTATGGAAAATATTTCTGAAAATTTTGATCGAATTTTGGTTTGTTTTGATATTGAAAATTGTTTGTTGAAATCGATCAAAAATCGCTCTCTGTTTGTTGGCTGAAAATGCACCTTGTTAACAAAATTATATCTTCTTTACTTTAGAGCCATTTGCCCCCAATTTTGGATATGCTTCTCTAGTTGGACCATGAAATGTTCCTAAAAATTTTCATGTGATTTTGAGTTGTTTTGTTACAGAAAATCATTGTTTCAAAACAGCCAAAAATCTTGTTTTTTTGTGCTTGCTGAAAAGAGTTATGTTTGAAAAATCATAACTCTTTCATTTTGCAGCGAATTGCTCCAAATTTTGGATATGTTAGAGACCTCATGTCATAATATAATGCAGAAAAATTGGTGAAATTCTGGGTTGCTTTGGTTCTTCAAATTATTGTCCAAAGTTAGCCAAAAACTAGGTTGTTTGGTGGATTGTTCTCGTTTTTTTGCGCTTTCGTTAGCTGTTTCACTGCAAATTTCGATGATTTTAAATATTGTTTGAATAAGTTTGATGATGAATGTTTAGTATTATTATCCGATAATGGATTAGCTTAATTTTGGAAATTTTTAGAATTTAAATTTTATTTAAATCCTATTTTAATCTAAATATCGATAAATATCGGTATTTGAAGAATTTGATGGTTTTAATTGATTTTGGTTTTGAATGAGTTTCTGAATTTTTTTTAAATTATGGTTAATTATATAAATGTTTTTAAGACATTTTAAAGGGTTTTAAGCAATTATTTTTTTTAAAAATGTATTTTATAAATAGATAATCTATTTGATAAATAGATTTTTCCTTATAAAACTTACTTAAAAATCTCTAAAAATTGTTTAAAAATCTCGTTTTCTCTATAAAATTATTCTAAATATATTATAGCTTAATTAGATGATTTTCGATGTATAAGAATGAGAATTAAACGATTTGGCAAAAATACGTGGTATGGGACATGTATTTTCGCCTCATCGCTTAATATCGGACTTGTACTGTCGAATCGGCTTTGAAGTACTGTTTTATGATATTTTTACCTGCCGAGAACATGAGGCGGGTTGTTATGATGAATTTATGATGGTTGTGATGTTTAAGATGGACTTTTACTTGTCGATGAAATGAGACAAGTCTTGATGTCACTTTAAACTCATCAAAGTATGAGACACGATGAGTTAGGTACTTTACACTCGCCAATGAGACGAGGCGGTGTACGTTTGATTTGGATTTTTGTGAATGTTTTCTAATGTGGCATCGACTGACGATTAGTAAACTAATAGGTGCGAATGTATGGTATGGGACGTACATTAACACCCATTGGGTTCCTATTCGAGATGTTATGACACATTCAAGATGTTATTAGTACTACAAACCGAGTATAAGATTGGAATCATTACGATGTTCTTGATGTCATTACTAGATTCCAATCATCATGATGTTTGCTCGGATTTTATGATTTGGGTGTCATCACGACATTCGACTATAGTCAATCAAGATGATCACGATGCTAAGATGTTAATGACCCCAAGTCATCATGATGTATGGTACCAAATAATAGTAGTACTAGTCAAGATGAAAAGCACGTGCAAATTTTCTATGAAGTTTTCTATGTTCGATTTCACCTTTTTGTGATGTGTTATTCGAATATGGCCTTGAGTATGATATAGGCTACATTCATATTATTCTATATGGTGATTTCGATTATGGTTTCCTTTAACTCTTAATGAGTTCTTATGATAGATTATGATGATTTGATGTTTCTTTATGAAGTTATTATATGGTTCTCATCCCTTATCCACTTTACTTAGAGATGTCCTTAAGAGAAACCATATGCATGTTACTTATTGAATTCCTTTGAAATAGATAGATGAATCCCCGATGTCCCCTTTCTTATAAATGATATGATGAATAACAGTCATTCCGTTGGCAACAACGGAGTAATTCTCACTATTCCGCTTATTATTGAGATCCTTACTACTGATAAGTTTAGCTTGCCTGACCCGTGTGATTTTCACTCGGGTCAGACCGAGTTGCAGGTTAGATTGGATTGCTTCACTTCTTGGATCAGCTTGATAGTTTTGGTTGGACTTGTCATTTTGGCTTGGATATCATTTTGAGTCGTCTGCATTTATGTGTCTTATTGTATGTTATTTTGTGGGATGGGTGTATATGTGATTCGGTAGTCCATGCTACTTATATATGATGTATTATTATGGAGATGTATGGTGATGTATGTATTTATATATATATACTCTGATCTGGGTTTGCTGTTCTGTGACTGATGTCTTCTATCTGCATGTATATTACATTATTTCTGAAATGGTCCGAATCCACCATAGTGTGCATTAGTTAGGGACTAAGCGTGTCTACCACTTATGAGGTAATGAAAAGAAAAGAAAAATCATGACAAAATTGACATGCTTAGCTCTTAACTAACGTATTACTATGATGGTCGCCCTTAACCAGCCCTATTCTCTGCATTAGTAGACAGGATTACTTAGTAATTCTCTTTACTAATGTAGGTCTTGGGGTGGGGCGTCACAGTAATGGTTTGAATTGTACATAAATTCAAGTAAGTAAAAATGATTTTAAGTGGCCTTGCTATTAATAAAGTACAATTCAGAAGTAAATTATTGAATGTGAATTAGAATTTATATTGATTCAATGAATATACTAATTGAATTTGATCGAATGGAATTTAATTGGAAATGGAGATGAACTTAAGTTGTTAACTTAAGTGAATTGTTAAATGGTTGTTAGTGAGCTTTATGAAATGGTTTTGAATGGAACCTGTTTGAATAATGAAATGGAATTATTATGGGTTGATATAACTTAAGTGTGAAATGGTTATTTAATTGAATAACATGGTATGTTTTCAAGTCCCATAAATGGTTTCGAATGAAACCTATGCGAATATGAAATGCAAGTGAATGGTTGTGAATAAATTTAAAAATGGAATGGAATTAAATATAAATTGAGTCAGAATCAATTTAAATTGGTTATAAAACTTAAGTAATTATTTATTCACATGGATATCATCAAATTGCATAGAATGAATTGTCGTTTGACGTAAACGAAGGTAATTAAAATTCTATGAATTGATAGAGGTTAAATAAATTGATTTTGAGATGAATTGAATTGAATATGAGTTTGTTTTGCTTAAAAATAAATTGGATGTAAGCATGTGAGTTGTTAACCATTTGGATTAAGTAAAGCAATGCGTGATTGGTTGTAAGCAATTAAAATTAATGTTGGGACATTGAAATTGCTTATGAAAAGTGTTTAATGTGCGTTGCTTTTAGTATTCATGAGTTGTAGTTGTTTAAAGAGTGAAATGATAATGAATTTCATATATACGACACTTACATATTTAAATTGAGAAAGTATAGGTAGAAGGAAGTCGAGTGACTGGATTTGGTTGCGCTAATTGCTAAAATAATAAGCCACTTGCTTAAAAATGCTAAATAGAGGTACACCTACGTAATAAAAGTTAGGAAATATGAACTATTGTTTGTTTTTTTGTTTTCCGACCGTGTGGGTCAATGTATATATATTTATATCACTTCAAATTGCAAAAGCTCCTCCGTATGAAGGAGACTCTGCCAAAATTTTCCGAAAATTTTGAGAGTTAGAAAATTTTTGGAAATTTTTTGTTAACGAAAGTTGATTTTCAAATTGTAATGAAAATGTAAGATTTGAATTAGAAAATGGGAACCAACTGTTTTGATTAAAGTTAAAAAGGTTTAGGAAAAAGTGAATATCGAGTTTTCACTGAGTGGGTTTAGTAAGTTAATGGATTTCGGGCATTCTTTCTACCTTAGCAATTTCGGGGACGAAATTCTTTTAGGGGGGAATGTGACGACCCGGATTTTTCAATGTTTAATTCGGAATATTTAAATGGTTTTAAATATAGAAATTAAATTATAAATTGGTATTGAATATGAAAAACTTGGATTTATCTATTCAGAATGTACATACAGCAATTTGTTGAATAATATAATTATTCAATTCAATAATTGAAGATTGAGTAAAATATTTAATCTTGAGTTTCAAGCTTGTTAAAAATATTTTAAAAGGCTTGTAAAATTTATATTGGTAGTAATAAAGGTAATAAAAGTTTTTAAACTGAATTTAAAGGTGTTTTATTCAGTTTTGAAATTATATCGTTTAAACCGATTTTTAAAAATAGCCTTCCGAGGCACGGTCTCGGAATTCGACAAAACCAGTTCAATTGGATCCATAATAGTTTAATATTATCGGATTTAAAATTTCGCAGCATTTGGAGTTGTCGTGTGATCGTACGTTAGATAAACGTTCTTAAATCTATATCGAAAATTCAATTTAATAACTAGGTCCAAAAAGCTATCTTCTCCATACGATCGAATTAGGACTCGAAACCTTTTTCATTGCGTCCGGAATAGGGGTATAACATTATGAACGCCTAGCGGCTTGCCTTGATGGGAGGTCAAGATTTTAAGCTGCGAATCCAAGACGACATAAATTTAAATTTAAAATTTATATTTGACCAGTCAAATTTCCCTTCACTTCAAAACTTATTCACCTCATTTCAGAGCACTGTAGCTTGTTAACTCGAGCAAACTAACGTCTTCTCTTGTCTCCCCTACTTTTTCTTTAAATCACGCGAGCTGTTCAAAAGGATTTCTTCACCGTTCAAAAAAATAAAAATGGTCGCTTCTTCTTTTCAATCCAAATCAAAGCCGCTTCTTCCTAAATCTCTTGCTTCTCTGATATGAGTTCAAAATCACATCCATATAAAGAAGTATAGAGTCTCTTGTGAATCAATCAGTCGCGATTACGAGTCGTGCGCGCGGCAAGGGGGCTTCAGGGTCGAGAGGTGTGCAATTTGGGGTCGTGATAGCTTTTGAGTCACGCGAGTGAGATCTGGCAGGGGATGAAGGCGCACACGATCAATCTTTGAGGGCAGTTCGTCGCTGGTTTCATAAGGAAGTGGAGGGGAAAGGCCGAGGAAAATCGCGAGGCAGGACCACGCTTGGAGGCACATCAGCATGGCTTGGCGGCGTCGCATTCATCGAGAGGAGAATCTCGAAGCCAAAGTTCAATCGAATGCAACTATTCGAGAGTATCGGATTCATCGATCGAGCCGCGAGCTTGAGCGGTCAGGAACGCGTGTGGGTACACGTGCAGCAATCGAGGGGATGGTGGGTTTGTGGTTGTTAGAGAGGCTGATGTGTGGAAAACAAGATGAAGGTCGCGATGGTGGCCTGGGTTCGTGATGCTGCCAGTGAGGTATTCGATAATTTTATTTAATTAAAATTAATATATATATATATATATATATCTGTGTGTGTGTGTGTGTGTGTGTGTGTGTATACATTGTAGGTTAGGAAGCTGAAAGGAGAAAAATTAACAATAAGGTTTAAAAGAAAGACTGTTTTAAAGATTTAACAGTAAGATAAAAGTTTTATTTTTAGGAAAAAAGAAAATAGAATTAAAATAAAAAATGTTTGGAGGTTGTATAAAATCGGATTTTGGAATCTATATCGATTTTTAGGCGTATATGTAGTTTCAAAAAAATAAATTAATATACATATACCTATTTTAAAGTTGCTAGTTTATTTTTTTACAATGGATTTAGTGACTAACTTGTTTTATTAACTTATTTAAATATTTTAGTTACTAAATGGTTTAAAGGAAATTAGTTTAAATTAAATAATTAGTTAATTAAATGGTAATTAATTGTTCGATCAAATCAAATATTAATAAACCATAAAATGTTTATACTAGGTCTAAAATCATGAAGAAACAAGTCGATCGGAATGGACTGCAAAAGCAAAATAAAGGTGAGTTAATCTCACTCTTCCAGATTGCTATTTAAATTTAAATAGTTAAATTTAAATGGATTGAATGATTGAATTGATTTGATGTGCTATATTATATATAGTTGTATGTAGTACATATTGGAGTGAATGATTTCCCGCATTATATAGCGGATGAGACCCTATGCGCCGCATAATAGAAGATGATATTATATAAACCCATGTACCGCGATATTCCACCTCGAAGTGGAATTGGTATTTTATATTGTGCTAACGTCTGTGGATGCAGGGAAATAGGTTGGAGGGATCCAACGGGATTCCTCAAATTTATTTAGAATGTTTTAATATCCTATGATTTGGTCATTGATAATCTGTAATAAATTATATTGGTAACTGAAATGTTGGATGCTATGTTTGATTGAAAATATTTGGGTGTACTAAGTTACCAAAAATATATAGATTGGATTTTTGAAAAGAAAATTAAAAAAGAGAATTTGTAAATAAAATGGTTATTGAAAATTTGGGATAAATTGAAGAATGAATTGGAAAAGAGTGAAAGTGATTTTAAAATTATAATAAATAAGTTCTGAGTATGGAAAAGGGGATTTTGAATAAACAGAGTAATAATGAATTTTTAAACTTAAGTGATATTATGTAAAGGAATGAAGAATTTATTTTAAACAATTCAAGATTTAAATTTGTTTGAAAGGATAAAGAAGAAATTTGAAAAATATGAAATTGGTATTTTCAGTTAAAAAGATTTTAAATCATAATTAAGATATAAAATCTGAAGTTAATGGGTTTTTAAATAAATTGAGTAAGTAAAGGAATTTATATCAAATGGAGTAACTTGGAAATCAATATGAAAATTGATTTAAGTGTTTGAAATTGGAATTTTAAAAGGGGATGGGACTAAGAAATTTATAAGTTGGGTTTATAAAAGTAAAGTAATATATCAGTGGATATTTGAAAGAATAAATTCACGGTGGAAATTTTTTAAAGGAATGAGTAAAATTGTTTAAAAATAAATAGTGGTTTATTTTTTTTGAAGATGTGAAAGAGAAGCGTATTTCCCTGGATAGCCAAGTACGTTTTCAAAAAAAATTTATAAGTATAAGTTAAAAGTTAAAAGTTGTTTTAAAAAGGATGTTTAAGAAAAATTATTATTTTTAAGTGTTTAAATTTTAATATAAGTCATTTTCAAATTTATTATAGTAGAAATTATTTAAAGTGGCTTGGTACTATGTTTCTAAAAGAGAAAAACTTAGTTTTATATTTTATAAAGTAGCTTTATTTTAAATATTCTTAAAGTATATATTTTGAATAAAGTATTAAAGTACATTTTATTTTAAATGTTTTGAAGTATAATTTATATAAAGTGTTTTAAATTATTTTAAAAATCTAAAATATTGTACTTGGTGTTTTCAGTGGAAATAAATATTTGGGAATTCATTCCATGAGAAGAGTGTGGTTTGAAAACTGTTTTCAAAGGGTTGAAAAGTGGAATATATCTTGTGAAGATATTTTGAGATCGATAAATAATTTGGAGAAATTATTTATGTTTGATGGTTGTTTGTGAAAGTTATTTTGATAGTTAAATAACCGACTATCAATATTGGCCAATGCGATGATCGTTTCGAAGAGACTGCGATAAGGATTTATTTCCTGAAAACTACTTCGATCCGGTTTGAACGTTTTCGTATGGAAAACAAGAGTTTGGATTCGAAGGTGGAGCAGTGAAGTACAAGGGATAGTCGCTACTAATCCTGAGGTGATTCCAAAATGGACATCACAACAAAAATACCCTATTACAATGCCCTTTTTACAACGGGCATTGGTTGCCCGTTGTAATAGAATGCTATTACAACGGTCTATTCAGGCCCGTTGTAAAAGATGCCATATACAACGCCCTTTTTACAACGGGCATTGGTTGCCCGTTATAGTAGAAGGATATTACAATGGTCCATTCAGGGCCGTTGTAATAGATACCAACCTTACAACGGTCACAAATTGCCCGCTGTAAGAGGTGCCAAATTACAACGGTACCCTAGTCACAAATTACAATGGTCACGAAGCATTATTAAAAAAACAAGGCCGACCCTTTTATTTCGTTCCTCTATTTCTTGAAATCAAGGCTTTGGAAAAAATTGAAGCTGCCGTCGATCGAATGATTGATTTACGTGCTTCCTTTATCGATCGATGCTCGAAATTGCGCGATTTGAGGTGAGTCGAGTGGTGCGGCCGCGATTGGGGTCGCGACTGAAGCAAGTTTCAAGCGTTGATGTCGCGGTTGGATCAGCGGTTGTAGGAGATGAGGCAATTTGGGTTGATGAATGGGCTGAGGTCGTGAAATGGTTGCGACTTGCCGTTGGTGGCATCGGTTTTTTAAGTGGCCGAAGCGAAGTATATAGTGAGTTTTTTTTATCAGTAATGATGATAGGCAGGGATGGTCAGTGATTTGGTTCGGCGAGGGGTGTGGCGCGATTGAGGTTGGCAGGCGAGGAGAGGAGAGGCTGGTTGCTGCGGGACAGTTAGCGTTCGAAGGTCGCGAATTTGGATGCCGTTCTCGATTGCAGGCAGCTCGTTCTCAATTGCATTTGTGAAAAGAAGTTGATGAGGTGATTCAAGGCTGTGGTTGTGGAAGTGATCGTGGGTTTTGTAGTGATTGAGTGTGGGCTTGGTAGCAGCTGAATTGTATGGTGGTGGTGGCTATACCGGTGGGCTGTGCAAGGTGAAATGTTCAGGGAGTATGTATTCTAGTGGTTACGATGGAGCAAAGGAGGTGGTGATGTCACGACTGTGAATGACAGAAGGTGATGGCAGTTAGATAGAGAAAAGTGAGAGTGGATTATGGGGTATAGTAGCAGTTGTGAAGGTGAGGCAGGCAATTGTTGATGATGATGTATTGGTGTCGCTGACTGTGGGCAGTAGATGTTAGTGAGGAGTTGGTCGAAATGTGGACTTTGGCTGAAGTTGATTGGAATGTGCAGTGATATAAGTTGCACAGAGGTGGAATGTGGTTGATGTAATTGTTGTTGTGGTTTGTGTTTTGTTAAGTGGCAGACGTGAAGGCAAGGAGGAGTGAGATGGAGCAGTTGGCGATTTGGGTTGTCTGGAGTTGTGCACAAATTTGATGATGTGCAGAAGCAAGTGGGGAAGTTTGATGGTTAGGGGGAGAATGGATGGTGAATGCAGAAATGAAGCTAATTGAAGTAGATGACAGCGGTCGATATTGCAATATGAACTGCTGATGAATGTTTTGTAGAGTATCGGTGTGGTATGTAGGCAGAGAATGGGTAGTGAATAGAGATTATAGGTGATTGAAATGTAGTCGCATGTCGTATTGGTGGCAGAAATGGTGGGTGTTGCAGTGGTTATTTTCATGAAGTTTATCGATGAATGTATGGTGGTGAGGTGATGGTAGGGATGTGATGTGAAATTGATGAGATAAGTGGTTCTAATGGGGGGTTTGTTGAATATGGTGGCTGTTGCAATTATTCAACAGTTAAATATTTATGCAAAACAAATTAAATATTTATGCAAAACCAAATTTAAATATTTATGTTAAATATTTAAAATTTACTAATCAAATATTTATGTTATCAACAGTTAAAAATTTCTTTTTGAATTTGGTTTTACATGGTCGATTGGGAATGTGAGGTCACACTAGTTGGACTAACAGAACCGTCCTTTGTATATCCTGACCATTCAACACTTGAAAAGAGTTGGTAGAGTTAGATAAATTTTCTAAAGCAGCTGAAAAAAAGAGAAAAAGAGAGAAAAAAAGGAATTTCTGTTGCTTTTGATGTTTCAGCTGTATCACCACTATAGAGCCTAGGTATTCACTCAACCTAATGCTCTGATACCACTGTAACGACCCGCCATCCGTCTCCACAGAATGACGCATCATTAATAAGAAAGAAAGGGATAGAAAGAGAAAAGAAAGAAGAGAAGAAAGAAACAACATTATAATCTAAACATCGGAACGAATAAATTATATTAATAACATAAACATTACATAGTTTACAACAATTATCAGAGTTACACAGATATACAACACATACTAGACAGTTACAAACACCTATCTAGTTATACAAATCAATACAGTACAAGAAACAACTCAGAGAAATCTACACAGCGGAATACTATATATCTATACGCAGAAGCCTCCTGCTCCATTTGCTCCTCCACAATTCGTCAAAGCAGACATGAATCCCTTGGCTACTCATAAAAATTTGAGTACCCAAGAGTTTATGAAAACAAAAAATAAACTCTGGGTCAGACATGTGTCTGGTGTGAGTAACAGGTTAAGGTTGCTTAACTTTTAAAACCCTTTTGAAAAGAAAGGTATCACGTAAGACTTCCCACACATAAACATGGAAAAGTTTTTACCTTTCGCTAACCAAAACATTTGATAGGAAATCCGATGATATTATAATAGGGTGTAGGGTTTTCAAATAAATATGAAATAGCCGAAATTGTTACATGATTAAATTCCAGCTACTAGCCACAAAAGTGGGTAATACAATCAAAACCGTTGGCACTTATTGGATTTTGGATTCCATACAATGGCAGGGCTACTGGGGTACCGCCCGTCACAGTACGTGGCCTAGATCACCGTACCGAGGAGTACGCCCGCTCTCCTGTAACACAAGGCCGGACCCATTCTTTACTGAACAGTTCCGAACAAGATAACCCCGACGGTTGGAGCTCAAAACCGTCCACATAGCCGAAATAAAAAGGGACCTCTAGACAGGGGTAAATCTCACTCTCAAGTGGGGGCTACCCACGAAGCCTTGCTGCACCTCCCCTATTTTAGCCATTCCCGGTTGGTGAGGCTTGAGGCTACGATTACCTTTATTGAACACATAACTTAGAATGCTCATCGTCCACCTGACGATGTTCTGAAAGCATTCAATCCATACAAGTTCGTTCCGGGTTCGAACGAAACCGAAGGCATTATCTCGTTACACTCATTTTGGAATCACCCTCAGAGTTAACGACGATAACCCTTGCACTCTGAATCTCCATCTCGAACCTATAAGTACTATTCCGCCAAACTTATTACGGAATCACCCACAGAGTTATACTGACGTATAGTTCTTAGACCTCGAGTCTTCACAAAGCTCCACTTTGATTCATGACCTAACGTTAATTTGGATCGATGTGTTTTTCGGATATCCAAATATGGAAACCCGATCCCGGTCTCATCGAAATCCAAAGCGTGTCTTTTAGATCCAAGTTGTTTTAAAGTTTAAAACAATTCAGTACAGTAACAATATACACACGGATAATTACTCACAACTCACAATTGATAATCAACATTATCAAGTAACAGGTAATCTACATTATCAATATCAAAATAGATAATTCATATATTACCATCACAATAGATAATCTATGTTATCATCGCAATGCAACCAAGCATTCATACCACACAATATTACCTATCTCATTACTGAGACCACAAAGCATCCAAGACAATCAATGTCATCCATTCATATATAAGCAATGATTTATTTCATCACAAAATAATTGATTTAAAATGAATTAAATTAACTATCTCTATCTCTAATTAATTTAAAATGAATTAAATTAATTACTTTATCTATAATTAATTTAAAATAAATTAAATTAATTACTTCATCAAAATATATCTTGCATACTCAATCATTTAATTGATTACAATCAATTAATTAATCATTCAAAATAAGTTACCTTAATTAATCACTCTTGATTAATTACCCTTAATTACATTCATGTAATTATCCTTAATCTTAATTAATCAACTTTAATTACATCATTAATTAAAATAATTAATGATCTTTAATTATTTCTTAAAGTAATTACCTTAAGTAATTAACTCATAATTATTAATCATCCCAGATTAATTACATTTAGTAATTAACTAACTTAATTACTTTATTTAAACTAAATTAATTATCCTTAATTAATTTCTTAATTAATCCCTTGATTAATTAATAAGTAATTTAATCCAAATTACTTCATTCTTAACATCTTCATTTAATTACATTCTGTAATTATTAATTAATTACTTAACTAAGTAATTTCCAAATCATTAATTACATAAAGTAATTATTTATAAAACCCAAGTGTTTAAAATTAATTAAACTAAATTAATTAAAATAAACAATCACATTTAAACTAAATTAATTACATTAAGTAATTAATTTCTTAATTACTTCATCAAGTAATTATTCTCTACAATTCACAATTGATTATTATTTAATTACTTAATCTAATAAATTATAAAAATTAATCAAATTAATTAATTACTTAAATAATCCGGTTAATGACCTTCATTAACCCTTCTCTAATTATCTTTATTAAGTAATTAACTGAGATTAATTACAAATTTAATTATCTTTAATTATCTATAATTTAAAGTTTAATTATTTGAATAAATTAATCTTGATTATAACTTAATTACTTAATTAATAATTTATTTATCATTAATTAATAATCTAATTAATGATCTAAATTTCAAATTGATTAACCCCTAAATCAATATTCATTAAACCTTAATAATTAATTAAATAAATTAATTAATTATTTCTTAATTACCCTTTAAATAAATTAATTCAAACATTAATCCCTAACTTAATTTTAAGTTAAAACATTCCTAAATTATGTTTTAAAAACAATTTATTTAAACAAAGTACTTTTGAACTACTTTTAAATTTCATTTCAAATACAAGATTTAAAATGGATAATCTTATACTTAAGCAAAGTTTTTTTTTTTAATTTTTTTTAAAACCTTTTTAAAATCACAAGAGAAACAAGTGTTTATCAAATATAAGAAATTCATAAGGTTCGAAACTAATTTCATTTTTAAACTTAATAATTTAAATTTAAACTTTACATACAAATTTTTTTATAACTTTCAAATCTTGAAATTCTTGTTTTTTCAAACCTAAAGTTCTTATTAACTTTTTATTTCCAAATTTAAATCTAAATTTAAACTTGCTCATATATTTTTTTTAACTTCATTTCTAAAAAAATTCAAACCACTTACTAAAATAAAGTAGTTAATTAAGTCCAAGTTTTTAAACTTTTATTTAAAATTAAGATTTTAAATTAAACTTGAATTTTAAAATTCATACTTGAATTTAAACATGATTTAAATTTTTCTTAACATTTTAAAAGATTCAGGGTTTACAAATTTTAAACCCAGATGCGACAGGTTTATTTAAACCTGTACAACAAAAACACCTGATTCCCACAAAAACAACTTCGAGTTTTCAACCCTACTTCTCCGAGGAAACCACTCCATCACTTCGAGTCAAAACAAGGGTTTACCCGAGTCACTTCTGCTATAACCAAATGTCACCTGTACCATTACTTCACCGTGCATATGCACGGTGACTCCGGCTATTGAAGATCACCAACGATTATCGCATCTCATCAGAAACCGACCTAGCTACCCACCACAAACATCAATTCAAGCTTCAACTCTCAAATTCGAGTTCGAGATTCATAAACCCCAAACCTGGAAATAGAAACAGGTCCCCCCTTTAAAACCTGTCAACGGCAACTTCTCTCCCCTCTGACCACCTGATGATCAACTACTCTGCCCTCGTCTTCAACTACAGCCAAACTATCCATCCTCAAAAGATTGTAACACTCGGTCAATTATACAAATCGAAAAGTTCGATTCTTTGAACCTCCTTAAAACTAGTGTTCCAACTTGAATTCCACTGCCGCACCTTCTCTGGTGAATTCCATCACCAAAATGCATTTTCCCCATCTTCTCCTACCTCCCATCCATTACCAAGAAGAACCTCATTCACTCCAGATGTATGAATCACCCGAGAAACCCACAAGATCACATGCAGTTCATCCCTTAACTGCTCCTAAATCTCTTCACTAAAAACTATTGTATTGGTTTTAAAAATCACATTATGATTTTATTATTCAATCCATATTCAAAAATCCAGAAAGCACGATGTTTAAATTTCTAGTTATTTTTGAACTTGCTCTCTTATTTGATTTCCAGGGCCCATTCCAGTTTATTAATATCT
Source organism: Allium cepa (assembly GCA_030765085.1). Taxonomy (NCBI): domain Eukaryota; kingdom Viridiplantae; phylum Streptophyta; class Magnoliopsida; order Asparagales; family Amaryllidaceae; genus Allium; species Allium cepa. Next base: position 721,950,842 of record CM060943.1, read on the forward strand.
AAATTAAAGTTTAACTAACTTAATAACTTAAAACAAACAGTTATTGTCTTGTAAACTAAATTTTACAGGGATTGGATCAAAAGAACATGATTTTAAAACAATTACAGGGTCATTGGAAAACATTGCAGAGGAGATCCAAATAACATGCATACAAATTTACTTCACATCAAAAATCAACATGCAAAACTTATTTATTTCAGTATTCAAGCATGCAACCATTTTTTTAACTTTGAAAAAGTTAACTCACCTAATTTGGAAGAAAGCAGAGCTTCAATTGAGATGCTTTTGAAATTTTGCTGAAGACATAAGTTTCTGCGTATTTGATACTTTGAATTCTTTAAGAACTGAATTGCTTCTAATACTTTAAAACTGCATTGCATGCTTCCAAATTGCAGAAAAAATGAATGATGTAGATGCTTTTTGTTTTCCAGGTTGCATGCAGAAATCATCCCTTTTAGATCTTATAAAAAATGATGCAGATTTGAAATTTTGTACTTGCAAATGCACGGTTTTAATTTCCAGAGGAAGAAATACAGTTATATGCATGCTTTGATCTACAGGTAAACGATTTGAAGGTGTGCAAATTCTTTTTGTTATGAGGAGTTTTGATTTTTTTTTTGTATTGAAAATGATTTGTTTTTGAAAATGCAGGCTTTGATTGTTAATATGAAGATGGGTTTTGATCTTTTCTTTTGATTAAGGAAAAGAAAAACATGAATAAAAGAAAATGCAGGTTTATATAAAATGTTTTTCAGATTTGTTAAAATAAAAGAAAAATTAAAACAAAATTTTACACTTGTCCGAATTTATACATTTGTCAATTTATTATGTTAATTTTTGAACACATGTTAAAAGAATGAAACACTTGTTTCTTTAAAATAATTAGTACTAATTTACAAATTAATGTGTATGTTAGCCTAGTTTAACTTGTTAGTTTATATTTAAATATGGGTATAAATTCATAAAGAAGAAATAAGAACAATCATGTTTATAAATGAAAATTAAACAATTAAGATTTTATACTTTGAAATTTCAAATTCAAATTAAATTCAAAATCAAATATTTCAAATCAAGTTATATATAAATTCAATTTGAAATAAAAATTTACAAATTCTATTCAAAACTTATTTATAAAGACAATACACTATTAGTATTGCTTTTTATAAATATCTTATTATTAAATTAAAATCATTTTAAAAGAAATTAAAATATCTATTTTATTAAGCCATAAAACCTTTTTGTTTGTTTATTCTAAATTTAAAACACAAGCCAATTTAATTTAAACATTTTAATATTCTTCTTATCAATTTTAAAATCATATATTTATTTATTATATAATTTATTATATAGTTTTAAAAACTCAATACTAATATAAATTAAAATTTCCAAATTATAATGTATATATTAGAATTTAAAAACATGATTCAATTATTAAATTTAAACCAAAATCATTTATTTAATAACTTTGAAAAGCTAATTTTAAATAAAACAAATTTTCAAAATTACTACAAATATTAAAACTAGAAAATATGCTTTACTTATTAAAGTTAAAACAATGCAAATGTATTAAAATATAAACCATATATTTATATTGTAAATAGAAACCAATCTATTATTTTTAAAAGATAAAACAACCAGTTTAAATATTTATTGAAGATGATTATTAAATTTATTTGAATTAATATTAACAAATATCAATATCAATTTAATTTTTAATACAGATCATTAAATTGATATTGTTAAAAATTCTGGGATATTACACTGTAACTTTTTCTTACTTGGTAATTTCGAGGACGAAATTCTTTTAAGGGGGGAAGTTTGTAACGACCCAGAATTCCTGTCATTCGAAATTCGTATATTTAATTGATTGTAAAATATTAACAAGTAAAATTTGTAAGTCGAATAAATTTTATTTTGATTATCTAGATTTAATTGCATAATTAAATCAATAATTTAATATTTGAAATTACAGAAATAATTGGAAATTGGGTTTAATGTGATTAAAATTGATTTGTAAAGTTGTATTTAATCATATTGGAGTTAGAATGATGTTATAGAACTTTTAAATTCAAATTAAAAGTTAATTTGCAGAAATTGAATATTTTAATATTTAATTGAAGAGTAAAAATTGCCATTTTTCAAACAGTCTCGAATTTCGACGAAACTATTTTTATCGGATCCGTAATGTTATATTATTGTAAGGTTTCAAATTTCGTGTCAATCGGATTTACGGTTTGTCCGGGGCAAGCCAAAACGCATAGAAATTTGTTTAATCGATTTAATTTAAATTTGATCGTTTATTTCTGTAACTCTCACATATGGTCGAATTGGCTCTCGATACCTATTCAATTGTGTCCGGAATGCAGGATAAACCCTAGAAACGCTGGTCACCATGCGAGATTTGGAGTTCGAAAAAAGTCGGATGAATAGTGTTTTGTGAAAATTTCTATAAAAGGACCCATCCTCTTCTATTTGCAAACCCTATCTCCCTCTAACCCTAGCCACCGGCTAAACAATTTCAATGGCCAAAAATTCATTTCGTTCCTCTTCGATTTCTTCCAATCCACACATCGTTTTGAAAAATTATCAACTACAATATTGTAGAGGACGAAGAGATCTTTAATTCCAACGGTTATGATAGGAAAAAAAGCGGTGGATCAACGGCAATCTTCATTCAAAGGTCGGTCGTTCGTGCACGTATTCCGAGAAGATTTGGGGGCCGAGCTCTCTGATGATGGGGCCGCGGGTAGAGCTCGAGTAGGCGAACACTCTGGTGGTTGTTGATCGACCTCCGGCATGTCGATGTGGGTGCAAAAAATTCATGAAAGGAAGGCGGCTTGGGTTCTTCGCCCTGGTGTTAGTCACATGGAGGAAGAAAGAAATAAGGGTCGTGATTTGCTTAGTTGAAAACGTGCGGCCAGGATGCATTTTAGGTTAAAATTGTAAATTTATATAAATATATTAATTCGTTCAATCCTTAAAACTTCATAACTTTTTCATACGAGGTCCGTTTCGCACGAAACGAATTGCGTTGGAACCGTATTGACGAATACTACGCGATGGAGCTAGATTGGAGTTGATTGGAGCTAGTGAAAATTTTGGATAAAATTAAATGCGTGTTTAATTTTATTCGAAATAAAACGCTACGATTGTTATTGGAAACAAGGTGAGAACTTCTTACTCAATCGAATCTGTTTCGATTTAAATTTTAAATAGTCAGATTTAAAATTTCTTGATTTTGTGATTGAATGATAAATTATTATAAATTATTTTGAAATAGTCCCTATACGCCGTATATTAAGCGAATGTTATTTACTAAAAACATATACCGCGATATTTCACCTTGATGTGGAATTGGTATTATATATGTACTTGGAGTTGATTTTTCCGCATTATATAGCGGATGAGACCCTATTGCGCCGCATAATAGCGGATAATATTTTATAAATCTCATATACCGCGATATTCCGTATTGGAACGGGATTGGTATTGTGCTAACATTTGTGGACACAGGGAAATAGGTTGGAGGGATCCAACTGGATTCCTCACTCGTATTGATTTATTTACAGATATTATGATATATTCTGTTATCGTATGATATATGATGTTTTGGATGCCGTAATTGTTATTTTTAGTGTTGTTGCAGCATTGGGCCTATTTTGGAAAATTAAAAATGTTAAAGTGATGATTTTCAAATTTAAAAGGATTTTAAAGTGATTTTTGAAAGTATACGTTTTTATTAAATTTTGGAATTGATTCATTTTAATTAAATAAACGTTATAATTTTAATGTTATAAAATTTATGATTTTTGAGAAATATAGTTAAAATGTGATTTTTGAAATATGAAGTTAATGAATTTTATAAAATAGTTTAAATTGAGATTTTTGAAAATTATTATAAACGGTTTATATAAAAGGTTTATAAAATTGATATTTATAAATTAAAATATTGGAATTATAAAACGAGTTTTTATAAGCGTTAGAATGAAGTATAAATAGATTTCATAAGTGAATGAAATTTATAGATTTATAAATTGTGAAGTTATAAAACGAATAGATTTTGTAAAATAAAAGATTTATAAGAAATTAACTTACAAATTGGATTTTGGCATTTAAATGGGATATAAATAGAATTTGTTAATTAAGGGGTTTTATAAGTTGAAGTTTTATAAAATATATAAATGTGAATTTATAAACATTGTTTTATAAATCCAAAACCAATTTCAAATTGATAAGTAACTATGAAAGCTTATTAAAGGAGAAATATCCATGATTTTGGAAAGTGGATAATCCTTTAAAATAAAATGTGTAGAAACGTTGGATTTGGTAAACGAAGTATATTCACGATTTTGGACAGTGAATAATATATTAAAGAAATGGTTTAGGAAGTGATCTTTTAAATAGAATTAAAACGATTTGAAGTTGTTTTAAAATGCATTAAGGATCGAAACCATAGATTTCAACATTCATTGTTGAAATAGACGTTTTCGAGAAATAAGGAAAAGATGGACTATAACACTGTTGTTATAGTAAATGATTTTTGAAAGGAAATGTTTTTGTATAGTATTGGGTTTATATATCTATCTTAATTTCGAATTCCTATACTAGTGATTTTGGGTTGTCGTAACGATGTTTTACACAACATTCGTTTTGACTCAAGTGAATGTGTTTAAGAGAATGTTTTCCTTAAAGAATAAAATATATACTTGATTGTGATTTAAGTATATCGAATATTTTCCAAATGTTGAAAATAAATGGATTTGTGAATTACTTATTATAAAATAAGTATGGAAATGTTTTCCAATATGAAGTGAAATGTTTTGAGATTATATCTTTTAAAGATAAATTAAAAAGTGATTTGAAATTGTTTTCAAATGGTTGAAGTATGGGAAATTATATATCGTGTAAAGATATTTTTGGAAAATAAATAATTTGGGAAATTATTTGGAATTTTGTGATGTTATGCATATCTATTGATAGTTAAATAACCAACTATCAATATTTACCTTTAAATGAGTATTTGTTGTGATTTGCTTGAATTTAAATGCAACACTTATTTGAAAATAAGCGCTCGTTATTTGGTTTAGCCGAGAGAAGACCATTGTGTCATAAATCCCATTCCGAATAGCGATACATCGAAATGGATAGCATTTGAATAACCGGTGTTGAAGACCGGATATTTTTGAAACGGAAGGATTACCGTCGAATGTTTCTGCATCGGTTGATCTCCGATATAGAAATTTTATCACCCTTTGTGATGGAAAGTCCAGTCGTGATTAGTGAATATCCGGATTTCAAGGGCTTCTTTGGAAGTGCCTTAGGTTCCGCTCGATCCCGGAACGGACTTGTATGGTTGTGTGTCTGACGTAACAATTTTAGATGTAAAGCTGGTTTCTATCAAATATATTTCTGTTGGTGGCGGAGAATTTATTCTCTTAGCTTAACACCCTTCTCTGAGACGTACGAGCTCAGAGGTTATGCAGTTGATGGTTACTAGTGATATATTTCCAAATTGGTAATGTGGCATACGAAGTGCTGTTGAGCATTTGTTGATCAAAGCATGTCTTTTGTATAAAGCATAACTTTATGGACGAGACTTCGTTGGACCTCACACCCCGGTAATGGTCAAAACAGGAAGGATGCAGCAAGGTTATTAGGTGATCGCGCCCCCTTAGTGTATGTCATTTCCTTCTGGATAGAGATGATATTATAGTATGGAGCCCTGATACTTAACCTATGTTGTTGCTGCAAACTTATTATTTTGTGGTTGTTGGTGAATCTCGGGATTTAGGTCGGTTGCGACCGGTGGATGGCATATTCGTGTCAGTAGTTACCCAGCTAGGGGTAACCCGGCCTTGTGTTGGCAGAGATCCGGTTAGGTTCTCGAGGCGTCTTTCCAGAGGCATACTTATGTGGCAATGGAAAGTTCCTTTGCCTGACCATTTGTTGGAAATCCAAACTCCAATACGAAACCCTGTACGGTTTTAGTTGTAGAACCTGCCATTTACTTATGGTGGTCACCACTGTTTAGATGGTAGCTATAGTAGGCATTGGTCGGAATGTCTATGTTGGCTAAGATTTATATTATACTTTCGAAATGTTTTCCTACACTTTGCACTTATAATAATAATATCAAAGAAAATTTGCGTATCAAGCATATTTGACTATCATAAGGAGAAATCTCCTCCGATTCTGCGTTTGCATTGTGTGTGCGTGCGGGAGGCCTTATGGTAGTCTCATTTTCTAAAAAGCATTGCGGATCTATCTAAAAATATTTCTTTGTTTATTTTTAAAAGATAACTGTTTAAGTTCTCACACCAGTCCCATGACTGACCTGGAGTTTATTGTTTCCTTCCTAAACTCTGGGTGCCCACCAATTTTCCACACGGGCAGTCAAGAGTCAGGTTATCAGGTCATTCTGGAATTCAGGAGTTGCTGTAGAGATCTGGAGGCAGGCTGGAGGGTTTGACATATCAACTAGTATATGGTATTTCTTTTCTGCTGTTTGTTGTTGTACACTCTGATAATGTAATGTAATGTGATGTAATGTAATAACTGATATAGTTCTTTATTTCAAAGATATTCATTTATCTACTATATGTCGTTCCGCTGTGATTGTGAGATTCTGATATTGCTTTCTATTGCTTTTTCTTTCTTTCTTCTTCTATCTGCTACCTCTTCTTTAACCCTAAAGGTTCGGTTTTACGGCATTCGATTGTTCGGCAGTTGATAAAGTGGACGTATTAATGTCGACCTTCGGGAGTCGAAAATCCCGACCCTTTACAACAATTCAAAAGAGATTATTCACTCATATTTGCCATTCTGCAATGACTTAAGTATAGTATAGGTACCCTGAGTTTGCTCAACAAATACATATAGCTATCTTATCTCGTCTGGTCAATATATTAATAATACTACACATAACATCTCTAGCTTGAGTTTGCTCAATAACCAGAGAGTATGCAAGTACTTTATTAAAATTTTAATTAAATTAATTTAATATTTTTATTTTAAACATTTTAAATTGGATATATATAATATAACATTTATTTTATTTATACATACATATATCATTATACATGTATATTATTTACTAATTACTAATTAGCATTTAATTAATAAAAATAATTTTGATTAAATATAATTAATTTTGAAAATTTAATACCTTAAACATTTTAAGATATATGTCATACATCAATATATATGTTTTTAATTAATTAACTAATAAAACTAATTAATTATTAATTTTGAAAAATAATTATTTAATTTTCAAAATTATTAAACTTATTTTTATAAAATTTGAAAATTCTACTTATTTAAAATTTAACCTTTTAAATTCAAAAAAATATTTAAATTTTAAAATAAATTTATAAACTTAGCCCAATGCACAAACCAATTAGGGCCTTTGCAATGGGTCCAACCTTTAGGACTTATTCTATCCAATCCGGCTAGGTTATTAGCTAGGGAGGAGAGAATACTTGATTATTCAATTCCAAGCCTAAAAAGTACTATTATAGGCGCCTAGTTGGTTAGATAAGCTTTATTTAGTTATCCCTAACGTTGCTAATTATTGACCGCATAGGCTATAGGGATCCAATTCCATTGTTGAAATGAGCCAGCACACAGAGGGTTACATAGGTTAATTTCAAAGATAATTCATTTAGGATCTTTTTGGGCCTAAGAAGTCTTAGTTGATTTAGATATGATTTAAATAAATCTTAAAATAAAATCATCATTTTATTTAATTGATTAACAAAAGGAGTTTTGTTTAATTATATATAATATATAATGTGCACATGTGTATTATATATACACGTATGTGTACATTCATATGCAACATATACAGTGTGCATGGTTTAACATGCTCGTATCTAAGTGTTGGGATCGACACTACAACAGACATTCTAGCCCCTCCATATACATATGTCTTTTTACTACATACACAAACACATACATACATACATACATACATATATATATATAATTTATGTGATATATCTGCAATGGTACATATAAATATTTATATAACATTGGAAAATAGCTGCATCTATATTTAATTTGAATTTGATTTTTTGAAATTTAAATTCAAATTTTGAATTTTGAATTTGAAATTTAAATTTTGAAACTTGAAATTGATATTTAAAATTTAAAATTTGATTTAAATTTGAAAATTTAAATTTTGTTTTAAATATAAAAATTTGAAATTTGAAAACTAAAGCTGAAATCTGAAATTTGAATTTAAATTTAAATTTTAGATTTAAAATTTTAAATTTTAAATTAAAGTTTAAATTTGTTTATATTTATATTTACACACACACACGCATATATATATATATATGTTGAATTAACTTTTTTAATTATTGTAATTGTAAAATAAAAAATATATACAGATTTATATTCGAATTGATAAGCACGCGCGTGTATGTATACAAATTCCTTTACTTTTAAATATTAGCATGCATATAATTTAGTTTATCCAATAGTTCCAAGTTTAGATCAATTAAATCATCAAAGGGTAGATCACTTACCACATCAGATAAAGCCATAAAGCACACATTGGCTTGTTCGTAGTCACTGTCCGATGAGGAAGATGATTCTGAATCATCCCATGTAACAGACAATGCTTGTTTCTTCTTATATCTATCCCTTTTAGTTTTTTACATGTCTTTCTTATGATCGGGACAGTCCTTCTTTATGTGACCCTTTTATGACATTCATAACATTCAAGATTTGAAGTTGATGGTTTGTTATTGTCGTCTCTCCAGTTGTTTCCGAATTTCTCGTTCTTTTGAAATTTTAAAAATTTCTTAAAGTTCTTATCAATAAAAGCCATATCATCATCATCATCTTCTTCTGAATCTTCTTGTTCAACTTGGAATGCTATGGTGTTTCTGTCTTGTGCTTGATCTCTTTTTGCCTGCAAATTTATGACATTAGATTTTCTATCAACTCCTCTGGTTTTATAGTTGAAATGTCATTAGCTTCTTCAAGTGCTAAGCCATTCATCCGTTAAAGAATTGAGATTTATGAAACGATATCAAAATATGTGTATTTTTCTCCTAATGCTAGAAGTGAATGATATATATCTTGAAACCTTGAACATATTTCATTTATAATTTCATCTTGCTTCATTCTTAAATTCTGGAAATGGTTCCTAATCGTAGAAATTTTACTTTACTTAACTTTGTTAATACCTTCATGGGTTACTTTAAGAGTTCGCCAAATTTCATAAGTTGTTGAACACATACTAACTCTGTAATTCATTTTTATCTAAAGCACAAAATAACATGTTCATGGCTCTTGCATTTGAGGTAGCATATAATTTTTGTGTGTTTGACCATTGTGCATATAGTGTGGTTGGTATAATATATTCATCTTGCATTATATTCCATGTGTCATATCTGTTTGCCTGAATATAAATTTTCATGCAGTTGACCAATAATTGTAATTCAAACTATTAAATAATGGTGGTCGTGCAGTGGGTTGACCCTCAATAAAACTTGTGCTAGTGTTATTTTCCTTATTAACTAAATATCAAATAATTTTTTTATGGTTATATGATGACCTTGCTCCGATACCAAGTGAAAGTGTCTAAGGATCGTGTAATATGGAATATTAAATAAACTATCTACTTATGCAGAGTGTAAATGTAAAAGTAAAGTAATAAAGTAAATGACACCAGAGATTTTTATACTGGTTCGAACTTTCCATTCTACGCCAAGTCTCAGACTCCTTTTGGAATTTAACTATCAACCCTCACTTAATCCGGAGGAACGGGTATTACACCGCCTGAGCAACCAAACAGGACTTCAACTGCCTAAGAAACAGAATAGGACTTCAACCGCCTAAGTAACCGAACAGAACTTCAATAATATAGAGAATTATCTTGACTAAATGTGTTCTTTTAATAGCATAGATAAGTCTTTAGAGTACATTCTTCCTATAATCTTCTCCTTTGTGGTATATCATGTAGTTCGTGAAGATAGGAAGTTTATTAAATCACTAATGAAGTATGCTTGAATGAATAAGTGATCAGAATAAAGTATGGAATGCATAGAGTTCAAATAGCAAAATAGATTAGAAAATAAGAATGAGAATTAGAATTACTCATTAAAACAATGGAATTCATGGCTATTTATAGAAATTTAGAGTTGCATTCATTTGTGAAAGATGGCCATAAAGAGATATGAAGAAACTCTTGAATCAAGAGTTGTTTTTATTCATTGAATTGAAGTGTCTTTTGAAAATATAGCCATTATGAAGATTCAGCCATCTGAATGGAGCAATTCAGCCAGCTGAATGGATTTAAAAACAAACCAGCATGCAAATAGTGTAAAATAGACATAATTTAACGGTTGAAATAGCATGTCAGTCGTTTGAATATTTAAATCAATTTGTGCATATGCACAGTATTAAGCCGGACGTTTCAAGCCTTTCGGTCGGCTGAATTTTGTGTTTTCTGGCTTATCTACAATGTTTCGAAAAACTTTAAATTGTATGCGTCGAAGAGATTTTGACATATATTTACCACTAAACTCGGACCTTTAAACGTAATACTATGCTGAAGCTTCAATCCGGAATCTGATCTGCAAATTGGTAGACTATTTCTCGAGTAAAAACAATAACATCTCTTGCAAGTTTGGTTAGTTCATATAATATTTAATTATATAGTTGTCACAATCAAAACATCAAAATTCTAGGTTCTAACATTAACTCTTAGTCTACTCAAATCAAATTTTGAGCACCCAAAAGTTTAAGGGAAAAACATAAACTTCGAGTCAGACATAAAGCCTGGCGTGAATAATACTATTACATCTTGGTTTATTAATATTAAGTGAGACCATGCCACTTAGCGGAATGAGCCCCCCTACACTAATATCCTTTTAAAAGCATATCTTTGGCAAATCAAAGTCCAACAATCAAATTGATTATAACAATTAAAGCAAATACATATATGCTTGATAATCAGGAAACTAATGGATTAATTGTCCACACTATAGTTTTATCTTGCTAACTATTAACCATTGACAAACTCGGGACTACCAGACATACTCAATAATCTAACTTCTACTAGACATACTACGGGGCCATCTGCCCTTAACTATCATCTTCTGGGTCATGTAACGACCAGCAAATTTCGATAATTAAATTGGTTAATTTAATAAGATTTTTCTAATTTAATTTAGAAAGAAATAATTTTTTTATAGTTATAGTGAGGTGAATGTTAATTTGAAATGTAGCAATGGTTATTAAAGCTAATTATTGATAGTTTGAATGAAATTACAATAAATGAGATAGTGTAAGTGTTATACTAGGCTATAAATTGAATATAAGAATACAAACGTAAATATTGAATTAATTAATGAATTAATATATAATGAATGGTAATTGAACAAAATCAATGTTCTTAAGTAATCTTAATATTGGTTCGAAAATGATAAACTTACAAGAATGTGATTGAGAGTTAACGGCAACAATTATTATAAGTTACATATATATTTAATTCGTTAAACTGAGTTCGATTTATCATAACAAATGTAATTAAATATTATGTTAATGTAAACTAGGTTAATATTTGGAGGTAATGTTAATTTTATTTATAATAATATGATAATTGGAAATAAAAAGAATGGAAATCAAGATTTATTTATTTATTGGAATTTAAATTATAGTAATTGGGTAAATTGCAAATACATGAAATTAAATATTAAAATTAATAGATGGATTTTGGAATTTTAAATTTATAAATTTCTGAATTTAATAGATATGAAATTTAACGCTGAAATTGATAAATGAATCAATATTAAAGCGACATCTAAATTTGTGTTAAATTATGGTGAATGTCCAAGTAATTTAAAATGAGAGAAATTGCGATTTATTAAATTTGAATTGAAATTAATTTAATATTAATATATTTTGAAAAATGGCATTTGGGCCACTGACTCGGATTTTGATGAAACCAGTTTCATCTGACCATAATGGTGAATTATTGTAGGATTTCAAGTTTCGTAGCTATCAGACTTTTCGTTTGATCGTGCAGGCTCGAAACGCCTAGAAATCAATGAAATTGAAATCAATTGAAATCAATTTGAAATAACTTAATTTTAGCATAACTTCTTCATACGATGTAATTTGGACTTGAAACCTGTTCCATTGCATTTAAAATATTTAAAAACATATATTTTGGTATATGGGTTGACCCATTTCCATTTCGGAATCGAAACGGGCATTTCGGGTCAATCATCGTTAAAAACTCAAATCAATCGGACTCATTTCTTTCTATTTTGTTCTGCCTATATACATATACATACATACATATATATATATATATATATATATATCGTTAGAAATCCTAGCAGCCTTTCTATTTCTCATTTCTGTACGTACAGAAATATTTGTTGCTTCTCTTCCTCAATGGCTGGAAACCATAATCATCTCAATCCAATTTCAATTCCAAAAAAAAAAATTGCGGGTATGCAGCAACTTTGGGTCACGCTTCGAGTTTCAGAGGCAAAAACCCTGCATCAACTTTGGGTTAGGAAGAAATTGACTCGGGTCGCTCCGGGTCATTTTGGAAAAAACTCAGAGTAAACACTAGGGATTTGAGGCGGTGGACCGAAGTTGAACCCGAAGTCGACCCTGGACCAGAATTTTCCAATCTTCTAATTTCCATAACTTTTTCATACAAGCTCGGATTCGGGCACGATTTGTTTTGCTGGGATCGTATTAGAATTATGGACAATTTGGCACTGGTTTGGACGAATTATGAGATTGTTCAAATTTTGGGCTTATTTTGAATTTAAATTCAATTTAAATTCAAAGGTGAGTGTTTTAACTCACTCACAACTTCTAAAATTTCTTATGTTTGTTAAATTTATTTATGATGTGATTAGAAATTTATTTGTGACTGTTTGGCATATTTTGAATCATCATATCGGTTTAATCGAATTTCTTTGGATAAATAGTTATTTAATTTACTATTGAATATAGAATATAAGTAAATACCTATTATTTATTATCCATTCTATACTGATGTTATTGATTGAATTGGATGATGATTGTGATAAATGTTTGATCATTGATATTGGAAGAATGGATGTTGTATTATATATTGTTATAAACTGCAAGTTGTTATGGATTTTATTTCATTCGGGATTGCAGTTTGAAATGATATATAACTGTATTTATATTTTAAAATTACGGATTGAAACGATAAAATATCCATATCACTTGACCATAAGATAGAAAATTATATACTGACACCATGGTCTATATATATAAATATTTTGAAATGATTTCTATGGTTTTGTAAAGAAATTATATGGTTTTAGATGAATATTGATTTTAGATATTATATAAATGTTATTTTATCCTTTATTTTAAGCTATGTATGGTTTGTTTTAATATAGAATAAGCTTAACAGTAAGTTTGATTTTTATTGAAGATAATATGGTTACGTATTTAAATTATATTTTAATATAGATTTTATAATGATTTAAACAAATTAAAGTTGGAAGATAAACTTGAGACTTATTTGAAATTGAATTTATTTAAGAATTAAACTCAAATAAGCTTGATGTGAAATTTGGTAAATTTGAAATTTTAGAAGATACGATTTTTATAACTTGATTTTTGTTTAAGGTGAATTAAATGAATATTTCAAGTATAAATAAATTGAAGGAGATATTTGGTTATTTGTAGTTTGAGCTTTATTTAAATGATAATGGATTTATTATGTAAAATATTTCAAAACTAAATAATATAAATTTAATAGTTGAATCGTAATTACCAAACTTAGTTTTGAAATTGTTAAATGCTTAAAGTTTGAAATATATTAAATTTGAAATGGTTTATTCTATGGATCAAATCTGTTTTGAAATCGATTTAATTTGAAGTAGTTTATTAGGAAACTGAATCATATTGAAATTTATGATTTGGGATTTGGTTAAATATAAAATCTAGAATTCTAGTGGTTTTGGAATTGATTTCTGAAATTGAAGAAGCTATTATTATAAAAAGTATTTTAAATATTTAAACCATTTAAGTGGTGGAAGTTATGTTTCAAAGTATTATGATTTGAAAGTGTTATACATTAAATGTTTGATTTCGAAGTGTTATAACTTAGAAAGTGCTATGATTTTGGAAAAAGGATATATTTGAAATAAAATGATATTATATTGATTGGGTTTTATAAAAATGATATCAAATTGATTTGGTTTTTAAAATGGAAATGATATCGCATTTATATGGTTTGAAATGGATATTATATTCTGGTTTTGAAGTATAATTATTTTGAAATGGCCGCGGTGTTATAATAACGTTTGGCTGTTAAAGAGACCGGGATCGAAAGTTGTCATACTCTCTGCCAACTCCAAAACCTCTTTAACAACCGTGTACGCGGTGGAGATTCCAGAATGAAGTAGGATGGCGGCGGCGATTCCATTAAGGTATATACGTGGACCCGACTCATGTGAGTTGGCATAAGGTGGCTAAAGCAGGAGCGCTTACGGGCCAGTGAGGTAGCCCCTCTTATCAGACACACTCCTTCGATACCATTCTATTACTTTGTGATTGATTGTGCCCTTTGATTTTTTTGGGGTTTAGCTCGAGGTGGGCGGTAGCTGCACGCTATGCGTCACCATCAGTCCTGATGCGTAATTTGTATATCTACCCTGTGATTGACTTGTGTGTCGTGTCACCTACCCTAGCGTGCCTTTTACGAGTTTGGTTTTCTCTTATAGCCCGTGTGGTATCCTTTGGTAGCTTCCCGATCAGGAGGAACCATGATACTGGATGGACTACTGGGACTATTACGTGGTAAGGTCTATATGGGTAACCCCTTCACGCTATTTAAAAATAAGTTTATTTTACTATAGACATTATTATGATAGCGAAATATTATTACATAGTAAATAGTTTAACAAATCCTTAGGAGATGTGAATCCTGAGCATCTCTTAAGTTACTGCACTCACGTTGACACTGGATAGGAGATGTCAAATCCCATAAACATCTCTGACGCCATTCCACTCTTATTTATTTCTGTTGATTTAACTTACATAAGATCTTTTTGTTCTGACTCGAGTGTTTTGTCTTTTCTATTCGCTCGAGTCAGTTTGAGCATTTCAGGATTCGAAGATTTTATTTCTGGAGGACGAAGACGAAGATTGTATTACTATTATTTATTATATTATTCCACTACTTACATACTATTCCGATGCATTATTTATTATTCTCTGGTATGTGTAACTCTGATATGTGTTGTATAAGTAAGATCAAATGTTTTGTAAAACAGCTTCATGGACTGTTTATTTGATTATTATATTTTGTCGTTCCGCTGCAAGATTTTGTTTTTTTCCTTTCTCCGCTTTTTCTTATTTATCCCAACAACGTCCGCTCTTTTGTATGGTTTGAGTATGACGTGTGTGGTTTATCGTCAATTTCAAGCATACAAAAAGGATGGATGTCACATGTGGTATCAAAGCTTTGGTTTAGCGACAAACCTTAGCTTTGTGGTGTCTGACTCATTGCAAATAGGGTAGTAACACCCTATGAGGAGTCGCTGAGTGTGTGTGTGTGTATGAGAGAGCGTATTTGTTAGTGTTATAAAAAGGTTTTTATATTGTGTTAATTTGTTCCGTTTTGTATTTATAAATTCCGTTTAGTACATAGGACGCTATGACATCAATAGGGATTTCTAAACACTTAATAGGATAGAAAGACACAATATTTGTTTTGAATATTGGTGAATGAAATAATTTTGCCTATTATATTTTCTATATATAAAATAAATTTTTATAAAAGTAATATTTGGTTGTAATATACTGGTTGTTAGGTAGTGAAATTTATAAATATTGATTGGAAGTTTTAGACCTTAAGTTCCGGGGTTTTGAAAATTTCTTTCGAATGATTTTGTAGTACAGTAATAATATTATTAGAAGTATTCTCTGATATAAATATTTCAATATAAATTAAAAGAATTGCTTTAAAGAAATTTTGAAAAAAATAAGTTCTGTACTCCCCTCTCTGTCGCTGGAAAATAATTTCGGTGATGAGTGCACGCATCATCGACATTCATTTTCGAGTTTCGAAGTGGGAAGGCCACTGTAGTAGTTTTACTACAGATTTATTTTGATAAACAAATGTAAAATTCAAATTGTTTTAAATATAATTGGATATACAAATGTAAGTGTATACATCTATCTATTATTTTAAAATGATTTGAAATTTAACCCAGTATTTAGTTCTTAAGTTTCCGTTTATTAATAGTTTCGATTATTTTAGTGAAATGGGTCGTAACTAATTAATAATTGGAACCTTTAATTAAAATAAGAGATTAAATGCTAGGTTATAAATGAAATTTCAAGAAAGTTGAAATTGTAACCTATCAACAATGGATATGATTATTGAACGTTAAATTAGTTAAAAGAAATGAGAAAAACTTGTATAACTTTCAATTACATTCTTAAAGGCACATATATAACTTACAGAATATTAAAAGTTCTAATGTTTAATAAGAAAATGTAATAGGATATTATACAAGTAAAAATTTGAAATAATGAAAATATTCAATGAAATTCTTTAATAAATAAGAATATGATGTTGTAGTTGTTATAAACTTATATTATAATTGAAATATTACTATAATAAATTGTGATAGAAAGTAAGTATTATAAGAAAGTAATTAAAAACTTAAGTAGATGAATTAATATGCTAAGAAATTGAATTGAACATAAACACTGTAAACAAATGAATGTAAATAAATGAAGTTATGCAATAATGAATGAACGAATAAATGTAATGCAAGAAAAAGAAACTGACATGACCTGAATAAATGAAATGAAAATGAATAATTGCAACTAATAAATGAAAGTAAATGAAATAAATAGTGAATGAGTGGATGGAAATGAAAATTTTCAAGAAATAAATGTAAATTAAAGAGATAAATCATTATATGAATGAAAAGGAAATCAAACAACAAATGTTAGAAAATGAAATTGATAAAAATTAACTTGATCTATTGTTGGAATTGTTGTTTGTTTGGTTTATGGTTGTTTGGGCAAAGATACTTTAAATTTGTTTGGATGTATGAATAATCTATTTAGCTTCATCTAAGACTGTTGAGTAAATGGTGCACTTAGTAGTTTATTTTCCACTCCATACAATTTATAGTTTTAAACCCGAAGAACTATTTGTTTTGTTTGATGTGGATGGATGCTTGATTTGTGTTAATTGTATATGATGATTGTGTGTTGGTTGCAAGTGATGATTATTTATATTGATTTTTCATTAGTGGTTGAAACAACTTTAAATATTTCATTTTATATAATTATTAACTCTTTTGGATTATATAAGTGAAATACAGGTTATAGAAGCAATTGCTACTGCTTTGGTTTCATAATTAAGCGTGTTTCCCCGACAAATAGGTACATTTTGGGATTATGGTTTTATAGCGTTATTATATTGCTTTCCCGTTGTTATGATATATTATTTTGAGATATTGTGATATATATTATTAAATTTGATATTATTTTTTCTCCCAAGCCTCCCCGTACAAGGGAGATTCTGCTGAAATTTTCCGTAAGTTTTGGACTTAGAAAATTTTGCAAAATGTTTTCCAAACTTTATTAATTTGAGTATAAAAAGATTTAATGGTTATAAACTGATATATTTTATTTAAATTAATTAATTTTGTAAATCTTTCTGTTTACAAAGTTAATATTTTTGAATAAGATGTATTGTTTACTCAATTCCTTCTATCCCTTCTTTTTCCTTTTCGAGGATGAAAAGTTTTGAGTGAGGGAGAGTGTAACGACCCGCAAATTTCGATAATTAAATTGGTTAATTTAATAAGATTTTTGTAATTTAATTTAGAAAGAAATAAAAAACTTTATAGTTATAGTGAGATGAATGTTAATTTGAAATGTAGCAATGGTAATTAAAGCTAATTATTGATAGTTTGAATGAAATTACGATAAAATGAAATAGTGTAAGTGTTATACCAGGCTATAAATTGAATATAAGAATACAAACGTAAATATTGAATTGATCAATGAATTAATATATAATGAATGGTAATTGAATAAAATCAATGCTCTGTAAGTAATTTTAATATTGGTTTGGAAATGATAAACTTATAAGAATGTGATTGAGAGTTAATGGCAACAATTATTATAAGTTACATATATATATTTAATCCATTAAATTGAATTTGAATTTATCATAACAAATGTAATTAAATATTATGTTAATGTAAACTAGGTTAATATTTGGAGGTAATGTTAATTTTATTTATAATAATATGATAATTGGAAATAAAAAGAATGGAAATCAAGATTTATTTATTTATAGGAATTTAAATTATAGTAATTGTGTTAATTGCAGATAAATGAAATTAAATATTTAAATTAATAAATGGATTTTGAATTTTTAAATTTATGAATTTAATAGAAATGAAATTTAACGCTGAAATTAATGAATGAATAAACATTAAAGCGACATCTAAATTTGTGTTAAATTAAGATGAATGTCCAAGTAATTTAAAATGGGAGAAATTGTGATTTATTAAATTTGAATTGAAATTTAATTTAATTAATTTAATATTAATATATTTAATTAACTCAAAAATAGCCATCTTCTTTGGAAAGGCCTATAAGTAAAGGGGGCCTTGGTATAATAAACATTAAACTTTGGAATATTGCTGTTGTGAGTGCTCATGTCAACGCCATCTTGGTTAAGAATGATAGCCAGTGGGTGAAGTGGACATGGAGATATCACATTAAGGATAAAGACTTTTGGTCAATGGAGGTCTCTCAGGGTAGTAGTTGGATATGGAGGAAAATATTGGGTATTAGAAATTTGCTTCTCCCCCTGATTAAATTCAATTTGTCTCCTTCCAGTTCTGTGAACTTTTGGACAGACCCTTGGATAAGCTATGGTTGTGTCTTATCTCGAATGTTATCTAAGCAGGATCAGGTTCAATCTATGATTGGATTCAATGCTAGAGCTGTTAATTTTATTGGTCATAGGAAATTGCTCGTTCCACATTCTAGTAATCAGACTGTTAACACTCTATGGAGAAATTTGGCACACCACAATGTTATCATTACTGATGAGGAGGCTCTTTCTTGGAGGGGAAAGTCTCACTGCATCAGTGCAGTATATGATCTCCTTGCCAAGGTTGAGGAAATGCCTGTTTCCCTATGGGCTAAAGTTGCTTGGACTTCGTATTCGTCTAGCTCTGACAATTTTTTGTTATGGAAGGTCGTTAACAATGCTTTGATGACCAGGGATAGGCTTGTGGCTGTTGGAATGGACGTGGATAATCTGTGTGCCTTCTGCAATATAACTCCTGAATCAGTTGAGCATATTTTCTTTGAGTGTAGTTATCTTATTAATTTGTGGTCAAGTCTCATGCAAAAGGTTGGGGTTAATGGCATTATGGGTGTCTCCAATTCTGACTGGATAATACTTCGTAAAGCTACAAGGTGGCGATCCAGTAGATGGGACATTGTCTTCTATGTCCTGAAAATATACATACGAAATGTTTGGATGGAGAGGAACAAACGGTGCTTTCACAAGGTAGCTCTTCCTACTCTGTCTATGTGGCAGAATATGATGAGAGAGATTAAAAATGGTATTCGTGCATCTGGGCATTGCTTCTCCCCCCATCAGCCTGATTTTTGGAGGTAGCTCTTTGATTTCTCGTGCTGTAGTTTCTTTGTGCATCGGCCTGTGCATGCTCTTCTGCTGTGGTTTTCTTGTTCTTTCCTCTTTTTCATGTTGCTGTAGTGTTTTTCTCTGTCTTGTGTTGTTGTAGTATAGTGATGTTGTATTCCTGTTTTTTATGTTTTTGTTCTGTGATGTGTTGTAGTTTTCCTTTCTTTTTGGACTGGCACATATTTTTGTGTCTCTCCTTGTGTGTTTCTCCTTGCTTTTTCCGTCTCAATAAAATCTGGTAGGGGCCCAATCAACCTCGCTGTCTATTTAAAAAAAATAAAAAAAAATAGCCATTTTGGTCACTGACCCGGATTTCGACGAAACCAATTTCACCGGATCCGTAGTGGTGAATTATTGTAGGATTTCAAGTTTCGTAGCGATCGGACTTGTCGTTGATCGTGCGGGCTTAAAACGCCTAGAAATAAATGAAATTGAAATCAATTTGAAATAACTTGATTTTAGCATAACTTCCTCATACGATGGAATTTGGACTTGAAACCTGTTCCATTGGGTTCAAAATATTTAAAAACATATATTTTAATATATGGGTTGACCCATTTCCGTTCCGGAATCGAAGGCTTTTTGGGTCAATTATCGTTAAAAACTCAAACCAATCGGGCCCATTCCTTTCTATTTTGTTCTACCTATATATATATCATTATAAACCCTAGCAGCCTTTCTATTTCTCATTTATGTATGTATAGAAATTTCTGCTGCTCCTCTTCCTCAATAGCTGAAAACCCTAATCTTCCCAATCTAATTTCAATTCAAAAAAAAATTTGCGGATCTGCAGCAACTTCGGGTCGCGCTTCGAGTTTCAAAGGCAAAAACTCTGCATCAACTTTGGGTCATGAAGAAATTGACTCGAGTCGCTTTGGGTCATTTTGGAAAAAACTCAGAGCAAGCACCAAGGATTTGAGGCGGTGGACCGAAGTTGAACCCGAAGTCGACCCTGGACCAGAATTTTTCAATCTTCTAATTTTCATAACCTTTTCATACTAGCTCGGCTTCATGCATGGTTTGTTTTGTTGGGATCGTATTAGAATTACGAACATTTTGGCGTTGGTTAGGATAAATTCTGAGACCGTTTAAATTTTGGGCATATTTTGAATTTAAATTCAAAGGTGGGTGTTTTAACCCACTCACAACTTCTAAAATTTTTTATGTTTGTTAAATTGATTTATGATGTGATTAGAAATTTATTTATGACTGTTTGGCATATTTTGAATCATCATCTCGGTTTAATCGAATTTCTTTGGATAAATAGTTGTTTAATTTATTATTGAATATAGTATGTAAGTAAATACCTGTTATTTATTATCCGTTCTATACTGATGTTATTGATTGAATTGGATGATGAATGTGATAAATGTTTGATGATTGATATTGGATGAATGGATGTTTTATTTTATATTATTATAAACTGCAAGTTGTTATGGATTTTATTTCATTCGGGATTGCGGTTTGAAATGATATATAACCGTATTTATATTTTAAAATTACGGATTGAAATGATAAATATCTGTATCACTTGACCATAGTATAGAAAATTATATACAGACATCGCGGTCTACATATATAAATATTTTGAAATGATTTCTATGGTTTTGTAAAGAAATATATGGTTTTAGATGAATTTTATTTTGGATATTATATAAATGTTATTTTATCCTTGATTTTAAGCTATGTATAATTTGTTTTAATATAGAATATTCTTAACAAAAAGTTTGATTTTTATTGAAGATAATATGGTTAAGTATTTAAATTAATAATATAGAGTTTATAGTGATTTAAACAAATTAAGGTTGGAAGATAAACTTGAGACTTATTTGAAATTGAATTTATTTAAGAATTAAACTCAAATAAGCTTGATGTGAAATTTGGTAAATTTGTAATTTTAGAAGGTACGATTTTTACAACTTGATTTTTGTTTAAGGTGAATTAAATGAATATTTCAAGTATAAATAAATTGAAGGAGATATTTGGTTATTTGTAATTTGATATTTATATAAATGATAATGGATTTATTATGTAAAATATTTCAAAACTAAATAATAGTAATTTAATTGTTGAATCGTAATTACCAAACTTAGTTTTGAAATTGTTGAATGCTTAAAGTTTGAAATATATTAAATTTGAAATGGTTTATTTTGTGGATCAAATCAGCTTTTAAAACGATTTAATTTGAAGTAGCTTATTTGGAAACTGAATCGTATTGAAATTTATGATTTGGGATTTGGTTAAATATAGAATTTATAAATTCTAGTAGTTTTAGAATTGATTTGTGAAATTGAAGAAGCTGTTTATTGTATAAAGTATTTTAAATATTTAAACTATTTAAATGGTGGAAGTTATGTTTCAAAGTATTATGATTTGAAAGTGTTATACATTAAGTGTTTGATTTCGAAGTGTTATAACTTGGAAAGTGCTATGATTTTGAAAGCAGAATATATTTGAAATAAAATGATATTATATTGATTGGGTTTTATAAAAATGATATCAAATTGATTTGATTTTTAAAATGGAAAGGATATCGTATTTATATGGTTTAAAATGGATATTATATTCTGGTTTTGAATAATAAATTATTTTGAAATGACCGTGGTGTTATAATAACGTTTGGTTGTTAAAGAGACTAGGATCGAAAGTTGTCATACTCTCTGCCAACTCCAAAACCACTTTAACAACCGTGTATGCGGTGAAGATTCCATAATGAAATCGGATGGTGGCGGGTTTCCTTTGAGGTATATACGTGGACTCGACTCTCGTGAGTTGGCATAAGGTGGCTAAAACAGGAGCGCTTACGGGCCAGTAAGGTAGCACATCTTGTCGGACACACTCTTTCGATACCATTCTATTACTTTGTTATTGATTGCAGCCCTTTGAATTTTTGAGGGTGTGGCTCGAGGTGGGCGGTAGCTCGCGCTATGCGTCACCATCAGTCCGAATGCGTAATTAGTATATCTACCCTGGCATTGCCTTATGTGCCGTGTCACCTACCCTAGCGTGCCTTGTACGAGTTTGGTTTTCTTCCATAGCCCGTGTGGTATCCTTTGGTGGCTTCCCGATCAGAAGGAACCATGACACTGGATGGACTACTGGGATTATTACGTGTTAAGGGCTATATGGGTAACCCCTTATGCTTTTTAAAAGTAAGTTTATTTTACTATAGACATTATTATAATAGCGAAATATTATTACATAGTAAATAGTTTAACGGATGCTTAGGATATATGAATCCCGAGCATCTCTTAAGTTACTGCACTCACGTTGACACTGGATATGAGATGTCAAATCCCGTAAACATCTCTGACGCCATTCCACTCATATTTATTTCTGTTGATTTAACTTACATAAGATCTTTTAGTTCTGACTCGAGTGTTTTGTCTCTTCAATTCGCTCGGGTCAGTCTGAGCATTTCAGGATTCGAAGACTTTATTTCTGGAGGACGAAGACGAAGATTGTATTACTATTATTTATTATATTATTCCACTATATTCATACTGTTCTGCTGCATTATTTACTATTCTGTGGTATGTGTAACTCTGATATGTGTTGTATAAGTAAATCAAATGTTTTGTAAAACAGCTTCATGGACCGTTTATTTGATTATTATATTTTGTCGTTCCGCTGCAAGATTCTGTTTTGTTTATTTTTCTTTCTCTGCTTTTTCTTATTTACCCCAATAACATCCGCTCTTTTGTATGATTTGTCTGACATGTGTGGTTTATCGTCGATTTAAAGCGAACAAAAAGGCTAGATGTTACACATGGTATCAGATCTTTGATTTAGCGATAAACCTTAGCTTTGTGATGTCCAACTCTTTGCTAATAGGGTAGTAATACCCTATGATGAGTCGTTGAGTGTGTATATATATGAGAGAGCATATTTGTTAGTGTTATAAAAAGGTTTTTATATTTTGTTAATTTGTTTTGTGTTAATTTGTTTCGTTTTGTATTTATAAATTCTGGTTAGTGCATAGGACGCTATGCCATCAATAGGGATTTCTAAACATTTAATAGGACAGACCGACATAATATTTGTTTTGAATATAGGTGAATGAAATAATTTTGCCTATTATATTTTCTATATATAAAATAAATTTTTATAAAGGTTATATTTTTATGTGATATATTGGTTGTTAGGTAGTGAAATTTATAAATATTGATTGGAAATTTTAGAACTTAAGTTCCGGGGTTTTGAAAATTTCTTTCAAATTATTTTGGAATATAACAATAATATCATTAGAACTATTTTCTGATAAAATATTTCAATATAAATTGAAAGAATTGTTTTAAATAAATTTTGAAAAAAATAAGTTCTGTACTCCCTTCTCTATCGCTGGAAAAATAATTTCGGTGATGAGTGCATGCATCATCGACATTCATTTTCGAGTTTCGAAGTGGGAAGGCCACTGTAGTAGTTTTACTACAGATTTATTTTGATAAATAAATGTAAGTTTCAAATTGTTTTAAATATAATTGGATATATAAATTGTAAGTACAAACATCTATCTATTATTTTAAAATGATTTGAAATTTAACCCGGTATTTAGTTTTTAAGTTTCCTTTAATTAATAGTTTCAATTATTTTAGTGAAATGGGTCGTAACTAATTAATAATTGGAACCTCTAATTAAAATAAGAGATTAAATGCTAGGTTATAAATGAAATTTCAAGAAAGTTGAAATTGTAACCTATCAACAAAGGATATGATTATTGAACATTAAATTAGTTAAAAGAAATGAGAAAAACTTGTATAACTTTCAATTACATTCTTAAAGGCACATATATAACTTGCCGAACATTAAACGTTCTAATGTTTTATAAGGAAATGTAATATGATATTATACAAGTGAAAATTTGAAATAATGAAAGTATTCAATGAAATTCTTTAATAAATAAGAATTTGATGTTGTAGTTGTTATAAACTTATGTTATAATTGAAATATTACTATAATAAATTGTGATAGAAAGTAAGTATTATAAGAAAGTAATTAAAACCTTAAGTAGATGAATTGATATGCTAAGAAATTCAATTGAACATAAATACTATAAACAAATGAAGTTATGCAATAATGAATGAATAAATAAATATAATGCAATGGAAAGAAACTGATATGACCTGAATAAATGAAAATGGAAATGAATAATTGCAAGTAATAAATGAAAGTAAATGAAATAAACACTGAATGAGTGGATGGAAACGAAAATTTGCAAGAAATAAATGTAAATTAAAGAGATAAATCATTATATGAATGAAAAGAGATAAATCATTGTTAGGATATATTATTTTGAGATATTGTGATATATATTGTTATATTTGATATTATATTTTCTCCCGAGCCTTCCCGTACAAGGGAGACTTGTCGAAATTTTCCGTAAGTTTTGGACATAGAAAATTCTTAAAAATATTTTCCAAACTTTATTAATTTGAGTATAAAAAGGTTTAATGGTTATAAACTGGTATATTTTATTTAAATTAATTAATTTTGTAAATCTTTCTGTTTATAAAGTTAATATTTTTGAATAAGATGTATTGTTTACTCAATACCTTCTATCCCTCCTTTTTCCTTTTCGGGGATGAAAAGTTTTGAGTGAGGGAGAGTGTAACGGCCCGCAAATTTCGATAATTAAATTGGTTAATTTAATAATATTTCTGTAATTTAATTTAGAAAGAAATGAAAAAAACTTTATAGTTATAGTGAGGTGAAAGTTAATTTGAAATGTAGTAATGGTAATTAAAGCTAATTATTGATAATTTGAATGAAATTACAATAAATGAACTAGCGTAAGTGTTATACCAGTCTATAAATTGAATATAAGAATACAAACGTAAATATTGAATTAATTAATAAACTAATATATAATGAATGGTAATTGAATAAAATCAATGCCCTGTAAATAATTTTAATATTGGTTTGGAAATGATAAACTTATAAGAATGTGATTGAGAGTTAATGACAATAATTATTATAAGTTACATATATGTTTAATCTGTTAAATTGAATTGGAATTTATCATGACAAATGCAATTAATTATTATATTAATGTAAACTAGGTTAACATTTGTAGGTAATGTTAATTTTATTTATAATAATATGATAATTGGAAATAAAAAGAATGGAAATCAAGATTTATTTATTTATTGGAATTTAAATTATAGTAATTGGGTTAATTGCAAATAAATGAAATTAATTACTTAAATTAATAAATGTATTTTGGAATTTTAAATTTATAAATTTTCAAAATTAATAGAAATCAAATTTAAAACTGAAATTGATGAATGAATCAACATTAAAGCGACATCTAAATTTGTGTTAAATTATGATGAATGTCTATGTAATTTAAAATGAGAGAAATTGTGATTTATTAAATTTAAATTGAAATTTAATTTAATTAATTTAATATTAATATATTTAATTAACTGAAAATAGCCATTTTGGCCACTGACTCGAATTTCGATGAAACTAGTTTCATCGGATCCACAATGGTGAATTATTATAGGATTTCAAGTTTCGTAGTGATCTGACTTGTCGTTTGATCGTGCGGGCTCGAAACGCCTATAAATCAATGAAATTGAAATTAATTGAAATCAATTTGAAATAACTTGATTTTAGCATAACTTCTTCGTATGATGGAATTTGGACTTGAAACATGTTCCGTTGCGTTCAAAATATTTAAAACATATATTTTGATATATGGGTTGACCCATTTCCGTTCTGGAATCGAAACCGGCTTTTCGGGTTAATTATCGTTGAAAACTCAAACCAATCGGGCTCATTCCTTTCTATTTTGTTCTGCCTGTATATATATCATTACAAACCCTAACAGCCTTTTTATTTCTCATTTCTATACGTATAGAAATTTCTGTTGCTCCTCTTCCTCAATGGCTGAAAACCCTAATCTTCTTAATCCAATTTCAATTCCAAAAAAAATTGCGGATCTGTAGCAACTTCGTGCCGTGCTTCGAGTTTCAGAGGCAAAAACTCTGCATTAACTTTAGGTCAGGAAGAAATTGACTCGGGCCGCTCTGGGTCGTTTTGGCAAAAACTCAGAGCAAGCACCGGGGATTTGAGGCGGTGGACCGAAGTCGAACCCGAAGTCGACCCTGGACCAGAATTTTACAATCTTCTAATTTTCAAAACTTTTTCATACGAGCTCAGATTCATACGTGGTTTTTTTTACTGGGATCGTATTAGAATTATGGAAATTTTGGCGCTTGTTCGGACGAATTCTGAGATCGTCAAATTTTGGGCTTATTTTAAATTTAAATTCAATTTAAATTCAATGGTGAGTGTTTTAACCCACTCACAACTTCTAAAATTCCTTATGTTTTTTGAACTGATTTATGATGTGATAAGAAATTTATTTATGACTCTTTGGCATGTTTTGAATCATTATCTCGGTTAATCGAATTTCTTTGGATAGATAGTTGTTTAATTTATTATTGAATATAGAATGTGAATAAATACCTGTTATTTATTATCCATTCTATACTGATGTTACTGATTGAATTGGATGATGATTATGATAAATGTTTGATGACTGATATTGGATGAATGGATGTTGTATTTTATATTGTTATAAACTGCAAGTTGTTATGGATTTTATTTCATTCGGGATTGCGGTTTGAAATGATATGTAATCGTATTTATATTTTAAAATTACGGATTGAAATGATAAATACCCATATCACTTTACTATAGGATAGAAAATTATATACAGACATCATTGTCTATATATATATAAATATTTTGAAATGATTTCTATGGTTTTGTAAAGAAAATATATGGTTTTAGATGAATATTGATTTTAGATATTATATAAATGTTATTTTATCCTTGATTTTAAGCTATGTATAATTTGTTTTAAGATAGAATAAGCTTAGCAATAAGTTTGATTTTTATTGAAGATAATATGGTTAAGTATTTAAATTATATTTTAATATAGAGTTTATAATGATTTAACAAATTAAGGTTGGAAGATAAACTTGAGACTTATTTGAAATTGAATTTATTTAAGAATTAAACTCAAATAAGCAATTTGGTAAATTTGAAATTTTAGAAGGTACGATTCTTATAACTTGATTTTTGTTTAAGGTGGATTAAATGAATATTTCAAGTATAAATAAATTAAAGGAGATATTTGGTTATTTGTAATTTGAGCTTTATATAAATGATAATGGATTTATTGTGTAAAATATTTCAAAACTAAATTATAAAAATTTAATTGTTGAATCGTAATTAGCAAACTTAGTTTTGAGATTTTTGAATGCTTAAAGTTTGAAATATATTAAATTTGAAATGTATTATTCTGTGGATCAAATCTATTTTGAAAACGGTTTAATTTGGAGTAGTTTATTTGGAAAATGAATCGTATTGAAATTTATGATTTTGGATTTGGTTAAATATAAAATCAAGAAATTCTAGTAGCTTTGGAATTGATTTGTGAAATTGAAGAAGGAATTTAATATATAAAGTATTTTAAATATTTAAACCATTTAAGTAGTGGAAGTTATGTTTCAAAGTATTATGATTCGAAAGTGTTATACATTAAGTGTTTGATTTTGAAGTGTTATAACTTAGAAAGTGCTATGATTTTGGAAAAATGATATATTTGAAATAAAATGATATTATATTGATTGGGTTTTATAAAAATGATATCAAATTGATTTGGTTTTTACAATGGAAATGATATCGTATTTATATGGTTTGAAATGGATATTATATTCTGGTTTTGAAGTTTAAATTATTTTGAAATGACCGCGGTGTTATAATAACGTTTGGTTGCTAAGGAGACCGGGATCAGAAGTTGTCATACTCTCTGCCAACCCCGAAACCACTTTAACAACCGTGTACATGGTGGAGATTCCAGAATGAAGTAGGATGGTGGCGGCGTTTCCTTTGAGGTATATACGTGGATCCGACTCCCGTGAGTTGGCATAAGGTGGCTAAAACATGAACGCTTACGGGCCAGTAAGGTAGCCCCTCTTATTAGACACACTCCTTCGATACCATTCTATTACTTTATGATTGATTGGGGCCCTTTGATTTTTTTGGGGTGGGGCTCGAGGTGGGCGGTAGCTGCGTGTTATGCCCCCCCATCAGTCCAGATGCGTAATTAGTATATCTACCCTGGCATTACCTTGTGTGCCGTGTCATCTACCTAGTGCGCCTTGTACGAGTTTGGTTTTCTCCCGTAGCCCGTGTGGTATCCTCTGGTGGCTTCCCGATCAGGAGGAACCATGATACTTATTTTACTATAGGCATTATTATTATAGCGAAATATTATTACATAGTAAATAGTTTAACGGATCCTTAGGAGATGTGAATCCCGAGCATCTCTTAAGTTACTGTACTCACGTTGACGCTGGATATGAGATGTCAAATCCCAAAAAACATCTCTGACGCCGTTCCACTCATATTTATTTCTATTGATTTAACTTACATAAGATCTTTTAGTTTTAACTCGAGTATTTTGTCTTTTCAATTCGCTCGGGTCAGTCTGAGCATTTCGGAATTCGAAGACTTTATTTCTAGAGGACGAAGACGAAGATTGTACTGCTATTATTTATTATATTGTTCCACTATATTCATACTGTTCCGCTGCATTATTTATTATTCTCTGGTATGTGTAACTTTGATATGTGTTGTATAAGTAAAATCAAATGTTTCGTAAAACAGCTTCATGGACTGTTTATTCGATTATTATATTTTGTCGTTCCACCGCAAGATTCTATTTTTTTTTTCTTCCACTACCTTTTCTTATTTATCCCAATAACATCCGCTCTGTTGTATGGTTTGAGTCTGACGTGTGTGGTTTATCGTCGATTTAAAGCGCACAAAAAGGCTGGATGTTATAGGTCAACTGATCCAAATAGTTTTATGGGCTCACCAATAACCTATCTTTGCTCTGTATATTCCCTTTCGTGTGTAACATTATTTTAGCCCCATCTGTGACAAAGCCCTACACACTGGAATTTTGGTCTTATATTAGCTAGTGGCTATTAGCTAAAGTATAGGGTGCGACCCTACACCAGTCCCATCTGGTCATCTAACATCCGAGTCATAAACTTAGAGTGAACTACCCTACTTGAATTTCATTTCGTGTCATATACTTAGGGTTAACTACTCTATTCAAATTTCATTTCCTTGTAAGCAATCTTTGCAAATGATTTACCCTGAAATCATAACTTTATAAAATAAGAAAATCATACTCTTTACTTTTTTCAAAATACTTATGCCCTGGTATATACTTTACATAAAACAATGTTGATGAAATCTGTGACGACCCAACTTTTTCTCCACAGAAAAGTGGTATCATCATGAAGAAAGAAAGGGATAGAAAAGAGAAAGAAAGAGAAGAAAGAAGAAACAATATCAGAATCTCAACAGCGGAACGAATAAATTATATTAATAACATAAATATTACATAGTATACAACACTAATCAGAGTTACACATAATTTACATCACATACCAGATAGTTATAAACACTTGTCTAGTTATACAGCTTAATACAACTCAAAACAAGAGATAACAATACAGAGAACACACAGCGGAACTATAAATCTACACGCAGAAGCCTCCTGCTCCATTTCTCCTCAAATATTCGTCAAAGCTAACCTGAATCCCTTGGCTACTCGTCAAAATTTGAGTACCCAAGAGTTTAAGAAAACAGAAGATAAACTCTGGGACAGACATGGGTCTGGTGTGAGTAACGGGTTAAAGTTGCTTAACATTCAAAAACCTTTTTGAAAAGAAGGGTATCACGTAAGACTTCCCACACATAAACATGGAAAAGTTTTTACCTTACGCTAACCAAAATATTTGATAGGAAATCCAGTGATATTATAATAGAGTCTAGGGTTTTCAAGTAAATAAGAAATAGCTGAAATTGTTACATGATTAAATTCTAGCTACTAGCCACAAAAGTGGGTAATACAATCAAAACCGTTGGCACTTATTGGATTGTGGATTCCATACAATGGCAGGGCTACTGGGGTACCGTCCGTCACAGTACATGGCCTAGATCAACGTACTGAGGAGCCACCCTAACTTCCCTGCAACACAAGACCGGAACCATCCCTTACTAGACAGTCCCGAACAAGACAACCCCGCAGTTGGTGTACATCCAACCGCCCACACAGCCGGAATAAAAAGGGACTTCTAGACAGGGGTAAATCTCGCTCTCCAGTGGGAGCTACCCACGAAGCCTTGCTGCACCTCCCCTGTTTTAGCCATTCTCGGTTGATGAGGCTTGAGGCTACGATTACCTTTAGAGAACACATCTCTTAGATTGCTCATCGTCCACCTGACGATTTTCTGAAAGCATTCAATGCATACAAGTTCTTTCCGGGTTCGAATGAAACCGAAGGCATTATCTCGTTACACTCATTTTGAAATCACCCTCAGAGTTAACGACGATAATCCTTGCACTCTGAATCACCATCTCGAACCTATAAGAACTAATTCTGTCAAGCTCATCACGGAATCACCCCTAGAGTTATAATGACGTATAGTCCTTACACCTCGAGTCTTCACTCTTCACAAAAGATTCACGACCTATCGTTAATTTGGATCGATGTGGTTTTCGGATATCCAAATATGGAAACCGATCCCGGTCTCATCGAAATCCAAAGCGTGTCTTTTGAGGCCAAGTTGTTTTAAAGGTTTAAAACAATTCAATTATCTATATATCCAAATAGATAAATCACAGATTCGCAACAAATAATCAACATTATCATCATATCAGATAAACCATATTATCATTATCCAAACAGATAATCTATATCAACATCACAATGCAACCAATGCATCCAAATCACTCAACATTATCTATCTCATATCTGAGATTCAAACCATCTAAGCAAACAACATTATCCATCCATATAAGCAATGATTTACCACACCAAATATAATTAATTTAAAATGAATTAAATTAATTACCTCATTTCTAATTAATTTAAAGTAAATTAAATTAATTACTTTACCAATATCAACTTGCTTATCACTATTGATGAATTATCAATCAATTAATTAATCAACCAATTATTTATTTCAATTAATCATCAGTGATTAACTAACCTTTAATTACATTCAGGTAATTATTCACTAATTAATTTCTTCAAATTAATTATATTTAATCAAATACAGTAATTAATCTTTAATTACTTTCTCATTTAATTAACCATGAATTAATTACATTACTCCTTAATTAATTACATTAATTAATTAATTAATTTAATTATTTCTAATTAAATTCATTTTTAGTTACATCATTAATTATAGTAATTAATGATTTCTAATTACATTTTCTATTTAAATTAATTACATTAGGTAATTAATCTTTATTTAAACCATAATTGTTAATCATCTTTGATTAACTCCATTTAGTAATTAACTACCCTTAATTACTTCACCAAATAAATTAAATAAATAAATAAATTACTCATTTAATTAATTATCTCCAATTAATCCCTTGAATAATTCATAAAGTAATTATACTCAAATTACTTCATCAATAAATCATCTTCAAATAATTACATATAGTAATTACCCATAAATTACTTCCCTAAGTAATTTCTCTTTATTTAATTACATTAAGTAATTACACTTCACAATCCTCAAATGATTAATTTAAATTAATTAAACTGATTTAGTTAAGTTAATCTAATCAAATTAAACTCAATTAATTACAATAAGTAATTAATTCCTTAATTACTTCCATAAGTAATTATACTAAAAATTTACGCAAATGGTTATCTTTGAATTAATAAATCTAATTAATTATTAAAATTTAATCACATTAATTAATTATTAAATAATCCTTAGTTAATGACCTTCATTAACCATTTCACAATTCATTAATTATTTCTAAATTAATTAACGCATATTAATCATTATTTATTTACAAATTAAATAACCCATTTAATTAACCCCTAATTATTTAAATAATTAAGAGTTAATTAAAATTAATTAATCCATTATTATTTTATTAATTAATTATTAATTATTAATTAAAACTAATCTTATTTAATTAATTATTCTTAATTACAAGTTAATTACTCTAAAAATAATTAATCTTAAACCTTTAAGATTAATCCCTTAATTACTTTGAGTAATTATCTATTTCATTAATTTATTAAATAAATTAATTTTTCATTTAATTACCCTAATAATTAAATAAAATACAAAACATTGAATTATTATTTAACTTTAACAAGTTTAAATTCAATCTAAAACCTTTAAATGATAAATAATACTTTTATTATATAAGAAATTTTACAAAGTTAAAACAAATTTCTTCATAAATTAAAACCATTTAAATTTTACATTAACATTCAAATTTGTTTTAAATACTTAAATTTATAAAACTTAAATTTATTTTAAATCAAAGGTTCAAATCCAATTTGAATCAAATTTAAACTTTGTTTAAACATTACTTTATATTTCAATTTCAATTTAAATTCAAATTTCTTTAAAAACATTTTCAAACAATAAACCCCTTTTAAAGTTAAAACAAGTTTAAATTTAAAAGCTTATTTATTTCCAGTCGTGATTCAAACTAAAACTTGAATTCACAATTTAAAGTTAGATTTAAAACTTAAGTTAAATCTTTACTTAGTATTTTTGAAATTCAGTTTAAAATTTGAAATACGACAAATTCTAAACTGCAATAAATTAGCTCGAGCAAACTCGAGATTACTCGAGTAACTCGAGAATCATTTTTTTTCATTTTGAAATTTATTCAAATTCAAAAACAATTCTGGTTTTCTCAAACCTGAAACAAATGAACCCACCCGAGCCTACTCGACATCTACTCCGAGTCCACCATCCCATACCTCCGAGTCCCATGCCCTGATTCTTCGAGCCACACGCAAACTTACCCGATACAAACACGAGCCCCTTTTCTTCCCCAAAACAACAGATACTCCATTACCACCGTGCACCTGCACCACCGGAGCAACCATCTCCGACCCCTCGCGACCCCCTACGCAAGTCACGATTCATCAATGAAAGCCATTCCGACCTTCGAAACAACTGTAGAAACCCCAAATCGAATTCTAGCATTCGAGCTCCAAAAATTGGAAAAAGTCGTTAATGAAGATCATCAAAATTCTCTCGCCACCGACCACTAAAAAGTACCACCTCCGGCCATAGACTCCTCCACACCCCAGCTACTATCATCTCAAAACAGGAAGAACTCAATTTCTTAAATAAGTTGCGGTGGTAAATCTTCTTGCTCACTGAAAACTAGGGTTTAAAATTTCAAACCCAAATCATAACTGCCTCGATGCTCAGATCCATCAACTATTATTTTTCCTATAAACTACGATCATCACTCCATCAATCACAGAAACACTGGCAACTCCAAACCCCTAGGTTGACAGAACCAATCCCAATTGTGATTTCCGATTAATCCAGAAATACACAGTTGAACGCAAACTAAAAATTCAAATCATAGTTTTAAAAAAAAAGTTATTAATCAAGTAATTTGTTTATAAACTTAAATAAATAAATATGAAACATTTAAATTTGTTTACAGAAATTTTGCTCTGTAGCATTTTTGTTTATCCAGAGTCATCACGGTTTTATCCTCATTTTCATTTATTTTTTAAATTAAACTTTAACTTATTACATACATACCTGTTTAAATCTTAAACTACAACAATGTTTTAAATATGAGATCATAATTTTTGAACATATCTAGAATCTGAAACTTAAAAACAGAAACAAATTCACACTGCAGTATGCATTATACCTACAATTATCTATATACTAGTATAAGCTAAAAAAATAAAAACATTTCATTTCTAAAATAAAACAGCAACTAAATATTTAAGTTAAAAAAAATGTTACTCATAGAATTTTGGGGCAGAGCATCCAGGTTTCGACAAGTTTTCAGATTTTCTTCCTTGTTCTTGCTTATGCATTTTGAACTTCAGTTTGGTTTATAAACTGCAGATGCTTTAAAACTTTCATCTTGCTTTTGCTTATTTGAAGACTTGAATCTTGATTAATTACTTTGTTCCTTGATGCATCCAGTTACCATATTCATGTGCATGCTTCCCAGGGAAAGCAAAGAAAGAAATGCAAGTTATTTGCAGAATGATTCTTATGGCTTCAAGTGATTTCTGAGGGGATTTGCAAATGATTTTCAGGTTAACTTAATTTCTGGTTTTTGGAGGAAATGTTGGTGCAGATTTTTTTTATAAGGTTTGCAAATGATTTAAGGTTGAAGGAATATTTGTGCAGATGGATTTTGAGGAGATTTGCAGGAATGTCTTTGAACAAGATTTATGTTTTGAAGATTAAATTGACACATTTTTCATGGCTAAAGATCACTCAAGTTTTGAAAAAAAAAAGAATAGAAAGAAAAAAATGAATTTTTGGAGGAGATAGGATTATAAAAGAAAGTTTTTGATTTAATTTAAAATAAAAAAACACTTGTTTTAATTTCTAACATTTGTCACTTAGATAGCTTTAAAACCTAACACATGTCTTTTTAAGTGTTAATAAACTTACACATGTAATTTAAGTTTTCTAATTTTAATTTTAAAATTGTTTATAAGCTTTTAAATCTTAATTTACTATTCTTATGTATATATAAATGAGTTTATCTCTTTTTAAATTGAAAAGAAATAAAAACAAACAAATTAAAATTATAGCTTATTCAAAAATATTAAAGTATTTATTCTATTAATTTCAAAACATTAAATCTAAATTTTAAATTAATTTATCAAACCAAATTTTAAAAAAAAATCAAGTTTTATATATAGATGCATATATAACTCTTGTTAAAATTCAAAATAACAAATCCTATTTCTAAAAATCTATTTATGTTTTATGAGAAACTAAGTATTATCATTTTTATTTAAAAATAACAAATTAAACAATATTAAATAATTTATAAAAGAGTTTATAACAATTTATGATCATTTGTAATTTGTATTATAAATTCTTATATATAAAAATTTAAACAATATTTTAAAAAGAAAAATAACACAAAGCTTTAATGCTAATCAAATTTTAAATTCATCTTTAAGCTAATTAAAATATAAGTTTAAACAAATAAGATTTTCCATAAGTATAAACCATAAAATTATTTATTAAATTATGTTGAAAAGTTAAATGTCAAATTCAAATCAAATTTCCAATTTATCAAATATAAATTAGAGTAAGAAAATTAATTCATTTACTAAATTCAAAATCAAAGTTTATTAATTTACAATATATACAATTATATATAATATAAACAGAAAATAATTTATTAGCTTTAAAAGGATAAAATCTTCTAATTTAAATATTTATTAAAAGAAAATTATTAGATCAAATTCAAAATTTATTATCTAAAATTATTAAATCAAATTAGATTTTAACACAGATTATTAAATTTATATTGCCCAATTTCCGGGATATCACATTCCTTCCTCCTTAAAAGAATTTCTTCCCCGAAATTTAAAAGCAAAGGTAATTTAATAATCTATCTTAAGATTTTATTTCAAAACACCAGCATATATTATCAAACATATGCCAATAACCATAGCAACCAATTTATCTAATCAAAACAATTCTAATTATCCAGAAAAATTCTGGATAAAATTTCCACGAGTTTCCCCAGTATAAATATCGGGATACTCGCTCTATAGAATATAAACAATCAATACTATTAAGCTATAGAGCTCCTATCCAACAAGATCTACAAAACTAAACAGGATATCAGACTACAGACAAGTCTGACACAACAATCACATCCTCCTGAACTGCTAGTTCCACAATCAGAAATAAATCATTCACGTACTCCCTCAGAAATACGTCAAACACATCGAATCCCAGTTATCCAAACTGGCAATTCAACCTTGAAAATCAAACACCAATTCTCACAAGGATACAGAAAAGATCCAAAACACTTCGGAGCTGACTTATCCAGTCTTACTCAATCTTATAGCTCCTTAGATCGGAGAAAACTTACCCAAAATCAAATCTCCGACTCCGAAATCCAAATTCCTTCGTCTCTTATCCACAAAATACTTCTGACGAACCTGGATGCCTTCTCCCGATCAGCTCAACCTTTGTTGATTCCTCTAGAAACAAACAGAACCAAAACATCCCATAGAATGATCTCCTCAAGATCACTCCAAAACAAAGAACACCAACTCTACTCCACAAACATCAGAAGACTAACTTACTCCTCCTATCCGGAAAAGATAAATCAAAAGCACTCCCAAACTGCTTCTGCTGCACAACTCTGATCTGAAGCAGAAGAAAAACTCGAGCACAAACTGGATAACACATTTCAGAAATATGGTCCAACAGACCCATAAAAGAAAACTCATATGTCTCACCCGATCCTTCTACTAAACTGAACCACCAATATCATTTCTGGAATCTGGTTGATAAGAAAACTCAGCCTCCAAATACGGACAAACTTCTCATAGCTCAAGAGAACACTCAAACTATCGCAAGTCACTTTTGCGATCAACCCAGCCTAATATCCAAAGAAAATCTGTTCTCTCTTTACCCATCAGAACAACATACGCTTAACTAGCCAATCCATTGAAGAAATGGAATCCACTCTGCTGCTTCTGAACTCCTTCAGAAAAACTGCTAACGAGAAGACTTTCTTGCTGGCACACAGAATACTCCGAGCTGCACTGCTGACATCAACTTCAGAGACTTCCTAATCCAAAGCTCTTCGAGAAACTCGGACCTCTAATCCAGACAGAAACATCTTGCCGAATCCAGCCACAACATCAAAGCAGACATACTTCCCAAACTTGTTCCAAAGAAAAATCTTCGGAGACATCCATAGTCACTGTGTCTCATCACACAGCTACTAATTCCTGAGCTATCAAGATACCATCACTCGCTGGCTTCTGCCCAACCGACAGATCAAAACTCAACTCTGCACTTCAAAGATGAACTACGAACCTTTACAGGTTACCTTCAGAGATCGATGAAGTACTTATACCAAACAAAACTCACTCGAGACGTTATCGGGTCTACAGTCTCGACAAATACACTTCCAACCTCATCCATTC
This sequence comes from Allium cepa, assembly GCA_030765085.1. NCBI lineage: Eukaryota > Viridiplantae > Streptophyta > Magnoliopsida > Asparagales > Amaryllidaceae > Allium > Allium cepa. Next base: position 721,988,602 of record CM060943.1, read on the forward strand.
AAACTCCAACCAAAAGTAATAGTTGTGTTACACACCCCACTACCTTATCTACCTTTGTAACTTATATTGGAAAACCCGAACATGTATCCCAACAGATAGGTAAAAATAATTATATAAATATATATATTTTAAAATTACAAATACGCTCTCTCAAGAAAGAAATCACTTCAAAGCCTAGGTATTCACTCAACCTAGCGCTCTGATACCAACTGAGACGAGCCGGCTTTTTCTCCATAGAAAAGTTGTATCATCGTGAAAAAAGAAAGGGATAGAAAAGAGAAAGAAAGAGAAGAAAGAAGAAACAATACCAAAATCTCAACAGCGGAATGAATAAATTATATTAATAACATAAATATTACATAGTATACAACACTAATCAGAGTTACACAGAATTTACATCACATACTAGACAGTTATAAACACCTGTCTAGTTATACAACTTAATTCAACTCAAAACAAGAGATAACAATACAGAGAACACACAGCGGAACTATAAATCTACACGTAGAAGCCTCCTGCTCCATTTCTCCTCCAATATTCGTCAAAGCTAACCTGAATCACTTGGCTACTCGTAAAAATTTGAGTACCCAAGAGTTTAAGAAAACAGAAGATAAACTCTGGGTCAGACATGGGTCTAGTGTGAGTAACAGGTTAAAGTTGCTTAACTTTCAAAAACGTTTTTGAAAAGAAGGGTATCACGTAAGACTTCCCACACATAAACATGGAAAAGTTTTTACCTTACGCTAACCAAAACATTTGATAGGAAATCCAGTGATATTATAATAGGGTCTAGGGTTTTCAAGTAAATAAGAAATAGCCAAAATTGTTACATGATTAAATTCCAGCTACTAGCTACAAAAGTGGGTAATACAATCAAAACCGTTGGCACTTATTGGATTGTGGATTCCATATAATGGCAGGGCTACTGACAGTACGTGGTCTAGATCAACGTACCGAGGAGCCATCCTAACTCCCCTGCATCACAAGACCGGAACCATCCCTTACTGGACAGTCTCGAACAAGACAACCCCGCAGTTGGTGTACATCCAACCGCCCACACAGCCGAAATAAAAAGGGACTTCTAGACAGGGGTAAATCTCGCTCTCCAATGGGAGCTACCCACGAAGCCTTGCTGCACCTCCCCTGTTTTAGCCATTCCCAGTTGATGAGGCTTGAGGCTGCAATTACTTTTGGAGAACACATCTCTTAGAATGCTCATCGTCCACCTGACGGTGTTCTGAAAGCATTCAATCCATACAAGTTCGTTTCGAATTCGAACGAAACTGAAGGCATTATCTCGTTACACTCATTTTGGAATCACCCTCAGAGTTAACGATGATAACCCTTGCACTCTGAATCACCATCTCGAACTTATAAGAACTAATTCCGTCAAACTCATCACGGAATCACCCCCAGAGTTATACTGACGTATAGTCCTTACACCTCGAGTCTTCACTCTTCACAAGAGATTCATGACCTATCGCTAATTTGGATCGATGTGGTTTTCGGATATCCAAATATGGAAACCCGATCTCAGTCTCATCGAAATCCAAAGCGTGTCTTTTAAGGCCAAGTTGTTTTAAAGGTTTAAAACAATTCAATTATCTATATGTCCAAATAGATAAATCACAGATTCACAACAAATAATCAACATTATCATCATATTAGATAAACCATATTATCATTATCCAAACAGATAATCTATATCAACATCACAATGCAACCAATGCATCCAAATCACTCAACATTATCTATCTCATATCTGAGATTCAAACCATCTAAGCAAACAACATTATCCATCCATATAAGCAATGATTTACCACACCAAATATAATTAATTTAAAATGAATTAAATTAATTACCTCATTTCTAATTTTTAAAGTAATTAAATTTATTACTTTACCAATATCAACTTGCTTATCACTATTGATTAATTATCAATCAATTAATTAATCAACCAATTATTTATTTCAATTAATCATCCCTGATTAATTAACCTTTAATTACATTCAGGTAATTATTCACTAATTAATTTCTTCAAATTAATTATATTTAATCAAATACAGTAATTAATCTTTAATTACTTTCTCATTTAATTAACCATGAATTAATTACATTACTCCTTAATTAATTACATTAATTAATTAATTCATTAATTTAATTATTTCTAATTAAATCCATTTTTAATTACATCATTAATTATAGTAATTAATGATTTCTAGTTACATTTTCTATTTAAATTAATTACACTAAGTAATTAATCTTCATTTAAACCATAATTGTTAATCACCCTTGATTAACTCCATTCAGTAATTACTACCCTTAATTACTTCACCAAATAAATTAATTACTCATTTAATTAATTATCTCCAATTAATCCCTTGAATAATTCACAAAGTAATTATACTCAAATTACTTCATCAATAAATCATCTTCAAATAATTACATATAGTAATTACACATAAATTACTTCCCTAAGTAATTTCTCTTTATTTAATTACATTAAGTAATTACACTTCACAATTCTCAAATGATTAATTTAAATTAATTAAACTGAATTACTTAACTTAATCTAATCAAATTAAACTCAATTAATTACAATAAGTAATTAATTCCTTAATTACTTCCATAAGTAATTATACTAAAAATTTACACAAATGGTTATCTTTGAATTAATAAATCTAATTAATTATTAAAATTTAATCACATTAGTTAATTATTAAATAATCCTTAGTTAATGACCTTCATTAACTATTTAACAATTCAATAATTATTTCTAAAGTAATTAACCCATATTAATCATTATTTATTTACAAATTAAATAACCTGTTTAATTAACCCCTAATTATTTAAATAATTAAGTGTTAATTAAAACTTAATTAATCCATTATTATTTGATTAATAAATTATTAATTATTAATTAAAACTAATCTTATTTAATTAATTATTCTTAATTACAAGTTAATTACTCTAAAAATAATTAATCTTAATCCTTTAAGATTAATACCTTAATTACTTTGAGTAGTTATCTATTTCATTAATTTATTAAATAAATTAATTTTTCATTTAATTACGCTAATAATTAAATGAAATACAAAACATTAAATTATTATTTAACTTTAACAAGTTTAAATTCAATCTAAAACCTTTAAATGATAAATAATACTTTTATTATAAAAGAAATTTTACAAAGTTAAAACAAATTTCTTCTTAAATTAAAACCATTTAAATTTTATATTATCATTGAAATTTGTTTTAAATACTTAAATTTATAAAAGTTAAATTTATTTTAACCAAAGGTTCAAATCCAATTTGAATCAAATTTAAACTTTTTTTAAACATTACTTTATATTTCAATTTCAATTTAAATTCAAATTTCTTTAAAAATATTTTTAAACAATAAACCCCTTTTAAAGTTAAAACAAGTTTAAATTTAAAAGCTTATTTATTTCCAGTCATGATTCAAACTAAAACTTGAATTCACAATTTAAAGTTAGATTTAAAACTTAATTTAAATCTTTACTTAGTATTTTTGAAATTCAGTTTAAAATTTGAAACAAGACAAATTCTAAACTGCAACAAATTAGCTCGAGAAAACTTGAGATCACTCGAGTAACTCGAGAATCATTTTTTTTCATTTTGCAATTTATTCAAATTTAGAAACAATTCAGGTTTTCTCAAACCTGAAACAAATGAACCCACCCGAGACTACTCGACATCTACTCCGAGTCCACCATCCAATACCTCGGAGTCCCATGCCCTAATTCTTCGAGCCACACGCAAACTTACCCGATACAAACACGAGCCCCCTTTCTTCCCCAAAACAACAGATACTCCATTACCACCATGCACCTGCACCACCGGAGCAACCATCTCCGACCCCTCGCGACCCCCTATGCAAGTCACGATTCATCAATGAAAGACATTCCGACCTTCGAAACAACTGCAGAAACCCCAAATCGAATTCTAGCATTCGAGCCCTAAAAACTGGAAAATGTCGATAATGAAGATCATCGTAATTCTCTCGCCACCAACCACTAAAAAAGTACCACCTCTGGCCATAGACTCCTCCACACCCCAGCTACTATCAGCTCAAAATAGGAAGAACTCGATTGCTTAAATAAGTTGCGGTGGTAAATCTTCTTGCTCGCTGAAAACTAGGGTTTAAAATTTCAAACTCAAATCATAACTGCCTCGATGTTCAGATCCATCAACTATTATTTTTCCTATAAACTACGATCTTCACTCCATCAATCATAGAAACACTGGCAACTCTAAACCCCTAGGTTGACAGAACCAGCCCCAATTGTGATTTCTGTTTAATCCAGAAATACACAGTTGAATGCAAACTAAAAATTCAAATCATAGTTTTAAAAGTCAAGTTATTAATCAAGTAATTTGTTTATAAACTTAAATAAATAAATCTGAAACATTTAAATATTGTTTACAGAAATTTTGCTCTGTTGCATTTTTGTTTATCCAGAGTCATCACAGTATTATCCTCATTTTCATTTTTTTAAATTAAACTTTAACTTATTACATACATACCTATTTAAATCTTAAACTACAACAATGTTTAAAATATGAGATCATAGTTTTTGAGTATATCTAGAATCTGAAACTTAAAACAGAAACAAATTCACGCTGCAGTATGCATTATACCTACAATCATCTATATACTAGTATAAGCAAAAAAAATACAAACATTTCATTTCTAAAATAAAACAGCAACTAAATATTTAAGTTAAAAAAATGTTACTCACAGAATTTTGGGGCAGAGCATCCAGGTTTCGACAAGTTTTCAGATTTGCTTCCTTGTTCTTGCTTATGCATTTTGAACTTCAGTTTGGTTTATAAACTGCAGATGCTTTAAAACTTTCATCTTGCTTTTGCTTATTTGAAGACTTGAATCTTGATTAATTACTTTGTTCCTTGATGCATGCAGTTACCAGATTCGTGTGCATGCTTCCCAGAGAAAGCAAAGAAAGAAAATGCAGGTTATTTGCAGAATGATTCTTATGGCGTCATATGATTTTTGAGGGGATTTGCAAATGATTTTCAGATTAACTTAATTTCTGGTTTTTGGAGGAAATGTTGGTGCAGATTTTTTTTTATAAGGTTTGCAAATGATTTAAGGTTGAAGGAATATTTGTGCAGATGGATTTTGAGGAGATTTGCAGGAATGTCTTTGAACAAGATTTCTGTTTTGAAGATTAAATTTGCACATTTTTCATGGCTAAAGATCACTCAAGTTTTGAAAAAAAAAGAATAGAAAGAAAAAAATGAATTTTTGGAGGAGATAGGATTATAAAAGAAAGTTTTTGATTTAATTTAAAATAAAAAAAACACTTGTTTTAGTTTCTAACATTTGTCACTTAGATAGCTTTAAAACCTAACACATGTCTTTTTAAGTGTTAATAAACTTACACATGTAATTTAAGTTTTCTAATTTTAATTTTAAAATTGTTTATAAGCTTTTAAATCTTAATTTACTATTCTTATGTATATATAAATGAGTTTATCTCTTTTTAAATTGAAAAGAAATGAAAACAAACAAATTAAAAATATAGCTTATTCAAAAATACTGAAGTATTTATTCTATTAATTTCAAAACATTAAATCCAAATTTTAAATTAATTTATCAAACCAATTTTTTTTTAAAAAAATCAAGTTATATATATAGATGCATATATTACTCTTGTTAAAATTCAAAATAACAAATCCTATTTCTAAAAATCTATTTATGTTTTATGAAAAACTATGTATTATCATTTTTATTTAAAAATAACAAATTAAACAATATTAAATAATTTATAAAAGAGATTATAACAATTTATGATCATTTGTAATTTGTATTGTAAATTCTTATATATATAAATTCAAACAATATTTTAAAAATAAAAATAAAACAAAGCTTTAATGTTAATCAAATTTTAGATTCATCTTTAAGCTAATTAAAATATAAGTTTAAACAAATAAGATTTTCCATAAGTATAAACCATAAAATTATTTATTAAATTATGTTGAAAAGTTAAATGTCAAATTTAAATCAAATTTCCAATTTATCAAATATAAATTAGAGTTAGAAAATTAATTCATTTGCTAAATTCAAAAACAAAGTTTATTAATTTACAACATATACAATTATATATAATATAAGTAGAAAACAATTTATTAGCTTTAAAAAGATAAAATCTTCTAATTTAAATATTTATTAAAAGAAAATTATTAGATCAAATTCAAAATTTATTATCTAAAATTATCAAATCAAAATAGATTTTAACACAGATTATTAAATTTATATTTCCCAATTTCCGGGATATCACAAAATCTAATCAATGGGTTTGTCTATCCATAATAAGTTAAAATCGCTTTTTAACTTAGAAAACTCTAAGTTATAAGGTCAAAACAATACCTTCAAAACTTTTGTTTAAAACCTTAAACAACCCAATTTGAATTCATTGAAAGTGCCCTTTTCAAAATAAATTAACTACTTTTTCCATGAAAACACTAGGCAAGAAAGATCAAAACATACCTATCGAATGTAATCAAAATATACCTTTTGAAATCATCAATTAAACCTTAGACATCCTCTTTCGAAACCATTTAAATAACCCTTTCAAACATTTAGAAATAAACCTTTCGAAACACTCAAAGTATACCTTTCGAAATATATATTTCAAACGCTTAAAGTATACCTTTCAAAAGTATTGGAATCCTTCACTTTAAACGTACCTTTCGAAAGCATTGGGTTTAAGTAAGAGTTAGTGGAAACATAGCTTCAAAACCATTTAAAACTATTACTTTTGAAACCTTTGGGTTTAACATATAGTATAATTACAGGGTCATAAAGAACATAAGTGAAAGCATCTCTTTCGAAAGCATTATTCCCAAGTAAAAGAAATAGGATAGCTTCGAAACCCACTTTCGAAACCATTGCCTCCAAAACCATTTGAAAGTAGCTATACAACCCTTTCAAAAGCATTGGAAGGCGGCTACAAAGTAAAAGGAAAAAAGCACCCTTTCGAATACATTGCTTTAAGGCTATAAAGAAAAGCGGCCTTAACTAGTTTGAAAGGTTTGAATGCGGTAGCATGAGTTTTGAATGAGTTCTAGAGTGGCTATCCTTTCCAAAGCTTCCTTTAAAATATAAGTAAGTGGCAACTCATCCGAAAGCTCTTTTAAAAAAAAAAAAGGCAAGTTGACTGGTTCGATAGCTGATAAAGTTGGCTTGTCCAGTTCGAAAGCATCTTTTATAAACAGAAGTAAGTAGTGGAGTTAAAAGCTTAGAAGAATAACTTCTACCCCTTCGAAAGCATGTTTTTGACACGCCCTTTCCTCCTTTCTCCAATGCACTCTATACCAATTTCTTGATATCATGTGCTTTGCTTTTGAACAAGTGCAAAAGGTCTAATTGACATGTTGATGAAAGCCAGCTAAGGAAGCGGCGAAGTGGTAAATCAGAACAAAATTAGTTTTGTGCCTATCAAAGTAATTTCTTTTCACCCAGCCTATCTTATTTGTCAAAATATGATTGGTTTCCATTTCTTTATCGAATCCTTTTCTAAAAGGATACCGAATCGAGATTATCGATTAGAAACATTTTAACAAATAAGCCCTTCTTCTTGATAAGACATATAAAACATTTAAGTTCCTTAAATAATTTGATAACCATAATAAATACTTAGGAAAATTCTCCAAAAATTACCATAATTTACTTTTAATACATTTCTAATGTATCTTAGTTTCTAATCCGAAATCAATATATAGTTGCCTTAAATAATTTAAACCAAATATTATCTTTTTTTATCTCATAGAAAATTCACAACAAATCCATAATAACTTAGAAAATTACGAAACTTGAAACCCACTTCTAAAATAATGTTTTTGACCGTATATTAAAACCGCAAATCATTTGGATGTCATTTAAAAGGTTTTCCAATCTAAACTTATAATAAAATCTATATGAAACACTATAAATCATCAACAAGCATATATATATATATATATATATATATATATATCTATTCAAACAAACATAACATGCCATATTATTTGCAAAATTAATTCGAGTCAAACCTTGAAATCAAAATCATTATGAAAAGTAAGATATAAAATAATTATTTACCTTAGCTTGATGTTAAGAAGGTTGAGATTTGTCCTTGGATTAATTTCTTCAAGCTTTCTACTTAATGTTGGCCGACCAAGCTCTTACGGGTTTTGGTTTTGTTTGGGAATGTCAAATAAATAAGAAATGGAGGATAGAAGGGTTTAGGATATAAGAACAAAGACTATTCCAATTTTTCCCTTATCATATTCCTCCTACATACTTATTTTTAATTCACATTTCCTTATACATTTATTTATGGCTTGGCCCCTTATTAATTAACAAATTTCAATCCCTTAACCATCTACATTATTTGTTTAATTTGTCTTAAATAATTTCAGTCAAAATTAGGGTCGTTACACAACACTCACACCATCACTTGTCTTATTTTACTAAGTTATATGCATATGCTTATTGCGTATGGATTAAATGGTTGTGCATATTTGTAGAATTGCCAGTATATTTGCTTAGGATGTCACATACATTTGGATACATGACATAAGCACTTGCATTTCAAGAGGTCGACTATATCAGGAGACTACCTAATTTTTGCATTAGTATAGATTCAAGTGCACTCCATGCCTATACGTACATATCGCATTAGGATTTTTAACTAAGGACAATGGTTGCAATTAGTTTATGGATGAGTAGATTTTGTAAATATTAGTTTCCATACAAACGAGTTGCATTATTTCGTCCTTAGAGATTTTGGGACGGAATCCTTTTAAGGAGGGTAGAATGTAACACCCTCCAAATAACCGAAAATTTAATAAAAGAAATGAAATTAATTATAATAAGGGCAAAATCAAATTTTCACAAACTTCCAAATTTGGCTACGAAACTTGCGCCATTGCATTCGTACCGATATTTTGGAAAATTTTCATATATAATGTTTTGAAATTTAAGCTAGTATGAAAAAGGTAATAATGTTTAAATGTTTGAATTCGAAAATAATTGGAATATATATATATATATACATACACACAAAAAATAATTAACAAATCAGAACATTTAAATTAATTAACATTAATAACTCAACATGTCGAAACTCTAGTTGCGTCCAGTCGACACCTAACAGTTGACTGCCACGAACCAAGCAATTGACCGGTGGGCACATATCGGCTAAGGTTAGCTTAGGCCGAACAATCCAAATTTAATTGTATTAAATCAACGGTTGGTATTCATTCTTTTTGCTATAAATAAGACTTTAATTCTAAACCCTATTCACTCACCAGAGTACGTCCAAATTCTATCTCTTCGCAAATCTCTATCTCCTCTAAGAAAATTTTTGAAATAAAAATTAAAATAAGTTAAAGATAAAATGAAAGAAAAAGGGGAGATTTACCAGTAGAAGAAAGGGCGATTCAACAAAAATCAAAGAGGGAAAAGACAATAAAAGGTGAGTGGGTTCATAATTAATACGATGATTTGTAGGTTTGTTTATATCTTATTTGATCTATAACTGGTTTAGTTCAAATAATAAATGTTGTTTATCTAGTCATTGTAGTAAATTAGAAATTTGATAAGAGTTCAACCCATTTGAATGCGGTCATTGTATAATCTAAATTTGGTTAAAGTAGATCAGTTGTATAAAATTTGATTTAGGTTGGACACTCTCTTTTTGTTAAATTGAATATAGATTGATATATCAATACCCCGTGATTCTAAACCTTATTTAGATTGATTTGATGATAAATAAACTTATGAAACAGTTAGAAACTTAAGTCATAACATTGGAAATTGTGAATTAAAAAAGTTAAAGTTTAATATAATTAACAGAGAATGATAATTAACAAACAATGATAGGCAACAGAGAACAAAAAATTCTAATCAGTCAACAGGCTCTCTTGAGCTAGTCGACTGCAAGCGTTTGACCCTCCAATAGCAGGTGGTCAATCGGTTAACGATTTACAGGTGTAATCTAAACCTTTGCTCAATTCTCAGGTTATAAACGATTTACAGGGAATTTCACTATAAGGGCCTATTACCATCAACTAATTATTTTCTAGGACACGTGTTCAAAAAATTTAGTTTCTAGGACACGAGTCGAAAATAAATCCACTACTTCTTGCCAATCCGTATCCGTCGCCAAACCTCCAAAAAACAAAACAAAACTAGGGCTTAGAAACAAAATCACCTTAGTTGGATTATCGATTGTCTGAAGAAATCGTATCGCCTAACTTTTCTTAGCTGAACAAGTAAGTAGTTGTTTATTTCTGCTGTTTGCTATATATCGATTGATTCACTTTTCTTCAGCTGAACAAGAAAATTGTTAATCACCTCACCTTTCTTCAGCTGACAAACTAAGATGCGATTTCTATTCACTAGTTGCAAGACGTGATTTCTATTCACTAGTTGCTGAACAAGTATACTTGTTTATCTTTGCAGTTTGTTGTTCATCGATTGTTTTTTTTTGCTATATATCGATTTTTTTGTTAGCTGAAGTAAGTAGTCATTCACTGATTGATTTTCTTTGCCATTTATCAGTTGTTTTTGCTTATGTTTGAACAAGTAAGAAATAAGTTCTATTGATGGTGTTTATATGTAACAGTTTTTGTAATGCATGTAAGGTGTTTGTTGTTTTTGTAATGATTTAAAGTGATCTAAAACTGTTCGTATTCAACAGCTTAAAAGGATAAATCTATTTATTTTTTAATCTAAATGATTTAATACAAGAATGTAATGGATTTAACATGTTTGTTTATCTTTGAGTTGCTTTAACGTAATTTTAACTTCAGTACTTCAAAAATCGCATGTATTGTGTAAACACAGTTATGTTGTAATGTTCTTATGTTCAACAACTATGAAAGATAAACATATTTATCTTTTACTATAATTAGTTCAAATCAACTTAAGCCTTAGTTATCTTAAATAGCGACTAGTATATATTATACATGTTTGCCATTTTTTCACGATTTAAAAGTTATTACAAAAGATATGTAGCAAATTTACACCCTACTTAATAAAGATAAAAGCATTTATGTTTTTATACAAAACGATTTAATTAGATAATGAACTATATATGATTTCATACTCAGTAACGCATATATGTATAACTCTTCATTCTTACTAACATATTATTACACATGGTAATATTCACGCAGGATACAAATGCACACAAGAACAATAAAAACAAAAGTTTTTATTGAACAAGCTACATGCATCTTCATTAACAACGAAAAACAGTGTATCAACAGAAGACCAATATCTAGTCCATTTTGTGATGAACATGGTCGGCACAAATCTTTATCACTAACACCGTTGGTAATTTTTTTCCTTAATTATGTATACAATAATATTTAATTACATTTTGAATTATTACATACCATATGAACATGTTACTGTATCTAACTATTGAAGAAAGATAAGCATATTTAGCTTCATCTGTGTAGGACTTAATTAAATGTTTAGCTTTACTTATATTTTAAAAACAGCGATACATGTTAAACAAGCTATACATGTTCAGCATTAGTTATATTTAATTACATGTTAAACAAGCTATACATGTTAAACTAGTTTCAAGTTTTATTCATTATTTAAATTTGTTTCATACCATATGAACATGTTACTATATTCAACTACTGAAAAAAGATAAACAAATTTAGCTTTATCTGTATGGGATTTAATTAGATGTTTAGATGTACTTATGAAACGACCCGACTTTCTTACCACAGAAAATCACATCATTTTTAAGAAAGAAAGAGATAGAAAAGAGAATAGAAAGAAGAGAAGAAAGAAACAACATCAGAATCTAAACAGCGGAACAGATAAATTATATTAATAACATAAACATTACATAGTTTACAACCATTATCAGAGTACACAGATATACAACATATACTAGACAGTTATAAACACCTGTCTAGTTATTACAACTCAATACAATCCAGAGACAACACAGAACACACAACGGAATACTAATATCTAACGCAGAAGCCTCCTGCTCCATTGCTCCTCCAATATTCGTCCAAGTTAACCTGAATCCTAACCTGAATCCCTTGGCTACTCGTAAAAATTTGAGTGCCCAAGAGTTTATGAAAAAAAAAATAAACTCCGGGTCAGACATGGGTCTGGTGTGAGTAACAGGTTAAAGTTTCTTAACTTTCAAAAATCTTTTGAAAAGAAAGGTATCACGTAAGACCTCCCACACATAAACATGGAAAAGTTTTTACCTTACGCTAACCAAAACATTTGATAGGAAATTCAGTGATATTATAATAGGGTCTAGGGTTTTCAAATAAATAAGAAATAGCCGAAATTGTTACATGATTAAATTCCAGCTACTAGCCACAAAAGTGGGTAATACAATCAAAACCGTTGGCACTTATAGGATTTTGGATTCCATACAATGGCAGGGCTACTGGGGTACCGCCCGTCACAGTACGTGGCCTAGATCACCGTACCGAGGAGTACGCCTGCTCCCCTGCAACACAAGGCCGGACCCATTCCTTACTGAATAGTTCCAAACAAGATAACCCCGACGGTTGGAGCTCAAAACCATCCACACAGCCGAAATAAAAAGGGACCTCTAGACAGGGGTAAATCTCACTCTCAAGTGGGGGCTACCCACGAAGCCTTGCTGCACCTCCCCTGTTTTAGCCATTCTCGGTTGATGAGGCTTGAGGCTACGATTACCTTTAGTGAACACATCACTTAGAATGCTCATCATCCACCTGACGATGTTCTGAAAGCATTCAATCCATACAAGTTCGTTCCGGGTTCGAACGAAACCGAAGACATTATCTCGTTACACTCATTTTGGAATCACCCTCAGAGTTAACGACGATAACCCTTGCACTCTGAATCTCCATCTCGAATCTATAAGAACTAATTCCGTCAACTCATTACGGAATCACCCACAGAGTTATACTGACGTATAGTCCTTACACCTCGAGTCTTCACGAAGCTCCACTTTGATTCACGACCTAACGTTAATTTAGAATCGATGTGGTTTTCGGATATCCAAATATGGAAACCCGATCCCGGTCTCATCGAAATCCAAAGCGTGTCTTTTAGGTCCAAGTTGTTTTAAAGGTTTAAAACAATTCATTACAGTATCTATATACAAACAGATACATAACTCATAAATCATAACTGATAATCAACATTATCACATAACAGGTAACCCACATTATCAATATCAAATAGATATTCCATATATCATCATCACAATAGATAACCTATGTTATCACAATGCAAACAAGTCATTCATACCACAAAATATCTTTATCTCATTACTGAGATCACAAAGCATCAAGGACAATCAATGCCATCCATTCATACATAAGCAAAGATTTACTTATCACAATATAATTAATTTAAAATAAATTAAATTAATTACTTCACCAATAAAAATCTTGCTATCTTAACCATTTAATTGATTATAATCAATTAATCATTCATAATTAATCACTTTTGATTAATTATCCTTAATTTCATTCAAGTAATTATCCTTAATTAATTTCATGAATTAATTATTCTCCAACAAACAGTAATTAACCTTTAATCAGTTCAATTAATCAATTAATTGTAATTAATTACATTAATCCTTAATAATTATATTAATTAATTACCTTTAATTATTTATTATTGATTAATTAATCATAATTAATCAGCTTTAATTACCTCATTAATTAAAATAATTAATGATCTTTAATTATTCCTTAAATTAATTACCTTAAGTAATTAACTCATAATTATTAATCATCCCAGATTAATTACATTTAGTAATTAACTAACTTAATTACTTTATTTAAACCAAATTAATTATCTCTTAATTAATTTCTTAATTAATCCCTTAATTAATTAATAAGTAATTTAATCCAAATTACTTCATTCTTAACATCTTCATTTAATTACATTCTGTAATTATTAATCAATTACTTAACTAAGTAATTTCCAATTCATTAACAACATACAGTAATTGTTTATAACCCAGCGTTTAAAATTAATTAAACTTAATTAATTAAATTAAACAATCATATTTAAACTACATTAATTGCATTAAGTAATTAATTCTTAATTACTTCATCAAGTAATTATTCTCAACAATTCACAATTGATTATTATTAAATTAATTAATCTAATTAATTATAAAAATTAATCACATTAATTATTTATTTAAATAATCCTGGTTAATGACCTTCATTAACCCTTCTCTAATTCTCTTTATCAAGTAATTAACTGAGATTAATTACAAATTTAATTATCTTTAATTATTTTTAAATTTAAAGTCTAATTTAAATAAATTAACCTTGATTAAAACTTAATTACTTAATTAATAATTTATTTATCATTAATTAATAATCTAATTAATGATCTAAATTTCAAATTGATTAACCCCTAATCACTATTTATTAAATCTTAATAAATTAATTAAATTAATTAATTAATTTTTTTAATTACCTTTTTAATAATTAAATTTCAAAACATTAATTTTTAACTTAATTTTAAAATAAAACATTTCTAAATTATGTTTAAAACACAAATTTTGTTTTGAAACAAAGTATCTTTGAAATTACCTTCAAATTTAAATTTAAATATAAGTTTAAAACGAAAATAATTTAAACTTATCAAAGTTTAAACTATTTATAACTTTTAATCTTTCAATACCTTAATTTATATTTAGTTAAATTTTTGTCAAATTTAAACCTTCTTTAATTTTTAAAAACTGCAATTCATTTCCAGATTTTAAATTTGAATTTCAAATCCTTCTCAGATTTTCAACAGAACCTCATTTTTAAAAGATTAAACTACTTCATCAAAATAAAGTAGTAACTTAAGCTAAATTTTCTTTTAAACTTCATTTTATTTAAACTGGGATTTTAAATTAACTTGAATTCAAATAAATTCAAAATTGGAATTCAAATATGATTTAAATTTTCTTAATCATTTAAAAGATTCAGGGCTTACAAATTTTTAAACCCAGATGCTACAGGTTATTAAAACCTGTAAAACAGAACACCTGATCCCCACAAAAACTGCTTCGAGTACTCAGCCGCATCATCTCCGAGGAAATCACTCCATCACTTCGAGTCAAAACAAGTGTCTACCCGAGTCACCTTTCAGCTAACCTAACATCACCTGAACCATTACTTCACCGTGCATATGCACGGTGACTCCGGCCATTGAAGATCGCCAACGACCACCGCATCTCATCAGAAACCGACCAAGCTACCCACCACAAGCATCAATTCAAGCTTCAACTCACTAATGAGAGTTCGAGATTCATAAACCCCAAACCTGGAACAAAAACAGTTTCCCCCTTTCAAAACCTGTCAACGGTAAATACTCTTCCCTCCGACCACCTGTCGATGAACTACTCCGCCCACGTCTTCAACTACGGCCAATCCTTCAATCCTCAAAAACTTGTAACACTCGGTCAATCATACAAGCCAATACGACCGATTCCTTAAAACCCAGCAAAACTAGGGTTAAAAAGTAAAATCCCCAAATCTGCAATTACTCTGACAATTTTATCAACATTCAAGATTTTTCCCTTACTCCCCACTCAATCTACTTCCCTCAGAAAGAACCCCGAGATCTCCCCATTCAAAGAGCATCAGAATTTACTTAAATTCCATTTTTAGTTCAAAACCCAATAGCAACTTCATCTAATACCTAAAAGTTCTAATCTTTGATTTAAAAATCATGTTGCAGAAAATATTTTTGATTTATGATACTGAATTAACAAATTAACATGTTTGGGTTTTTAATAAAATCAACATGCATTGATGTTTGTTCTGTGTTCCAGAGACAACTACTGATATTTTAACTTTCTCAAAGTTTTAAATATCTACCTAAGATAATCAAACAATCTTTACTTAATAAATTTTATTATATCAGAAACTTAATTAAAAGATAAAGATTTTAATAAAGTTTCTGCCTAGGAAAATCAAAACAGAGCAGGCCATACTAAAAAAAAACAGCATGCATACATAAAATACCTACATCAGATATTTATTATAATAACATTCAATGCTTATCCATCTAAACATAAAATTATGCAACCAAAATTTAGATTTTAAATTTTAAAAAGTTACTCACCTATTTAAAAAGAAGCAGAGCCTCATTGAAATGCTTTTTCTTTTTGAATTTGCAGCAGACCAATTATCTTGCCTTTTCACTTTAAAAACTTGTTTGCATGACTCCTATATAAAAATGCTTTTGAATTTGCTTTTGTTTACAGGTGGCATGCAAAATCCAATTTCCAGATTGGGAAGAAAAAAAATGCTTTTGCTAGATCCTGATTTACTCCATGTTTGAAATGATATGCAGATGATCCCAGAGACAAGAATGCATATTATTTCATTTCCAGGCCTTAAAACAGAAGGCACGCCTAATTCGATTTCAGGAAGTTGAATATGCAGACTGCAAATTTTAGATTTGCACAGGAATTTGAACATGCAGTTGATTTTGAAGAATTTACTGATTTTGGGTTTATATATTCAGGTTGTCTTGAGCATGATTTGTTTATGGTGGAGTGACTTACTGATTTTGGAAAGAATGAGGGGTTTTAATTTTTTTTTCTTTCTTTTGAATAAGCATGCTACGGATTTTGAAATAGTTTGCTGGGAAGTGGTTTTCTCTGGTTTGAGAACAGAACATGGGAAGTTTCTTTGAGTTAGAATTAAGATTAGAAAAAGGAATTAGAAATGAAGATGCATACTTATATAATCTAATTTATGAATTTATTAAATTTAGAAAATGAAAACACAATTTGACACTTGTATGAAATGTTCAACATTTGTCACATTAATGTTTAATTTTAGAACACTTGTTTATATGTTGCTTAAATTCATACACTTGTCCTTTTAAGGTAGTTAGTAAATTAATTTTAAATGCTAATATAATAGTTAATGTATGTATTAAGCCAAACTAATTTGTTAGTTTATTTTTTTAAACTTGTATATAAATTTATAAATGAAAATAAAAACAAATCATGTTTTACAAATTGAAACTTATACATATTAAAGATTAAAACAATTAAGGTTTTATACTTTTGAATTCAAATTCAAACTAAATTCAAAATCAATTATTTTCAAATCAAGTTATAAATATAAATTCAATTTGAAATAAAAATTACAAATCCTATTCAAACTTATTTATAAAGACAATACACTGTTAATATTATTTTTATAAATATCCTATTATTGAATTAAAATCATTTTACAAGAAATTATATTTTTATTAATAAAATATCCATTTTATTAAGTCATAAAACCATTTTGTTTGTTTATTATAAATTTAAAACTCAATACTAATTTAAAACAAAATTTCCATTTTATAATGTATGTATTAGAAATTTAAAACATGATTCATTTATTAAATTTTAAACCAAAATCATTTATTTAACTTTGAAAAGCCTAAATATTAAATAAAAACAAATTTTCAAATTACTAAAAACATTAGAGTTAGAAGAATATGGTTTATTTATTAAAATTAAAATAATGCTAATCTAATTTAAATATAAACCATATATTTATAATATAAATAGAAATCAATTTATTATGTTTAAAAGATAAAATATCCAATTTAAACAATTATTGAAGATGATTATTAAATCAATTTGAATAATTATTAACAGAATATCAATTTAATTTTTAATACAGATTATTAAATTGATATTGTTAAAAATTCTGGGATATTACAATCCTTCCCCCTTAAAAGAATTTCGTCCTCGAAATTTTAAAACGTAGGTAATTTAATAATCTCATTAAAGATTTAATTTTAAATTACAAGCATATATCAAACCTATGCTAACAACCATATCAACCAATCAAACAAATCTAATTATTAAGACAAAATTCTAGATAAAATTCCTTCGAGTTTCCTCAGGTGTGTATATATATGTATACCAGGATACTCGCTCTAGAGAATCCAAACAATCAATAATATGAAGCTGCAAAATTCCTATTCATCTATATCAATAACACTAGACAAGATATCAGACTACAAACGAGTCTGACTCAACAACCAAAACTCCAGAACTGCTGGTTCCCCAACCAGAGATAGATCATACACGTACTCCCTCAGAGATACGTGAAACTCATCGAATCCCAGTTATCCAAACTGGTAATTCAATCCTGTAGATCAATCACCTAACCTCCAAGATCACAGAAAAGAATCCAAAACTCTTCAGCGCTAGCTTCTCAGAATTACCCAATCTTATAGCTCCTTTTCGATCGGAGAAAACTTATCCAAAATTAAACCGACTTCAGAATCCAAATTCCTACGACTCTTATCCACAAAACTCTTCGGACAATCCTAGGCTACCCACAACCTTACTGATCCACTCATCCTTGCTGATGCTTCTAGAAACAAACTAGACCAATCAACACAACAAAATGATCTCCTCAAGATCAACTAAAACCAAAAACTCAAACTCTACTCCTCAACATCAGAAGACAACAACTTACTTCTCCTGTCCGGAAAAGAAAAGCAGATGCACTTCCAAACTGCTTCCGCTGCTCAACTCTAATCCGACATAGAAGAGAATGCTAAAGAAGAACACGAGCACAACTCAACAACATACCCAGAAATATGGTTCAATAAATCCATAAGAAAAATTCAAAAGTTCCTCCAAAACTCTGAGCTTCTACACCAACTCAATTTCTTGGAATCATTCTTCTATAAAGCTGAACCACCAGTACCACTCCTGGAATTCCAGTCGATAAGAAAACTCAATCTTCGGATGCGGACAAAGCTCTGACTTCTCTGAAGACATCCAGAAAAACTCAGATAACCCAAGAGAAACTCAAACAATCACAAGTCACTTTTGCGATCAACTTAGACTAAATCCAAGGAAAACTGTTCTCCCTTTACCAAACAGAACAGCTTACTCTTCACTAGCCAATCCTCCCAAAAATGGGTCCACTCTGTTGCTTCTGAACTCCACTTCAGAAAAACTGCTAAGCCAGAAGATCTCTTGCCAATACCGAGAACATCCCAAGCTGCACTGCTGCCACAGATGCCAAAGAATTCCAAATCAAAGCTCTCCGAGAAACTTGGACTTCAAAGCAAACAGAAACACCAGCTGAACACAGCCACAACACTGAGGCAGACTCACCTTCTTAACTTGTTCCAAAGAAAACATCTTCGGGAACATCCATAGTCACTGCATCTCATCACGCAGCTACTACTCCCTGATGTATCCAAAATACCATCACTTGCTTCTGCTCAACCAACAGATCCAAATTCTACTTATCCAACTTCAAAGAATTCACTCCGAACCTTAACAGGTTTCCTTCAGAGATCAATGAAGTTCTTCATCACTACAGAACTCTCTCGAGACGGTATCAGGTCTACAGTCTCGACAGATACACTACCAACCTCAAACATTCAAACTCCAACCAATGGTAGGTCGTGTTACATACACTACTACCTCATCTACCTTTATAACTTATATTGGAAAACCTGAATAGGTAACCCAACAGATAGGTAGAAATATATATATATATATATATATATATATATATATATATATAGTTATATATAAAAATTACAAATACGCTCTCTCAAGATAGACATCACTACAGAGCCTAGGTATTCACTCAACCTAATGCTTTGATACCAAGTGAAACGACCCGACTTTCTTACCACAGAAAATCGCATTATTTTTAAGAAAGAAAGAGATAGAAAAGAGAATAGAAAGAAGAGAAGAAAGAAACAACATCAGAATCTAAACAGCGGAACGGATAAATTATATAAATAACATAAACATTACATAGTTTACAACCGTTATCAGAGTACACAGATATACAACACATACTAGACAGTTATAAACACCTGTCTAGTTATTACAACTCAATACAATCCAGAGACAACACAGAACACACAACGGAATACTAATAGCTAACGCAGAAGCCTCCTGCTCCTTTGCTCCTCTAATATTCGTCCAAGCTAACCTGAATCCTAACCTGAATCCCTTGGCTACTCGTAAAAATTTGAGTACCCAAGAGTTTATGAAAAACAAAATAAACTCCGGGTCAGACATGGGTCTGGTGTGAGTAACAGGTTAAAGTTGCTTAACTTTCAAAAATCTTTTGAAAAGAAAGGTATCACGTAAGACTTCCCACACATAAACATGGAAAAGTTTTTACCTTACGCTAACCAAAACATTTGATAGGAAATTCAGTGATATTATAATAGGGTCTAGGGTTTTCAAATAAATAAGAAATAGCCGAAATTGTTACATGATTAAATTCCAGCTACTAGCCACAAAAGTGGGTAATACAATCAAAACCATTGGCACTTATTGGATTTTGGATTCCATACAATGGCAGGGCTGCTGGGGTGCTGCCCGTCACAGTACGTAGCCTAGATCACCGTACCGAGGAGTACGCCCGCTCCCCTGCAATACAAGGCCGGACCCATTCCTTACTGAATAGTTCCGAACAAGATAACCCCGACGGTTGGAGCTCAAAACCGACCACACAGCCGAAATAAAAAGGGACCTCTAGACAGGGGTAAATCTCACTCTCAAGTGGAGGCTACCCACGAAGCCTTGCTGCACCTCCCCTGTTTTAGCCATTCCCGGTTGATGAGGCTTGAGGCTACGATTACCTTTAGTGAACACATCACTTAGAATGCTCATCGTCCACCTGACGATGTTCTGAAAGCATTCAATCCATACAAGTTCGTTCCGGGTTCGAACGAAACCGAAGGCATTATCTCGTTACACTCATTTTGGAATCACCCTCAGAGTTAACGACGATAACCCTTGCACTCTGAATCTCCATCTCGAATCTATAAGAACTAATTCCGTCAACTCATTACGGAACCACCCACAGAGTTATACTGACGTATAGTCCTTACACCTCGAGTCTTCACAAAGCTCCACTTTGATTCACAACCTAACGTTAATTTAGAATCGATGTGGTTTTCAGATATCCAAATATGGAAATCCGATCCCGGTCTCATCGAAATCCAAAGCGTGTCTTTTAGGTCCAAGTTGTTTTAAAGGTTTAAAACAATTCATTACAGCACCTATATACACACAGATAGATAACTCATAAATCATAACTGATAATCAACATTATCACATAACAGGTAACCGGCATTATCAATATCAAATAGATATTCCATATATCATCATCACAATAGATAACCTATGTTATCCCAATGCAATCAAGTCATTCATACCACACAATATCATTTATCTCATTACTGAGATCACAAAGCACCAAAGACAATCAATGGCATACATTCATACATAAGCAAAGATTTACTTATCACAATATAATTAATTTACAATAAATTAAATTAATTACTTCACCAATAAAAATCTTGCTATCTTAACCATTTAATTGATTATAATCAATTAATCATTCATAATTAATCACTTTTGATTAATTATCCTTAATTTCATTCAAGTAATTATCCTTAATTAATTTCATGAATTAATTATTCTCCAACAAACAGTAATTAACCTTTAATCACTTCAATTAATCAATTAATTATAATTAATTACATTAATCCTTAATTAATTATATTAATTAATTATCTTTAATTATTTATTATTGATTAATTAATCATAATTAATCAGCTTTAATTACCTCATTAACTAAAATAATTAATGATCTTTAATTATTCCTTAAATTATTTTACCTTAAGTAATTGACTCATAATTATTAATCATCCCAGATTAATTACATTTAGTAATTAACTAACTTAATTACTTTATTTAAACCAAATTAATTATCTCTTAATTAATTTCTTAATTAATCCCTTGATTAATTAATAAGTAATTTAATCCAAATTACTTCGTTCTTAACATCTTCATTTAATTACATTCTGTAATTATTAATCAATTACTTAACTAAGTAATTTCCAATTCATTAACAACATACAATAATTGTTTATAAAACCCAAGTGTTTAAAATTAATTAAACTTAATTAATTAAATTAAACAATCATATTTAAACTACATTAATTGCATTAAGTAATTAATTCTCAATACTTCATCAAGTAATTACTCTCAACCATTCACAATTGATTATTATTAAATTAATTAATCTAATTAATTATAAAAATTAATCACATTAATTAGTTATTTAAATAATCCTGGTTAATGACCTTCATTAACCCTTCTCTAATTATCTTTATTAAGTAACTAACTGAGATTAATTACAAATTTAATTATCTTTAGTTATCTATAATTTAAAGTCTAATTTAAATAAATTAACCTTGATTAAAACTTAATTACTTAATTAATAATTTATTTATCATTAATTAATAATCTAATTAATGATTTAAATTTCAAATTGATTAACCCATAATCACTATTTATTAAATATTAAAAAATTAATTAAATAAATAAATAATTTTTTTTAATTACCTTTTTAATAATTAAATTTCAAAACATTAATTCTTAACTTAATTTTAAAATAAAACATTTCTAAATTATGTTTAAAACACAAATTTTGTTTTGAAACAAAGTACCTTTGAAATTACCTTCAAATTTAAATTTAAATATAAGTTTAAAATGAAAATAATTTAAACTTGTCAAAGTTTAAACTATTTATAACTTTTAATCTTTCAATACCTTAATTTATATTTAGTTAAATTTTTGTCAAATTTAAACCTTCTTTATTTTTTAAAAACTGCAATTCATTTCCAGATTTTAAATTTGAATTTCAAATCCTTCTCAGATTTTCAACAGAACCTCATTTTTAAAAGATTAAACTACTTCATCAAAATAAAGTAGTAACTTAAGCTAAATTTTCTTTTAAACTTCATTTTATTTAAACTGGGATTTTAAATTAAGTTGAATTCAAATAAATTCAAAATTGGAATTCAAATATGATTTAAATTTTCTTAATCATTTAAAAGATTCTGGGCTTATAAATTTTTAAACCCAGATGCTACAGGTTATTAAAACCTGTAAAACAGAACACCTGATCCCCACAAAAACTGCTTCGAGTACTCAACCCATCATCTCCGAGGAAATCACTCCATCACTTCGAGTCAAAACAAGTGTCTACCCGAGTCACCTTTCAGCTAACCTAACATCACCTGAACCATTACATCACCGTGCATATGCACGGTGACTCCGGCCATTGAAGATCGCCAACGACCATCGCATCTCATCAGAAACCGACCAAACTACCCACCACAAGCATCAATTCAAGCTTCAACTCACTAATGCGAGTTCGAGATTCATAAACCCCAAACCTGGAACAAAAACAGTTTCCCCCTTTCAAAACCTGTCAACGGTAAATACTCTTCCCTCCGACCACCTGTTGATGAACTACTCCGCCCACGTCTTCAACTACGGCCAATCCTTCAATCCTCAGAAACTTGTAACACTCGGTCAATCATACAAGCCAATACGACCGATTCCTTAAAACCCAGCAAAACTAGGGTTAAAAAGTAAAATCCCCAAATCTGCAATTACTCTGACAATTTTATCAACATTCAAGATTTTTCCCTTACTCCCCACTCAATCTACTTCCCTCAGAAAGAACCCCGAGATCTCCCCATTCAAAGATCATCAGAATTTACTTAAATTCCATTTTTAGTTCAAAACCCAATAGCAACTTCATCTGATACCTAAAAATTCTAATCTTTGATTTAAAAATCATGTTGCAGAAAGTATTTTTGATTTATGATACTGAATTAACAAATTAACATGTTTGGGTTTTTAATAAAATCAACATGCATTGATGTTTGTTCTGTGTTCCAAAGATAACTGCTGATATTTTAACTTTCTCAAAGTTTTAAATATCTACCTAAGATAATCAAACAATCTTTACTTAATAAATTTCATTATATCAGAAACTTAATTAAAAGATAAAGATTTTAATAAAGTTTCTGCCTGGGAAAATCAAAACAGAGCAGGCCATACTAAAAAAAACAGCATGCATACATAAAATACCTACATCAGATATTTACTTATAATAACATTCAATGCTTATCCATCTAAACATAAAATTATGCAATCAAAATTTAGATTTTAAATTTTAAAAAGTTACTCGCCTATTTAAAAAGAAGCAGAGCCTCATTGAAATGCTTTTTCTTTTTGAATTTGCAGCAGACCAATTATCTTGCCTTTTCACTTTAAAAACTTGTTTGTATGACTCCCATATAAAAATGCTTTTGAATTTGCTTTTGTTTACAGGTGGCATGCGAAATCCAATTTCCAGATTGGGAAGAAAAAAAATGCTTTTGCTAGATCCTGATTTACTCCATGTTTGAAATGATATGCAGATGATCCCAGAGACAAGAATGCATATTATTTCATTTCCAGGCCTAAAACAGAAGCCAGGCCTAATTTGATTTCAGGAAGTTGAATATGCAGACTGCAAATTTTAGATTTGCACAGGAATTTGAACATGCAGTTGATTTTGAAGAATTTACTGATTTTGGGTTTATATATTCAGGTTGTCTTGAGCATGATTTGTTTATGGTGGAGTGACTTACTGATTTTGGAAAGAATGAGGGGTTTTGATTTTTTTTCTTTCTTTTGAATAAGCGTGCTACAGATTTTGAAATAGTTTGCTGGGAAGTGGTTTTCTCTGGTTTGAGAACATAACATGGGAAGTTTCTTTGAGTTAGAATTAAGATTAGAAAAAGGAATTAGAAATGAAGATGCATACTTATACAATATAATTTATGAATTTATTAAATTTAGAAAATGAAAACACAATTTGACACTTGTATGAAATATTCAACATTTGTCACATTAATGTTTAATTTTTGAACACTTGTTTATATGTTTCTTAAATTCATACACTTGTCCTTTTAAGGTAGTTAGTAAATTAATTTTAAATGCTAATATGATATTTAATGTATGTATTAAGCCAAACTAATTTGTTAGTTTATTTTTTTAAACATGTATATAAATTTATAAATGAAAATAAAAACAAATCATGTTTTACAAATTGAAACTTATACATATTAAAGATTAAAACAATTAAGGTTTTATACTTTTGAATTCAAATTCAAACTAAATTCAAAATCAATTATTTTCAAAACAAGTTATAAATATAAATTCAATTTGAAATAAAAATTACAGATCCTATTCAAAACTTATTTATAAAGACAATACACTGTTAATATTATTTTTATAAATATCCTATTATTAAATTAAAATCATTTTACAAGAAATTATATTTTTATTAATAAAATATCTATTTTATTAAGTGATAAAACCATTTTGTTTGTTTATTCTAAATTTAAAACTCAATACTAATTTAAAACAAAATTTCCAATTTATAATGTATATATTAGAAATTTAAAACATGATTCATTTATTAAATTTTAAACCAAAATCATTTATTTAACTTTGAAAAGCTTAAATATTAAATAAAAACAAATTTTTAAATTACTAAAAACATTAGAGTTAGAAGAATATGGTTTATTTATTAAAATTAAAATAATGCTAATCTAATTTAAATATAAACCATATATTTATAATATAAATAGAAATTAATTTATTATTTTTAAAAGATAAAATATCCAGTTTAAACAATTATTGAAGATGATTATTAAATCAATTTGAATAATTATTAACAGAATATCAATATTAATTTAATTTTTAATACAGATTATTAAATTGATATTATTAAAAATTTCGGGATATTACAACTTACATTTGAAAAACAGTGATAAATATTAAACAAGTTTTCTGTTTTATTCATTATTTACAATTATTACATACCATATGAACTTGATTTAAAGCTTGCGTAAAAATGATAAAAGCATTTATGTTTTCGTAAAAACAACTTAATTACATAATAAATTATAACGAAATGCTTTTAGTTGTTTATGAATATCAAAAGATATGCCAATGTATTACTACATAGTTACTTATTTGTTATATACGTTAACTGTCAAAGCTTATTGGAAATGTAAATCCCTCTATAATGAATAGGGTTTAAGGGCACCATTGAATTTGAAGCATATTTTTTTATGGACCATATTTTTAGCATTTTATTCACTAGCTTCTACATTATTAACACTACTGTATACAAACTACTTAACAATTCTTTATCGACAAAAAATATCTTATTCCCAAGAAAATACAAAATAATTAAAAAGATAAAACCATATTATCTTTTTATACAGTCTATTGTGCGGTACGATATTTTTTTATAATATTGCTTTGATTTATGTGCATTATGATTCTTGCGCAGAATGATATTATCTTCATGAATATGCAGAAATAAATGTAGGATCCCAATTAATGATATTATTTTCATGAATGTAGGATGAAGCTAAACCAACGCAGCAAACCTGACAAATTTTTGAAAAAGAACAGCTAACAAAAAGTCAGATGAAGAGAGAATAATTTCGAAAAAACTGAGTGAAGAAAATTCTGATTCTGAAGAAATATATATTGAAACAGATGAGTCATATGATGTTGAGAAATATGAGATTCAAAACAGACCAAAAAGATAGAAAAAACATCTGTCACTGAAACATACAGATGTAATTTAGATGTTGTGTACAAAGTTATGATGACTGCTAAGGAAAAAAATTCTGCCTTCTGAAGCAAAAAGTTATATCAACAAAACGCCATTCAAAATCCTTTTGACATGTTTCTCACCAATGGCATAGAATGGCAAAACATACGGAAAAACGCTTCAAATTCAGACCAAATAATTGCTTTTAGTATTAAACACAAAGCCTTCAAAATTGAAAACAAACTGATGAAAATCACACCAGAAAAAGTTAGCCTTATATTTGGACTGCATTTATCTGGAGAGGACTTATTTCTAATACCAACTTCAAATAAGGCCACAACAATGGAAAGTTTTTCAGAGTTTCTGACTACAAATTTCGAAGAAAATAACATAATTAGCCAGAAAACAGTCACAAGAAGGTTGAAAAAAATGACAGAGGAAGAAAACGGGAATGAAGATTTAGTGAAATTGTTGTTGCTCTTGTTGATTATTACTTTTCTCTTTCCTAACAATCAGAGCTACATGCAGTGGGGTTTCTTATCAAAGCTGTTAAACTTAGGAAAATTGAGCTCAAAATCTCTTGGCCGAGAGCAATATGTGAAAATGTCATGAAAAATGTTCAAAAATACTATGCTAGTCCAAGAAGCACACCTGGATGTAATATAATCTTATTGGTATGATTTAAAAACTTTAAGTAAATATAAATATATTTATTCTAATGCTTTTTACAAAAATGTTAAATATTAATGCTTATTTGTATGGTCTTCTTGGCAGTATTGGTTTTGTGAAAGGATGCAAATCGTCGATGAAAAAGAAAATTTGGAAAGCCAAATCCCAAGGATGAGAAAATGGGATTTGTCAAAATTAAAAGATTTGGACCTCGACGAAATAGACAATGATAAGGTATGCTACTTTTATATATATTTCTTGATATACAAAATCATATATATAAGTACAAAATGATTTAAGTGCAATTCAGTTTCTGCCCAACTCTCAGTTCATAATTAATTTAGCATCACTACCAAACCACCAGAAAGTCACCACGAACACCCCACATTCAATTTCTACCAAACTCCACAGTTCGATACAGTTCAAACTTGTTGAAGAATGCTATTCAAACTTCGTAAATGGTGTAATATATCCACCCTACATTCAACCACAAACTACTCCTCTTTTCCACCTAATTTCATCTTTGTCTACAACCTGATTGAACATACAACAAACTATTGCACCAGCCACATGCTACTTGAAACACCTAAATAAATTCAAAAACCCAACCAAATTCAACCAAACAACCTTTTATCAACTCCTTGTCTTGCAAACCAATTACTGCTTACATCACTAAAGGTGGTTTGCCAATGATGTTATGTATTCTGTTAACAGATTTAAGTTTTAATTTTACCATGCTTAAAAGCTATAAAAGATAAAAACATTTATCTGTTAATGTAAGCGATTTAATAATTAACAAGTTAGGCCTTACTTATATTTGATATATTTTTATACATATTAAACATTTTTCTTGATTTACTCATATTTTAAATTTATTACAGAAAATATACAACTAAATTAAACCCTAGTTATAAAAGATAAAAGCATATATGTTTTTGCAGAAAATGATTTAAGTATATAATGAACTATATATATTTGTTGATATACAAAATTATATGAGTACATATGTTTATATGTGTGTTATTTAATAGGGATAGTGTTCTAAATTTATGTAGTTTGTAGGTTAGTTAATTACATATCTATATTTATATGTAACGACTATTGTGTGTGCATTATAGATTTTCATGGTCTTCTCTCCTTCCCATATGTATGTGCTTACATGTTGTATCCATTTATCAAGTGTCTGAATTTTTTTTACTTGTATATTTTTAATAATTTCTGATTTCTAACTTCATAGTAATTCAATGATATTACATGTCCAAATTTAATTCAAATACCTTCCATGCAGATTTTAAAGAAATTTTCAAATGCAACTAAAGTGGAAAAGGACTTTCTTTTAAAAAATAAATATACTGGGCTGGAAGATGACAAATATGCTACGGACTGCTCTAGTGGCATAAAAGAGTTAGAGACAAAATTGAACTTTTTTATCTGCTGGGATGAAAAGTATGGCAGAACAAATGAATGAGGAACAACATTCAAGACAACTGGCTGAACAAAGACTCCATAATCTTGAAATGAAACTTCAAAAGCTGGAAAATTTTGAAGACCGTAATGTGGAGAAAAAAATCGATTTCAAAGAAAAAGTGAAGCTGAAAAAGAAACGAAAAAAAAGAAAGATAGTTGGTATGATGCACATAAATAGTTTTGCTAACTTTCCATGCTTTGATTTGCTGCAAACTCCAGATTTCATTCCAGAAACCGAAGATGGTTTAAAATCTGAAAATATCAAACAAGACAGTGAAGAAATTGCAGCAAAAAACCAATTGTTGTTAAAGATGTCAGTCCTAAAGAACAAAAAAGAAGAAGAAGCAAAAGAATGTTGAAAAGTGTCCACTCATGAAGCATCTTACTGAAGAACGGCAACAAAATGTAAAACTTTTTTTCAAAGTTTTGGGAGGAAATAAGTAAGTAATTAAACTACTTTTCACTCGTACAAACTATATATCAACTATCTGTTAAATTAATTATTGGTTCTATTTTGGTTCTGTTTTAGTTTGGTCAACTATCAGTATACCTGTCAACTACTGTACACTCACACACTTACTCAAAAATAAACAAAAACTAAACAAAACTAAAAAAGATAAATTAATTTATCTTTAACTTTTCATACATACTTCCATAAAGGCTTCAATTTTGTTTTACTACCACATGCAAACAGCACAGTACGTATTAAACTTACTTTCTTTTATTAACAACCATCCAATTTTTCAGCGACAAAGCATTTAATTGTGATGATGAAAACTTCGTCACCATAACAAAATTCATGATAGAAGACATCACTATCAACAAAGTATTTCTGGTCAAGTAAGTACAACAAACGAAACTTTCCTTCATTATAAATTATATACTCTATCCATACTATTTTTCAAATGTAGATCATTGATTGGTTTTGGTTCCCGAAAACAAAGCAACTAGAAGAAGCAATAGCATTATCTATGTTAACACAACTATGATAGTAAGTGAACTATATTCTCAAATTAACATTTTTTTTATACAACATAAATTTTCTAAAACAAATTTTTTATAGAAAAGTGCAACGGATGGAAGCTTGGAAAATATCAAGAAACAAATGTTTAATCCTTTTATGAAAAGAACACTTTTAGATCCATTGTGTTGCAACATATTATTCCCAATACATGGCAATGAACATTGGAGCCTTCTTGAACTAGTTGTTGGAGAATGCACTTGGAACCACTATGACTCTCTGCACTTGACCACGAGATCAAAAACCTGTAGAAGTGGGCATACAAAATTTGCCATTAATGTGGTAAGTAAAAATATACAAAAAGTAAAAATGGTAAATGTGTTTATATTCATTCTAATGTTCTTTCACTGTTTGCAGAAATCAGCAGTAAACAACCTAAACAAAGAGCTACAAGAAGAAGGGCACAAAACAATTCTCAGCAAAAATTCAATGCTTAAAAATGTTGACCGTGCTTAACAAATTTATGGGTAATTTTGAAGATAGTTCAGAATTTTATACAAAAATTCACGATACACAGTAACTACCTACACACATATTACCAATTAGATAATATTATTTACTCACATACAATTACTTAGATAAACATAATACTAATTACAATTCATTATCAAAATAAAGAAAAGATAATATGTTTTATCATTATATTCAAAGTGCTAAACTTTAGAAATACAGGTACGACTTTGGAATTTTTGCGATGATGTTGATGCAAAAAATAGCACAAGGAATGCAGACAACATCAAAAATTAGTCTTGAACAAGTTAATGCATTCAGAGCATAGATAGATGCATAAATACTCTCTGACGAACCATACTGCTGGCTTGACAAGTTTGGCAGCTCTCCTTCAGCCCATAAAAATGTAATGGCTGATGATGAATTTGTAATGGTTGCTGTTAAAAATTAGATAATGAATTTGGTGATGAATTTGTAATGGCTAATACTAAATTGATCGTAGATTTTAGGGAGTATACTTGAATTTACTGATGAATTACATGATGAATTTGTAGTATTTGATATTGAAAATTTGATGATGAATTTGATAATGAATTTCTAATGGCTTTGTTGATTTGATAATGTTATTCGGATAAATATGGATCATGAATTTGTAATCCAAAATATGATTCTACTGCTCTTTTAAGAAAGATAAATCCTTTTATCTTTTATTGATAATTTATAGTTTTATATTTATTATTATGTTTTCTAATTCCATTGTTCTACACAACAAAAGGATGCAGTACGGGCTACTTTTCCTAGACAAGAAGAAGCTTTAAGATTTGTCCAAACACATGCAAACACGTACATTTTTTGCTACCAAGATCATTTGACTGCACAAAGAAGGTTCCTTGTTTCTACATATGATGAGTTCTGAGAAGGTACAAAACCATGAATCCTAAATTATGCCACATTACGAGGTTATTCAAGTCGGACTGCCTTGCCACTTGTATTATGATCTGGAGTTCAATAAAAAGATTAACGCTGGAAAAAATGTCGATGAAATGGTAGATATTCTGATATCTATCACCTTCAAAGCGCTAAATGACAAATACAAAATTCAGGGAAATCAAGATTGGATTATAGAGCTTGATTCATCTACTGAAGAAAAGTTATCTCGACATGTGATCATTCGTATCCCAAATATTGCCTTCAAAGACAACTTGCATGTTGGAGCATTCATCTCTGATGTATGCTCATGTACAATAAATTTAAGAGTAAGTGATCCACAGTTTGAAAAACTGTACATCAAGAAGGATTCAAGCTCATCAGACAATATTGAGCGTCTTTTCGTTGATACTGGAGTTTATTCCCGTAATCGTTGTTTTCGTCTTCCTTTCTCATCAAAAGCAGGGAAGAATGGTTTACTTCTGCCAAGCGGACGCTTTGGATGTAAGAATCTGAATGAGGAACAAGTGTTTATCAAATCACTTATTTATAGAATAGATGCTGATTTTGATAAGCTATTAGAGTGCAAAATGGATCTGGACTGTTGCAAAATTCTTCATTTTGAATCTGAGGTCAATGATAATAGCACCTACACCGAGGGAGACAAGTCATTACATGTTTATGATAGCAATATACCTAAGTCCTATTGTTCAGGAAAATCTCCCTTTCCAGCTTTGGATGATAAAATTTCATCTTTTGCCTCTCATGGAAATGTTTCGGGTAAAATCAGAAGGTGGTACTAGTTTTCTGCACATGGCTACATAATTTATATCATGTCTAGAAGTTGATATTGTGAACGAATTGGAAGAGAACATAAAAGTAATCATGTTATGTACATTGTTGATTTCCAAAGGGGTGGCTACTATTAGAAATGCTACGATCCCGATTGTAGAGGCTATCGATCTCCAATACGCCCAGTACCATGGGATGTATTGTCAAATTGTTATGATATTGTGAACCAAGAAGGCAAAACTGTCTAGAACCAATGCATCTGTCAAATGAAATATTAACTACATAATCACTTCAGTTTATGTTGCTTTTGTGTATTGTTGACTAGAAGTACTTACACAACTGATTTTAAATTTGATAATGAAATTCTAGTAATTGATAATGAATTTGTAATGGCTAATGTTTCTAATGCTCTGTTAAAAAGATAAAAGCATTTAGGTTTTATTGACAGTATATTGTATCACTTTTATTGACAATTATGCGTATGCTCTGTTAAAAAGGCTATACATAAGAACATCACTTTTATTGATAGTATGTTTCGGGTAGCAATATACTAGTCATACTTATCTCCAGTTGTTCTGTTTGATTTGTATTCCTACTTCTGTGCATGAAACTTGTGGATTAACAGATGATTTGGTTCGAATATCCGTTGGCATTGAGGATATAGAAGATCTCATTGCAGATTTGGATTATGCTATTCAAAACTGGTCTTATTTGATACCATTTTGATTTTATTGTAGTGACCAACATCAGGGCTAGAGTGGATGAATAGAAAAGACTATATCTTAGGAATAGACATAATAACTACAGTAACATATAATAACAAAAAAAAGACTATACATAAGAATTAAAAAGATATATCAATTTATCTTTTTTAACAGAACTAACAACATTGTATTGCAAATAACAGTTAAACATAAACAATTGCATACAACTAAATGTAATCAAAATTAGATCATAACCAATTCAACATATGCAATTATCTAAATATTCAACTCAAAGTATTCGTAGAACAACCAATCAAATACATTGGACTAAAACAATCAACTCAATTATTCAACTCAAAGTATTCATAGAACAACCAATCGAATATATTGGACTAAAACAATCAACTCAATTATTCAAAGAACACCCCCTTCTATTATGTCCTAGTTTTTTACACTTTCCACATCTGCTTTGTTTAGCATGAAAATCAGCCCCTTCATTCCTATTCATCCTAGGCCTACCGGCTCCATGAACAGGCTTAGGAGGAAGAACAATAGATGATTCTTCAACTTCAATTGCTTCCTTATCAAAAGTTGGAATATGATTGATCAAATGTGAATACGAAGCACGATAACACTCAACAGTAAAATAATTCTCAATATATTCATAAACAGAATTTCTGGTTAAAGATATACACTTCAAAGCATGTACACAAGGAAAACCTGTCATTTTCCATTGATTGCAACTGCAAATGCAACTTTTAAGATCAACCTTTTGATATGTTGGAGAATGAACTTCAAAAATATACCTATAAAATTTAAAATTACAAACAGTTAAAATATATGAACAGATTGCATTTCCAAAAAAGGATTATAAGCACTATATATATTCTCTCTAATCTATCTAATAAATAAGACCCAATTCATGTGCAGTGAACTAATAGTGAAAAATAAGACACGTAAACCAAAACAATTAACAATGGTCATACTGTTCATATTCTTAAGGATCACAGAAGCTATGCTATAAGGGAAGAAAAAAAAAGATAATGCATGTTTGCTCATGAATTCTGCATGTTAGCATTGCTCTATATTTGCATTATATATTTACTGTTAATCTTTAAATTTACAAACTTGAAAACATCTTGTCACAACTTTCAGTTAGACCAAAAACCATAAATACTGTCAAAAATAAAACACTCATGCATATGAATAAACCCTAAGCAGACAGACTAATGCATCATACTCCTATGCGCAACATTCGTTTTTACCATAACAAAATCTCAAAAATAAAAAACTACAATGATACTTGCTTTGTATTACTTGTTCCTTACATTATTCATATTATCATAAGCCTCAATGCAGACAAAAAGAAAATATGTAGCAAGGGACACCAACAAAATGAAATCATAACACAGGCAACATAGCAAGCTGAAAAAAAGAATAAATGCATTTATCATTTTTCAGAAACTGTGAACATCATGTAAAAAAATAGAAATACCTTCCTAGATGATTTAGAAACACTCCACCCAAATCCTTCTTCCTTCAATTTCAACAAACGAGCTTCCATTTTTGGACATAGCACACTAGTCCACTTTGATGCCTCTTCTCTACGATTAGACATTTGCATCATAAGTTTTACCCTAATTCCATCAAGACAAGCAGTAACAGGCAAACTTCATTCATCCAAAATCCAAGAATTAAAACTCTCAGCTACATTGGACTTATTTTCACCATATCGCTTCCCTGGAAAAAACAAATCAGCCCAATGATAATATAATTTATCATTCAAGTACTATATAGCTTTGGCATCTTCAATTTCTTTGTATTTGGGCATGGCTTTTTCAAACTCATGATGATTAGAAGATATAGCACAACGCCCAAGTAAATGAGCTACCCAAACACCCTTTCCACTTTTCTAGCAATATTATTTTGCATATGATGCAAATAATAAGAACGATGTCTGTTCGAAAAAAAATTTGGAATACTTAACAATAAATTCCAGTGTCTATCACTTAAAAAGTAAATATTCTATCACAACTAAGAGCATTTTTTAGATGTTTTAAAAACCAACTCCAACACCCTTTATTTTCTTTGGGAACAAGAGCCGTTGCTAATGGGGAAAAACCTGGAAAAAAAACAAAAATAATAATTCATTGTTTATGTAATACATTTGAAACAACAAAATGCACTATATTTGAAACAGTATTATCTAATAGTAGACAATCACATGAACACTATGCCCTCGGCCCAAATAAAAAAGGAAAATAAATTTGCTAGAGGCAATTCATCCTTTTTTTCTTTTTCTTTTTTCAATTTCGCTACTTGAATGCATAGTCTACGCAGGAAATGTAGAAATCGCAAAGATATGATACATAATTCATGCATACAATACAAAGACTTATATTCGAACTTCTAAAACATATATGCTTTTATCTTTTCTATATGATGTTTAAATAATTTGTATACCTTATGTAAGAACTTCAAATAATAAGAAAAATGATAATTATGTTTAACATGTAGTAGTAAATATAATATATAAGTACGGCTTAATATGTTATTTAATTCTTTATCTTAAAAGATAAATGCATTTATCTTTTTTATCTCCTGTATACAGCAACATTTTGTACATCAAATTAAAGAACATTAAATCTTTTAGTGTTTGTTTTGGATCAAATTTACAATAAGAAGGATCATGGCTATACATTGAACAATTGTACCTACTTTGTAACTAGTGCAACTAGATTGAAGATGTTAGAGATAAAAAAACATATATGCATTTATCGTTTGAATATAACGAATTGTGGTGAATCCAGTATAAGTAGTAGGTATCACGACATTTGGTGGCTAAACTGAAAAAATAAAACATCTAAATTATGTATCTATCAAGAAAAAAACAACCAACATTAATCATTGTTAATTTTCAATAGAACTAAATTGTGAGTCTAAATTCATTTCTGTAATAATTTCACATGCTAATCCCTAACGCTGAAGAAACTATAATGAATTGAATTGGATATTACTGCATTTGAAACAACCAAATGCACTATATTTGAAACAGTACTATATAACAGTAGACTAATCACATGAACAAAATGCAGTATGTACACAGCAAGATTCATTAGAACAATCACTTAAAGAAACAGTACTTTGTTACATAAATTTATAACAAGGAACTAATGCAAACAATACAAAGTAAATACAACAGCAAAAAAAAGATCAAAATCAGTACCTTGATTCCCATTTTTCGCAGTGCAACCATCAAAATACCACTTCGCCCTTTCAAAAAAGTAGAATCTAAAAACATCATAGGATGACAATAGCTGAATCCAAATATATATGCCTCATAACATACAAAAACACTCTCAAATTGATTAGTGTCAGAATCCACATCCATACTTGAATAACTATTCGGGTTATTTCCTTCCAATGCCTTCAAATACCAAACTAATTCATTGTAAGATTTCTTTTCATCACCGTAAATATCATTCATAGGCAATTTCTTACCCTTATAAGCAAAATAATAGCTCAGCTCCACATCATAATCTCTTCTAAAACTTTTAATGATATCCTTGGTTTTTCTTTTTGGCTCATCATGAATTTGATTGACGGTTAAACTTTTCACAAAATCACTATTAATAGTTGGATTACCAAGAGAACGAAATCCACCACCATAAGTACGAACCAGTTGAATGTTTTTAACAAACAGTTGGTCCAATTGCTTCAGTTTGCAAGAAGCATGAATCCAAAAAGGACAACTAGCTATAGCATATCGAACTGTCAATCGTTCTTTACAATTCTTAATATATTGTACTTTAAACCCATTCTTCAAATAATAAGCACTAACCATTTTACGGAATCCAATAGCAGAATCAAACTGTTGACCAACCCCAGTAAAAAATTACATATTTGAATTCTTCTTCAACAACT
Source organism: Allium cepa (assembly GCA_030765085.1). NCBI lineage: Eukaryota > Viridiplantae > Streptophyta > Magnoliopsida > Asparagales > Amaryllidaceae > Allium > Allium cepa. The sequence continues at coordinate 722,025,070 of CM060943.1, forward strand.
CATGTAAATCCTTTTGTTGAGTAAAACTAGAATCTAAATCATCATCATAACCTGACATATTATTACTTGACTCACCACCAACTACTGAACCAGACTTTCTACTTTCACCAACAAAATTATCCGTTGAATCATTCTTCAACCGTAGAAAAAAATAACAAAAATTCTTCCTTTTTAAACCAAGACAAACACAATACAGCTTGAAGATCACTATCCGTTTCAACAAAGGTAGTTTTTGATTCTTAAATATATATCAAAGCATAATGGACTAAAATTATTCCACTCCTCGCAAATCCTATTCCTAACAGAAGAAATTGAAGCATCCAATCCAAAACGAGCACTAAAACAATTGATATTGAAATCAAACACAACTATAACAGATGAATCGCACCTGCAAAAAAATGTAAACAAAAAATAACTATGTGAAACTGCACTTAATTAGAAACTAATAGCATAAAATACTACATAACAAAACATTTTCTATCCCACTTTTCAAAAAAAGATAAAACAATTTATCTTTTACAGATCACAAATCACCAAGAACTAAAGAACAAACAACGTCAACTAATATTATTTTAGATCCAATTTCATACCCAAAGTCAGTACAAACATAATTGACTGACAAAATAACTGCTTTGATTGCTCAAACCAAATCTAAAGTGATAGTCTAAATACTAAAATCATAATCTAAAGTGAATGATGCAACCAGGCTAAATACACGGTGCTTGTGTTATCAGAATAAAAGTATACATTCAAAGGCCATTATTCCAATTGCATCAAACAGAACCTTCCTCCAATAGATCAAAACTGCCTCCCTTGATAAGAAATATACAATAACATCATGAACATCATAAAACATCGAATTGACAATAAAAAACACCAAATAAAATCGAGACTCACCAACGAACAAGCAATCCAATAGAGAAAATTGATTAGCCTATCCAAATGAAGAAAATCGCCTCAAGATTTCCCACAATTAAAGTCGAATTTGATTTCAAAAGAAACTAACGCCTAATTTTTTTCAAAAAAAATCAACGAGTGCTTTGATTACACAAGAAACGACGACCTAATTTTGCCTAATTTCGACGAGCACAAGATTTCAGAAGATACGATCGTTGTTTGAGAAGATGAAGACACACGTCGCCTAGATATTTGTCCTAGAAAATAATAATTTCAAACCCGTGCCTTAGAAAAAATTAGGCTATATAATTAGGCCCTTCACACCAATTTCCAGTTAATTATATTCATATGTTTTAATAAAAAAACATATTCATAATTCAGTATTTAACAATTAGAATTCTTGGATGAAACTTAAACGAGTGGCTATTCAGTTTCACTCATTTGTGAAAAACTACATCATATAATTAGCAACTTTTAAAGGACAAACCATTTTTTCAAATCAAAAGGGGATAAATCATGTTTTGTAAATCTATCTATTATTAATAATAAATTTGGTTTTATTCACTTCAGTTAGTAGTTATTGGTCACCCTTTAGCCTAATCCACAAATTCAGTTTATGTTTTCAAACTGGCCTGAGCCATCTATGCAGTGGTTAGGAAGCTTGCATCACCAAATAATAACCTAAACAGTACCACCAGAGACGACACATCAACCTAGTTCCAGACCTCGACCAAACTTAGGGCTTAAACCCTCAACCATCACTACGACGCCGCCTCAGTGATCTAAAAATTCACCTGACATTTTTGCCGAGGCCATCCAGCTTCCTTCTACCTACAGAACGTCATAACCTGAAAATGTGTAATATTGTCTCCAACGTAGCACATTTAAATTCAATATGGCATTTATATGCCAGCAAAGATATATAAATCTCATCCATATGCTGGGAAACATTAGACTGGTTAGCCTTCATAGAACTAACCATCGTTTTTAGCCTGCTGTTGGTATATTTCAATTTTTATGCTAGTTAGCATGAAATTCTTTTTTTATTGTTTACATTCAGCCCAGAGCAACCATGTGTATTTGTTTTACACCATTGTACAGATGTTTAGCAGCTGAATAATGTAAACATGATTTTGAACTATACTATATTAGTTATTCATTGCTATTACTCTACATTCATTAAGGGCTTTGTATGATTATATGGTCATTCAACAGCCGAACGGTAAAATTAAGTTTTTAGTTGTCTATCTAACAAAACAGAATAATGTGGAGTAATAATAAAATGTAAACAAAATTTGTATGATGGACAATGATTAATAGAGGTAGAAGTGATTTTTTAGGTGACAATAGGAATATACTTTTAACTATTTGATTACCGTCAAATATTACGAAAAAAGATAATGGACCTCTTATCACACTGAAACAATATTTACAATCCACATTTATGTTACAAATAGCTTAAGAATGACAATACAATATATACTAACTAAAACCATAGACCTTCACTTCAGTATTAAGAGTGATAGCCCGGGATTAAGAATAAGAATACATATATACTAGCTAAAACAATAGACTTCACTTCAGTATCATGTAGGCCTGTAAACGGATGCTTTCGGATGCGGATAGTGTCATATTCGTATCTGCATCCGAATTCATTTTTGGATATCGGATTAGCGCATCCGCGGATACGAACAGATATTGGATAATTATCCTACCTGCCAACGATCGATAAATCAAAAATTACAAAAAGAAAATTTTAGTTTAACATAAATATTTTTCAATCTCATTTATTATAAAAGTGTTAAAGTTTAACAATTATGATGATAATAAATAGTTTCGAGCAATTAATGGTCATTAAATGCATATAATATAAACTACCAACTTAATAAAATAATAAACGAATATCATTTACTCCATTAAAATACACATAATTTGAACTATAATCTTGAGAAAAACCGCATCGATAATTTTCGAATGTGGATGTCTTCATATCCGCATCTTTTTTTTCGGATATCGGATATGTATCCGCTTTTTGGATGCTGATGCGAACGAATTTACGGGGCAACCTTTCCATTACATAATCGGATGAAAACACTTCAACATCGCTCAACAACGTCGACTCTCCCTTCATCTGATCATAACCAACAGCATGTGCATTGACTTCTCCCTTTATACGTTTCAAAACACTGAGAACTTCTCTTAAAGTCGACCTCATCTCTACATTTGACAATAAACACCTAAATGCTAGTTGAGCAACCTAATCAATCATCTCCGTGGTCTCCAAATCCTCCTCATACCCCAAGTCTGGATCCACCAACTCCCCAATTCTAAAGCTTCGAATCTTAGTAATCGCCATATTTGCCAGGCTTATTTCATCAAATATTCCTCCTAATATCGACAGGAGCCTTAGATGACATAAGCTCTATCATCACAACACCGAAGCTGTGTACATCACTCTTGTCAGTCAGCTGAAACCGAAGGTAGTATTCTGGTTTGAGGTATCCAAACATGCCTTGTGGCCCAGTGGAGATGTGGGTGGCGTCGAGAGGAAGGAGTCGGGAAATTCCAAAGTCGGCTACTTTTACGTGGAAGTTGTCATCCACGAGGATGTTGTTAGTTTTGATGTCGCGGTGGATGATTGGGGGTTCCATGGAGTGGAGGAAGGCTAGGACTTCAGCGGTTTTGCATGATGATGGACATGTGGGTGGGATATCGAAGCCTGTGTTTGAAGCAAGGGGCTCATGGAGGTGGTCTAATAGAGTTCCATTGGGGATGTATTCATAGACAAGGAGGAGCTCGAGGCTGTGGTGGGAGGTGCAGCCGTAGAGGGTCACTAGGTTTTGGTGGCGGAGGCGGGAGAGGATCCCCACTTCATTCGTGAATTGCTCAAGCCGACGGTTTCTTTCACGTAAACGTTTGATTGCTACCGTTCTTCCGTCTCACATTTTTCCTAAAAAAGGACATTTATATCCATATCCATTGTTAAGGATTTGAAAATGCAAATAATCAAGTTTTTTATCATGTGGAAAAAAATGCAAGGAAAAAGTTTCATGGAAAAAACCCATGGAGAGGTCGAAACAATAGTAAAAGAACAAGAGTCAAAGACAGAAGCAAAAGAGTGCTTCACCAACAAGGTAAAATTCTTCTCTGCCACCGTTCCTATATAATCTGAACCATTTATAGTTCATTAATTAATTAGATAGGTTAACTAAATAAAGGCCTGTGATTGTACGGGGATAGAAGACTCATGATATTTGTGGATAGAAGATTTTATCTCATAAAACAAAAGTTTTATGGTTCTCATAAAGAAAATAACAATAAGGATTGTTATATTGTTTGGTTGTATTCAATTTAGGATAGTTATTGTAAGGATAACCGTCATTAATATAAGAAAACTGCTATTGTAATGATATAATTGGTAAATAAAAAAAAGTAACTGACACTTTACCATTACCATTGATAAAATGATAATTGTTATATTGAAATCATTGATCAGTAATGTGATATTTACGAATAGGTAATTGCATCAAAATTCTGATAATTATAAAAATAAATATTTGATTACTATTCTAACTCCATTAATATTTATGTCAACATTCTAATTTATTTTAGTTCATATATAAACTTATCTTGATTCACCATGAATTATTTGCAACAGTATGAAACAATAGCTCTGTTAATATCAAATTTTTGAAACTAGAAATTCTAATAAAGAAACATCATTATAAATAATAATACAAACACATTAAATATGATATATCTTTAAAGTATTCATGCTTATGTTTAATTAATTTAAAAAATTACAAAAACAAATTTAATACGACAGGTAGAATTATCATTACCACTAGTTTTTTTTACATTTTATTACCGTTAAAATTGGTAAATTTAGTAATTTATCATTGCCTTACCGATAGCAATTGCATACTGGTGTAGGTTAATATTGAGTGAAAGGGAGTGCGGATTAAGGATCTTAAGGCAATTTAACACTAGAGGAGGGTGAATAGTGTTTAATGGATTATAAGGCTTATACGAACTAATTTAAAAATTATAATATAAAAAAATGCAGAACTTAATTACAAAACAATCACATAATCAAACACAGATGCAGAAAGTAAATAAAAAGCAGTAAAAGAAGGAATGCATAGGATTTTATACTGATTCAGAGTTACTCTACATCCAGTCATGTACCAAGGCAAATATCTCATACATATTTTTATTATACCAATGTCAGATTACAATCCTCAATTTCAAAAGGCCTTGAGGTACCCTCCTGTCTCTCGAGTCTGGGGCATACTCTCTTGATTTATAGGCCATAAGATCACCCAATTGATTTCTAGGCACAACCATACCTTATAGAGAGACTAGATAAACTTTTAATTACAAATTAATCCCATAACTCTAAATAGGACTTTGATCTTCGAGACAGGAGAGAGAATCAAACAATAATGAGATTCTAATTTGATTCACTTGAGAATTCAACAGAATTTCGGCATGATCCTAAAAATATGAAAATTTTAGAATATGGATTTGTGGAGAAGGAGTGAAGAAAGTAAGAAATTGTTAGTTAAAAAATTCGTTTGCGAAGGCTATTTATAGAGTCGTAACGGTCACAACCATTCGTGAAGAGATTTAAACGAATAAACACTTCTTTTGAAAATTTTGAATTCAACGTCCACCATGTCGACGTGGGGTATCCCATGATGTCGACATCCTTAGTTAAAAAACAATGTAAAATTTGTTTTGAAAATATGGTATTGAATGGAAAACAAGATGAAATGACTCTAGAGTAAAATAAACTAATTTTTCTATGTTTTAAAATAAATAAGAGTTGAAAAATATATTTTTAGAATGCATATATAAATTTGATTTAAAATCTCAAGTGTATATATATATTATAAAGAATATTTAAAAATTAGAAGATAGTTTAAAAACAAAAGAGGTTTTTAAAACAAGAGTTTGTTTAAAAAAAACAAAAGAATACTTTAAGGCTAAAACAGTTTTGAAAATCATTTTGAAAAACCATTTTGAAGTAGTTTTGCAAGCTTCTTCCTACAGAATATCTCATCACATCAGGATTCGAGAACTTGTACAAAACTAGGATGTTCGTGGATTTGTAAGCCACTTGTCGTAGGTTTGTAAGCTACTTGCCATGGGTTTGTAAGCCACTAAGAAGGTAGAAATGAGTTCCATCCAAACGAAATTTAGAATGAAGATTTCCATGCTATTATGAAGTTTTAATAAAAACTAGACACTTATCTTGAAATCTTGATCTTGATACTCTTGAGTCTTTAAACTTGATTTCTTCATTCTTGATCTTTATACTGTACAGTCTTCAATAATCAGTACCTGTCATATATATATATATATATATATATATATATCATGCATAATAACATTCATATATATCTAGACAATAATGTTAGTACATAGGTTATAATAAAATAAGTTACAAAGGTTGTTTTCATCAAAGCCACTATCTCCAGTTCCTAACAATCTCCGTCTTTTTGATGATGACAACCTTATAAAATATACTTACCACTTGGATCATACCTTAACTCCCCCTTACACCAAGAACTCCCCCTTATTCCAAGCCTATTATTTTATATAACTTCTCCCCCTTTGTCATCAACAAAAAAAACCTATAAACCCTGAACTTAATAGAAAATGAGATAAACAAACATATGTCATAAGAATAATAACTATGTATGAGTGGAATATAACATCCTAAGTGAAATGAAATTCAAGATTGTATACACCAAAGATTGTTTATATAAGAACATTAAGATAAAAATTATGTACAAATAAACCAATATACAATCAAGAAAATAAAAAAACGCTTAACGAGGACCCTTAACTATTGATGATTTATGGACCGAACAAATTGGATAGTGGAGACAAAAGTTTTCACGTAGTTCGACCAAGTTCTCATTAGCGTCAAAAAGGACCTCTCCAATGCAACCTCGTCTTCGTCTATATGAACATCCGGATTCGATAGAGGATGTTCTTCTTGATCCTCTTGTGGTTTATCTAGAGGCTCTTCTTCTTCAGAATCCATGGCTTGTCATGATTCTTCGATGACAATGGGATTGGCATGGTTATCCATAAGGAAGTTTTGTAAATTCCTAACGATCCTGCCTTGCCTATCTTGTTATCTAGCCATTCACAGTTGACTTACTTGAACTTCCATCATTATTTGAAGCAAATCTTTCATCTTCTCTTGTAATTTGACGACTCGTACGTGAGTGGAACGTTGAAAAGGACCAAAATGAGGAGAAGTGGGTGAAGAAGGTTTATTATTAACAGAGGAAGCCATTAATGTACTGTTTTATAAGTTTATTACAAAGAATATAACAGAGAAAAGGAGTAAAATTCGAAATATATAAATATATAACTTAATAACTAATTTTAGAGGGAAATTTAAATTTGAAAATCTCGCCCGGTATGTCGACATAGGGAGATGGATCACGTCGACATGCCCGGTTCAATTTTTGAATTTTTTTTATTTATATTAATTATTAACTATACTTGTATTATATATAATTTATATTTCAATAATGAATATATACCTAATTCTCTTCTAAATTTAGCAAAGTCCTATTCATTTAATGGTTTGGTTAATATATCAGCAATTTGTTTTTTAGTATTAATATATTCAAGTGTTATGACTTCTTTACTTATATTATCTCTAAGAAAATGATGTCTAATATCAATATGTTTTGTTCTAGCATGATGTGTTGGATTAGTATTATCACAATAAATTTGTGATTTAATTATAGTTAATCCAAAATCTTTTAAAGTTTGTTGCATATATATAACTTGGGAACAAGCCAAAGCAGCAGATATATATGCTGCTTCAGTTGTTGACAAGGATATAGTGTTTTTCTTCTTACCAAACCAGGAAACCAGAGAATGTCCTAGAATGTGACAAATTCCGCTTGTACTTTTTCGGTCTGATTTACAACCAGCGTAACCAACATCACAATATGAAATTAAATCAAATACATCATTTTTAGGGTAAAATAAACCATAATCTAAAGTACGTTTTACATATCTCAAAATCTTTTAACAGCTTTTAAGTGAGCTTCTTTAGGTTGAGATTGATATCTTATACAGAGACATACACTATGCATGATGTCAGGACGACTTGTTATTATATAAAGCAGGAAATCAATCATTCCCTTGTGTAATTTTTGATCAACATCTTTTGGTTTATCTTTTTTACTTAAAGCTACATTAGTTGTCATTGGAGTTGGTTTCCCACCAGAAGTGGTCAATCCAAATTTATTTATTAAATCCTTATCATATTTTTCTTAACTAATGCAAATTCCTTTATCTAATTGTTTGATTTGAGGTCCTAAGAAGAAACTTAGTTCTCCCATATGACTATTTTAAATTCTTTAGTCATTATATCTGAAAATTATTTATTCATTATGTTATTAGTTGATCCAAATATTATATTGTATACATATATTTGTACTAATTGAATATCATTTTTGTTTCTTTTAATAAAAGGAGTTGAAACTATTTTACCAATTTCAAAACCAGATTGTAGTAAATAAGATCTTAGTCTTTCATACCAGGCTCTAGGAGCTTGTTTCATACCATATAAATATTTCTTTAATTTACATACATGATTTGGAAATTCGTTATTTTTAAAAAGTGGGGGTTGTTTAACATAAACATCTTCTTTTACCAAACCATTTAGAAAAGTACTTTTAACATCCATTTGATATAACTCGAAATTATTGTAATTTGCGAAAGCAAGTGGAATCCTGATAGCTTCTAGTCTTGCTACGGGTGCAAAGGTTTCGTCATAATCAATTTCTTCTTCTTGACAATAACCTTGCACGACTAAACAAGCTTTATTTCTCACGACCTCACCAAATTCATTCATTTTAATTTTATAAACTCATTTTGTTCCAATTATACTTTTATCCTCAGGTTTAGGAACAAGTTTTCAAACATCATTTCTGGCGAACTGATTCAATTCTCCTTGCATAGCAAGAGTCCATGAATCATAAGATGATGCTTCCTTTAAATTTTTAGGTTCAATAGTTGATATAAAAGCTACATTACTCATACTATTTAGTTGATTTCTTGTTTTAACTGTAGATTCAATATTTCCTAGTATATTTTCTACAGGATGATCTTTCAATAGCCTAATTCTTTTATTAGGTTGAATGACTTCACAATTAGTTTCATTAGGTTTATTATTTAAATTTACAAAATCTTCTTCATCTTCTATTTGTACGGTATCTTTAAAATTTTCATCAAAAGGTACATGCATTGTTTCTTCAATAGTGTTAGTTCTTAAATTATAAACTCTAAATGTTTTACTTCTATTAGAATATCCAATAAAGATACCTTTGTCAGATTTAGGTTCAAATTTATCTACATTATCTTTGTATTAAGAATAAAATTACCAAAAACTTTAAAATAGGCTACTATGGGTTTCTTATTGTGAAGTAATTCATATGGTGTTTTATTAGTTAATTGTCTAATTAATATCCTATTTAATATATAACACGCTGTAGCAACTGCTTCTGTCCAAAAGTTTTTAGGTAAGTTACTATCAAAAAGCATTGTTCTAGCACACTCTTGAATCGTTCTATTCTTACGTTCTACCACTCCGTTTTGTTGTGTAGTTCTTGGAAAAGAGAAATTATGAGTAATTCCTTTATGATTACAGAAATTCTCAAAATTTTCATTTTCAAATTCTCCACCGTGATCACTACGAATAGTTTTTATTTTTAAAGAAAGTTGATTTTGAATTCTTTTAGCAAAATTTTTAAATAATTCAAAAGCATCACTTTTAAGTTTAAGCAAAATTGTCCAACTATATCTAAAATAATCTTCTACAATTACAAAAACATATTTATTGCGATTAATTTGAGATGGACCAAATAAATGTAATTGAAGTAATTCTAGAGGTTTAGAAGTAGAAATCATATCTTTTAATTTAAATGAACTTTTCTTAAGTTTTCCTAATCGACAGGCATCACATATACTATCTACTTTAAAATTTAACTTGGGAAGACCTCTAATTAAGTCAAGTTTTGATAACCTAGATAACAGTTTGAAATTTAAATGACCAAATCTTGTATGCCAAATCCAAGGGTCACTTGAATTAGGCAAAATAAATAAGTTATCATTTGAAACTTTCACACTAAGGATGTAAATGTTTTTCTTCTTGATTCCTTCAAAAATAATATTTAACTTATTATCTTCGATGTGACACTTATCTTTTCCAAATTTAATTTTAAATCCTTTATCACATAGTTGACTTATATTAATCAAATTATGTTTCAAATTCCTAACTAGAAAAATATAAGAAATAAGAGGAGTTTTAGAATTACCGACATTGTCGGTGCCAATCACATATCCTTTTGAGTTATCTCCAAAGTTGACCAATCCACCACCTTGATATATAATGTTATTGAGTATCTCGAGATTTCCAGTCGTATGCCTTGAACAGTCAGTATCAAGCATCCATCTGTCTTTCTCAATTTGCACAGTTTGTCCATTGGTTGTTGATTCTTCAAAAGCCATGTAACATGTCTGTTCCTGCATAACAACCAATTCGGTAGATAACGTGATTTTTCATAAAAACTATATGCATACTTATGATACTTTGATGAAATGCATAAATTCAAACTATTATTAACAAAATTTCCTAAAAGTGCCATTTTTAACTTTTCAAGTTTTATATTATGAAAACTATGAAAACCTATGCTCTGATACCAATTGAAAGGGAGTGTGGATTAAGGATCTTAATGCTAGTTTAACACTATAGGGGGGATGAATGGTGTTTAGAGGATTTTAAAGCATATATGAACTAATTTAAAAATTATGATATAAACAAATGCAGAACTTAATTACAGAACAATCATAGAATCAAACATAGATGCAGAACATAAATAAAAAACAGTAAAAGAAAGAACACATCGAATTTTATACTGGTTCGGAGTTACCCTACATCCAGCACTGTACCAAAGCAAACACCTCATACAGATTTTTATTATACCAATATCGAGATTACAATCCTCAATTTGAAAAGTTATTGAGGTACCCTCCTATCTTTCAAGTCCGGGGAAAAACTCTCTTGATTTACGGGATAAAGGATCACCCATTTGATTTTCAGGAACAACCACACCTTATAGAGAGACTCGATAAACTTTTGATTACAAATTGATCCTATAACTCTGAATAGCACTTTGATCTTCGAGAGAGGACAGAGAATCAAACAAAAATGAGATTCTAATTTGATTCACTTGAGAATTCGACAGAATTTCGGCACGGTCTAAAAAAAATGAAAATTTTAGAACATGGATTTATAGAGAAGAAGAAGTGAAGAAAATAAGAAATTGTTGGTAAAAAAATTCGTTTGTGAAGGCTATTTACAGAGCAGTAACGGTCATAACCATTCGTGAAGAGATTTAAACGAATAGACACTTCTTTTGAAAATTGAAACTTTTGAATCCAACGGCCACCATGTCGACATGGGGTATCTCATGATGTCGACATCCTTAGTTAAAAAACAATGTAAAATTTATTTTGAAAATGGTATATAAAGGAAAACAAGATGAAATGATTCTGGAGTAAAATAAACTAATTTTCCTATGTTTTAAAATAAAGAAGAGTAGAAAAATATATTTTTAGAATGTATGTATAAATTTGATTTTGAATCTCAAGTGTATATATATATATATATTATAAAGAATATTTAAAAATCAAAAGATAGTTTTTAAAAAAACGAGGTTTTTAAAACAAGAATTTATTTAAAAACAAAAACAAAGAATATTTTAAGGCTAAAACATCTTGAAAAGCAGTTTTGAAAATCATTTTGAAAAACCATTTTGAAGTAGTTTTGCAAGCTTCTTCCTATAGAATATCCCATCACATCAGGACTCGAGAAGTTGTACAAAAGCAGGATGTTCGTGGGTTTGTAAGCCACTTATCATAGGTTTTTAAACAACTTGTCATGGGTTTGTTAGCCACTAAGAAGGTAGAAATGGATTCCATCTCAAATGAAATTTGGAATGAAGATTTTCGTGCTATTATGAAGTTTTAACAAAAACTAGACACTTATTTTGAAATCTTGATCTTGATACTCATGAGTCTTCAAACTTGATTTCTTTATTCTTGATCTTTATACTACATAGTCTTCAATAATTAGTACCTGCCTTATATATATCCTACATAATAACATTCATATATATCTAGACAATAATATTAGTATTTTGAATTCTCGATTAGTTTATGTATTTGGTATACTATATTGGATAATATTAATTGAATTAGCATACATAAGTGGGGGAAATGGATATCGAAGATGCAATATTTAAGTAAGTGGACTTACTGCATTTTATAAGAATTTTAGAGAAGTTGGATATGATGAAATGATGAACGAAGCAAAAGAACCTGCAAAAGAAGTTGGCACTGAACCAAAATTTTCGAAAAAAAAGAGCTGTTTGTAGAAAGAAGCAATTTGACGAGGATAAAGAAGTTGATGTTAATAAATATCAATCTTCGAAAGATAAATATTAGAGTCACTTACTTTCTCCACATAATAGTTCAAGCTCTAACCTCACTTACAGATTGATTTGAACAATTAAGCTTTATGAAGAGATTTTTGGATTTTTATTAAATGCAAAAATTTAAGATTTTTGATGATGAACAATTAAAGAGCAATGCTTGAAACCTGAAAGATTTTTGGAACACAACCAAGAGAGTGATATTTGCAGAAAGGGATTATTCCTTGAGCTTAAACAATTGAAAAGGATATTATCATTGGAAGTAACAAAATCAATTCGTATTCTTGATTTTTTAAGATCTTATCGTGATGTGAGTGGATTTCTAAACGTATGGGTTGCATATCGGATTTTATTGACTATTCCCATCACGGTTGATTCGGCGGAAATAAGCTTTCTAAATTGAAGTTAATTAAAACCTATCTTCGAAGCACCATGTTACAAGAAAGATTAAGTGGGTTAATAGCGATCTCAATTGAAAATGAATATTTGAATATGTTAAAATATGATGATTTAATTGAAGAGTTTGCTTCAAGAAATGCAAGAAGAAGTGTTTTCGTTGAAATAATTTGATGTATTATGCTAGAATGCATGATGTAGATGATGTTTGACAACCATAGCATGTTAAAACTTTTGTGTAATGTATCAATGTACTTCATAAATATTTTGTGTTTTTATGTGAACCAAATATATATATATTATAATACTAATCTTATTTAATTTATTTTGTATAAAAGTCAACAAATGCTGTATTCATCTCGAGCAACCCAACTCATGGGGCCGGCCCTGATGATACTTGACCAAGGACTATAGATACACCTAAGAATTAAACCACCGAAATGTTAGTTTTGTTCTATTTTTTTAAGTGCCTCTTATTCGATCTCTTTAATATGTTAAGGAGAAGTAGATGTATTTTTGTAAAAGATTTCAATAAAGTCATGTCGCAAAAGGGTTTCTTTTAAAAACCGACCATTTCAAAGAGAAAGCAAAAGTCTAAGAGTGGGTATAACTAATAGAGTATAGGGTGTGCTCAAGAGTAAATTATGTAATTTAATTATATAATTTAACTCTTACAGCGGACCTTGTTCAGAATAAAGTAAATTTTTGGTTTATTTTCTATTACATATATTGTTATATTGGGATATAAATAATGTTTTATATACATTAAATATATACAAGTTGAAAATCCTTAGAAATAGTATATAATCGATTACTGTTACATTGTGTTCATAACCACGAGTATTGAATCGAACTAAATAAATATTTATCCGCAAACATTCCTAGTCAAGATGTATCAAGAATGGGATATTTATATATATCTGTTGAGAGTAATGTACGTAACATACACTATATAATAGACGGTGAATTACTCATGCTCGTTGGGGGCATTAAGGGGTTATGTTCGTGTAGTTGTTTGAAAAAATTATAGAACGACTAACTAAGGATATTATATAAGTTAAAAGTAAGATAGAAGATCTCAAGTGACGGTTGAGTCAATTATAGAACAACTCGCCGAGTTTCCACTACTATGCTTCCATGAAGTCCTTATAGGATTTAACATTTAAATTCTATAAATATTATTGAGGGTCGGGTTAATACTTGGTAGTCAGCCAACTACAACTTTCGACTTTTGAATGAATTTTATTATTGAATAGTTTATATAAGTTATAAATTAGTATTTTAGAGAAATTAATATAATGGTTATATATTTTATATTAAGAGTGGTACTTTATTTGAATAGAGCACTCATTTTGATACTTCGGGGGTTCGAACCTATGGTATCTGAAACCTAAGTTCAGAGTGTTATACCACTAACTAGTTGAGTTAGTGGCCCGTGACATAATGGTTATATCAGTTAATTTAGTACAATTTTTAATATTATTAGAGGGCTAAAAAATTAACTAATAAAATATATATTTGTTATATATTAATTTAATTATTTATATAGACCGAAAATAATATTTATTGGATAATGATTATTTTATAATAGTTGAAATTGTTAGTATTGATTGATAATGAAAGGGTTAGTCATATTGATAATAACTAAATGTTTGTTGTTTAACCGATTTATTAAACTGAATAAATAAATAAAGTCTGGCCTAGTGAAAATATAATAAGGAGATAATTTTTGGCATATGATGTTATAAATAGATTCATAGAACCTCCATTTAGATATACAAAATTGTTTTCTCGCTTGAAAATAAATTATATCTTAATGTTGGATTTTTATAACTTAACCATTGAGTTAGAGATACGATCTCTCAAAGCAAAAGCAGATGGTTCAAAGTGTGTTTGATAGACGGGATTATCAGAGAAAAAATTTCAAACCATTTTTTGAATCGATTTATAAATTTATTTTGAAATAAATTTGTTTCTAAATCTAACAAATAATCCCTTTCGAATTAATATTACTGGTTCATTTACAATTTCATATATATTAAAATCAACTTAAAATTACAATCAATATATATAAAAAAATTGCACTATACCTATTCCGTATTTGCATACATTGTCGTTTCACTAATGTGCAAGCTCATCGACATTATCATCGAAGTCGACATCGACATCAGAGGGGAATGGCAAGGATCAGGAAACTCCCACAAGCCATGGTGGAATACATGAACTTTCGATTGAAGCAGTTTGGTAAAATTAGAGTTTATCTTTTCTTCATCGAAGGCAAACGCCAAGGGATCAAACAGTAGCTCTAGAGGAGACTAGAAGCATGGTGGCGACGACAACGACTTTAGTTGTCTTTAGGTGTAGGATTAATTAAGACATGGTATTGCTTCTAGCGGTCAGGGCATCGGGAGGAGAACAAGATGAGTTTTGAATTAATCCTTATTAATTTCTAGATTGCATTTGAACCCTCAATTTATTTAAAATCCTTTAACACTCACATACAAGCTTTATTTTACACATAACTTGCACCGTTGAGTTTGTGTTTTAATCCTAAATGCAATGACGCTATTAAATTATACGTTGTACACTTGTATGACATCACAAACATGACTTAAGTATATTAAATTTTCAGTTAAATAGTTGTGCATTGACTCTATTACTCTGAAATTTTTATATTGTGACAGTTTTATTTACTCGAAATTGAACAAATTATATAATATATATATATATATAATCATTTTATTAAAATTTATAGTTAAGTAAATGTTATTCAAACAAATAACATATATTATTTGTTAAATATTATTTTGAAATAATAATAATAATATTATAAATCAAACCAATATTATTAATATGATAATGATGAAATTGGAATAAATTCAAGTCAAACTCGAACAATAAACATTAAATACGATTTAATGTAATCTACATCATTCATAATAACATTATAAGAAATCTATTGCATAAAGAATTAAAAGGATATTTTTTTAAATTTGCTCCTTTACCCTACTGCCCGATGCACCTGATCCAACAGTAACATAAGTATAATTGGAATGAAAAGAATGAATTGTCGTGTCTGCTTCATGAAGAGAAATAGCGAACGAATTTTTACAAAATATTTATAGATGCTTAATAAGGAACAAGAAATATTATTTTTATTCAAATTTGTATTTCTTATAGATGAATGTACTATATAAGATCTATTTCTTTGAGTTCGAGATATATGATCTGAAAAATCAAGATTGCAACTTAGTTATAGTAGAAGAAATAAGTAGATTATGGCAAGAGGTTTAATCAAGCTTCGTATTTTGAATGTTGTTATTATAGTACTAGAAATAGTGGGTGCATAGCATATTACACTTGCTAATGGGCACATCTATGTTTTGAAAAATTTACTTTCACCTATACCAAATTTTATTTATGAAACAATAGTTAATTTCAGCTGAATGAAAATAGATGCAGCTTTTTCATTACAACATAAATCTGTTTTTGATATTTCGATGAAGGTATTTTTTTCATATCAATAGTGATGTGTTAGCTATAAAAAATACAGAAGCAACTAAAATATTGAACAGTTACTTTTGAAATCATACACTGAGCCATATCTTTTCTTTAATCATATGATTATGAATCATGATATTGTGAATTGTATCTTAAAGGATTAGCGACAAAACAAATACCTTGATTTTAAATTATCACTTGTTTCAAATATTTAGCTTTTAAATATTTACATGCTAAAATTTTAAATCACTTTATAGATTAAGATTATATATATTAAAAATAACTTTTATATGTTTAAACTATATTTAAATATATTTACAAAGTTTAGAAATTGTTTTGACAAATTATAGAAACCAATTTTAATAAGAAAATCAAAATCACCATTTTTGCCTAGAGCATGTCGACACACTCCTACCCCCCATGTCGACATGGTGCCCGTTAAAATTCAAAATTCAAAATTCAAATTTTCAAAAGAAGTGTCTATTCATCGTATCCTTTCACGAATAGATATGGCTGTTGATCTTCTATAAATACCAGTAGTTCTAAACGAATTTTAAATCAAATTTCGCTTATTTTCTCTCCTCTTCATCTTCCGTATTTATTCTATATAAACCCAAACTATACTCTGCCAAAATACCAAGTGAATCAAACTTGATTATCTCTTGTTTGATTCTCTGCCACTCTCTCCATAAGATCTCAGTGCTATTCAGAGTTATGCGATCTTTTGTAAATTAAACTATTGAGTAGAAGGTGCGATTGAGTCTTGAAATCAATTGGGTCTGAATGTAGCTCCGGAAATCAATTAGGTGATCTTGTAGCCTGGTTAAATCAAGAGAGTTTGCTCCGGACTCGAATATAGGAGGGTGTACCTCATAGCCTTGAAACCGAGGGTGTAATCTGAGAGATTATTTTAAAAAGAAATACGTACAATTGTGCAGGACTAGATGAAGGGTAACTCCAAACCAGTATAAAATCATGGTGTGTTCTTTCCTTTACTTCTTTTATTTAGTATTTGCATCTGTGTCTGATTCTGTGATTATATCTGTGTCCGTGAATTGCATTTGTTAGTGATTAAATTACATAAGTTTCAAAAATATTTAGAAAATCTATAAAACACTATTCACCCCCCCTCCGGTGTTATTTCAGCCTTAAAATCTGTAATCCGCATTTCTCACAGAAATAAGCTGTAATACAACACTTAGACTAATTTTCTTCATAAACTTATAATAGTTCTAATTTTATTTAATCAAGTTGAACTAGAAAAATTGCTAACAAATATTGTTGAATTGACTCCCTTATATGAACTCGGCCTTTAGTAATATTTACACAATCCAAATATTAAAGCATGTACAGACTTTGCTAAAGTAAAGTAACGAACACAAGTTCAGTTGCTTACAGATTATTTATGCGTAATCCAATTTCCAATCTTTATTGAGCTACACCCTAAGTAACGATATTTTGTGCACGTTCTGTTCTTATCATCACTGTATCACTATGATATCTAAGTTTGTCCAATGGTCAAAAACTCTAACGATATCCATAGTTAATTGTGACACTTTACTTTAAAACATTCAGCTCAATTTGATAACAATTATTGATTAAGCAAGTTACTTTTGCCAAAGATATCGACCTTAGGTTTAATACCAATTATGGTGATACTATCCTTCTACAATGAAGGAGACGATCATTTCTTAAGTAATGTATCACATTAAATGGTTCAACACGTACCTAGGTATTATCGTAACATGATCGTGATGCCATGTGATTGACTGTAATCAAAGTACAGTTTAGATACTTAAAGATGAGCAGTACTCTCAAGTTTACACAACATACATGATATCTTCTATCTTGACTTAGTTGTATTAACCTATATATGAATCTCGTTGAGTCATTTTGTAATTGTTCAAAACAACCACAAGTATGTAATTACTTTGTGTCCCCAATGACCATGACTAATTTACCATCTATCCTATGGAGAGCATTATGTACACTAGTCTCAACAGATGTGTTGATATTCTTTTCTTAATACATCTTTACTAGGCATATTTTTAAGGACAAGTATTTTAAATTCAATTTAGTACTCATGGTTATAAACACATTCGCGGCTACAGTCGACTAAATGATTTTCCTAAAGATTTTCTACTTACATATATTTAATGTATATAGATCATTACTTATATCATAATATAACATTACATACAATAGAAAATAAAATAAAAATCATACTTCATTTCGAACAAGATTCTCATAAAAGAGTTAACTTATAAACAAATTAAATGATTGCCCCTAGAGCAACCCTCAACTTTATCGGTATTGTGACTAGTAGACTAGGACATTTAAGGAAAGAGCTATGTTAAAGGTTAGGCCTATATCAAGCGATGACATTATGAGAACAAAAGGAGAGTAACAACACAATAAAGTCATCGGAATCTTTCCATAGGAATAGAAATGGTGGTGTTTTCTATGATGTCATGGTTGATGAGAAGAGTATAGAATTATTGAGATAAGGTAGAAATCACTTACATTAAAGATGAATAAGAGAACAAAAGGAACTCACTTGGCTTGATGATTTCATTGATCTTTAGGCATGTTGATTTTGAAGATACAACAATATATACACTTAGTATGGAATAGCCTGGTTGTGAGTCTGATACGACGGACTTTGAAAATTTGGAGAAAATTCTTGTAAAGAAGGTTTTGAAAGATAGACAACATGATACTAATGTTCTTCCCCAATTTTGAATGGAAAAGGTGAAATTGACTATTTGTTCTCCATTAAGTTCTTGGTTAATCTGTTTATAAATGTCTCCTATGTCAGATATCCTAACGACCTTTGGAGCTAGTTATTCTAGCACAAATTATTTTGACGGGTGTGGTTCTTTTCTTATATTTCATAATGAATGTGTGGTGACTGATAAGAGTGACGATGCTCGAATTTATTTGACTTAATCACGAGACATGGAATGGAGACTTACCACTTAGTTATTGCTTATTAATGTGATGAGAGATATGAGGATGTTATTGGAGTAGGGTGTTGAAAATGTGCGATAAAATATATGGTATTTCGAAGATGAGAAGTTACGTGGCACATAGAATATGACATAAGTTGAATTGAAGGTCATATTAAGGAGTTACAAGATAAAGAATCATTACCTGTAAACTATTTCTTGTGCTACCCATGACAAATAAATGCTTCAAATTCGAAGAGATTAAAGATTGGTTGCTTCTTAGCCGTGTTATTGGGATTTCAACATGTGGTCGTACATGATTCGATAATATATCCAAAGGATGTTGTTGACTCAAGGCAAAGTGAAGCATATTTTCTACATCACAACTTATATCAACCCAAGCAAGATTTAAATAAAAACTTTAACGACTAAGCAATTGATTAGGAGGTTTTGATGTATTTGGGGTCTTAATTTGAATTGACTAGTGGTTAAAGATTATTAGTGAATGTTAAGGACAACTTGCTCAAGTAACACATGGTATTGCACCTTAGATTTAGGTTATAGAGAGCAGGGGTTTACCCTCCGAGACATCAAAATTGAGTGCTCTACTTGAATGAAGTATCGCTCTTATTCTAAAAAATGATTATTTGTGACTTAGATCAACGTTAGAGGCCGGTAATCTTGTAATGATTTTACACTTTTATAAACTTTTATTACAGTGAAAGTTAATAAAAGTTGATCATTCCGTAAATAAAATTCGAGTTTGACAAAACCACACATATTATGTGTCCCTTAATTTTACCATTTAATTGCATGCTAGTGACTATTGGTGATTTTCGTATATTTGTTTGTTGCTCTTGTGAGTTGATTGACTTTTAATTGAGAATTGTCAAAAAGAAAATCAGTTTGAATAAGAAGGAAAAACAAACTTTTTTTTATTTAAAAACTTTTTTTAACGGGAGAATCAACTAGTTGATTCCCCGCTTACAAAAATAAAACAAAATAAGTAAATGCCATTTCAATAATGTCTTTTTTATTCGTTTTGCAGGTACATTTGTCCTTACAAATCCGTCTATTTTATTTCATTCCAAACCCAAAGCCAAATTCCCTAAAAATAAATTAGTGAAATGTTTAAAATCAAGGTAATGGAGGAGGACCCATCTAAATTTTTGTTTTCTCAGTCACCATCCAAATCTACAGAAATACAAGATGGTATGAATATTATTTTCTTTTCTTTTAATCATATTTCCAATGATGTATTTTGAAGCAGCTTGACCTTATATTTTGACGGAGTTTCAAACTCAGGAATATAATTATCTATTTTATTTTGAGAGCAATGACGAATTTAGCGATGCAACATCGCGATATGGAAGAAAGGGAGGAAAGAAAATGAAAAATGGGCATTTTTGGGAGAAACCTTGATGTTTTTGTGAATTGAATGATATTAACAATGATAATTTCTCTCTTTATGAATACTTAATCCCTTTTAAATTTTCCTTTTGATAGCATTCTCTTTGATCAAATTTATCCTTCTTTTAGTTCACTTTTAATTGGTAAATCAAGATATACAATAGTAGACAATTATTTCCATGACATCGATGGTTGTTTGTTTTAGATATAGATCCTATTTCCCCATTGAGTGGGTTTCATTTTATAGAATTTAATCTTTACGAAAACACAATCCTACTATACCCTTGATGACAACTCGTCATCTAACATGATATTTCAAAAAGGACAAGTTTCATGAAGAAAGTTTTTAATAATATGGAAGGAATGTATAAATTTAGTAGTCAGATGACTGTTGCTTTTCAGATTAATAGTTTGAATAAAAATACCTTTGTAGCAAAGCCACCATGGCCAAGCTCTCTAGATTAATGAAATCCACAAGTCGCCTTTTCGAGTTCATCGTAACTGAAATATGAGTATCATAACAGGTTTCTGCTGCTCCAGAATTCATTTTGAAAAATAATGTTGAAGAAGCTTTCCGTTTTCTCTTTCTACCCAAACATAAGAATAGGACATGTTCCAAGCAGGAGGCCTCCGCCAAGGCTAGAAACTGTTAACCAAAAGCAACATAAGCAAAATTCTGGAAGATATTTGAAATGGTTAGGTGAAGTAATTTACTTAATTACCGACTCCAATTACAGCTCCCAAATTCTTTTTCTTCTCTGCGGCACAAAAAGCAAACCAAAAGGTTAATTCAAATGAAAATAGAATTATAATAACAATGCAGTAACACTGGCATTATCAGACTAGAAACTGAACCTAATTAACAATTATACGTTCTTTCGGATTAGATATAAAAGAAAACGCTTTAGATTTCCAAACCTCATATTAGTATGCATAAGTTATAGCAAAGTAACTCAATGTTTGAGGGGAACCAGCATATTGGGATGGTAGAGTTGAAGCCATTCACAGTTTTAAACATCAGCATCCAGTTCAATAGTAGGTCTCCGCTCGTAAAAGAACCTCTGCTTTTAGTAATAAATCATAGCTAAAATAGAAGACGTGTTTCCCATGATATCTAAGGATCAATCAGTTTAGTACTAAGTACCAAAAAGAATATAACTAATTAATCTACATGTCTGTTACTGCTTGCATTCAAGAAAGCAGACACAAAACTAAATGAACACAATGAAGGCATCAAAGTAAGTGTCCTCGGTGCTCCCATGAAAAATTTATCCAGGCATCAAAATGGTTTCAAGTTGGATGTTATTATGAGAGAATGATATAAAACACTCACCAGGATCATCTGAAAGACAACTTTTATAGTGGCTTTGATCAGGACAAATACACATTAAACCATTATATGATCCATTGTATCCATGATGCCCAAGGCTTTATTAACACTCCTTGCATTGAGTTGCAGACCAATCTAGAAGAAACCCATAATTTAGTGCCCTCAAATAATTACTAATATTACCACCCATGTAACCGGCAACGAATGTATATGCAACGGCAGAGCTACGCATCTCCGGATACCTCCGATCAGTGTCCCATACTGCATATGTCAGTATGAGCACTAGAATTACAATTGATCTTGCAGTGATTAGATGGTGGTTTAGAGCAGTTGTACAAGAAACTGAAGTAGTGTTTGGCTTGTTGTTTTTAGTTTTAGGTTTTCGTCCATACAAAAATGCACATGACGCATGTATATTGTCAAAAACGGCTTAATTTAGAAAACGAAGTTAACATGCAAAATAGAAAACAATTTTTTTTTCCGTGTTTTGAAAAATAACACAAGCACGTAAAACAATCCATTCATCCGTCGTCCCTCTATCCCCTTCGTTCTCTCATCCGTCTTTCTTTCATTTCTCCCGTCGTCCCCCATTCTTCTCATATTTGACATACATATTGAAACTCAAAAACACCAAATTCGTTTTAAAACAAACACTACCTAAGCTTTTTGTTGGTGGGATTGAGACTGAAAAGCGCGAAATCGAAATAGAGCGGTGACCAATGTGTAAATCCATGGGAGAGCGAGGGCAGAAAATGTTTCATCAAAAACTAAAAACAAACCTGTTTTCATAGAAGATATTTTTAACTTTATTGAAGATAATATCGAGTGGCGGCTGATTGTATTAATAAAGTTATTATATGTAAAGCGGTTATTTGTCTTGTGAGCAGACCCGGTCCAGTATCACTCAATGGGTCTCTGTATATACTCTGTAACCGATTCATGTATTAAAAGTAAGTATCAATAATAGAAAATCATCAAGCTTTATTACATTCTATTCAGTATCATATCTCATATCATTTCTCTAATTTTTCTAATATAGCATCAGAGCTTCATTGCCTAACGGCTTAACCCATCACCACTACCTCGCCTTAACCACCATCAGAGCAATCTCATCATTTGGTGGTGGCTGCAGTTATCTCCTCGGATTCATTTTCATCATTGGAGAATGTATGGTCAGTTCTTTACTCTGTTAACTTCTCTGAGAATATCTCATCATCGAAGTTTCTTTATCTTACCCACTGGTGTGCAGTCTCTTGACTGCAAATCTTGAATCTTGAAGGCTGTGCCGTGCCTGAAAGTGAGTCAGAAGTTATATCATCATTCTCCACCTTGGTTGCACCACCCTCTGTCATAAAGAAAGCATCAGATTCTTGATCTTATTTTTCTGTGATTTTTTGTTTTCTCCCAGATATCCTTGTTTCTTTGACTGCATCTGTATCTGTCTTCAAGAAAGTATCAGTCTTACTTTCTTAATGAGTTTCTTCAATCTATTATCAGCAATGGCATCTGATAATGAAGATCCATCATCAAATACTTCACCAGCAAGGCCAAAATCCAATGCCACACATAAAAATTCTCAAGATGATTCAATCAAGTCCCCCATAAATCCTCAAACTCAGATGGTTAACATTCGACTTGATGAAAGTAACTATCTACTATGGAAATTTCATGTTGAAATTGCCATTAGAGGCTATGGACTCGAAGACTACATTCATGGCACAACAACCATTCTTGAAAGGTACACAACAGACAGTGAGGGAAGATTAGTCAAAAATAAAGAATATATACTATATTCAAGGAAAGATAGCCTGCTGTGTGCCTGGTTATTTGAAAGAGTGGGCTATGCGGTAGGATCGTGTAATATGGAATAATGAAATAGTCTAGGTAGATAAAGTAGGTAAATGCAAGGAGACACCAGGATTTTATACTGGTTCGGACCTCTCGTCCTACGTCCAGTCCCTAAGCTTCACTTAGGAATTTCACTAACTAACACCCTCACTTCACCTGGACGAATAGGTTTACAACTTACCCGAACAACCGAACGGGATTTCTTGCCTCAACTACCGAAGAGGACTTCAACTCAAACTAAAATACAATATTCGACTTGTTGTGTTCTTGTCAACACTAACGAGTCTAATGTAGTACAATATTTCTATAATCTTATCCTCGAGAGTATGCTATGTGTTCGTGAAGATTTAGGAAATGTGAATTGCTATGAATCAAAAGAATGTTATAAACAAAAACAGTGATTCAAGCAATAGATTAGTGAATGCTTTGAGAATATCTAGAAAATATGAACAAAAGGATAGTTAGATTAAAGCAAGAGAATTCGGTTAATTAAATGATGTTACAATCATGTATTTATACTTGTAGAAGAGATGCATATGTTGTCAAAGGTTGCAAACAAGAGATGCTTCCATTTCCATTGATGAAAAGTTGCAATTCTTGGGAGGAAGAAGGTGTCTTTTTAGAGAAAATTCGCAGGTTCAAATTCAGTCGACTGAGCAGGGAATTCAGTCAACTGAAAATATGAAGTAAAATTTTCAGGGGCCAAATTCAGTCGACCGTGCAGGAAATTCAGTCGACTGAAACTGTGCACAAATATGTTAAACTGCACAGATTCAGTCGACTGACTCAGGTTATTCAGTCGACTGAATTCTGTTCTTAAACAAAAACGGTAGTAGCTCCTTGGGTTAGAGTACATGCCTTCCAAACTAGTGACCTGGGTTCGAGCCCCGCTCCATGCATTTTTTGAAAACTTGATTTTGATTAAAATATGCAAGCAAATTTATTTGAATGTGAATGATGATTCTTGAGGAAAGATTTTAACAAAGCACTAAACTAGACTCTATATACATATTTGATGACTCTTTTTAAAATATATAACTATACAAACCATATATTGAGCCGATGAGTCTGCATGTTATCGTAGTCGTAGATTCGTGAACTGTTGTGTATTGTCAGCAATCAAAACGTATGATCCAACATTCTCCCCCTTTTTGATGATGACAACTTCATTTGCTACGAACGAATTTTTGACAAGCTTTGTTGATCTTATCTCCCCCACTGAATATATTCCTGTAATTGAAAGATGCTATGCGGTAGGATCGTGTAATATGGAATAATGAAATAGTCTAGGTACATAAAGTAGGTAAATGCAAGGAGACGCCAGGATTTTATACTGGTTCGGACCTCTCGTCCTACGTCCAGTCCCTAAGCTTCACTTAGGAATTTCACTAACTAACACCCTCACTTCATCCGGAGGAATAGGTTTACAACTTACCCGAACAACCGAACGAGATTTCTTGCCTCAACTACCGAAGAGGACTTCAACTCAAACTAAAATACAATATTCGACTTGTTGTGTTCTTGTCAACACTAATGAGTCTAATGTAGTACAATATTCCTATAATCTTATCCTCGAGAGTATGCTATGTGTTCGTGAAGATTTAGGAAATGTGAATTGCTATGAATCAAAAGAATGTTATAAACAAAAACAGTGATTCAAGCAATAGATTAGTGAATGCTTTGAGAATATCTAGAAAATATGAACAAAAGGATAGTTAGATTAAAGCAAGAGAATTCGGTTAATTAAATGATGTTACAATCATGTATTTATACTTGTAGAAGAGATGCATATGTTGTCAAAGGTTGCAAACAAGAGATGCTTCCATTTCCATTGATGAAAAGTTGCAATTCTTGGGAGGAAGAAGGTGTCTTTTCAGAGAAAATTCGCAGGTTCAAATTCAGTCGACTGAGCAGGGAATTCAGTCAACTGAAAATATGAAGTAAAATTTTCAGGGGCCAAATTCAGTCGACCGTGCAGGAAATTCAGTCGACTGAAACTGTGCACAAATATGTTAAACTGCACAGATTCAGTCGACTGACTCAGGTTATTCAGTCGACTGAATTCTGTTCTTAAACAAAAATAGTAGTAGCTCCTTGGGTTAGAGTACATGCCTTCCAAACTAGTGACCTGGGTTCGAGCCCCGCTCTACGCATTTTTTGAAAACTTGATTTTGATTAAAATATGCAAGCAAATTTATTTGAATGTGAATGATGATTCTTGAGGAAAAATTTAACAAAGCACTAAACTAGACTCTATATACATATTTGATGACTCTTTTTAAAATATATAACTATACAAACCATATATTGAGCCGATGAGTCTGCATGTTATCGTAGTCGTAGATTCGTGAACTGTTGTGTATTGTCAGCAATCAAAACCTATGATCCAACATTCTCCCCCTTTTTGATGATGACAACTTCATTTGCTACGAACGAATTTTTGACAAGCTTTGTTGATCTTATCTCCCTCACTGAATATATTCCTGTAATTGAAAGATGCTATGCGGTAGGATCGTGTAATATGGAATAATGAAATAGTCTAGGTAGATAAAGTAGGTAAATGCAAGGAGACACCAGGATTTTATACTGGTTCGGACCTCTCGTCCTACGTCCAGTCCCTAAGCTTCACTTAGGAATTTCACTAACTAACACCCTCACTTCACCTGGACGAATAGGTTTACAACTTACCCGAACAACCGAACGGGATTTCTTGCCTCAACTACCGAAGAGGACTTCAACTCAAACTAAAATACAATATTCGACTTGTTGTGTTCTTGTCAACACCAATGAGTCTAATGAAGTACAATATTCCTATAATCTTATCCTCGAGAGTATGCAATGTGTTCGTGAAGATTTAGGAAATGTGAATTGCTATGAATCAAAAGAATGTTATAAACAAAAACAGTGATTCAAGCAATAGATTAGTGAATGCTTTGAGAATATCTAGAAAATATGAACAAAAGGATAGTTAGATTAAAGCAAAAGAATTCGGTTAATTAAATGATGTTATAATCATGTATTTATACTTGTAGAAGAGATGCATATGTTGTCAAAGGTTGCAAACAAGAGATGCTTTCATTTCCATTGATGAAAGGTTGCAATTCTTGGGAGGAAGAAGGTGTCTTTTCAGAAAAAATTCGCAGGTTCAAATTCAGTCGACTGAGCAGGGAATTCAGTCAACTGAAAATATGAAGTAAAATTTTCGGGACCAAATTCAGTCGACCGTGCAGGAAATTCAGTCGACTGAAACTGTGCACAAATATGTTAAACTGCACAGATTCAGTCGACTGACTCAGGTTATTCAGTCGACTGAATTCTATTGTTAAACAAAAATAGTAGTAGCTCATTTGGTTAGAGTACACGCCTTTCAAATTAGTGACTCGGGATCGAGCCCCGCTCCATGCATTTTTTGAAAACTTGATTTTGATTAAAATATGCAAGCAAGTTTATTTGAATGTGAATGATGATTCTTGAGGAAAGATTTTAACAAAGCACTAAACTAGACTCTATATACATATTTGATGACTCTTTTTAAAATATATATCTATACAAATCATATATTGAGCCGATGAGTCTGGATGTTATCGTAGTCGTAGATTCGTGAACTGTTGTGTATTGTCAGCAATCAAAACCTATGATCCAACATTCTCCCCCTTTTTTATGATGACAACTTCATTTGCTACGAACGAATTTTTGACAAGCTTTGTTGATCTTATCTCCCTCACTGAATATATTCCTGTAATTGAAAGATGCTATGCGGTAGGATCGTGTAATATGGAATAATGAAATAGTCTAGGTAGATAAAGTAGGTAAATGCAAGGAGACACCAGGATTTTATACTGGTTCGGACCTCTCGTCCTACGTCCAGTCCCTAAGCTTCACTTAGGAATTTCACTAACTAACACCCTCACTTCATCCGGAGGAATAGGTTTACAACTTACCCGAACAACCGAACGAGATTTCTTGCCTCAACTACCGAAGAGGACTTCAACTCAATTACTAAAATACAATATTCGACTTATTGTGCTCTTGTCAACACCAATGAGTCTAATGTAGTACAATATTCCTATAATCTTATCCTCGAGAATATGCAATGTGTTTGTGGAGATTTAGGAAATGTGAATTGTTATGAATCAAAAGAATGTTATAAACAAAAACAGTGATTCAAGCAATAGATTGGTGATTGCTTTGAGAATATCTAGAGAATATGAACAAGAGAATAGTAAGATTAAAGCAAGAGAATTCGATGAATTAAATGATGTTAGAATCATGTATATATACTTGTAGAAGAGATGCATATGTTGTCAAAGGTTGCAAACAAGAGATGCTTCCATTTCCATTGATGAAAGGTTGCAACTCTTGGGAGGAAGAAGGTGTCTTTTCAGAGAAAATTCGCAGGTTCAAATTCAGTCGACTGAGCAGGGAATTCAGTCAACTGAAAATATGAAGTAAAATTTTCGGGACCAAATTCAGTCGATTGTGCAGGAAATTCAGTCGATTGAAACTGTGCACAAATATGTTAAACTGCACAGATTCAGTCGACTGCAGTCGACTGAATTCTGTTATTAAACAAAAACAGCAATAGCTCATTTGGTTAGAGTACATGCCTTCTAAACTAGCGACCTGAGTTCGAGCCTCGCTCCATGCATTTTTTGAAAACTTTATTTTGATTAAAATATGCAAGCAAGTTTATTTGAATGTGAATGATGATTCTTGAGGAAATATTTTAACAAAGCACTAAACTAGACTCTATATCCATATTTGATGACTCTTGTTAAAATATATAACTATACAAACCATATATTGAGCCGATGAGTCTGGATGTTATCGTAGTCGTAGATTCGTGAACTGTTGTGTATTGTCAGCAATCGTATTGTCAGCAATCAAAACCTATGATTCAACAGAGGAAAGGATGGAGAAGACTTTGGCGAAGGCATGGGTGAAGTCTGGTAGATGAATGAAGGGATGTGGTTGTGGACGATCGGGGTGGGCGATCGTTGCCGATGCTCATGTGTACGTGCACAAGTGTGTACACATTTGGGTTCTTGAGTGAATGAGAGGGGAGCAGCATGAAAATTGGAAGAGGGATGGAAGAAGAAATGTGTTTGGGCCGGGTGGGCATGGATCGAAGAAAGAAAAAAAAAAGAAGGAAAAAAAAGAAATAAAAAAGGGAAAAGGAAAAAGAAAGACAAAGAAAAGGAAAAAAAGAGGAAAGAAAATGGAACTTATATTTTTATATAATAACTTAAATTACTAAAATTCTAATTCAATTGTCATTATAAATCCAATCAACATGAAATCCTTTGCATTGTAATTCTACCTCCTAATATTTTAAGCTTAATTTATTTTTTGGAAAGTAAAATTAAATTATTTCATAATAATTAAAGTAAGTAATTAATTAAATTCTTAATTAATTAAATCTTAAATTAATAAAATAAGATTAGCAATTAATTTGATTGCTTAATTTTAATTAACTAAGAATAATTTGTTTTATAATTTCTTTAATTTATAATTATTTTGGGTTAATAATATAAATGGTTTTAGTAATTAAAGTTAATAAAATCCCGATTTATGAATTGTTTAATATTAACTGTTAATCGTTAAATTGGTTAACAACCTATGTTTTGGCTTATTTCTATTGGATATTCATTTCAAGTATTCTTGTCTGTGCATTTAAGTAACCAAACGAATCGAAATAAACATATGCAACCAATTTCCATATGTGAATACTGACACACTAAATATAAATTGTTTATTTTAAACAATTTGGCCCTTTTAAAAAATTATCGTTTTCAGTTTGAAGAGACCGAGATCGGATATCTACATTATCCGGGACCACTTCGACTTTATAATCACTTTGAACCTTTACGGTTTTGATTACAGAGTCTAATAGGTTGGAATTAGATTAATTTAACAAGTTGACCATTTTTAATAAGTAATTGCACTTAGACACTATTATAATATCGATGGATTTTTGTAAAGGTGTTTTGGTTATAAATCAAATAAAAACTCGTCGTGTTTGTACGATTTACCTTGGATTTTCAAAGAATTTTTATAACTTAAGTATTTCAAATTTAGTGTGTTTTACTAGCGCTGGTTTTCAGCCTGACTCGGGTGTTACTTTATTGTAATGCTCGGGTCAGACCGAGTATTGCAGTTTTCAGGTTAGGACGCCTTTGGAGCTCACGAGACGAGCGGGATGGCAGAGACATATTGCACATATTTGACTATATTCCGCCGTGTATTGTAGACTGTATATTCAGCATTTAGGGACACGTTATTATAACTGTCCAGATTATATATATGATGGTTGTACTCTGATAACTTGTATGTATATTAACAGTTACAGTTTTCCTTTGTATAAAATGCTACATTGTATATTATATTTTGTTTCGCTGGGATTGTGAGATTCTGTGTTGTTGTTATTTCTGTTTCTTCTTCTATCTATTTTCTTCTTAACCCTAACAACTTGGTATTTTTGGCACTTGGTTGCTTGGCACTCTATACAATGAACGTATTAGTATCGATTTACGAGGTCGAAAACCGCTCGGTCGTTACATGTGGTATCGGAGTTGAAGGTTAAGCGAGAACCTTGGCTCCGGTAGGAATTACTCATTAGAGATAGGGTCAATATTACCCTAGAATGAGTTTAGTGTATTATATATTAGGGTGTACTTGTATTTTCTTATATAATGATTTTAAAATAATTTTTTTATAAGATTTTATTTTGATGTAAAAAGACATAATTTTTCTAAATTATTATAGTATATTAAGGTGATTGGATGTTGTTATTATTATAATCAAATAAGATTATAAAATTTAAGTGGTAAAATATATATAAGCAAATAGAAATTTGGGTAAGAATGAATTATGCAAACAAGTTCATCTAAAAATAGATTTAAACTAGAATTTAAATTGCGGAAAATTCGAAAGAGTTTTTTAAAGTGTTTTGAAATGAAATAGGCTTACCTTGATTGTATTTTATATATAAAAATAATTTTTCAAGAAATTATTATGGAATATATGGTGTGTTTGGTTTCTAGATATGGTAATATTGATTATTATCATAAAATTGGTTGTTGTGTCTTAATAAAGGATGTTTATTACAGAATAAATAATGATAAAATAGGGTGGAATGTTTTAAGGAAGTGGATCATATGAGTATAATTTATAAATATGACTTATAAATTAAAATGGATCTAAATTGTGAGGTTTTGAATCTAAGTCTTGAAAATTTTAAAATGCGTTTCAAAGTGTTTAAGGAAATAATAAGTAATATTATTTAGAATATTTTGAATATGGAAATTTTGTTTTAAAACAAGAGCTGTTTTGAAAATTCCAAAGGAATTTGTTTTGGACAGAAACCAAGGTTGGTTTAAAAAATTTAAAAAGTGTGATTTGGTATATAAATGGAACATATATAAATGGTTTCAAGGTGAATTAAAGTAAATGCAGGGTGTTGGAACTCTAGGATTCCCCTTGAAATTAAAAGTACAACCCAATGAAAAGTAAGTTTTTGAACTTATAAGTGGGAAGTGATATTAATAAGAAATTTAAATTTGGAATGAAATTTAAATTAAGTAAGGTTAATGGATTAAATGAAATGGAAATTAACTCAGGCCAAGTTAAATAAGTTTTGAACTTATAACCTGGAATTAAAAATTTCAGGGTGAAATAAAAAATTTAACTTATGGGAGTTAAGTGAATTAAATTGTGAAAGAAAAGGTTTGAATTTGATAACAGATGCAAAAGAAGTTATGTGTAAATGATTTCAAAATGATTTTTGAAACAAAACGGGTTTCGAATTTTGGAAATTTATGATGGATGCTATTGACTGATGTTTAGATAATTTGGATGTTTGTTTATTTGATATATCCTGCTATCATCCTGCATATTATTTACAATGTATAAAACTGTAAATCGAATTATTTCAAATAAATTAAGAAATAGGTTGAAATGATATATATATATATATATATATCCATTCCTGAAATTAAATAGAAATAACACTTTGATTTGAATTTTTTTTTCTTCTAGATTTTGGTTTTAAGAAAATAAAATCGAACTTATGGAAATGGGATCTTTTTGAACTTGAGTTTGAAATGTTAAAACTGAACTTGTCAATCGAATTGTCTAAGGAATTGGGTTTGAAATTTTGAAGTTATAATTGAGAAATCACTTGAATTTCGTAAATTGATTTGTTTTAAAAAGATTTGAACTCTTACTCGAACCTTGGAATGAATCCAAGAAAAAAGTAATTCAAAAGGATATTTCAAAATTTAGGCTCGGAATTGAATTATTTTTAAATATTTGGATTGTTAAATTGAATACTGAAGGTTAATTTGATTTAAGTGATTTAATCGATATTTTGAAAATCGAACTCGAATTTATAAATCGAAATAGTTTAGATTTGAGAATTGAATTAAAATTAATTCAAATTGGAATTGGATTGAATTAATTGGAATTGTTATCGAAATTGAAATAATTTGAAATCGAAATGGGAATTGATTTGAATTAGAATGGGAATCGAAGTTTATTCGAATTGGAATCGGAATTGAATCAATTTAAATAGAAATGAAAACTGACGTTGATTTGAATTGAAGATTGGGAATTGAGTTAGTTGACTTTGAAACTATTTTCAAATAAATTACTTTAATATAAACTGTTTTAAATCTATCTTCTTAAATATTCCAATTATTTTGATTTTCCGAGCTATTTACTATACGAACCATTCTTTTTGAAAATTCAAACCATCTTATATTAACTATTTAACTATTTTAAAAATATTCAAGCTATTTTCTAAATTCAAACTGGTCAGAGTGGGAATTAATTATATTTAAATCATGGATTTAAATGCAGATTGGTTTAAATTGAAGTTATAACCCAAACAGAAATTTGAAGCAATTCTGAATTGGAACCGAAATCGGATATTAAGGAAAAAATGATTTTGAAGTGAAATGGTATATTTTGAATAAATGGGATAATATTAAAATGATTTTTGAATAGTTACTATAACTGAAATTTACTTATAAGCAGTAAGAAATGTTACCAATAACTTTGAAAAGTAATCGAACTTGGAAATTTGATTTGGCATAAGTGAGATTATATATGTTATTTATACATTCAAACTCCCCTTATTGAATTTATAACCAGAAAGAAATAATCTTAGAAAGATATTTGAAATACTAAAATGGAGTTTATATAAGTATGAGGTGGACTCAGAAATTATTAATTCGAAAATTATTCGAGTTGAAAGGAATGATATTTTATGTATATGAGGATGACACTGAAATAGTTTTGGAACTTGTTGATTTTTAAAGACTTTTGATTTTGGCAAAAAGTCAATTTGGGAAATTGGATAAACCGAATTTTGAAAACTATCGATTTTATAGATATCGATTTTGTATAGATAAAGTTTATATGTGATACATATAAAGAGTATGATTTGAAGGGCACTGTGTATATAGTATGATATGTTTTGAGACAAGGGAATGGAAAGGCACCCCCACAGAAGTCGAAACATAGAGAAGGAGATCCACTGGGTGGTTCTACCTAGGAATCAATAGGTAGGTTTAATGAGAATTAGGATCCTAGAGGACGTCCGGACAAAACTCATGAGTTCCTGGTGATCATTTGTTGGGTAGCATAAGTCAAGTGGTGCAGATGCTTGCAATTACATTGGATTTTGCTGTGATGGCAACGTAACCTTTGTGTAACTACGATCTATCGCGGTTCCATAGCGTCATTCAGGTGGCAGTGATTGCCTACAATTGACATTTGATTTCGCTGGGATAGCGACGTAACATTAGTAGATTGCAATATATGTGGTTTGGTTCCATAGCATAATTCACAATGATTGCCTACAAACTACTTACGGTTTTGCTGTGATAGCAATGCAACCTTTGCGTAGCTGTGGACTATGGTGTTTCCATGGCGTAAGTCGGGAGGTGTTGACGCCTACGGTTTTCTTATGATTTCGCCAGGATGACGACGCAATCCTCGGATTAACTGCGATCCATGGTGGGAAAGGGGGATGATACTTTCCATATCATTTTTGAAAAAAAGTTTTTTTCAAGTATTTTCACTGGATGTTGAAATAGGTCTACTAAGTAATTATAGATTTTCAGTCCTATGCCTGATCAACGTATGACTAAATTTTTGTAAAAACAAGGATGGACTTGTTAGGACATCGAGTTATGAAAAATGTTTTAATATAAAATTAGATTGGTAATACTATGGGATTTAAAGTGTTTTAAAATGTGTAATGGAAGAGTAAGGAGTTTAAATGTTTTAACGGATGATTTATTTTATAATATACATTAAAATTCTAATTCTTGTTCAATTCTTTTTCGAAGACGAAAAGATCTAAGGGGGGAGGAATGTAATGACTCAGATTTTTGACACTTGTTATTGGGGAATTAAATGATTTTAATTTTTGAAATATTAATTTTTATAATTTGAGTAAACAAAATTTCTTATGTTTAAAATATCTGAATGTATAAATTAATATAAAAACTATATTCAAATTTAAATAAAATTTCTTGATGAGATTGATTTTATTGATATATATATATATATATATATATATATATATATATATAAACTCCACCATTAAAAATTAAGATGCAATATCCATATAAGTACATATATATATAAGCTTTATGATGTTAATATATATATAAGTTTGGATATACATGGTTATAAAAATATAGTATATGAAAATAAATAAATATATATATATATGTGTGTGTGTGTGTGTGAATGTATAAAACCCATGGTGGCATAATTCAAACTTATGTATATATGATATATAATTATATATAAATGTATGGATTTTAGCGATTAATGGCTTCTGCCGATAGCGATTAATGGATTCTGTCGATCTCCTTTTTGCTTCTCCCCTTATTTTTCGATCTCCCCCCATCTGCCGCTCCATCCTCACCCCCTTCCCGCTTCTATTCTCATGCCTGATTCATCTCGGCCCCCACCCAATTCCTTCCCCCAGCCTCCATCTGCGACTCGATCTGGCCGTGTCTTCAAGCCATCGTTGCCGATGACTGCCCCCCTCCCCCCCCCCCCCCCCCCCTCTCGCCCTCCGAGTTCCCCCCTTGCTTTCTTCTCCAGTTCGCCCCTGTGACTGGGTAGCGAGTGAAACCTTGCCTGTAGCTGTGCCTCACGTTTCTGCGTGTGTGAAGGATATGTGTAATCCGAGTTGTGATGTGCGAAACATTTCCTTGCTTGATGAAAATGGTTCTGGTATGGTTGATGGTGTGTCTGATCTTTTACAGGGGTGTGATTCGGCTCATTTTCCTTGTGGTGGTCAATGCACAACACATGTTTGTGTTAATTCCCCTGAGAATCCTGAACCAAATGTAACTGTTTTTAGCTCTGATGCAACTCTTCCCACTGCCGCTAGTCCCCCCAGAGTTGTTGATAGCAGTGATACTGATGATACGAAGCAACCCTCTAAATCGTGGTCATCTCTTTTCACGTCCTTGCCCCGTAATGCGGGTACTTACATCCCAATTGAGTTTGAATTGGTTGAGGAAAATGGAGTGATGATTCCTCCCCATAGTGTTTTGCAAGCCGGTGAAGAATTTTGGTCAGACTATTTGGTTGGCTTTTTTCTGGACCCTCATCATCGTCTTACTAATGCGGTTTCGGTGCTTCGGAGGGTTTGGAAGCTTCGTGGAAATTTGCAAGTGAAACTGATTGATACGATGTATTACTTAAAGTTCTCCTCTTCGGAGGACCGATGGCTTGTTTTGGATGTTGTGCCTTCTATTGTTGATGGAAGGCCCCTTATTGTTACCCCTTGGTCTCCTACTGTGGCGTGTGCTCGTGAGCAAGTTTGTTCTATCCCTGTTTGGGTATATTTTTCTCAGATTCCCTTAGTCCTTCAGCCTCTTATTGGATTAAATTGGTTAGCTTGTAATGTTGGTAAGCTGAAATGTTTTGACTCTAATACGGTGGCGCGTGATAAGTTGATGTATGCGAAGGCACTCATCGAGATATCCCCTTCTAAGCCTCTCCCTACTTCTATTCCTGTTCAGCTTGCTGTTGGCCATATTGTGGAGGTCAGAGTTCGCTATGGCTGGGTTCCAGATATATGTACCTTCTGTCACTCCTTTGGACACCTTACTAGTGATTGCCGGCTTTCTGTAGCCTCCGCGACTGCTCCTAAGTTTCCTTTGCCGTGCCCCCATCGTAGGATCTGGGTCCCCAAAGTTTCTGTCACTCCCTCTCCCCTTTTTCCTGCACCTGAGGCTGCATTGCCAGATCTAAGTGTTCCTCCATTGCCCCAAGTTATGCCTGTTTCACCGCCTGGTTCAGTGGTACCTGGTGCTACTCCTGTCATCCCTCTTGTTTCGACTCCTGGTTCAGTGGTTCCTAATTCTGCTCCTGTCATCCCCCTTGTTTCTTCTGTCCCTTCCTCGCTGCAGCCTTCTGTGGCTTGGGATGAGGCTGAAGGGTGTTGGATTGATCCCATTTCTGATATGAGGTATAACCCGGTTAATGAATCTTTCTTCCGGTTTGTATCTGATGATCAGATGGACCTGAGATGCCTTCGCTACAAACAATCAGGTGATTCTATAGTTCTTGATATGGACGGTTTGGATGCGACTTCGAATTCTGCCATGTTTGCTGATCCATCCTGGGGACGATCCTTTATCTACTGTTCTGATGATGTGGTTTATGATCCTTGTCTTGCTTTACGGTTCCGCCCTTTTGCTGGTCTTTCTGGGTCTACCCCTTTGAGCTCTTCTATGGTGGCTAGGGTTGTTGGTGATTCTCCCTCCTCGGAGGAGTGTTAGTTTTTTCTTATGTTACTTATAGTTACCGTGACGTAGTTGTCATGTACCTGTGCTGTTTTTCTGTATTTTAGTAGTTAAGGTGCTTTTACCTTACTCCTGTACTTCAAATTTTATTACGTTCGTAATAAAAAGTGGACGGTCCACTATAAAACCGGCTTGCTTTGCAAAATATATATATATATATTGTATATGTCTGCATATCCATATATATAAAGCTTTGTGATGTTTAAATATATATAAGTGTAAATATGCTTGTGTGTGTGGGGGGGGGGAGAATAGTGTATATGTAAATATATGTACATATAAGTGTAAACATTATGATGACTAGATTATATGAGTAGATATATATGAAAGTAAATGAATATGCAAGCATGTAAATATATATGGTCAAAATTGTGTACATGGAAATATATATATATATATATATATGTGTGTATATATATACATGTATGTATGTATATGTGTATATATATATATTATGAATGTATATATGTATACCTAGGGACATCATGATGGAAAACATCAATTCAAGCCATAAAAATTTCAACTCAAGCCATAATATACCCAATCACCAAAAGATCAAATCAAATCCATATAAAACCACATCAGCTCAAAAATCAAATAAAAAGAATGAAAAAAAAATTAGCCTGTACATGAAAATAGGCTTCAACCTTTCCAACTTGCACTCTCTCCACACACACACACACACACTCCCACACACACACCCACACACACACACACACACACACATATATATATATATATGCCACTATATTTTCTCACGTTTACATTCTAACTTTTCAAACATTAAAACAAAAGAAAATCTGCCAGTAAAGCATAAATAAACCAAGATTTTCAAAGGCTTGAAAGAAGAAGGTTTAAACAATGCAGCAGTCCAACACAGCTTAAAAACTGTGAGTAAACACTTTAGTTTTGCTTGGTGGATACAACATTTATAAGCATATGGTTGTGATTTTGGGTGACCTTGGATTTATGTCATGTATGTAGGCATCTTTTATGTAAGTCTAAGTAAGAATATATGGAATCAGCATGGCAGTATCATCTTGAACTTGAGGATCCCTATATCTTCTTCCAAAACTCCTCTACTCTGTTATATTTGTTTTTTTAGTTAAACTCTTATTTTGAAAATCAATATCTAACCATCTATCGAGTTTTAAAACCTGATCACAAAACAAAAGTTATTTGTTTTTGAGTATAGAACATATTAAAATTTACCTCGTACAATTTCATTTTGCGTAGAGGAAGAAATTTTCAATTTACAGTAAACATGTTAATTTAGGTCAAAAATCGAATGTTTTAAGTCAACATGAAATCCTTTGCATTGTAATTCTACCTCCTAATATTTTAAGCTTAATTTATTTTGTGGAAAGTAAAATTTAATTATTTCATAATAATTGAAGTAAGTATTTAATTAAATTCTTAATTAATTAAATCTTAGGTTAATAAAATAAGATTAGCAATTAATTGGATTGCTTAATTTTAATTAACTAAAAATAATTTGTTTTATAATTTCTTTAATTTATAATTATTTTGGGTTAATAATATAAATGGTTTCAGTAATTACTGTTTATAAAATCCTGATTTACAGATTGTTTAATATTAAGTATTAATCATTAAGTTGGTTAACGACCTATGTTTTGGCTTATTTCTGTTGGATATTTATTTCAAGTATTCTTGTCTATGCATTTAAGTAACGAAACAAATTGAAATAAACATATGTAACGAATTTCCATACGTGAATACTGACACCCTAAATATAAATTATTTATTATAAACAATTTGGCCCTTTAAAAAATTTATCGATTTCAGTTTGAAGAGACCAAGATCGGATATCTACATTATCCGGGACCACTTCGACTTAATAATCACTTCGAACCTTTATGGTTTTGATTATAGAGTCTAATAGGCTAGAATTGGATTAATTTAACAAGTTGACCATTTCTAATAAGTAATTGCACTTAGACACAATTATAATATTAATGGATTTTTGTAAAGGTATTTTGGTTATAATTAGATAAAACTCGTCGTGTTTGTACGAGTTACCTTGGATTTTCAAATAATTTTATAACTTAAGTATTTCAAATTTAGTGGGTTTACTCACACTAGTTTCCAGCCTGACTCGAGTGTTACTTTATTGTAATGCTCGGGTCAGACCGAGTATTGCATTTTTCAGGTTACGACGCCTTTGGAGCTGAGGAGACGAGCGGGATGGTTGTACTCGAATAACTTGTATGTATATTAACAGTTACAGTTTGCCTTTGTATAAAATGTTGTATTGTATATTACATTTTGTTCCGCTGCGATTGTGAGATTCTGTGTTGTTGTTATTTATGTTTCTTCTTCTATCTCTTTTCTTCTTAACCCTAACACCCTGGTATTTCTGGCACTCGATTGCTCGGCACTCTATACAATGAAAGTATTAGTGTCGATTTTCGGGGTCGAAAACCGCTCGGTCGTTACGTATCCTATCCAAAGAGACAACACCAACTCTACAATATGTTCATTCTACTCTACTTGCACATGAAGGAAGAATAGAACAAAGAAAACCCCTAAATTCAGGTATGTCAATCAATTTTTCCTCTCAGATAAGAAACAAAAATCAAAACAGCGGTAATTCAAATCAAAATTATCAAAGAGAGGGTCTAAATTCCAGAGGCAGAGGTAGAGGAGGAAGATTGAACAATAGCAACAAACCAAGCTGTCAAATCTATGAAAAATATGGCCACACTACACCTAAATGCCATTTCTGACTTGCTCTCAATTATACTTCAAATAATCACAATACCAACAACAGTCAAAGAAACTACAATCCTACTGCTAATCTTGCAAATATTCAACATGATTCAAAGAACACAGCATAAAGTTCAAGAAACTCTCACCAGAATGATTCTGCCAAAGCTGACGACATTATGGATGAAAGCTGGTATCCAGATTCTGGGGCCACAAATCATGTGACAAGCAATTTAGACAACCCGAATCTCGGCAACAAGAAGTATAGAGATAATCAGTCCATACACATGGGGAATGGTTAGCCAGTAAATATAACTCATACTGTTACTGCCTGCATAAAAGGTGAAAGACAACTCTATCTTAATAATTTTTTAAGAGTGCCTCATATCAAAAAGAATCTAATAAGTGTATCACAATTTGCAAGTGATAACAGTGTTTACTTTGAATTTTATCCTAATTTTTGCTTAGTTAGAGACATACTAACTAAGGATATTCTTTTACAGGGTGAAGCACATAAGGGGCTATATAAATTCAATCTTGTTGGTACAAAGAATTCTGAAATTAAGAGAAAGTGTTGTAATGCCTATGAGATAACTCAAACTGAAAGTAGTATGAGTACTTTTGATATATGTCATTGGAAATTAGGTCATCCCATTGTTAACATTATAAGATAGATTTTAGTTGATAATAAAATTCCTTTAAAATGTACTAATCTGCCCTATGTGTGTACATTCTATCAAATGGGTAAAAGTCACAAATTAACTTTTCAAAATTCTCAATGTAAATATACCAAACCTTTAGAGTTGATAGCCACTGACATGTGGGGACCTGCACCCATCAGTTTAGACTGCGGCTTTAAATATTATATATCATTTATTGATGCTTACCCCAGACATACCTGGATTTATTTTCTTAAATCTATTTCTAAAACTTGCAACATTGTTATACACTTCATTACTCAGGCCAAAAGACAAACTAATCATCAAGTTAAAGTAATGCAAATAGACGGTGGAACTGAATTTAAACCACTTAATGATTATTTTAGCAAGAAAGGTATAGTTCATTGAACCACCTGTCCTTATATTTCTGAGCAAAATGACGTAGTTGAAAGGAAACAGAGACATCTAGTTGAGACTGGGTTAACATTACTTGCTTAAGCATCTCTTTCATTGAAATTTTGGCCAGATTCATTCAGCACCGGTGTTTATTTAATAAATAGATTACCAACTAAAGTTCTAGCTAATAAATGTCCTTTTAAAAATTTATTTAATACAAAGCCCGGTTATCATTATTTAAAAACTTTTGGATGCTTATGCTTTCCCTGCCTAAGAGCATATAATACTCACAAGTTAGATTTTAGATCATCCCCATGTACTTTTCTTGGCTATGCCTCAAATCAAAAAGGTTACAAGCGTAAAACCAGTAACGGAAGAATTATTATGTCCAGACATGTGATGTTCGACGAGCAAGTTTTTCCTTTTGCAAGTTCAAAGGTAAAAACATCTCAAAAGATATATAATCCAAAAATTTCTATACCTTTTATACCCTTGCAACCATGTAAGTTTGCAGGAATTCAGATTGGAAAGAATCCTAATGGAAGCTGTTCACAACACACTATGTCTAGCAGCAGACCAGGTCATGAATAAACTAGCTTCACTTCTCAACAAGATGACAACCATCAGCAGAACACATGTCAAGAACTAGATTAAGCAATTTCATCAATTTCTCAACAAAGAGTCACTGAAACAAGCCCAAGTCAACCTCTACTTGCACAAAATCAACATCACATGATTACTAGATCAAAGAGGGGCATATTTAAGCCAAAAATATACACAGCTAACTTTGATCAAGAAGAACAAGAAACGTAGGATCAAGCTGTAAAGAGAAACAAATGGAGATCTGCTATGAATGAAGAGTACAATGCTCTCATCAAAAATAAAATTAGGAGCTTGTTCCTGTACCTAAATACAAGAACATAATAGGCTGCAAATGGACATACAGGCTTAAAAGAAATGCAAATGGGACTATACATAAATATAAAGCCAGAGTGGTAGCAAAAGGCTACACTGAACAGCATGGCTTTGACTTTACTGAGACTTTCTCTCCAGTTGCCAAGCCAACTATAATCAGAATTGTGCTGAGTATAGCCTTACATAATAAATGGAGAATCAGGCAACTGGATGTAAATAATGCATTTCTAAATGGTGAAATACAAGAAGAAGTCCTTATGCAGCAGCCATGTGGTTACAATCATGGTGACAGCAGTGAAATAGTGTGCAAACTGAACAAGACTATATATTGTTTTGGAACAGACACCAAGTGTTTGGTTTGAAAAACTTAAGTCAACTTTGATCAAGTTAAATTATCATCCAATCAAATCTGATAATTCTTTATCTGTCAAATTTCAAAATGATTCAGTAATATACATACTTATATATGTTGATGGTTTTATAATTACAGGTAACAATGAAGATGGCATCAATCAACTAATACAACATCTGTTTCAACAATTTTCGATCAAGGACTTAGGAAATCACAATTACTTTCTAGGCATAGAAGTCAAAAGACCATCAGACTCGGAGATTCATTTAAGTCAAAGAAAGTATATATCAGAAATTCTCAACAAATCAAACATGAATCAAGCCAAACCACTTCCTACTTTTATGGTTAGCTGTCTCAACTTATCAAGACATCAAGGTGAAAATATAGAAAATGGAAAATAGTATAGGAGCATAGTTGGTGCACTGTAATATGTTATCATAACAAGACCAGACATAGCATGTAAATAAAGTATGTCAATACATGCAAGCTCCTCTTGATTCTCATTGGAAGGTTGTAAAGAGAATCTTAAGATATTTAAGAGGAACTCTAAATTACAGTCTCATTCTTAAAGCAAGAAAAAACATCAACGTTAATGCTTATGCAGACGCTAACTGGGCTATGGACTTGGATAATAGAAAATCAACATCAGGCTACTATGTATATTTAGAAGAAAATCCTGTGTCATGGTGTTCAAAAAAACAAT
This sequence comes from Allium cepa, assembly GCA_030765085.1. Lineage (NCBI taxonomy): Eukaryota > Viridiplantae > Streptophyta > Magnoliopsida > Asparagales > Amaryllidaceae > Allium > Allium cepa. The sequence continues at coordinate 722,067,525 of CM060943.1, forward strand.
CTACCATATCAAGATCTAGCACAAAAACAGAATTTTGAAGTGTCGCAAGTGCAACAGCTGGAGTTATGTGGATTGAATCATTGCTCAGTGAACTACACACCAAAACCAACAAGAAATCTACCATATGGTGCGACAACTTAAGCACTGTGTCACTAACAGCTAACCTAATTTTACATTCGAGGACTAAACACATGGAGTTAGATCGTTATTTTGTTATAGAACAAGTGCTACAGCAAAGACTAGACATAAACCACTTACCTGCGACTTACCAAAAGGCCGATGTCTTAATTAAGCCTCTGTCAACAAAGAGCTTTGCTCAACAAAAACAATGGTTGAAAATCAAACAATCTACAAGCAACTCTAGTCTCGAGCAGCATGACACGAAGATTGAAACTCCTCAAAAAGCCATCTCGAGCAGCAAAGGATAGCGGCGTTTCCAGTTGTAGCCAACTTTGAGTCAAATTGGAACCCTAGCAACAATTGGAAGCTAATCGATGTCATATCTATCTCCAGATCTAACATCTCTCTCATCATTCATACAAATTTTTGAAGAGATCTAAAGTTTCCAATAAAATCGCCAGAGATGATTTGAGAAGAGAGAGAAACAAAAACCCTAGATCTAACTGAAGGAGGCTATTGAAGATAATATGGAGTGGCGGTCGAATGTATTGTATTAATACAACTATTATATGTAAAGTGGTTATTTGTTTTACGAGCAGACCCAGCCCAGTATCACCCGATGGGTCTCTATATATACTATGGTCTCTATATATACTATGAAACCAATTCATGTATTAAAAGTAAGTATTAATAAAATAAAATCATCAAGCTTTATTACATTCTATTCAGTATCATCTCTCATATCATTTCTCTATTTTTTCTAAAAAACTTGTAATGAAAAATGAGTTGAATTAATTAGCAAAAGTCAATATTTTATTTTTACAACCGAGTTTCAAAGATGGAAACCCATAGTAAGAGGCTTGTTGCTTTTCTATCCATTATAGGAACATTATGTTACTAATATTTCCACACTTTGCTGGTGCACAACCCAACTCTGATTCCTTATAAAAGAGTGATTCATAAGCAGAAGATAGAGAAATAAGAATCAACAAGGGAAGAGAATAAAAGTGAACTAGGTCATTAAAGATAAAGGGACATGAAGAGGTTGCAAACTTACAAAAAGGGGAAAGCATACAATATATTATGAAGAAGCAACGTGAGAAAGGTGTAATAAACTAAGGTTTTTGGAGAGATTGACTTAGTAAACTCAATGACTGTGTTAGAATACTTTAAAGCGAGGATTAAAATTCCGATTTCGATTTCCATTCTGGTAATTGTTTAAAATTTCAGTTCCGTTTCGAAAATTTCGAAAATTCCATTACAATTTCGGTTCCGGATCTTGTTAATGTTCAAAACATCTTTTATACAAACATGTTAAGAAAGACCATAAATTCGTGCGCTTGTTATTACTTTTAACAAAATGTATTGTAAACGAGCTTTTAGTAGATTATATCTATAATTTGACATGGTCCAATCTCATAACAAATCCTGAAATCTAGTTCATTTAAATGTCTTCAAATAAAAAAAGCCCAATCAACCATTTATTCAAAACAATCTGGCATAAAACATCAGCTCATATTCCCAACCCTAAAATCAGCGTTGTCATCATCTAAAAGCTTTCTTGATTTCTTCTTTCCTGCAACTCTTGTACTCTAATTCTCTTGCCCTAAAACAAGTCTTTGCTCGATTTCTCTTTTACCAAGCTCAGTCATGCAAATCAGCTCCAAAATTGGTCGATTGATTCTTCTTACTTATTATTCTCCTTGTGATACTCCAAGTAGCTGCTATTTATGTCGCACCTATGCAACAGAAAATTACTACAAATAGTTTAATTATATATTTATTAAGTGTGAGTAAACGACAAAATTTTACAAGAATTCCAGTCCAATCTGTGCCAGAACGGGATGGCCGGATTTTCGACATACCGACCGGAACTTCGAACCTTGCTTTAAAGTCATGTTGCTGAAGGTTCAAAGAGGCTAACCGTGGTAAAAAAAAACCGTAACAGAAGATCGCAGGGTAAAGAATGTGAAGGGACTCATTACTGTATGTAACAATCATTACTAGCTAATTTTACATAATGCATTGGCCTTCACTCGCATGGAATTAGTCGTTAAGACAAAGACATGATAAGATGGCGATGGAATTGCTTGACCCTGACTTTGCCGTCTAGTTGAATATAATTTTTTCTGGTACTAGTGTAAATCACACGTACATTCATTTAATAGTTAGAAATATTCACTTTTTCTTTAATAGAAAAGATGATGGATGGATGTGTGATATAAGTGCAAGAAACGTTGATAACCACAGCATTTTTATTCAAACAAATTGACAATGAAATTCTGTTGACGAGTGGTTGATAAGGAGATGACGATGAAGGTTGCAAACGAATGATCAAATTCCGTTGACGGATGTAGAATATTTTTTGAATTTTAAAAGGACATCGTGGAAATTATATTCATTGAATTCTCTTTATTAATAGTAGATGTATAATGTTACACCAATTTCTAGAGTTATTTCTTGTGTGTAATAATAATTATTAAGGTTGTAGGACAGGGCAGTGGAAAGATTTGCTATATTTCAATAAGGGGATTTTCACTGAAAGGGATTCTCAAGTTTTAAGGACAACGCTTCTGAAAAATTGGTTTTAAGGATAATTTACAGGAAATAAATAAATGAAGTTATAATTTTCAGTTATATAGAAATAATGAAAAATGAATTTACCATTTTTCTATATAAGTTTAAAAGATAAATGAATTTATAATCTTACTTAAATTGTCGTTAAAACTAATTATTCATAAGTGTTGTCCTTAAAACTTGTTACCCTGAAATGATAAGCCTTTCAACCTAATTTCCACAAAGAAAATCCAACAGAGGTGGTGGCCCTGGGCCTCAGATAGGTATGCCCACGGTAAGAAATTCCTTAAGTGTTGCAGTAATTAATTTCATAACTATAAGCAGTCAACTATTTTAATATTTGAATATAGATTTGAATTATATTTGTGATGTAGTTTAATATTATTTTTTGGTAGTTTTTACACTTTTATTATCTTAAAGCTGCATTTTGAGATGTAGTTTTTTAACTGAATGACCATTATGCAGTTAATTTTTTTTTAGTAATTTGATGCAAGTTAAAATAGATCTATTTTATTGAAGATGAAAGATGCAGTTTTATGTAGTTTATTATTAATTTAGTAATTAGTTTGAGCATTTTCAAGTCTTAAAATTAGATTTTAATTTTTTTGTAATTAATTGCGTCATGATTATGCGGTTAATTTCTATTATATTTCAAATCATTTTTAAAGGTAACTTTTATTTTCTTCCGCATTTTCTTCCATTTGATCCATAATATAATTTCATCGAGTTAGTCCATAAATTATTTGTAAGCTAGTCCGCATGTGGATTAACTGACAGAATATGCTATTCCAATTTTTACTCATTTCTTTGCTATTTACTTTGTAGTGTATAATTTTATTCTCGTACTTATGGAATACAAAATTTATACATTAGATTACACATTTATTGCATACATAAAACTCATATGCATACTTTATATAACGTGGCTACAATAAGATCAAAAGATTTAGGAACATCTACATATCCTTATAAGCTTTAATCATATTCATATCTGAACTCTCACAAAGTATCAAAAGAAACAAAAGATCAATGGTCATCTGCATCTCTTAATCAAGCAGATACGTAAACAAAGTTGATTAATGCTAACACATCCATATGGTGTCTATCCTCTATTGGTCTAACATATAAAAAGAAATAACATGAGAATGACAACAAAAGAATGAATAAAAACAATTCAACAAATTGTAAATTTAAGTAAGACGTTTTCGCAAGTTTTTTAGTGGATAAATCTCATTTTTTTTTTGAACTTGTATCATTCCTTGATTATCAAGGAAATCCCCTCTTCAAAAGATTCATCCACCATGTACTCCATATAAGCGAGCTTACGTTCATTTAATTTTTGGGAAATTAATACACTTATCGTAATACAGATACTAAAGATAAAAAGGGCAAGGAAAGAAGGAAATTATGTGAAAGTGTGCTTGCTTGTGTAAGTGAAGGTTGTTTTTTCAAATTATAAAAAAGGCGATACTCTCTATATTGCTCTTCTTCAGAACAAAGATGTAATCATGGTTCATTTACCTTTACTGTTGTTTCTTCTATTATAAAAAAGTATTTCATGTGATTAAATGGAGTGGTTGAAATAGCAGATTATTTGGAGTAGTAGATTTGATTTCTCTTTACCGTTGTAGTAGAAAAAAAGGGTGGCGTATAATATAAAAGATAAGAAGAAAGATGTATACGTGTTAGATAAATTAATCATTTTTTTAATTATGGAAAATGTCAAAGGTGCTATTTTTGTGGGTGGATTAAGGGAGACTAAAACATATAAAACTTACCTTTAAGTAGATCTACTTTATTGCATTTGAAAGAAGCAGTTTTGAGTAATTAAATATTGTTTTAGCTGGATTTTAGCAATTTTAAAGCCTTAAGACTACATTGAAAAAATGCAGTAATTAACTGCATAACTGTTATGTAGTTGATTTTTTTAAATTTGGAATTAGTTTTGTATTAACTTTATTTTACTTCATTTGAAAAATGCAGTTTTAAGTAAATGCGGTAATTAACCGTGTATATGAGTTATGCAGTTTTTATAAATTTTAAATCAGTTTTAATACATTACTATTACAAATTTAATTTTTTTAACATGTATATAATATCTGTCTTTAAAAAGATAATAAAATTTGTGATTTAATGGTGAAAACGCTTTGTTAACAAAAAGTTATCACATTTTAAATTAAATGTATTAAAATAGAGGTGGGAATAACAGAAGGCAAAGTAGAAGATGTTAGAGCAAGAACTTGATTTACAAAAAATTATTAGCGGAGACTTTTTTTGCATTTTAATTATTATTAATAGGGATTTGTCATCCAAATTCCATATTTGATATGTATATATAATAGACATTGACTTAGCATTTTGTAGTCGTATTAAATTCACACGACTCAATGTTATTAGTAATCTAGGATGGGTAACATTGATTCAGACACTTCCGGTTGACTAAATATCTACTTTAGATCAATCGTAAGTATATTTTAGATAATCTTGACATTTATTGAATAACTGAATTGGTTATAAACGTAATATGATCTTATCAATATGAAAATATGAATTTGTTTATTATTTCTGAACTAGGTGGGGCCACAGTTGTAGGCTTGTAGATCCTATATTCACTCAACTTCGGATTTATAATTTTTTTCTTTTTTGAAAAAGGTAATTGTATTATTAACAAAAAGTGGGCACATAAATGATACATACACCGTACATACCAATAAAAAACCAGACTCGCTGGCAAAATACTATATATCCACGATTAACGCAACAACAAAAAAGTAGGAACAAAACAAATTCCTAAAAGGGCAGAAAGGGATTATAATCATTTTGTATAGCAACTTGTTGCTACAATTTTTGGTTATCACATTATTTACAATTTGATAGATATATTAGTTGACTTTAGTAGGCCATCCACCAAACACTATGTAGTTAAAGTGCTTTGCTATTTTATAGCAGTGGAGGTGCACAAAGTTATAACGGGGATAAAGCGGAGTTATAGCGGAAAATAGCAGAAGTGCATAAAACATCATTATATATAAAACCAAACGTTTAAAGTAAATTTATTCTCGTTATCACATCATCTGTATAGGAAAAAGAAATATTTTTTAACCTTATACAATGAAACTGAAGAATATCTATGCAGACTAGATTTGATGACTATAATAATATATTTCTAACATATATTAAGTACTTTTGCCTTAAAATTAGATTCTAACCTAACTTTATTGATTTAACTTAAAAGAATACCACTCAAATCAACCTTTGTATATTAATGTTGCTAAAGCAGGTGCTAAAAAACTTAATTTAGCGGATGTACTAGAAAATAGCGGGACTTAAAACAGATCTACTATTTAATAGCGCTATACTGAAATAGCGTAGCAGTTAGAGATCTCTATGTGCTATAGCAGGGATTTTGTAGGGCTTTAACTCCACAGAACAAATATAAAAAAGAAAAACATGAGAAAGAGGTCAAGCGTAAATTAAAGGCATAATATCAAGTTGAATACCGTTCTCACACGAAGCCAATTTGAAGTTGACGTATTCTCGAAAGTTAGCATATAACTTGATTTAAAATAAATGATTATTTTAAAGCACTTGCATAAAGTCTGAGGTTTGAGGCGAGGAATTAATTATTTTTCTGTGACGACAAACTTTATTGAGATAACTAAGGTTGTTTTTTTTGTTTTTTTTTTGAAAACCCAGGAGAACCCGACGGACCGGTAAACTCCTGAGGAGGGTATAGTAAAGCGTCCGCTGATCCAAGCCCCCATATCCCCGGATAAATTTATATAGGATAGGGAAGCGCATGGTAGGAATCGAACCTGAGTATTTTTACCAGAACTCAGGCCTCCTTTCCACTGCGCCGCACCCGCGGACAACTAAGGTTGTTTTATGTTAAAGTGGAGTTTACAGTCCACTTGATAATAACGCATGGCTAACTAACTAATTTAAGTACCCTTAGAATGAATCCTATCACAAATCAATGTTAACAAATTATACAACCACTTAGAATCATCTCCAAGCTTGTTTACTTTCTCTTACTATTATTTGTTTTTAATTATCCCAATCACTAAAGGTTATTGACCTCCATGATGACTACGTGTGTATGTATGTAAGATGTACCAAGGAACTTGGAGGTAATGTGAGATAAATTCAAATATTTTGGTGTTATACATATCAAATATATGGCTATCTTACATTCCAATAGAGCTAATTGAAGCAACATACCATCAAAAATGACCTCTCTTGTTTCAATTTTTCATAAAGAATGTTTGAAATTGTGTACATGTATTCATGCGAATGTTAAGCAATTCAAAAGAAGGTTAATGTTTAACCGAATTACTTACAAGTGTGATGATAAATATATGGCAAGTATAAGGTTCTATAAGTGAATAATTAATTGGTCCAAAAGAACTGTTATTCGAGTTGAATTTCTTGTCAGTGTTCAATCATTACAACAAAAGTACCATTTATAGTTAATATTTCTATCCACGGATTTAATATTAATGTTGTTCGAGGTATCTTGAGAAAAGACTTACCAATTATTTGAATTTACTATGGTTGATTTTTCAATTGAGCATATACAATTATTTTTCTGTTCCATTTTCAACTAATTTAGACTACAGTGTCTTCCGATTTTAATAATATTTTCATCTAGTTTGGGATCAACTTTAAAGATTAGTAAGAGAATATGTTGTTTGTTCTTTATTGTGCGGATTTGGATCTTGTATTTGGAAGGATCACACCCACCCCTACTATCGTTAAATTTTCTTATAATATTATGAAGAACATTGAGTGGAGGGATAATTAAAACTGCAAGAGTCAAAGAATCATAAGGTACAATATTTTTAGGGCTTTCAAGGGTGTAGTATACATATGGATAACCAATTTAAACCGTCATTTATTGAGATTGAAATACTTTTTTTCGAAAACGGTAAGGGGAAACTATCACCGTTTGTAGTGCTTGATTCTATAAAGTCAAAATAAAGGAAATATAAACGATTACTATATGAAAATATTAAATATTGCTTCAAAAGTTAAAGGCAGTAGAGTTTTTTTCCTTTTGAGGTACTATCTTTATTCATAATATAAACAACTTAAATTATTATTAGTTATTTTTTAGTATAAAATAACCTCTTCTTGAACTCACTTTGTATTGTGCTTAAAAAAGGAAAGATTGAAACATGATAAGATAGAAAGTACCCGCTTAAAATACATTGTAAAAACTTTATTAAAAAAAGAAGAAAAAAGTTAAAGATAAAGAAATCGTTAAGGGTCTAGAAGAAAAGAAATAACATAGGAATGTTGACAGTTGTTTCTTTTATGAAATGAATGGACATATAAAGAGAATTTTACCACATATCAAGAAAGATACATCTTACTTTAGTAATTTTTGAGGTAAATTTGACTTTAGTACCTAGAAACACTTGATGGTTTGATATTGTTCCAACAACTTAGGTATGCGTTTCTATAAAGACTTAATTAATTAAGTTATTGAATTCCAACAAATGTTAAAGGACACATCTATCTATATAGGTAAAGAAAAGCCAACAAAAGTAAAGTATACAAGACATTTTAAGTTATTACTGAGATTGCAATTATCATTATTTAGATTTCTTTGATATATTTTTGTACACTGTCATTTAGGAAGATTTCAATTTATGTTCCTAATATGAATAAATTAAGATATTATTGTTCCCTCAGAAATAATAAGATTAATTGATCAATAAAATCAAACATTGTTGGAATCGAAACTCTTCATGTTTATGATAACTTGTATCTACTTGATGTTAAATACCTCTTATAATGAACCCTCGAATTTGGATATGGTGATTAATATGATTTTTTTATTCGGTCTTTCTAAATAACTATAGATAGAGGCATTAAAGATAGCAAACCCTTTACTATTATTCTAATCAAATTAAAGGCTATAAGTTTTAAAAACCCGCACTGAAGAAGAAGAAGAAGAAAAATAAGATAAGAAGTGCAGCAATTTATTGAGGACGTTGAGTTTGGGTTAAAAATAAAGTATATGTTTTCTTTCCTTCTAACTACAGTTACTTCTTTTAATAATGTACATGTCTTCTTTCCTTACATTGAATAGGAAGTAAATCAATAACCATGATAAGACAATGTTAAAGAAAATTCTCTTCAAATTGAGGTTAATGTTTCAGAAAAATAAACTCAACAACCATATGTTGCGATGTCGCAAAGGACTACCACTTGAAAAGGAATTTGGATAACCATGTAGCATTTCTCCATAAAAGGAAATAATGGATTAATGGAGATGATTTGGTCAACTTACATCAGTCCATAGAAGATGTCAATTTTAAAAGTGTATTTAAGATATAAATTTACAGTGTAAATCTATACAAGGCAATAAATTTTGGGATCTTTCTCTACATACTTTAAAATAAGAAGTCCATTGGTTATGAACGAATATTCATGTATCACCCACCTATATACTCATACTATCTAAGAGTATTACCGAGTAATGCTGTTATATAATATGTAGAATGAGTCTACATGGAGTACACACGTGAATATTTCCTTGGGCTAACACTGGTATATATTAAAACATCGAATAAATAATTCATCTACATGTACCCAGTATCGGTACAAAACAAGAAATAGGTGTGCCTCCAGGACAAAACATTACCCAATGTATAATATCTTATTGAGAACATAGAATCAATCGCAACGATAATATATATATATACATATACATATACATATACATACACACACACACACACACACATATAACGTCATAACGGTACAACACATCTCAAAAGTCAAATATCTCAATATAATATGATGAACAATCAATATACAACTCAATATCAACATATACAGTGCATCAATAACATAATAATCCTAATATGAGACTCCTCTAAGTTCAATAAAATACAAGCTGGTCATATCGTCCCTGAAGCTGAAATGCATTGACTGACCCGAATATTACATAAATAACACACAGGTCAGACTGTATCCAATCAAGGGTTAATATACGTGGGTAACTTAATGTATGTAGGATATACAATACATAATATCCATAATATCAACAAATATGTAGTAATATATGCATGGTGTATATCCATACAATTAAAATACCACAGACAACCCCAAATGCATCGTATAACATCTATTATCATAAAACAATGCATAAAGATGTCATCACCTATATATAAAAGCACATCAAATCAAAATAATATAATCAATATCGAATGGGTGAATCATACAAATTTAAATATAATCAATAATGAGATATCCTCAAGTAACATCAGACAACGACGAAGCAATGCCCACAATCTCTCTCAGTCTCATATTTTAAATATCATTATCAAAACACAAAAATCAATAAGAAAGATTTGAGCCAGTTTATAACAGTATTCAAATATAATCAATAATATAAAGACCGTTTTCCTAAAAGGAATAGGCTATTTGTTTGAAAAGGTATGGGGTTGACCATACTCTGGACACAGTCTCATGTATAATCTCATCCATACATAATATATGTCTGTCTACCAACTACGCGTACATACACATACACCAGAACCAGACGAGAGACTAACAGCATGTATGCTTGCTTCAGGAGCCACACGAAATCCATATGACACGACTCCTACAGTCATCGGTTACCATTACCTCTCCACTCTCGGTATCGTGGCAATGATCCACCATAGGCTAGACTACGTGTAGCCACTTCGGCCACACCATCGATATATGCCCATAGGGTAACTGACTGTTGGCCTATACGACACAAGGGCAACCAACTGCCAATCTCGTGTTGCGCATCGAATATAATATACAATAATGGTGTCGCAGTAGGAGGCACGACCTCCTCGATCAGGCCATCAAGGTGGATACTGACCAATCTGGTTCACTCCTGAAACATAAAGGGAGTTGGACAAAAGTAGACAGATACATAATGTACACAAACTATGTCGCTAAATAGTAGCCTCCATAAATACTTACCGCAGCAAGTCACACACACAACATACCCTTGTATGAATGTCATCCTTGAGCAAAGAATAACTGAATAAATAACACATCGGTGTCTCATACCATTACGTGTTACTAGTCCATTTATTCAGTGCGTACATATAACACCCGCTCCTTCGATATTCTATATAACGAGTAAAAAGAATAACCATAGAAATATTACCGAATGCCCCATCCTATATAGTATTACAGCCCCGTTTATTCAAATTTCTTTCTACATAGAATCGAATAGCACCAAATCAAACAATAGGATGTCATCACCGTATCATATCAAATCATCAATCAAATTTTTATCAATGGTGAATCATTCAAAATATCAAAATCTGAATTGGAAGAGGAGAGATCAGAAGACATAAAAATCATACATAGAATCCCAATTCTTAATTTTAAAATCAAATAATAAAAAAGTTGTTCAACAATATATGTCTTTAAACAATTAAATCAAATATTCATGTAAAACATTCAAAATTAGTATGTGTGTGTGTGTATAAAATCAAATATCCTATATAAAAGTCAACCATAATTTTCTATAATAGTTATCCTTTTAAAATAAATATATGAACTTCAAAATAATTTTTTTTCATTTAAAAATATAGCTTACTATTTAAAATTTCACATACTCAATTCATATTAAAATCACTTAATCTCACATAAATTTATTTCATAACCGTTTATAATCAGCAAACTATCTTTAAATAAATTTATAATCTACAAAATAAGTGTTATTCATTTCGAACTAAAGAATATTACCCAGAATTTTGCATCCAAAATTATTGATGATACTCTTTAAAATCAATTAAATCAATTTAGAAATCATTTTCAATCTTTTTATATAATATATGAAATTTCTAAGTAATGATTTAAAAACTACTCTTGGATATAAAACATATAAACATAAAAATGATTTATAAACAGTTTTATAATTTAAAGTAAACTATATTTATAAAATACAAAATAAGTTAAGTTGAATAAATCTTTATTAGATAATTTATAAAACACTTTGAAAAAATATTTTAATCCTTTAAAATAATTTTTCAAAACTTTTCAGAATCATTTAAACATGAGAAGTGAATAAAACACTTATAAAAACACGCATACTGATATTCAAATATATATAAAGTTAATTCTTAAGCGGGCATAACTTCATTTGTAAACTAACACTTTCAATCAACATAATCATCTAATATCTAGACAACAATTATTCTCAAATCAATACACCAATCAAACGATTCAACCCATAATAACAATCAATCAATTATCCTAAACAAACATCTCAATTGGGCTATTTTGTCAATATCAGGATAGATACATAACAGGAAATAAATCATAGATATAGTTGTGAGTGTATAGTCACCAAATTGTCCAGCGGATTTTTATACTAACATTGCCGCCATGTCGCTACTACCAAACCCATGCCCGCAGACACGCGTCTATCCTATCTTCACTGCCAAACCCAGTACAATCACCACCAGAAATTACGGCCAATCCATCGAGCTCCTACCTCCAACATCACCATGGTAAGCCACCAGCAGACCTCAGCCTTCAAGCCTAGGTCACACGCATGCTCCCCAAGTCACCAACCCCGGCATCGCACCTCCTTCATCCCCGTCGCTTGCTCATAAACCGTCGGACACACTTCCTTTCATTCGGGTAAGCGATGCGAAGCTACAGCCCCATATCGGCCAAACCTTCTCACTTCTCAGGCCGAGTCGCTTCTATCGAGCATCACGCCTTCGATCTCTTTTTTTTTTTTTGCCGTGTTTCGTTTTGTGCGTTCTTTTTTTAAATCGATCTGAGAAAAGGCAAGGGGAAAAGGGTTCGAGCTTGGGTTTGAAGGCTTGAAACGACAAGGGTGTTCCGAAAGTGGGGGAAAAAGAAAATGGGTATGCTCTGGACCTAAATTCTAATTTATTTTAGTTTTAATTAATTATCCAAAAAGAAGTTATTGATTTATTTCTATTTATTAAAAAAAATCTCTTATTAAATAGAATTCAAGTAAATAAGATTTCATTCGCAAAATAATAATCATCAAAAATCAAATTTGAACAATTTTATGATAATTATATTTACTTATTACCACGGCATAGAGAACATGATTGTTACAATTCAAAACTAAAAGAGATTCATTAGATAGTGTCAACAAAAGATGTAAGGCGCATCTAGTAGCAGTGACTATACTTAAAAGAAAAACATTGATTTTAATGAAGACTTTCTTAGTGATCTCGTTGAAAGTCTCTTTTCGAATTATTTTAGGGCTTGTTGCATATTTTAATCATAAACAAAATAAATAAATGTTTTAACAACGTTAGTTAATGGAGATATTAGTGAAACAACTTAAGAAATTCACCTGTGTACTCAAAATAAACTTCTTGTCAATGATACTGTAACTTTCATCATATTATCGTATCATTCGGTTTCTAGTGAAAAATGTTACCTTTTATTTTTAATTAAAATGAAAAAAATAAAATAAATCTTGGTGATGATTCTTTTGTATTAAAGATCCAAACGTACCATATTATTATACATAGGGTGATATTTGGATTACCATAAAAGAGCTATGTTGATATAAGTGCTTAAAAAAAGATTTGGTATGCAAATTGTGAATCAGTTGATCCTCCTTTGCCAAAGAGATAAGTTTTTTCTTATATGATGGCATAAGAACACTCTTGAGGCTAAAGAAATGCAAAAGATTAATCATGCATTTATGATGTGCAGTCTAATGTATGCTAAGGCATGTACGCATTCGAATACCACGTGCATCGTTCTTTTGTTTGGCAGATATCTTAGTGACACTAAAATTAGATCATTGGTTAGTAACCAAAATGCTTATGAGATATCTTTAAGACACAAATTGTTTTCATCAAAAATGGCACAAACACCCTAGAAGCAAGTGGATCTAGATATAGCAGATAATAAATGAAGGAAAAGAAAAACAAATAATAATTTTTATAGTGGTCCGACAAATACTCTGGTCCGCGTCCACTTTAATATTTGTTATTGATTAATTCTCTTGGAATTCAATGGTTATAACATATATCCGACTATAATCTCCTAAATCCTAGATTTGGGGTTGTTTGGAGTATTTGGGGGGTAAGAAAATAGAAAAGAAATCAAGTGCCAAAAAGTCCTTTTCTCGAAGCTATATGTGTTGTATATATAGGGAAACCACATAGCAGAACCGGAGCCCCGTGAAATATCTAGATCCAATTCCGAGTATGCATGATTAAGTAACTAGGCCCAATTACCAATAAATACCACTTGATACCAAACGGTTTTGATTGTTACCGGTTGATTTTTCGAGGGAAACCTCCTCTCCTTCTTTCCATTGGCACTCTATCTCCAATTTGTTATATTTCAAACATTTTTCCCTTGAGGTTGGATTGTTTCTTAGACGTTTTGATACCGCTTGAACTTGTCTGTTTTTGTTTAGAAAATCCTCAAAGTTATTCTTCCATTCCTTAAGAAAAGCACTCGATGACAATCACTCGGGACAGTGCTCCATGGACAAGAGTTTTCGAGGGCCTATATGGAGAAAGGAGCGCTTGATACCGAGAGGACATGTTTGGTACCTTATGGTTTCCTCTACTCCAATCCCTTTGCAATTTCTTGAGTTACTTCATATCATCATTATATACAGTTTTAATCATGTTAAAGTGGATCATGTCGGTGAAAATCATGAGTTTCGACTCGGGATTGACCTGACTTGGTGTCCGACCCAAGTTATTTATGTATTTTCACTTGGAGTTTTCTAATGGTCGAAGTGCTTCGAGTCCTACTTGGTAGATTTGTGTGTTCGACCTAAGAAAAAGCACCACTTGGTACCAAATTGTGAGTTACCACTCGGCACCAAATTGACTCGGATCTGACTCACTCCAACTACAAGTCATATTGTCTTGCCTTGTTATTTCTCGATTCAGGTATTCCTTCATTTTTCCTAGGTTCAGCTTAGGTACAACTCGGGTCCAACCTAAAGCACCGAGTTGAAAAAATCAAGTAAATTTTTTGATATTACCTTTTTCTTGCCTTTTTATAATGTTTCCAAAGTCCTTGGGTTACTTGTTCATCCAATTTTCTCGTTCAAATCCGTTCGAAAACTATAAAAAATTAGGTTATAACACTTGCCTCCAAACTACGTCTCATGAGTGTAAGGTTTGCTCAAGAATAAGTTTCTACAGTGGTCGACTTTTGACAGTCAAGCTTTCCAACTATCCATTGATTCATGTTGTGGCGAATCATTTAGTTCTTTCGGATTCTCTTTCATATTCATGATCATTCCAGACCATCAAAGCTAAGGGCCCTAGTCTTTGCTTTAGGTTAGCCATAAATCATAATCAATTCATTTCATCCGAAGCTATCATATTGTATATCAAAATTGCCCCATGTTCATCCAAGATTCATCTATTTTAGTTTGATCACAAGGCCTTAAAATCCTATGGTCAAGTCCACGTCCACTCTAGGGTACGATCTCGCTAGATCATTTATCATCCAAACTAGGGTTCGATGTCTTTGGATCCTTTAACATCTAATTCAGAGTTTGATCTCTCTAGATCATTTAACATCCATCTAGGGTTCAATCTCTTTGAACCATTTAACATCCAATGTAGGGTTCGGTCTCTCCTAATTATTTAGCATCCAATGTAGGGTTCGTTCTCTCTTGATTGTTTAACGCCCAATCTAGGGTTTGACCTTTTCGAATCATTTAACATCCAATCTAGCATTCATTCTCTTTGAATCCTTGCTGAGTCAAATCTGCTTGCTCTTCAAAAAGGGGACTCAATGTCCAAGAAAGTCCGTCCTCTTATTCTCTGGTAAGGAGACTTACTTTCCTATCTCTCCAGATGGGACTACCATGTTTAATCAATATCAGTCATCACGTTCAAGTGGTTTTCAAAAATCAAATATTCAAACCAATGCAATTAGGTAAACATCTTAAACATTCATTTCAGACATCCAACTCAGAGCGTGCTTAGAGACTAATCGAAGTCTCATACATGTGTAAGCGGTATGATGTTATTATTGCCTGAGCTATTCAAAAAAAAGTAAAATGTAGGGAACGAACCCGACTCCCGTCTATGCCGATCATGGGATTACCAATCTCGACCCATATCCTTAGTCATGTTTTGATGCATTTGCTGCAGACGGTGGCTGCTCCGGCTGCACCATCATAGTTTGGTTCCTTATGTACTATTGTAGTTGATAATTCGAACCAACTCTTCAATCAAATTGTGAAGGCTTCTACGCTCATTCGTTTCATGTCCATCCATCTCATGGAAAATGAAAAATCTTCCAGACCTTTTCCCCCAATCCATTGGCTCTCTCTTAGATGGCTTCTGGTTGGGGATCTTCCTTCCAGTATCTAAGTAAATCCTCTTCGGTGTTTCAGTTAGATCAATGTAAGAAGAGAATTTTGATTCCCTCCTCTATCGCTTTGGTCCTCCGAAGCCTTTTGATTTCCTTTGTCTCCACCATATCCTGCTTTAAACGGTCCTCTGTCTTTGCATCCTTCTGATGCAAGTACTTCTCTTCCTCATGATAGAACTCCATAAAATCCATTGGTAGATCCCTTTCCAATTCAAATTTAAAGTTAGTCTTACTTGCAACACCTAAAACTACCGCCATTAGAATGATTGATGGATCTGGCTTACGAACTATAGGGGCCGCCGTGCTAAACCTTGTCAACTAACTCCTAAGGGTCTCTCCGGCACTTTGCTTCATGTTCGATAGCATCATCACATTCTTTGGTCATGAAATATGAACCCTGAACTGTCTTATGAACTTACTAACTAACTCATTCCATGTGCATATGGGTGCGTTCTCCAGCTATCTGAACCGCATTACTACTAAATCAGTTAAATAAATGGGAGGCACTGCCCTCATCACCTCCTCAAAAGCACCCAATAGCTCCAAATATCAGATGTACCACATTAGATGAACTATTGGATCTATCTTTCCATCATACATTTCCAATACTGGAAGCTTGAAATTGGAAGGATTCCTTGCATATCGGATGTTAAAGGTAAATGGATTCCTGTTTACATTCTCTAAACTCTGGTCTGAGGTCCACCTCTCACTATGTAAGACCCCACATCTATACCCAAACTAACAAAGATTATTGCTGGGTAATATTGTTTGATAACATAGAGAATAATGTGATATTAGGCTATAACACGTGAATATTCCCTTGGGCCAACATTGGACATATTTCAAAAATCATAAACAACTCAATTATACGTACACGGTATCGGTATCAAGCAATAAACATGTGCATTTCCATTATAGTACAATACACAATATAAGATAAATCATAGAGATCGTAGAGTCATCAATGCAGCGATAACATATAATATAGAATATACACAAGTCTAAGTGGGTCTACAAAAATAGTCAAATGCCCGTTACCATAAAAAATATACATACATAACAAATATATACATGTCAACAACACATAAACAAACATAGCTACAAATATACAGAATGATATACAAATACTCTATCCTCTATCCAGCCCAACATCCACAAGCCGGTCAACTCATTACTAAACATGAAAAATCTTGCACTGACCCGAGTATTACATAAATAACACACGGTTCAAACTATGTCTAGAATTTAGATGTTAATATAAAATAACAAGTGGAAGGTATAAATAAGTGCAATGCAAGTGGCGCGTGCATATCTCAAATGGAAAAATATCTCAAAACCATGCACATAATAGATAACCCATTTCCAAGTAAAGTCAATCAACGCATCAATAAGCATATAATCAAGTTAGTGGGAAAACGTACAACTAACTATAATCAAGAATAAGATCTGATCAACAATATAGGATATGCTCTCAGAATTATCCTAGATTATCTATTAGAAAATAGTAAAATAGACATACCCGGGGTCTATCTTACTCAATATATATATAACACATAATAATCGCCTAAATCAATCATATACGAAATATAAATATGGCATACCCTTAATAGCTAGGGTTATCTCTTGGATAACCATATAAAAGAAGGGCACGGGGTCCATCTCCATGCTATCAGCATTTTAGCTATCCTCGATAGGGATATAATCAATGTGTACAGGGTTACACAACTGCATAGACTCTCGGTCTCATAAATAATCCAAGAAATCGATAACCACATAATAATATCCAAACCTTCAACCTCATAGTAACTAAGCTCTCAGATAATAAAATAATCATATGGTCTCTCAGACCTCTACTAATCCACCCAACTCTCATTATTATGGATAATCATCAGGATTCTCGATCCTATGTGCTCTTTGCATCATAAATATTTATTTTGGCATCGGTCTCGAAAAATGATCAGATCGGCTCTCAGCTGTAAACATGGTAATCTCATGTAGGTGAATAAGAGCGTGTCTATAGGATCTCATGCTATCTCATCAATAATAACTAGAAGGAAGAATGATAATTCTCATCATGCTCCAAGATCGTTTCTCACATGCTCTCAGCGCTACTCCTACAGTCTTAATTATCTCAATGACCATTGTGACCTAATATTCATCAACTGCTAGACTACGCTATGCGTTGGTCATGACCTTGCAAGTGCCTAATGGTAACAGATTGTTGGCCTATGTGTCATAGGGGTAGTGGCTCTCAACCATGGCTCTAAGTTAATATAAATCAAAAGGTGTGTCAAAGATTCAAGGACCAACCACACAATCAGGCCGCTAGGATGGATACTAGTCAATCTACTTTACTCCATGTCATTTAATAGAAGTACACATGCGATAGATACACACACTTATAGCTCCTAGCCTGCTCACTTTTAATATGCATCACCATAAATATAATACCCCGTATACTCGACCCTGTAAGAGTGACATCCACTTACAAAAAGTAATCGAACAAATATCAATTCAAGCGTCCCATACCACCTGGTATTGCTCATCCATTTACTCAATTCTTGTAAATTACACTCATCATCACACAATTATTCCATATAATCAGTCGAAAGAATAGCTTAAAAATATTACCAAAACCCTCATGCCAAACTTTATTATAACTCCATGTTTGAACCAAAAATGGCATAAACACCCAGTAAAAAGTAGAAGAGAATAAAAGATGAAGAAGAAAAAGTAATACGAGTAATAAATAAACACATAGAGATTTATATTAGTTTGGCACACTCCAGCCTATGTTCACTTAATGATTTTATTGCTTATCTTCTGACTTGGGGGTATAAATTTTTAGGGGTCGGTACAACTCCGACACTTAGAATTTTAGAATTACAAGCATATAGAGTAGAGTAGAATTAGAGCCAAAAGATCCTAAAAGATTAGCCCTACCCCTCTATTTATAAAGGTAGTGGACCTAAAATATCAGGCAAAAGATCTCTACCCTTTCTCCTTACTATAGACCAATTCTCCATAAAAGTAGGATACCCATTATCAAACCACTACAGGTCGGTACGACTCCAAGGATAGATTCAATACCGACACCTAAGGTGGCCAATCTGATCTTCTTGAACTCTTCGCTTCGCGTCGTCTGCTGGTTAGCTTCATGATTCCATAGTTGTTTGATCAATAATAGCTTGTTTCAGAGTCCAATTGACAGAGTTGTAGGAGGACAAAGTTTCTAGTTTAGGATTTCATGGAGATTGATAGAGACTTGCATGGAATTAACAAAACAATACTAGAAATAGCGTTTTCGCATCAAGAAGGGGCAGAAGATGGGCCTCATTGGGTTAAGGAACATGGGTCGGTGCTGACCCATGGTGTGGGTCGGTATCGACCCCTAATTTTGGAGGTTATGGGTTCTTGGATTCTTGGAATGAGCGCGTACTTATCTTGTGATCTTGGTTGTATTTGGGTTTTGGATTTTTTGGTCACCTCTCCAGACGTCTTACCTTGATAACTTTGAAGTTTAACTTGTCGATTTTGTTCACATTCTGCTTGGTCAAAATGCAGGATAACACTTGCTCCCCAAAGCATGCCTTTGTGAATGGAAGGTGTGCTTTCCTCAAGAAAAAATGTGATGTCAATCTTCGATAGTTGAGCTTTTTTGCTAATTCAACCATGGTGTATCATCCAGTTCCTTCAGATTCTCTTTTCAATCACGGGTCATTCCAAACCCATTATAGCCAAAAATTATGGACATTGCTTAAGTGTAATCTATACATCATCATTGTTCTGATTTCATCTGGAGTTTTTACATTACATATCAAAATATTCTCGTGTTCATTTGGGATTTGTCGGTTCTATTCCGATTATAAAGCATACAAATCCTTTCATCAAAATCAAAGCTATTTTCATTCTTATGTTCGATCTCTTTAGACCGTTTCATATTCAGTTTAACATATGGTATCTTCGGATCGTTCGATGTTTGATTTAATATGCGATCTCTTCAGATCAGTTAATGTTTAAGTTAAGGGAGCGATTTCTACGAACCGTTATTCAAATCCGTGGCCGTTCAGAGCCGATAGTTAAATCTGCAATCTATTCAGATCGTTAATTGAGGTTATGGCCATTCGAGGCTGGTAAGTAAATCCATGGTCTCGTCAAACCATTAATCAAATCCATGACCATTAAGTGCTAACAATCAAATCCTTGGTCGTTCGTGATCGATAATCAAATCCATGGTCATCGGGGCCGATAATCAAATCCATGTTCATTCAAGACCGATAATTAAATCCATGGCCAATCGGGGCTGATAATCAAATCTATGGTCGTTTGAGACCGATAATCAAATCCATGGACATTCGAGACTGATAATCAAATTCGTGGTCTCTTCGGACCCTTGCCATGCCTAATCTGCTCGCTCGCCAACGAGGACTCGACGATAAGCAAGCCAATCCAGTTGCTCTCCGACGAAGTGACCTACTTCCTACACTCTGGTCCCGACTCTTTGGTTGGGACTTAACGGGATCAAAGTGCATGGTCTCTCCGAACCCTTACTGAGCCCAATCCGCTCACTCATCGGTGAGGGGACTCGACAACAAGCTAGCCCATCTTCTCACGCTCCAGCGAGAGGACTTACTTCTTGAACTCTGGTCCCTACCCTCCAGATGGGACTTTATAGCGATTAGTATCGTACAAGTCCATCCGCTCACGCTCTGATGAGGGGACTGGTACCTTACACACCGGTCCCATCTTTCCAGACGGGACTTTAAAGCGGTTAGTGTCAATCATCACATTCAATGTCGATTTCAATAATCAAATTCTAATATCTAAAACAACATTAAATCTAACACCAAGGTAACTGCCTTGTCGGGTATTACAGTCTAGCATCCAACCCAGAGCATGCTTAGAAACCATCCAGGATCTCATACACTAGTAGGTTTCTAGATTGTATTATTGCATGGTTTATTGAAAACAGAAATATAGTGCAAGAACCAAACCTGATTCCCAGCCATCCCGGTCAAGATATGAATATCCTTGACCTCGATCCAAGGCCATTTCCATTTTTTGCAGTAGATGGCTGCTCCTTTCACTGTCGTAGTGCAATTCCTTACATTTTGCTATAATCGGTTATCTTTGACATGTGCCTTGATCAGATTCCGCGGGTACCTGCAATCATTTATGTTATGCCCATCTATCTCATTGAATAGGCAGTACTTTCCAAATGCCCTTTCACGCTCGGTGGGTTCTCTTCTTACTGGCTTTCGATAGGGGGCTGCCCCCTAGTGCCCAGATAAATTGGCTAAGGGGTCTCATTTAAATCCATGTAAGAAGAGAATTTTGATTCCTTCCTTTGTTGCTTTGATCTGTCAAAGCTGTCATCCGTCTTTTTCTTCCCTCTGCTTTTGCTGGATCCTTCTCCGGGCGGTCCTTTGCCATTCATAACATTGATTTCTTCCTGATCAGCCTCAACGTCCTCCTAACGCAGGTATCTCTGTCTCATGATAAAATTCTATGTGATCCCTAGGAGGATCTCGCTTTAAAGCGACTTAAAATCCGTCTTCGTGGCTATCCTTGAAACTGCCACCATCAAAACCATCGAAGAGTCTGGCTTATCAACTACAGCCACTGTCACATTAAACCTTGGTATAAAACTCCCGAGGGTCTCTCTAGCCCTCTGCTTCATACTTGCTAACGTTATTACATTTTTAGGTTGTAAGATATGGACCCGAAACCACTTCAAAAATATGTTCACCAAGTAGACCCATGTGCTGATGGAACAATTCTCCAGTGTCTAAATCACAAGGCTGCTAAACCTATTAAATATGAAGGGAAACACCATCCCATAACCTCTTTGGATGCACCTAAAAACTTCCATGTGTTGGATGTACCTCATCAAATGAACCATTGGATCCGTATTTCCATCGTACGTTTTTAGCATAGGTAGCTTGAAATCAGGCGGATTCCTAGTGCACAGAATGTTTGGAGTGAATGGACTCCTACTCACATCTTCCAAGCTCTAGTTAGGCTATCAACCCCTCATAGCTCATCTCACCAACTCAACAAATCATCATCATTCAGAGGAACTCTAAGGTTAGCATTCTTAGCCTGCCCCTCGACACTACGAGGGAATTCTGGTACATACACCTCCAGCTGTGCTTCTACATTCTAATCCACGTTTAAATGCTCTGCTTCATCTTTGAAATGTGCTTCATTCCTTCCAAGGTCAGGATGATCCATTCCCCCGAGCCATTAGGGGTCGATACCGACCCATGCTTGGGGTCGTTACCGATCGGTATATTCAGCCCGGGTTTGCCCTGGGTCATCCTGTCCTACTTCCTATTACCTGCGCTCCAGTTTTTGGTCTTTATTTCTAATTTGCAGCAACTCTGACGTCTCTTTCTGGCATGATATCATCTTTGATTCTGATTTGAAGATATTCTCCATCGTCTCTTCCTAGCGTGCTATCATCTTTTCCTAAAATCCATTTATCATAGTTTCCATCTCATCCTTAGTTGTGTAGATTGATGGAGGGTTTGCTTCTGATGATGCCTCTTTGATGCCCCCTGATTGATTTCCTCCAACAACAGTCCTTCTAGTTGATTGTCTAGCCATTTAGAATTTTCCCAAGTCTTGAATCAGCTAGTTCGAATGTTTCTCAGTGAAAGTACCAAAATGTTTGAACCAAAAAGGCATAAACACCCAATAAAAAGTAAACGAGAACAAAAAATGGAGAAAAAAATTAGAACAAGTAATAAATGAACACACAGAGATTTATAGTAGTCAAGAAAATTTGGCCTAGTCCACTTAATGATTTTATTGCCTATCTTTTGACTTGGGGGCATAAGTTCTTAGGGATCGATACTACTCCGATACTTAGATTTTCAAAATTACATGAATATAGAGTAGAGTAGAATTAGAGCCAAATGATTTGAAAAATGAACCAAACCCCTCTATTTATAGAGGTAGGGAGCCTAAAATCTTGCACAAAAGATCTCTAGGCTGTTCTCCTTACTATAGACCAGTTCTTTTAAAAGTAGAATGTTATATCATCAATAACTATGGGTCAGTACGACTCCAATGATAGGGGTCAGTACCGATCCCTAAGATGGTCAATCTGGTCATCTTAAACTCTTCGTTTCAGCTCATCTTGTGGTTAGCTTCATGATTCCATAATTGTTTGCATCAATAATAGCTTGTTTCAGAGTCCAATCGATAGAGTTATGGAAGAACAAAGTTGTTGATTCAGGAGTTCGTAGACATTGATAGAAAGTTGCATGGAATCAACACAACAACACTGGAAATAGGGCTTTAGCATCAAGCAAGGATCACAGGCAGAAGATCGGCCCCACTAGCCCAAGGAACACGGGTCGATGCCGACCCATGGGGTAGGGTCGGTATTGACCCCTAACTTTAGGGGTTACCGTTTCTTGGATTCTTGGATTAAGCGCATTCTTATCTTGTGATCTTGGTTGTACTTGGGTTTCAGGTTTGTGTCATTTCTCCAAACGTCTTGCCTTGATAACTTTGAAGTTTAACTTGTTGGATTCATCCATATACTACCTGGTCAAAAGGCGGGATAACACTCTATTTATTCTAATTCCTCATTGATATAAAACATGTATTAGTCAAAATAAACAATTCTATTATTTATTGATTCGGAAAGGGATTTGTTATCAAAATTCACTTTTCCCAAAACCTTCAAAATAGTTACGAATATCAATATTCAGTCGAAATAAAATTAAATAATATATCATTCACTATAATAAGAATTGCTTTTAGTTGCATAAATTGGTAGCGTTTGAGTCTACATGCAACTATTGCTCGGTTTAATTTATAAAAATGAACAACGAAATGATACCAAGTGCTTCCTGCCAACAATTCACTTAAATTCGATAAAATTTCCCATGGCTGCTCATATCTCTAAACACCTAACAAAATTTTGATATCCTCTCACTCAAATGTTTGATGGCTGCTCATGTCTCCTTTTATCTTCCGCCTTTTTTATTACAAAATCGTGTACAAAATCCCCTGTCTTTGTTTTCCCACAAATTTAATAGAATGTGGCCGCTCAAATCTATTACACAATCCCTCATCTTTGTTTTCCAAGTCCTTGATACAACTACCGCTACTACAGCTGCTGCCATCGCTTCAGCTTCCTCCTCCACTTCAGTAATGGCCATATAGAACAAAGCTCCCCTTAAAACTTACATTTGTAATATTGGGAGTGGTCTGGCCTTTCACACCGCTACCATTTATGCTACTTGAACTGTACTCAAACCTATTCTATTCCAAGGTACTAGTTTTGTTATTTTTCAATTAGGCTTTTTCGTGAATACGTTGGCATATTTTTCATTATTATTAAATGGGTTGGATCTGGATTGAAAATAGCAAATAATTCTGATTATTACTATTATCATCTTCAAGTTTTTAACCGTAAATCATATATATGATCAATGAAAAATCAGTAAAGGTTAGATCATATATCGAATGAGTAGGCATTCAAAAGTCGGTTGACACTAAAATTGAAATATGTTGCTTGTTTCTTATTGTACCGTAGAAATGCAAATATTAATCTATATATATATATATATATATGTGTGTGTGTGTGTGTGTGTGTGTGTGTGTGTGTGCGCGCTTATATATGAACACTGTTAGGGAAAATCCCTTCAAATGATCAGTCTAAGGGAATAAAAGGCCTACGCAGCGGAAAAAAACTGGATCGTGATTCTAATGAGACGATACAAATAGAGAAAAACACCAGAACAAACAGTCATAGATCTATGCAATGTAGAAAAATAAATAACACCCGTATTTATAGTGGTTCCACTACTGCTAGGCAGTGTACGTCCACTCAGGGAGAGGAGATTTTATTAATCACTGAAAGATTAGAGTTACAAGATTGATTCACTTTTGGAGGCTAAACAGAAGAAGAATTTACTACATAGACAAAATTCTGCAGAATTTTAGCTCTCTAGGATGACTCTAAAATTGGCTGAAATTAGCTCTCAATTTCGGCTGCCATTATTGTCTAGAAGCTCCACTATTTATACAGTGAAGATATGAGGAGCGGTAGCTGCTACATGGAAGCTCAGGATTTGGTTCGGCATCTTGGTCTGGCATCTTTGGTTCGGCATATGGCACTTGGCATTTGGTTTGGCATAGTACACTTCAAGTCTGGACCGCCATCTCTCAATTGCCGAACGAGAAATCTGCACCGGTCTTCCTCTTCACCTACTTGGTTTGGCATATTTCGTTCGGCATCACCATATCACCGAACGACAAATTTGGTTCGATCTTCCTTCATCGCTCCAAACAATGCCACTAAACTTCTCTTATTTACCGAATGAAGTTTCTCGTTCGGTCTTCTTCAATCACTGTATGAAGTTGCCACCATTCCAGAGCTCTGGAGCGGCAAATTCGAGCAATACTGGACCACTGATTTGGTCTGGCAAATTAGCTTCCTCCACCGAACCACTTTGCTGGTTCGGTCTTCAGCTCTTACTCTTAGGGCTTCGGCTTCCTCCTCCATGAGCTTCTCCAATGGCCTCTTTTCGAATGCAGGTATCATCTCTAACAATCTCCAACTTTATACCGAATTCCATACAAGCCTTCCAACTTCATCTACATCTTCATGCTTCAAGTAATGGATACTTACCCAATGAGCTTCGGCAATGCTATCACCCATTACACTTTGTCAAGGAACTCCGGCAAGGCCAACGATCGTCAACAAAGTGTTCGAAGTACCCAGTCTTTGTAGAATCTATCATTTTCCACCATGAAAACAAACGTCCCTACGAACCATCTCAACTCTCCCCCGTTCCATCCCGTGGCACCTAGGACCTCATTAAGAAAATCAAGTCCAAGCAATGCTTGAACTTAGCAACAGGCAATGACTTGGTAAACATGTCTGCTACATTCTTCTTTATGTGAACTTTCTGAAGACGAACTAGCTTCTCTTAACTCATCGAGACAAGGAACGACTCTCTCACCTCAATATGCTTCATCCTCGGGCTAAATGTCAGATTTTCAACTAAGTTAATTGCACTTTGATTGTCACAATGCACATTCACTCCTTCGTATGCGAAGACCAAATCACACAATAATTGCCTCAAGTAAAGCGCCTCCTTAGCCGCTTCAACCGCATCTATGAGCTCTGCCTTTGTAGTAGACAAAGCCACAATCTTCTACAACCTTGCTCTCCAACTGATTTCTACACCACCAATGGTGAACACATATACGAAGGTTGACTTCCTTCGATCTCTATCACCGGCATAGTTGGAATCGTAAAATCCAACTGAGCCGAGATCTCTTCCTCTGCTACCAAAGATAAGTCCATGGTTTGGGGTTCCTCTAAGGTATCTGAAGATTTCAATGGTTCCCAATGCATCTTTCCTGGATTTGCCATGAACCTACTCACCTATCCAACCGCTTATGCAATGTCAGGACTAGGTTAGACCATGGCATACATCAAGCTACCAACTACACTTGCATATGGGACCTTTATCATATAAGTCTTGTCCTTTTTCGAGATCGGAGAGCCTTTATTAGAAAGCTGATGTGCAAAGGCATGGGTGTGCCGATTGCTTTTGCCCCTTCCATGCTAAACCAAGCAAGCACTTTTCGAACGTACTCCTTTTGAGTGAGGCTAAAAAATCCTAGCTTTCTATCTCTTTGGATTTCCATACCAAAAATTTTCTTTGCTTCTCCAAAGTCTTTCATTTCGAATTCCGCTTGTAGCTTTAGCTTCAAACTATAGATTTCAGCCTTATCCTTGGAAGCGATCAACATATCATCCACGTACAAGAGTAGGTACAACCATCTACCATTCTTTAAATGCTTGAAGTACACACAAACGTCCTTGATGCTACGAGCAAAACCAAGTGAAACATAAAAGAGTTAAACTTTTTGTACCATTGTCTAGGTGACTGCTTAAGTCTATACAAAGATTTCTTCAATTTTCAAACCCAATTTTCTTTTCCATCTACAACAAATCTTTCTGGTTGCTTCATGTAAATGGTCTCATCCAAGTCTCCTGCAAGAAAGCAGGTTTTCACGTCCAGTTGCTCCAGCTCGAAGTCATGAGCTGCGATGATAGCGAGCAAAATGTGGATGGACATATGGCTCACTACTGGAGAGAATATCTCATCATACTCCAATCCCTTTCTTTGTGAAAATCCTTTAGCAACTAGTCTAGCCTTGTATCTCCCATCACCCTTCACCTTGAATGTCCATTTGCAACCTATGGCTCGGTTTTCTTGAGGTGTTGATACCAAATACTAAGTCTTGTTCTTCTTCAACGACTCTAACTCCTTTTCCATAGCGCACATCCACTTCAAACTATCACACGACTTCAAAGCTTCCTCAAGGTCAAGCGGCTCCTCATGAACTACATGTAGCGCATAGTCAAACTGATCACCAAGGCTAAGGTACGCAAACCGCCAATCACATACCTTTCGGACGGCCTAATAGTCATACGACTGACCCAGATAGGTACTGCTTTGCCTAAACTCCTTTCAGCTCCACCTTGAACTGAACTTCCTCTAGATTCATGCACATCACCAGCACTACTAGAAGGTACCCGTGGACTATCCTATGATGTTTAATCAACTTCGTTTTCCTCGACAGCATCTACAACAACTCTACTATTTGGCTGGAACACAGAAACTTCTTCCATTTCCTTAGGCCTAAAATCTTCTGATGTGGTAGGTAGCTTCTCTTTTGGATTGAACATAGAAGACTCATCAAAGGTAACATGTTTGGAATGAACAATCTTCTGATCAACAGGGTTTCAATTTCGATACCTTTTGATACCATCGGTGTATCCCATTAGTATTCCCTTGCATTCTTTAGCCTCCAACTTATCATCACCTGTATAGTGAACATACACAGAACAATCAAAAATTTAGAAGTAACAAAGATACACTGCTTTATCTCTCCACTTCTCCTTTGAAATTTTCCCATCTATGGTTGGGCATGGAATTGGATTCATGATATGCACCGCAGTTGATAATGCCTCAACCCAAAAGCCTCTAGACAAGCCTACCGTCAATCTTAAGCAACGAGCCTCCTCCAGTAGAGTCCGGTTCATTCTCTCTGCAACCCCATTGGATTGCGGATCTTCGGGTGTAGTTAAATGTCTCTGAATGCCATGCTGTCTACAAAAGTCCAGGAACTCCCTAGAGACAAATTCACTGCCAGCACCTTCAACCTAGAACCAAATTGATCCTCAACAAGCGATTTCCACTCTTTGAACTTCCCAAAACTTTCTGATTTGGCCTTCATCACATACACCCATACTTTTCAAGAGGAGTCATCAATGAAAGAGATAAAATACTTTGCTCCTCCAGTAGAAGGAGTAGCAACTGGTCCCCAAACATCTGATGCACGTACTTAAGTACTCGCCTCGATCTATGGAGTCCAACTCCAAAAGATACTTTAGTTTGCTTGCCTAACACACAATCCTGGCAAAAGTCCATCTTGTCGAAGTTTTCTCCTTTGATCATCTTCCGTCTCCGAAGCAACTCTAAGCCCTTCTCTGAAATATGATCCAACTAGAGATGCCAAAGCTTTGTGACATCCAATGCACGAGAACTATCTGCTCCAACACACGACTTTCCAAGAACTATGGTTCCTTTCAGCATATACAGATTACGAAACACATCGCATTTCATAAGAACTGGTGCACCTCTCAAAACCTTCAGACGGTCCTTCTCGATAGTTACCTTGCATCAAAAGATGTCAATTGTCCTAAAGAAATTAAAGACATCCGAAGACCTTTAACATACCGGACACCTGTCAAAGTGTGTATCACTCCATCAAACATCTTGATCCTCACTGTACCTTCACCTATTACTCTACAGCTAACATCATTACCCATAAGAATAGAGCTTCCCTCTCGTCCAATGAAAGAACTAAAGTAATCCTTATTAGGCATCATATGGAAAGACGCTCCCGAGTCTAGCACCCAATGGTCTGAGACATCTGACACTGCTGTAGACAACACATTGTTAGATACAGACTTCTCCACCGCAAATGATGGAGATCCGTCTTCTTCCTTCTTCTTCAATTCTGAAAAATTATTTTTCCAATGATCAGATTTCTTGCAGATAAACCACTTTCCGTCCTTAGACTTTTTTCTCTTTCCATTACCGGGCTTCCTGGACTTGGACGCCCTCTAGAGTGCTAATTCTTCATATCTTCTCTACCTCTTTCAATAAACAGGCCATGAATACTACTTCCACCTCTACTTCCTTCACTTATCTCCTTCATCTGATCTCTCAACCTCTCAGATAGAAGGCCTGACTTCACATCTTCCACTGTCAATGTGTCTCTAGCGAAGATAAGGCTGTTAGTGAAACATATGGATCGCTCTAAGAGAACATAAATGAATCATTGTCATTTGCTCCTCGTCCATCTTCAAGTCAACAGTCTTCATCTTCATCACGAGATCATCAAAGAAATTTAGATGTTCCTTCACTTCACTGAAGTACCCTCTCTAATCCGCATGGTGAAAAATGTCTTCAATAATATCAAACGGTTAGTCAGAGATTTCTTCAAGTAGAGATTTTCTAGCTTGGTCCAAATGCCCCTAGCAGTGGTCTCACTGCTAATATCTAAGATAACATTCTCTCCCATAGCTAGCTATAAAGTAGTAAACGCCCATTTCTCCGTCTCCTTCTTTTCCGCGACTGAGATGTCAACCGTCAACTCCTCATGGGCAAACGCTACTGGATGGACTTCATTCCTCATTAGAATAGCCTTCATCCTCCATTGCCACTTCTTGAAGTCTTTATCCCCATTCCATTTATCAATTGCCAACTGTGATCCTGACGCGGTATACATCCCTCTAGTATAGGGTCTTGTAACAACTGAAGTCACTTCATTTCCTATCACAGTGTCTAACACTCCTCAATCAACCTTGCAGGTTTGATACCAGACTGTTGGTGTAACAATCCGTAATTTCGCTACTTCGGAAATGAGAGATTTCGTTCGTTTAAATTTAGAAGGATTTAAATCTTAAATAAATATGTTATATATAATAAATAAATTATCTATTCTTATAGTTAATATATAAAAAAGTATAAATTTGGATTTTAGAATAAAGCGACAAAAGTTAAGTTTTGTTAATAAATAAAGGCTTAAATAAATAAGTTTAAATATTTATTTAAAAACATAAATCTTATTTAAAACATCTAATAAAGATAATAAAAGTATATTAAAATATTTAAAAGTATGTTAA
Source organism: Allium cepa (assembly GCA_030765085.1). Lineage (NCBI taxonomy): Eukaryota > Viridiplantae > Streptophyta > Magnoliopsida > Asparagales > Amaryllidaceae > Allium > Allium cepa. Next base: position 722,097,817 of record CM060943.1, read on the forward strand.
CAATCATTTTACAAAAATAACCAAAATTTGTCGCATTTTGTCAGTTTTACATACATTGTAAAATTAGAGATTTTGATATTAATTAAAGATAATTCTAAATATGAAGAGACATGTTTTAATTTATTTAAAGAAGTAAAAAGTTCATTTTAAGTTTGGTTTACTTCAATATATAGCTTAACAAAAACGTCAAATTTTGATTGTAAAATTTGTCAACAAAAACACCATTTTCAACCAAAACAAGTTGTCGACAAGTTGTTGCAACTTGATATATTTTCTAACAAATAAATACAAGTTTACAAACTATTTTACATTCTACATTTAACACTAAAGACAAAAAGAGTTTACTTTTGAAAATATTTACATAAATATAAAAAGATGTAAAAGTATGATTTGACAAATTTAAAAATAATTAAAGCTTTTATAAAACAACATCATTACCTTACTTCTTATCTCATTAATGAGATGTTATACTTATGCATAGAAAAGGAGCAAAAATACATGATTTGACAAAAACGTGCAAAAGTGAACAAATAAAACAACATAATTACATAACTTTCTTTTCTCTTACACATGATATAACTTATACACCTAAAATTCAGGCAAATGGAAAGTGAAAAGATAAGTAACTAAATGAATTAATGACACATATGCTCACCATTAATGCAAATCAAATCAATGCAAAAGTCTTCTCTTTAAAATACAAATTTTAAAAAAGAAAAGGATAAGTAATCATTCCTATTTTTACCATCACCATTAATGCATATCAAATCTCTCTTTTCACATAAAAGAAAATGTATATTTAAATGCAAAATGAAGAGGGTATTAATGTCATTTACCACCAAAATCTTCGCTTATAAATATAACCTCAAACCTCCTCATTTCCACTTCACTTTCGTTTCACAAAGTTTCCAAAATCCTTCTCTACTTCCTCCATTTCTCTTCTACCTTCAAGCTACCACATCCACATCACCACACCATCACCTTACACCATCAAAACCGAGTCAAGTTACCACCTACCCACCTCCTACACCCACCTACCCTCGGCTACACGTCAAAACCCACCACCCCAAGGCCGTACCTCCTCCCACAAGCTAAGCCGAGCCCTACCCACCACAAACCCGAGTCCTACACACCAAAACCGTATCCCCTACACCCCAAGGTAGAGCCCCACACCCTCAAACCCGAGCCCAAACTCCTCCTACACGTCTAAACCCGAGCGCCAAGGCCATACCCACCTCCACACTCAAGGCCTACACCACTTCTCCTCCAAAAACAAGCTCACGTCCATATATAAAAAAAAGAAAAGGAAAAGGAAAGGAAAACAAAAGTGGTTCGGAAAAAAATACGTTAAGGCGAGAATTCAAGACGTTGGAAAAAAACGAGTTTGTTCGAAAAGCACGTAGCCTACGAAAAAGTTTGACGGAGTGGATATGAAGGTGAGAAATTCTCATCGTTTTTGAATTTATATTTTGGTTATGTTAAAACAATCATATTTATTCTCTTATGACATATGAATGTTTATTTGATTTTTAATATGGATGATTTGATAGTTAGTTAGTTAATTGAATTGTGATAATCTGTCCCGTTATGATATTCATAGTGAATGTTGGATTTGAATCATATGTATGTGATTGGTTGAATGGATGTTATATTAATGATAAATATGAATATTGGATATTCATTTTCATTTAAATAATCACTTTGTTAATAAGACCATATTTTAGTGATATGAGGTATTTTGGAAAAATAAGTCTCTTTTCAATTAGAAGTGAAATTAAAGTTAAAATAGAAGAGAATATGAAATTTGAAGTGAAACGGATTTGAAAAGAATAGTTAATTTGAAATTGAAATTAAGATGAATAGTGAAATTGAAATCGATTTTGAAAATTGAAGTTTAGTTTGAGATAGAATTGAAATTGAATTGAAATTGGAATTTAAAATTTAATATTAAAATAATGTGATTATAATATATGGTAATAGTGAAAATATATTTTAAATACTTTAAAAAATGAAAATATTGATTTGACACGATTTGTAATGATTTTATAAGAAATAGAATTCAATTTGAATAGATTATTTCAAATATTGAAATTTAAGTTAAAACTAGGCGCGTCGCGCTACGGTAGTTTGCGATTTCACGTCGAAAAGTTCAAATGAATGTTTAGAGTGGAATATAGCTCGGATTCTTCGAGATAAGAAAATTCTAGACTATCATATCCATATCTTCTAAACGAAGAAAGAAAATCAAAGTTTCGATAAGTAGATTGTGAATTAAGTCCAAATCAATTTTCCAAAAAAATCGCGCTAGTGCAGTTAAGTGATCATAACAGGAAATCTGTTTAAATGGATGTTTTTAATATTGAAAAATTATGAAATAAATTTGATAAATCTATTTAAAAAGTTTGAAAGAGATTTGAATTGGAAAAATATGAGTTATCAAATGTTTAAAAGTTGTTTAAATCAAATAGGATTATATAGCACTTTCCGCAACACTTTTCTGCTGCGAATTCGATAACTTTTAGAATATGAGTTTAAATGTAACGACGTTTCCCAGAATCAATTGTGAATGTTTTAAAAAGGATAATTAAGGATTTTAGAAGATAATTTGGAATATTTATAAGAAATTCCAAAATAAAGTTGAAAATCTGAGTATGCGGAAACGACTAGTGCATTTGTCCCGCCTGTGAGATCTGGGAAGATAAAACAACGTGTTTAACTAAGGTTAGAGATGGAGCAACCAGTGCCCTGAAAGTACCTAGCCTATGTTTTTTTTTCTTAGGCGAGGGGTGAAACAGATCGAAAGGAAAGCCCGGATGCTCTTAAATAAAATGATTCTGTTAAGTTTTCCAAAATAAAAGAAGATTGGTATATCCAAAATTTAAGCAATCTCCAAAAGAATGATTTCTATGATTCTGTTCACTCAAAAGTGTTTGCTAAGATTGATTTAGGATTTGTCGTAAACGATGTCTTAAATAACATTGTTTTTGTTTTTTGTTTTTTTGTTTTTTTTAAATTAAATTTTTTTTTATAGACAATCCAAGGGGAAAGGAGCGGCCAACAAGCCTGGCAGGTGACTGAGCCACAGGAGACAAAAGACAGCAATAGTACAATAATAAATGTACATCAAAAACTGCACAGCCTAAGGGAAAGATGGAGGCTGCCTGTCGAGAATCTTTGGATGAGCTCCAGTAAAACCACCGCCCATCGTGTCACGCTAACAAGCGTCGGCATGGCCACCGCCTGTAAGCATGATACAGAGACTCTCGACCAATAGAAATCTGAGCTGACCATCATCCAATCCCTAAAGCTCAACAAAAACCTGTGCTCCAGTCTTACAACCCTGAATGACAAGCAGTATTATTTGTAATAAACGGAATTTACTAGTTCAGAGAATACCTGATTAGTCGAGGACACTCCAATGCAGTCTGTCTGTCAGATACCTGTGCTCCATGCTTTCCAACCCTCTATGACTAGCAGTAGTATTAGTAATAAAAGGAATTTACTAGAACAGAGAATACCTGAGTAGTCAAAACCGATCCAATGAAACCTCAACCGATACCCGTTCTAAGGGGCCTAACAGCAATGGAGAGACGATCAGCAAGCTGGCGCGATCGTGATCCGAGGTGCCTCGGGTAAGGGCGAGCCTGGAAAGCTATGCACAAATTGTTCCTAACTCGACGAATCACAGAAGTAGGATCCATCCGTACTTCATCAAAGACTACCTTGTTTCGTGAGCACCAGATGTGCCACAAAATAAGACAAGGAATCAAACGATACAGAATAGATCTAAGAGACTTTCCAGTACGACCGTTCCACCAAGAGCAGAGAATTGCAGCCGGCGAGGAGAAGTCCCCATGGAGACCGATAAAATTACGAAAGAAGTTCCAGATAACTTTGGAAACAAAGCCTTCGAAGAACAGATGGCAGACGGTCTCCTCAGCCCCATTGCCGCAGCAATAGCATCGAGAGACGATAGGAATGCCAATCTTACGAAGATTGGCATGGATGGGGAGCCCATTATGCAGCGCACGCCACATAAATATGGACACTTTAGGGGGAAGGCGGGAGTCCCAAATAAAGGAAAAGATAGGACGAGACGGGGCTGATGCACGAACGGAATTCCACACCTTAAGGACAGAGAAGGAAGAACCATCCCAGCCGGCCATTCCATCGTGGGCGTCAGACATAGATTTGACCGCTTGCATTCGTTTCCAGGTTTCGCTGGAGAAGGAAGGAGAGCCCGAGAAATTCGCGGCAGAGAGGCAACGATATTTAGCTCAGAGGAATGATGCCCAGAGAGAATCATTTTGCCCGAACCGATACCAGAGTTTGCAAGCAAAGGCGGTACACATATCCTTAGGATTTCGTAGGCCGAGGCCGCCCTCCGAGCGAGGGCGGCAGACCGTGTCCCGCGAGATCCAATGATGCCGAGAAGCGGTTTCTTTGGAACCCCAAAAGAAAGCCGAAGCCAACGAGCGAAAGGACCTGAAGAAGGAGTCAGTAGGGGTGATAGCTGCGAAGATATGGGTTCCGATCGAGTCCAAAACAGACTTTATCAGAACCAGTCTTCCAGCTTGAGAGAGAAGGGAGGAATTCCATCGCAAAATCTTTCCTTTGACTTTGTCCGTTAAGGGATCGAAGAGGGCATTCAGTTTCCTACCCTTGTACAGGGCAATGCCAAGGTAAGGCAACAGAAGAGAGGAAGATCTAAAACCCATAAATGATTGAATCCAAAGGGATTTGGCAGGAGTTATATCTTTGGCAGATACGAAGCAACTCTTAGCCGAATTAACGAGTTGGCCCGAGCTTCTCTCGTATTGCCGGAGGAATTGAATAAGACGGCGAATAGACCGCCGGTGGCCATTGGTGAAAATGATGATGTCGTCAGCAAAGGACAAGGAGGAAATCGGAGGGCAACCCCTTGGAATGTCGAAGCGCTGATTTTGACCGTAGATGGTCAAAGAGTGAATGCCACGAATCAAGGCTTTGGCGGCCAGAACAAAGAGAGAGAGGAAGACAGAGGATTTCCTTGTCACTGACCCCTACCTTCTCTGAAGTAGCCACAGGGCGGGCCATTGACAAGAACAGAAAACCAACAGTTGGAGATGAGTCTCCATACCATTTCAATGAGAATTTCCGGAAAGCCAAAGGATCTGAGAACCTTGGGAATGAAAAACCAAGACATACGGCCATATGCCTTAGCCATGTCTAACTTAAGGACAACATTAGATCCTCTAACCTTGCGGTCTATCTGAGAGATCAATTCCTGTGCCAGCAGGACATTGTCCGAGATTAGACGGCCTTTAACAAAGCCAGCCTGGGAAGGAGAGATTAGACGATTAAGGAAAGGAGCTAAACGGGAAGACAGGATCTTGGAAATAACTTTGTTGTCAAAGTTACATAAGCTGATGGGACGGAAATCCGAACAAGATCGAGGCGAAGTCGACTTTGGAATCAGAACCAAGTTGGTAGACGTCCATCCCTGGGGAAGGGACGCCCCAGAGAAGAAGGCCTGGATAGCAAGACAAAGGTCTGCCTGAATAATAGATCAACAGGATCGAAAGAAAATGCCATTGAAACCATCAGGTCCGCTGGCGCTATCCTTGCTGAGGGAGAAGACAGGGTCGGATCTCTTCCTGAGAAGGAGGATCAACCAGTCCAACGCTCTCAGAGGGGAGTAAAATGGGAGGGATGAAGGCAAGAAGCGATTGATTGGTGACCGTCGCAGAAGGGGAGCCTAGGAATTCTTGAAAGTGAGACACTAAGGTTTGTTTAATGACTACCGGATCAGTAGTCATCGAAAGGTCCTCCTGCTGAATCTCGAAAATGGAAAGGAAACGATTCTTTTTGCGGTTAGAGGAGTGGAAGAATTTGGAGTTTAAGTCCCCTTCCACAGCCCATTTGATACGAGCTTTTTGTCTCAGAAAATCATTCTCAACGCGAAGCTCAGAAGAGAAAGCTGTCTGAGCAATAGACCACGCTTCTTTGTTCACCGACGAAGGATCCTCATCAAAAGCGGCTTCGGCCAGAATCAGGGATTCTTCCGCTGCTCGGACCCTATCAAAGATGTTCCTGAAAACGACCACATTCCAAGATTTGAGACAGGATTTAAGACGATGAAGTTTACGAGAGAAGACCGATAGAGGGGGACCAGTTAAGGGAGCAGACCAGTCTTGCTCTACATCCCGAAGGAAGGAATGGTGAGACGTCCACATACTCTGAAAATGAAAGGAGGAAGGACCAGAGGAGGAGAGAGGGGAGCAAACCAAGAGTAAGGAGGAATGATCAGAGAAGGTTCGGTGAAGGTGGGAGACAGAGAAGGTGAAGGGAAGCGCTAGCCATCCTTCTGAACCGAAAACCCTATCAAGCCTGGAGAGGATCTGATTTGGACCTTCTCTGTTGTTACTCCAAGTGAAAGCAGAACCAATGAAAGGAAGCTCAGAAAGACCAGAAGTGGCTATGCAGGCATTGAAATCCTCAATACCCCTTCTGTTGGAGATAGCACCGCCTTGCTTTTCAGCATGGCTAGCAATGACATTGAAGTCTCCTCCAATGACTGCTAGAGAGTGATGAAGGTCAGCAAGCGAGAGAATGACAGACCAGAGGGATAGTCTTTCTAAACGATCGCATTTAGCGTAGACCGTCGAGAAAAGGCACGGTAAAGGAGACAGAGGTGTAGAACAAACCATAGACAACAGTTGTTCAGAATTAAATGCTGGGAAAACGACTAACGATCGGGACCACATGATCCAAATCTTGCCAGAGACGTTAGCAATGCCTCCGGCAAAACCAATGGAAAGGACAGTGTTGGTTAGCGCATCCGGACCGACAATCGGTTCAAGGAGAGCGACCAAACATATAGAGTGCTTCCGAACAAGCCGCTTAAGCCTGGCGGATGACTTAGAGTTACCGATACCTCGGATATTCCAGATCAGAAAGGACGCCATCGGACGTAAAAACAAAAAGAATAAGAAGGAAGAGAGGAAAGGGGACTCATAAGAGATAAAGAGTGTACCGAGTAGATCAGACAATTTGCTCGGACGCTGCTATAGAGCGTGTGCGAATGGTACAACGGGTCGAGGGAGTGCTACTCGTCGAACGACTAGGCCGACGAGAGCGACGATGGCGTGGAGCTAGGGGCCTAGCAGCTATCTCCTCACGATCAGAAGAGAGAGATAAGGACCTCCTAGCCCGCAGCGGGGTGGTATAGTCATGAGAGGTCTCAGCCACAGCGCGGGAGGAGTTCTTAGTCAGTCTGAGTAGACGGCCAGAAATGGCCTCTATCTCTGACTGGCTAAGGAGAGGACGATAAAAGGAGGGAAGACACTGCCTAACGGGAGGGGATGAAAGCACGGAGGAGGAAGAACCAAAACTAGTGTAGGACTGAAAAAAGAAAAAGAACCAGGGAAAGCAATCGAAAAATAACATGTAGGGGAACGCACAATGTACACCCCTAATCTCTGTGTGAGCCTAGTCATAACGGAGTAGTCATCAAGTTGGCTACCCAGTGAATCTGAGCTAGCTCGAAAGCCGTCCGGACCATAATCCACAATAAGGCGGAACTGAGACTGGGTACTAATCACCTTGCCAGTCAAACAGTGGGAGACCGCGATGGTACCCACAATGTGACTATGACAAGAGGAAAGTACGCACCAAGCGCTCCTAGCCCATCGTGGCTTACAGGCAAGCCGACAACACCCACGCAAAGACACCAAAAACAAATAAAAAGACATCAACGACACGGGGACGTTGCAATGCCTGGAGGCCACACGATACCTGAACCGAACACAGTCCAACACAGCCGAAAATGCAGGGCTCGAGTAGCCGGACCGCTGCTTGGTGGGCCAACCAGCAGCCCAACAACCTACAGCAAAACAAAGCCCGCTGCTGCGAATAAGGAGAACACAGCAGAGACCCGAACACACACAGCAGCCAGGCCAGAACACACCAAAGCACAGCACTAACACAAACAATCCACACCACTGAACACACACAAACACACCACACGACAACACATACACACACAATTCACACCACAGCACTAACACATACACACCACACCACACCACTGCACTAACACAAACCCAACCCACCATAATACCAACACACACACCACACCACAGCTCAACCACACACACAAGGAAGGAGCAATAACCAAAAGACACCCCAAGCATGCACCCATCCGTACGAGGCAAGGAAGCCTCAGCACACCGATGAACACACAACACACAGCACAAGTCGAGGAAAAGCCCACAAAAACAGCCACCCACAAAACTATCCGGAGAGAAATAACACAAAGGAATCAACAAGGGAGAGTGGACAACATAGCAATATACAGCAGAGGGGAAATGCAGCAAACCAGTACAATCAAGGGAAGGGGGAGTAACAGCAGAACAACCAAGACCAGGGGGAAAAATGATCAGGAAAGCATCAATAGAGTATAAACAGGAAGGCAAATAATCTGGTGAACTACATAGCATAACAAAACAATAGGGATTATCATGTGTAACATCAACGATCACCAAATAATCAAGCACGACCACTATAGCAAAAGCAGAATTGGACAAGGAATGAAGAGAATAAGGAGTAGGAAGAGAAGGCCATACCCGAGCGAGAGGCTTACCTAATACCCCTTCTTCTTGCACTGCCCCTTCTTTCCTTACTGTATACTGTTCTCGACCAGAAACAACTTCCTCCTGCTGCCTCTTGTCCACTTGCGCGAGAGGAACTGCCTCCTGCTGCGCTGCATCGCTGTTCCACGACCTTTTAAGCCTTCTTCTCCTTCGGCTTCTTCTAGTACGCCGCCGGAATCGCTGATAAAGTTCGGATGGACGAAGCTCGGTCGAGAAAGGAGTCATCACTTCTCCTATCTCAGAATTCAAGCCGGCAGCAGATCTAGTGATCTCATCATCAAGCACAGCAAGGTCTGCAGCTGTTGCCTCGGTAGATGGGGTCTTCACCTCCCCATCGCCTAGCACAGAAGCCACGGGACAATCCGAGGACACCTCAGTTCCCCCACACACCACCGAGCCAATCAAAATGCCTCCGATCAACGTCGGCGAAGGAGGCAGCTGGCCAAAGCACTAACGAGGCCTAGGACAGGTGGAGATCTCCTGCCGAGTGCGCATCGTTTCAGAGCAAGAAGGCAAAACCAAAAGAATTAAATATTGAAATTGAAATAAGTATTGAAATTGAAATAAGTATACTCATATTGAAATTGAATTAGGGAATTTGGATCAAGAAATAAGTATTGAAATTGAAATATTTTCCAAAGCAAAAGAATGAAATACTTAGAATTATCCTAAGTAAAAAGAAAGAGAATTTCGAAATCATCCGGAAAAGAATTAAAATGAAAAGAGACTTAATAAATCCTGTATACTCATATTCACTTTTTATCGATAATTGGATTTCGAAGGAACTGGGGTCGGATTTGGGTAAATCCTATCCAAAAACCACTTCAAACCAATGTATACGTTCGAACGTGAAGACATGTTGAAGATGATTGAAGACCGTGGATCTTTTTAGCGTGAGGACTGCTTGTTGACTTGCTCTGGGCAACACCTGAGTTATATATAGCAGTGGTCTCCTCATTGTGGAGATTTTTCGTATTGCAAGGACTACTCGCTACTAGTGGTAGTAGGAAAGTGCCTTCGGTTTGTCCTATTCCTGGAAAACTTTTATGGACGTTCGTCTAACATTGCATTTCTAATGATTACGTACATTGCGTTTTACAAACATACATCAATGGTGGCGGAGAAGGCAACTTCTCTTAGCTTACACCCTCTTTGAGACATACGAGCTCAAGGGTTGTATTTTTGTGGAAGGTAATTGGTAGTTAATGGAAATGGCAATGTGGCATTCAAAGATGTGATATGTGCTATGTGAAAAGGTAATCGTTTGCCTCAAGCCTTATCAAACCGGAAATGACCGAAACAGGATTAGATGCGGCAAGGCTAAGTGGGTCATTCCCAATTAGGGTATGATCATCCCCTTCTAGATATATTTCTTCCCGCTATGACGTTCGGGATGTAAATTAATGTGGTGTATGGAAATCGAGCGCTCGGATAAAGGTCGGTAACGACCGGGGGATGACATATTAGGTACTATCTAGTTATAGAGGTAGGATGGTCTTGTGTTGGTAGAGGGCAGATGTTTTGAGCCTCGGGGCATCCATATAGAGGTGTACCCATTTCGAAAGGTAGATCCTTCACCTGGTCATTTGTATGGAAATCCACTCTCCAATGAGAACCTATGGTTTTGTTTGTATTGGCGTAATGAATAGCCCCGAAATGCTATATGGATAACCATTTCAGATAAGGTTAATAAGTTTATTTGCAAATGTTTTCAAATAGATGTCATTAGAAATAATATCAAAGGTTTTGATATAAAAGTGTTTTAGTTATCATAAGGTAAAAACCCGTCCGTGTTTATGTATGGGCGTGGTCTTATGAGATACTTTTTATTTTCAAAGGATTTTATTCAAAGGCTGATATATGACATTGTCATTTATTATTGAGTTTTTCTCACGCTGGTTTATCAAGCCTGATCCAGTTATTTTCAATACTCGGGTCAGATCCTAGTAGTTTCAGGTTTAGTCGAAGACGGTTAGAGTTTCCAGAGGAGAGTTGGAGATATTCATCGACATATGGACATATTCTATTATCCGCTGTATGTAGTGTATTTTGTTTAATGTTTATCAGCAAATTATAAGGTCAGATGCTTATAACTGTCCAGGCTGAATTTAGCTTAGACTCTGATATATGTATTTAAAAGTTTTCCGCTGTAAAAATATTTGTTCAATATTATATGTTATCCCATTCGTGTGAGATTCTGTTCTGTCTATTTTTCTTTATTATCCTTCATTTTCCGTATTTTCTTGCAATTTGAGTTGGACATGTGTGGTTTACTTTCGATTCAAAGGGTACGAAAAAACGGGCCGTGACATTTGGTATCAGAGCTTTTGGTTGAGCGAACACCGAAGCCTGATAGGGGTAAGTCTCATCAGAGATATGATTAGTAATATCCTAGGAAGAGTGACTCATTAGATATAGAGTTAGCAACATCCTAGAATGAGTTATGAGAGTATTATATATATGAGCGCGTATTTGTTAATTTTATAAAAGTGATTTTGTTTTGAAGAAATTGGTAAATGGAACAATTTTACCTAGGTTTGTATTTTATGTAAAAAGAAATAATTTTTTATAGTTAGAAATTAAGGATTGATTATAATTTAGCTTAGTAAAACTAAAATATGAATATCTTGTGATTAGAATTGCATAATTTGACTATAAGATATTTCATATAAAATTAACCGTTTGAGAACTAGAATTTTGAACTTTCATAACCCTAGATATTCAGCCTTAAGAAATGATAAATGGTTAGATAAGTATAAAATGGGTAAATTTAAAAGAACTAAGAGTAAATACCACGTGAATTAAGTTTCACAATTTGACTATAAGGTATTTGATGATAATGTGTAAACAAATAATATTTTTTTCCAGAAAAGACCAAACCCACTGAACTTCGCTTCACTTTGTTGGGAATTCGACTTCTTAAGACAAAGAAAGTTCTCAGGATCAGAAAAGATCATGGAAGTTAAGGATTGGTTAAGCAAGTGTGATGAGCTCCAGCATAGCATGGTGAGTTTCATCCATGGATCATTTAGAGAGATGATAAGCAATACCCTAAAATTCGAAGATGTTGTTCTACAGCCGACTACTGAAGCACCAGCCAAGAAAAAAAGGCATAAGAAGAACAAAGTTTGTTGTTTTAATCGTAGACAAAGTGGTCACCTTGCAAAAGAGTGTAAATTAGGAACAAACGTCACAACCTTTAAGAAGACTGTCCCCAAGAGTTGTTATTACTGCCATATTATAGGACATATCACCAGAGACTGTCCAATGCTCAAGGCGGCATAGCAGCCGAAGGCCTTTTGTTACCCTTACTCGTCCACCTACTGCTGCAGAAAAAGGGAAAGAGATAATGGAAGCATAAGTTAGTTAAGCATGCATTAGTAAGAACTATCTAAGTATTTTAACAGTATAACTTTTGTAAAACTTTTTGAGTGTACTTTTTAGAAGTCAATTAGTATGAATGTATTTTGGAATCAATATATAAACTATCATTTTGCTATTTTATCAATATCCAAATTCTGCTAGAACCCATTAGAAAAGATAAAAAGATTAATCTCATTTAAAAAGAATCAAAAAAATGTATTAGGTAAAGAGGAATGTGAATAAGTACACAAGTTAAATGTAGATCATTCCGGCACATAAAATTTTGATCTAAGATTTGAGTACAGAACTTTAAGGTGTTTACACCAGTCCATAAAAGGATTTATCACTCGATTCTTGACGGCGAGCATTGATGGGAGTTTATGATTATGTGCACGAGTTTTCTATCATAGTTGAGAGCTATGCAAGGAAAGCAAGGGTTTGTGATCAAGAAGTCTGATCAAAGTCTGCACTAGAAAATTGGAGGATCGATACTAGTTCAAAAGTAAAGTTATGAATTCGAATAATAGATCGAATCAAATATCACATATAGTACGATGTTTTAGGTCTGTCTGCTTAGTAGTTGGATAGTTATCTCAAATAGTAGGCACTAAGATATAGTGGTTGGACTGATGTTTTGGTATGTATATATATTGACCCCATGTATAGTACATGCTCAGGTCAGATAATGAGTTATGTGGTGATATTCGTTTATCTTGATATAGTATCATTGTGGTTGTTTTTGGATGTATAGTCTTGTTTGGTTCTTGTATATATTATCTTAAGTGTGCAGTACACACTAAGACGGGTGCGATAGAAGTTTGACTTGATGTATGTATATATAACCTTAAGTACGTGATAGATACTCAGGTTAGTATGGGGAATTTCTGTATGTATGTTGTCATTATTTGTTTTAGTGTTGTTATGATATAGTCCTTCTTATTTTCTATCATTAGTAGAAACAAGTCAAATTATTCGAGAATATGAGTATGAGATAGAATTCTTTATCTAACTTTCATTTCGAAGACGAAATGCTCTTAACTAGGGGAGAATGTAACGACCCATAATTTCGCTACTTCGGAAATGAGAGATTTCGTTCGTTTTAAATTTATAAGGAATTTAAATCTTAAATAAATATGTTATATATGATAAATAAATTATCTATTATTATAGTTAATAAATAAAAAATATAAATTTGGATTTTAGAACAAAGGACAGAAGTTAAGTTTTGTTAATAAGTAAAGGCTTAAATAAATAAGTTTAAATATTTATTTAAAAAGATAAATCTTATTTAAAACATCTAATAAAGATAATAAAAGTATATTAAAAGATTTAAAAGTATGTTAATAATCGTTTTACAAAAATAACCAAAATTTGTCGCATTTTGTTAGTTTTACACAAACTGTAAAATTAGAGATTTTGATATTAATTAAAGATAATTTTAAAATATAAAGAAACATGTTTTAATTTATTTAAAGAAGTAAAAAGTTCATTTTAAATTTTGGTTTATTCAATATATAGCTTAATAAAAACGTCAAATTTTGATTGTAAAATTTGTCAACAAAAATACTGTTTTCAACTAAAACAAGTTGTCGACAAGTTATTGCAACTTGATACATTTTCTAACATATAAATACAAGTTTACAAACTATTTAAACATTCTACATTTTGCACTAAAGAGAAAAAGAGTTTACTTTTGAAAATATTTACATAAATATAAAAAGATGTAAAAGTATGATTTGACAAATTTAAAAACAATTAATGCTTTTATAAAACGACATCATTACCTTACTTCTTATCTTATTAATGAGATGTTATACTCATGAAGTTACGCATAGAAAAGGAGCATAAATACATGATTTGATAAAAACGTGCAAAAATGAGCAAATAAACCAACATAATTACATAACTTTCTTTTCTCTTACACATGATATAACTTATACACCTAAAATTCAGGCAAATGGAAAGTGAAAAGATAAGCAAGTAAAGGAATTAATGACACATATACTCACCATTAGTGCAAATCAAATCAATGCAAAAGTATTCTCTTTAAAATACAAAATTTAAGAAAAAAGGATAAGTAATCATTCCTATTTTTACCTTCACCATTAATGCATATCAAATCTCTTTTTTCACATAAAAGAAAATGTATATTTAAATTCAAAAATGAAGAGGGTATTAATGTTATTTACCACTAAAATCTTCACTTATAAATATAACCACAAACCTTTTCATTTCCACTTCACTTTCATTTCACAAAGTTTCCAAAATCCTTCTCTACTTCCTCCATTTCTCTTCTACCTTCAAGCTACCACCTCCACATCACCACACCGTCGTCTTACACCATCAAAACCAAGCCAAGCTACCACCTACCCACCTCCTACACCCACCTACCCTCGGCTACACGCCAAAACCCACTACCCCAAGGTCGTACCTCCTCCTACAAGCCAAGCCAAGCCCTACCCACCACAAACCCGAGTCCTACATACCAAAGCTGTACCCCCTATACCCCAAGGCCGAGCCCCACACCCTCAGACCCGAGCCCAAACTCCTCCTACACGCCTAAATCCAAGCACCAAGGTCATACCCTCCTCCACACTCAAGGCCTACACCATTTCTCCTCCAAAAAAACGCTCACGTCCATATGTAAAAAAAAAGAAAGAGAAAAAGAAAGGAAAACAGAAGTGGTTCGGGAAAAAAATACGTTAAGGCGAGAATTCAAGACGTTGGAAAAAAACACGTTTGTTCGAAAAACACGTAGCCTACGAAAAAGTTTGACGGAGTGGATATGAAGGTGAGAAATTCTCATCGCTTTTGAATTTATATTTTGGTTATGTTAAAACAATCATATTTATTCTCTTATGACATATGAGTGTTTATTTGATTTTTAATATGAACGATTTGATAGTTAGTTAATTAATTGAATTGTGATGATCCGTCCCGTTAAGATATTCATAGTGAATATTGGATTTGAAATCATATGTATGTGATTGGTTGAATGAATGTTATGTTAGTGATAAATAAGAATATTGGATATGTTCATTTTGATTTAAATAATCACTTTGTTAATAAGACAATACTTTAGTGATATGAGATATTTTGAAAAAATAAGTCTCTTTTCAATTAGAAGTGAAATTAAAGTTAAAATAAAAGAGAATTTGAAATTTGAAGTGAAACGGATTTGAAAAGGATAGCTAATTTGAAATTGAAATTGAGATGAATAGTGAAATTGAAATTGAAATCGGTTTTGAAAATTGAAGTTTAGTTTGAGACAGAATTGAAATTGAACTGAAATTGGAATTCAAAATTTAATATTAAAATAATGTGATTATTAATATATGGTAATAGTGAAAATATAATTTAAATACTTTAAAAAATGAAAATATTGATTCAAAATGATTTGTAATGATTTTATAAGAAATCAAATTCAATCTAAATAGATTATTTCAAATATTGATAAATAACTTAAAACTACTTGCATCGCACAATGGTAGTTCGCGATTTCACGCCGAAAAGTTCAAATGAATGTGTAGAGTAGAATATAGCTCGGAATTCTTTGAGAAAAGAAAATTCTGAACTATTATATCCAGATCTTCCAAACGAAGAAAGAAAATCAAAGTTTCGATAAGTAGATTGTGAATTAAGTCCAAATCAATTTTCCAGAAAAATCATGCTAGTGCAGTTAAGTGAACATAACAGGAAATCCGTTTAAATAGATGTTTTTAATATTGGAAAAATATGGAATAAATTTGATAAATCTATTTAAATAGTTTAAAAAAAATTTGGATTGGAAAATACGAGTTATCAAATGTTTAAATCAAATAGGCTTATATAGTACTTTCCGCAGCACTTTTTTGCCGCTCGATAACTTTTGGAATATGAGTTTAAATATAGCGACGTTTCTCAGAATCAATTGTGAATGTTTTAAAAAGGATAATTAAGCGTTTTGGAAGATAATTTGGAATATTTATAAGCAATTCCAAAATAAAGTTGAAAATCTGAGTATGCGGAAACGAGTAGTACATTTGTCCCGCCTGTGAGATGTGGGAAGATAAAACAAGGTGTTTAACTAAGGTTCGGGATGGAGCAACCAGTGCCCTGAACTTACCTGGCCTACATTTTCTTTTCTTAGGCGAGGGGAGGAACAGATCAAAAGGAAAGCCCGGATGCTCTTAAATAAAACGATTCTGTTAAGTTTTCCAAAATTAAAGAAGATTGTTATTATCCAAAATTTAAGCAATCTCCAAAATGAATGATTTCTATGATTCTGTTTACTCAAAAGTGTTTGCTAAGATTGATTTAGGGTTTATCGTAAACGATGTCTTAAATAACATTGTTTTTGACCCGCTTAAAAGTTAAGGAATTTGGATCAAGAAATAAGTATTGAAATTAAAATATTTTCCAAAGTAAAAGAATGAAATACTTAGAATTATCCTAAGTTAAAAGAAAGAGAATTTCGAAATCATCCGACAAAGAATTAAAGTGAAAAGAGACTTAATAAATCCTGTATATTCATATTCACTTTTTATCGATAATTGGATTTCGGAGGAACCGGGGTCGGATTTGAGTAAATCCTATCCGAAAACCACTTCGAACCAATGTATACGTTCGAACGTGAAGACATGTTGAAGATGATTGAAAACTGTGGATCTTTTTAGCGTGGGGACTGCTTGTTGACTTGCTCTGGGTAGCTTCCGAGTTATATATAGCAGTGGTATCCTCATTGTGGAGATTTTTCGGATTGCAAGGACTACTCGCTACTAGTGGTAGCAGGAGAGTGCCTTCGGTTTGTCCTGTTTCTGGACAATTTTTATGGACGTTTGTCTGACATTGCATTTTATAAAGATTACGTACATTGGTTTTTACGAACGTACATCAATGGTGGCGGAGAAGGCAACTTCTCTTAGCTTAACACCCTCCTTGAGACGTACGAGCTCAAGGGTTGTATTTTTGTGGAAGACAATTAGTAGTTAACGGAAATGGCAATGTGACATTCAAAGATGCGATATGTGCTATGTGAAAAGGTAATCATTTTCCTCAAGCCTCATCAAACCGAAAATGACCGAAACAGGATTAGATGCGGTAAGGTTAAGTGGGTCATTCCCAACTAGGGTATGATCATCACCTTCTAGATATTTTTTTTTCCGCTATGACGTTCGGGGTGTAAATTAATATGGTGTATGGAAATCGAGCGCTCGCATAAAGGTCGGTAACGACCGGGGCATGACATATTCGGTACTATCTAGTTATAGAGGTAGGCCGGTCTTATGTTGGTAGAGAGAAGATGTTCTGAGCCTCGGGGCATCCATCTAGAGGTGTACCCATTTCGGAAGGTAGATCCTTCATCTAGTCATTTGTATGGAAATCCATTCTCCAATAAGAACCTACGGTTTTGTTTGTATTGGCGTAATGAATAGCCTCGAAATGCTATATGGGTAACCATTTTGGGTAAGATTAATAAGTTTATTTGCAAATGTTTTCAAAGAGATGTCATTAAAAATAATATCAAAGGTTTTGATATAAAAGTGTTTTAGTTATCATAAGGTAAAAACCCGTCCTTGTTTATGTGTGGGCGTGGTCTTATGGGATACTCTTTATTTTCAAAGGATTTTATTCAAAGGCTGATATATGACACTGTCATTTATTATTGAGTTTTTCTCATGCTGGTTTATTAAGCCTGATCCAGGTATTTTCAATTCTCTGGTCAGATCCGAGTTGTCAGGCTGTGTAGTTAATTCCCCTCTATTACCCCACTATAATCCCGCTATATCTCATAGCGGACTTCTACCGCTACTATTTTTCCATGTAGCCCCAAGATATAGCCTTTCTGCTTTAATCCCCGCCATTTCCGCTATATCCCGTTATTCCCGCTATATTCCGCTATTTCCGCTATATCTTTTTTAATAAAATGAATTGAAAATTTTCATTTATACATTATAAAAATTATGAAACTAATTTATTTAATTTGATTTTTAATATATTTTCAAAAATGAAAATACTCTAATATTCTACTAAACTCAATTATGTTAATAATAGTTTTATGTTTGTTTAAAGTATATTCGCACATGTTTTTATTTAAAACTATTTATGTATTAATAAATTCAATTAAATGATAATTTTTCATTTAATTACCATTTATATATTTGTAAAAACATTAAGTACGATTTTTATATGCTATTTTAAAGCCATCCGCTATATCCCGCTATATCCTCGCTATATCCCCGCCACGACTTTTTGCACCTCCACCGCTTTGAATCTGCCGAGCGCATTAACTGCACATGTTTCAGGTTTAGTCGAAGACGGTTGGAGTTTCCATAGGAGAGCTGGAGATATTCATCAACGTATGGACATATTCTATTATCCGCTGTACTTAGTGTATTTTGTTTAATGTTTGTCAACAAATTGTAAGGTCAAATGCTTATAACTGTCCAGGCTGAATTTAGGTTAGACTATGATATATGTATTTAATAATTTTCTGCTGTAAAAATATTTGTTCAATATTATATGTTATTTCATTCGTGTGAGATTCTGTTCTGTCTATTTTTCTTTATTATCCTTCATGTTCCGTATTTTCGTGCAATTTGAGTTGGACATGTATGGTTTATTGTCGATTCAAAGGGTACGGAAAAACGGACCGTGACAGTTGGAAAAAATCCCTTCAGATGATCAGTTTAAGAGAATAAAAACCCAACGCTGCAGAAAACAACTGGATCGTGATTCTAGTAAAATGATACAAATAGAGATAAATAGCAGAACAAACAGTCACAGATTTATGCAATGTAGAAAAATAAATAACACAAGTATTTATAGTGGTTCCACTACTGCTAGACAGTGTACGTCCACTCGGGGAGAGGAGATTTCGTTAATCACTGAAAGATTAGAGTTACAAGATTGATTCACTTTTGGAGGCTATACATAAGAAGAATTTACTGTACAGACAAAATTCTGCAAAGTTTCAACACTCTAGGATGGTTCTAAAATTGGCTGAAATTAGCTCTCAATTTCGGCTGGCATTGTTGTCCAGAAGCCTCACTATTTATAGAGTGAAGATATGGGGAGGGATGACTGCTATATGGAAGCTCAGGATTTGGTACGACATGTTTGGTCTAGCATATGGCACTTGGCATTTGGTTTGGCATAGTACACTTCAAGTCTGGACCGCCATCTCTCAATTACCGAACGAGAAATCTGGACTGGTCTTCCTCTTCACCTACTTGGTTCGACATATTTCGTTCAGCATCACCATATCGCCGAATGACAAATTTGGTTCGGTCTTCCTTCACCGCTCCAAACCAATGCCGCTCTACTTATCTTCTTTACCGAACGAAGTTTCTCGTTCGTTCTTCGTCAATCACCGAACGATGTTGCCACCGCTCCAGAACTCTGAAGCTGCAAATCCAAGCAACACCGGACCACTGATTTGGTCCGGCAAATCATCTTCCTCCACCGAACCACTTCGCTGGTTCGGTCTTCAACTCCTGCTCCTAGGGCTTCGGCTTCCTCCTCCATAAGCTTCTCCAATGGCCTCTTCCCGAATTCAGGTTCATCTCTAATAAATGCCTACTAATATATTCTATTTTTTGTTTGTAAAACATCATTGTTGTGTCTATGTTTTTTGTTATCTGGAGCATCTTAATGTAGCAGGTTGTGTCGACTGTTATGTTGACTGAAGGAGGCTGCAATGTGTTTTGTTGTAGTAATGCAAACTTTTAATGGCAAAATATATGTAAAATTATCATCTAAAGTCCCGCTGTATATTTTGAATATAACATAGGGACAAAACTATATTTATTTCAACAAGAAAAAATACCCATATTATAATTATTGATATTTATATTGGAGTAATTTTTTTAAAGTTATGTGTTATGTTTAAAATTTTCCATCACATTGAGCTCACATTGCCGACTATTTATTGGCAAGTAGATTTTTTTTACAGTGTATCATATTTGGGTGGAATGCTTAGGATTGATAAATGGTACCTTATCTTCTAGATTTTGTTCTATACTTTAGGTTATAGTGTTGCTTCTTGTTTGTGAAATCTGATTTTACCAAGGGTAATCTAAATATTTGTTTGGCAGTAGTCTTGCTTGCAATAGTTAGATTGCAGGTTATATATATGCATGTAATTAATTTTGGAAAGCCATGTTATGTAGATATGTTTAGTATTAATTTGCCTATTTTAAAGTTAATTTAGAGCATGTTTAATTGTAGTGAGAAGTGTGAGTAGTGAGAATTGAATGCTGGTAAGTTTTGAATGTATATGCTTACTTATTTCTACTTACTGTAAAAGAAATATAACTGTTGTAATCTTTATTGATACTTTTTGTTGTACAGATAGAGTTGTATATATATACAATTACAATATGTTGATGGGCTATGTGGTTTGGCCCAAATACACTTTGTTAATGACCGCAACATATTATACTTCAGATAGTATACTTGAGACGTTGCTTCTCTGGTTTCATTCTATTACCCCCCCTCAAACCTAACGCTAGGGTTAGGGTTTGCGAAATTTGCGATTTTGAGCCGCCAGAGAAAAGTTAGCTTCTTTTACATCTCTGATGTGAATTGCATCCTTAATCATGGATAAGCAAACTCATCAACATGCGGAATGGCTTGAATTTAGCAAGATAATTTCACTTTTGGTTTAGCTGTGAGACGAGGTTTTGATGATCCTTGGTTTCATCTTTGGTTGCCTCTGGAATATAGATCTGTGCTTTAGATCTGAGGTTGATGTTGGCTTCGTCCACGTTGAGCTCTCGCCTAAACCTAGTGAAGTTTAGTCGAGACAGTGGCTTTGTAAAAATGTTGGCTTTCTGGTAAGTTGAAGGTATGTATCTGACCTCAATATTCTTGTTAATTACTTGCTCTCTCACAAAGTATAAATCGAGCTCGATGTGCTTTGTGCGAGAGTGAAGTACTGGGTTTGCTGAGATTGCAATTGAACTTTGATTATCACACCAAATTGTTGGCTTGCTGTGAAGTTTGATCTTTATTTCACTCAGTAGTGAAGTTAGCCACAAGATTTCTGTAGTAGTTCTAGCAATACTTCTGTACTTTGTCTCTGTGTTGGATGTAGATACGGTAGATTGTTTCTTTGCACACCAAGATATTGGGTTTTTGCCCAGATAAATGTAGTACCCCGTAGTTGACTTTCTGTCATCCTGATCAGTAGCCCAATCCGAGTCACTAAAGCCATTTATACATAATGTAGAGCTTGCTTGCATAATTAGTCCTTGGTTGATTGTGCCTTTTAAATATTTGAGAATTCTTTTTACTGCCTTCCAATGTTCATCATGTGGTTCTTGCATAAAATGATTTACTTTATTTACACTAAAAGAAATGTCAGGTCTTGTGATTGTGACATACTGAAATGCTCCCACAATGCTTCTGTATTCTTTATCATTCAGAATTGGTTCACCTCTATTTTTTGATAGGTGACAATTGCTTATCATTGGAGTAGGCAAGGAATTTGCTTTGTCCATTTTGGCTTTAACCAGTATTTCATTGATGTACTTTCTTTGGTTTAGGTGAATTTCTGATGCTGATGTTCTTTTGACTTCTATGCCAAGAAAGTAGTTTAGCTCTCCCAAGTCTTTAATTGAAAATTCTTCCTTGAGACATTGTGTAATGTTCATGATTTCAGAGTTGTTATTCCCTGTAATAACAAAATCATCAACATAAATCAATACATATACAATTGTGTTGTTTAAGAATTTAGTGAATAGAGAGCTGTCAGATTTAGTGGGGTTGTAACCATGTCTTGCTAATGTTGTCTTTAGCTTGTCAAACCAGACTCTTGGTGCTTGCTTGAGCCCATAGAGTGCTTTGTTGAGTTTGCATACTAGCTGATTTTTGTTTCCTTGTATGAATCCATGTGGCTGCTCCATATATACTTCCTCCTACAATTCACCATTAAGAAAGGCATTATTAACATCTAATTGCCTGATTGGCCAGTTCTTATGCAAGGCAATTGTTAATATGACTCTAATGGTAGTGGGTTTCACAACAGGAGAGAAAGTTTCATTAAAGTCAAATCCATTTTGTTGTGAATACCCCTTTGCTACCAATCTTGCCTTGTAATTAAGAATTGAGCCATCGGGATTTCTTTTTAATCTAAAAGTCCATTTGCATCCAATTGTGTTTTTACTCACTGGTAGTGGTACAAGATCCCATGTCTTGTTTTTCATTAGAGCATTATATTCCTCTTGCATAGCATTGCTCCACTTCTCATCCAGGATTGCCTGTTCATATGTACTTGGTTCTGTGAATTCAGACTCTATGCTATATGTTTTTGGTTTAAATATTCCACACTTTGCTCTTGTCATCATATGGTGCCCAGTGTTTGCAGGTGGATGCCTATCTTCATCAGCAATTTCTGGTTGAGTACCGTGTGACTGAGTGTCATACAGTACTTGACAGGAGTCTGGATGATGACTGTTGTCTTGTGGTACACTGTCAGACCCTGTTGGTGCATCGACAGATTCTTGACCTGGTTCAATTGTGGGCACTGTGTGTTGAGAGCTGGTGCCACCTTCTTCATGATGACCAATGCCATTCATTGGTATGATAACTTCTGGTGAAGGTAGCACTTGAGGTATTGAAAGCTTTGAATTGCATACTTTCTGAGTTGTTTTGATTGCTGGATTGCTAAAAGGAAACTCATGCTCATTGAATACAACATGCCTGGATATATATATTTTGCCTTTGTCATTAAGGCATTTGTATCCTTTCTGGTTTGTGGCATATCCAAGGAAGGTACATGGTTTTGATCTGTAGTCAAGTTTGTATATGTTGTATGGTCTTATGTAGGGAAAGAAAAGGCATCCAAAAGTCTTTAGACTTTGGTAATCTAGTTTAACACCGAATAGCACTTCCATTGGGCTTTTAAACTTTATGATTTTTGTGGGCAGTCTATTAATCAGATAGACTGCAGTGGAAAAGGCATCTGGCCAAAATATTAATGGTAAAGATGTCTGTGCTAGCAGTGTTAGAGCAGTTTCAACTATATGTCTATGTTTTCTCTCAATAAGGCCATTTTGTTCTGAAGTATGTGGACATGTTATTCTTTGAGTAATACCCTTCATTCTAAAATAAGTTTTCAGAGGTAAAAATTCTTTACCACCATCTGTTTGTATGATTTTTAATTGACAGTTTGTCTGCCTTTCTACATTAGTGATAAACTGTACCACAGCATCTTTAGTTTCAGATTTGGATTTTAAAAAATAAATGCATACATATCTAGAGTAAGCATCAGTGAATGAGATATAATACTTATATCCATAGTCAGTAGGGGCTGGCCCTCATAAATCTGTTGCAACAAGTTCAAGAGGCTTGTTGTAGAACTTGTTGCAGACAGTCTTTGAGTATGGAAATACAAGCTTATGACTCTTACCCATTTGACAGAATGTACAAGTATAAGAATCTGGAATTTTACTAATATAAGTATTGTCACAACTTCTTAAGACATGTTTTATTACATTCAAACTAGGATGACCCAACTTATAATGCCATACATCAAAGTTTTCAGCATTTTTGACTTCAGAAATGTGACACCAATTTTTATTACTTTCAACACTTCTTGAATTTGGTACATCAAATTTGTAAAGTCCTTTATGTTCTTTACTGTAACGACCCAGAATTTTGAACAATTTAAATTGAAAATATTTAATTAATTTTAAATATTTGAATGATGGTTTGACTTGAATTTCAAATTATCAGAATGAATTTGGCGATTAAATTATAAATTTAATTTATTGAAAGTTGAATAAAAATTTGAATCTTCAATTTTAAGCCGATTAAAAATATTTCAAAGGCTTGTAAAATTCATATTGATAATACTGAAGATAATCGAAGCTTCAGAATTGAATTTGAAAGTGATTTTTTCAATTTGGGAATTATATCGTTTGAATCGATATTTAAAAAAAATAGCCGTCCGAGGCACAGTCTCGGAATTCGACGAAACCAGTTCCATTGGGTCCGTAATATTGAATTATTCTCGGATTTCAAATTTCGTATTTTTCGGAGTTGATATGTGAGCACACGTGGAGTAAACGCATTGAATTTTTATCGAGATTCAATTTAAATTTAAAATTTAAATAACGTCAACATCAGCACGTTGCCCCTCCTAAAATCACGCCTAGTATCACGCCAGAGATCGTGAAAGCATGCCTCTTCTCGATTTTAAATATCCCTCTCCCACTCTGAAATCAAATCGAGAAGTCTCGTTCAAAATCAAAATAATGGTCGAACAAAAGAAATTAGCAACCGAGCATTTGAAATTAAAAGGAAACAAGGGAACGAAATCAACTCGTTTGTTTTAAAATGAAATCCATGGCTGCTCCTTTCTGGTCAGATCCAACAATCGGCTCATTCAAAAAAAAAAATGGAAATCGCGATCGAGATCGCGATGCGAGGTAGGAGGAGTCAGC
Organism: Allium cepa; assembly: GCA_030765085.1. Taxonomy (NCBI): domain Eukaryota; kingdom Viridiplantae; phylum Streptophyta; class Magnoliopsida; order Asparagales; family Amaryllidaceae; genus Allium; species Allium cepa. Next base: position 722,122,241 of record CM060943.1, read on the forward strand.
ATCGAAGAAGGCGAGCACGCGCAAAGCAATGGAGGGCGACGACATTAGGGTTCGCGTACGCGAGGGATTCAAGCGGCTAATTGCGAGCTGGGCGGCAGGCGTAGTCGCGATTGATGATGAAGGCGCCAGGGGTTTCGCGAGGAACTGGAGCATGGAGGGGGTTCGCGGTGAGGCTCGACCTCGGCAACAGGCGAAGGGATGGAGACGAACTGGATTAGATGTCGCGATGGCATTCGCGATGGATGGTGGCCGTGGTTCGATGTCGAGGTGGGTCGTATGGTGGAGGTGGCACTGTCGTGGCGTTCGAAGAGGCAGCTGGGTTCGTCGATTTCCAGTGAGGTATTAAAAGTGAATTTCTGTTATTTATAAATCTCATAAAAAACACCTGTATATATATACATATAGATTCAAAATAAAACATTTACAGTGAGGTGTATGAAATTCATTCAGTTCAATTTAAATTTGAATATGAAGTTAAATATTTACAGGAAACAGATTTCTATTTCACTAGATTTTAAAATGCATATATAGGTATGTATTTTGATTCAAAAAGGAATTTTACAGTAAAATATTTAATATTTCACAATTTTAAAAAAAGGGCAATTAATTTGTTTATTTATCAATTTAATTATTTTTAGATATTAAAAGATGTTAACGGAGAATTTTAAAAGGGAATCAGTTTAAAGATTCATATTTGTTTGTGTAGGATAAAAGGAAAATAAATATCCAAGTATACACTTTTAATTTATTGGCTTGGGTTAAGTTAACTTATTTAATTTTTAGTGGTTAAAAATAATTTATTTAAAGGGAATTTAAATTGTAGTTAAATAAAATTATTAAACGAGAAATTGGTTTAAACGAAACTATGAGTTAATTTAACTATTAAAATGAAATCACCAATGAATCGAAATTATCAAATCAAAAATTTATTATTCGATCTGTTCGAATATTAATAGATTGTGTAAATATTTATACAAGGTATAAATCAAGAAAAATGAGTCAAGATGGAAATGGATCACAAAATAAAAAGCAAAGGTGAGAACTTCTCACTCAAAAAAAATTTAAAGTTGGATTTGCAGTTATTGATTGATTGCTATTTGGTTGTGATATTAGATATAGTAGGATATATCTATATATATAGAAATATATATATATATATATATATATATATATATTGGCATATGTATATATTGCAGTTGATGATTTCCCGCATTGTATAGCGGATGAGACCCTATTGCGCCGCCTATTAAGCGGATAATATTTTATAAATCCCATATACCACGATATTCCACCTCGAAGTGGAATGGGTATTGTGCTAATGTCTGTGGATGCAGGGAAACAGGTTGGAGGGATCCAACTGGATTCCTCACAAATATTTATTTGATTCAGATATTGTGATATTTGATTGTTTATCATATCGATATATGATATTGGAAAGTCGTGATTGACTATTTGATGTGTTGCATCATCGGATCCAATTTTGAAGCTTAAAAATAACGATTTTGATTTTTAAGGGATTTCTAAAGTGATCTTTGAAAGTATACATTTATAAAATATTTTTTTGAATTGATTCATCTTAAATAAATAAACGTTATAATTTTAATGTTATAAAAATTATAATTTTTTGAGAAATACAGTTTAAAGTTGATTTTTGAAAATATGGGATTAATGATTTTATTTATAAAACGTTTAAAAATAGGATTTATGAAATTTGGTTATTTTATAAATCAAAATGATGAAATTTTAAAGGAGTTTAAAGACGTTTTAAAAGAATAATATAAATTGATCCATATAAAAGATTTATAAATTGATATTTATAAATTAAAAAATATTGGAATTGTAAAACGAGCTTTTATAAGTGTTAGAATGAATTGTGAATGAATTTCATAAATGAATGAAATCTATAGGATTATAACGGTGAAGTTATAAATGGAATTTTATAAATAGTAGGTTTATAAAATTTGTGAAGTTACTAAAAGAATAAATTTTGGATAAATAAATGAATCTTATAAGTTATAAGATTTATAAATTTGGTAAGTTTAAAAGAACGTTTTTGTAAACGAATAAATTATAAGTATTTTAACTTATAATATGAACTTTTAGTATATCATTGAGATATGAAATTGAATAGATTAATAAAGGAAATTATAAAAGGAAGTTGTTATAAAATAAATAGAAATGGAGTTTATAAACATTGTTTTATAAATCCGCAACGACTTATTTCGATAAGTAAATTGTTGTAATTTGTTAATGCAGTTATATTCACGTTTTAGACAGTGAATAAATCCTTTAAAATAAAATGAATAAAAATGATGAAATTGGTTAACAAGTATATTCACGTTTTTGAATAGTGAATAATATATTAAAGAAAATGTTTTGGATGTGATGTTTTAAATAGAATTAAAACGATCTAAAGATGTTTTAAAATGTATTAACTATCGAAACCATAGATTTCAACATTTGGACTATAACACTGTTGTTATAGTAAATGATTTTCGAAAGGAAATGTTTTGTATAGTATTGGGATTTATATATCTATTTTAATTTCGAATCCCTATACTAGTGATTTTGGGTTGTCATAACGATGTTTTACGCAACATTCGTTTTGGCCCAAATAAATATGTTTAAGAGAATGATTTCCTTAAAGAATGAAATATAATTCGATTTAAGTATATTGAATATTTTCCAAGTATAGAAAATAAAAAGACTTGTGAATTACTTATAAATAAATAAGTATGGAAATGTTTTTTTTCCAATATTAAGTGAATATTTTGAATTTATCCTTTTGAAGATAAATTGAAAATGAATATTAGAAATCGAATGGAAATCGTATATTCATAAATATTTTTGGAAATATAAATTTAATATGGAATTTATAAATGGAATTGGGAAAATGGGTTTAAAAATAAATGTCGATTTATTTTTGAAGTATTGAAAATATATATCTTGTAAAGATATTTTTGGAAAATAAATAATTTGGAAAATTATTTGGAATCTGGTGATGTTGTGCATATCTATTGATAGTTCAATAACCGACTATCAATATTTACCTTTGAATAGGTATTTGTTGTGATTTTCTTGAAATTGAATGCCACACTTATTTTTTCTAAAATAAGCGCTCACTATTCGGGTTAACCGGGAAAGGACCTTGGGGTCGTATAACCCATTCCGAATATGTGATATGTCGTTATGAATTGCATTTGAAGATCGGTGTTGAAGACCGGATATTTTCGAAAACGAAAGGGTTTCTTGTTGATTGTCTCTGCACTGGCTGATCCCCGGTATAGAGATCTCCATATGTGATGGGAAATTCGGACGTGATTAGAGATTATCCGGATTGCAAGGACTTCGTTGTAAGTGTCTTCGGTTCTATTCGATCCCGGAACAGACTTGTATGGATAGTATGTCTGACATTACAAATTGAGATATAAAGCTGATTTCTTTCAAATATATTTCTGTTGGTGGCGGAGAATTTATTCTCTTAGCTTAACACCCTTCTGTGAGACGTACGAGCTCAGAGGTTATATAGTTGAAGGTTATCAGCAATATATTCCCAATTTGGTAATGTGACATGCTGAGTGTTGCTGTGAAATGATTATTGTGTTGATCATTTGCGATAAGGTCATTTGATTGATCGTTTATCTTTGTGATCATTTCTATGATCATTTGTTGACCCAAAGCACAGCTTTTGTATAAAGCGTGTTTTTGTGGACGACACTTGGTCGAGCCTCACACCCCGGAATGGTCAAAACAGGAAAGATGCGGCAAGGTTATGAGGGGTAGCTCCCTTTAGGGTATGTGCATTTCCTTCTGGAAAAGGGTGGTAGCATGGTATGGAGCCCAGATGCTTACTCATGTTGAAACACTTATTATTTGGTGTGATGTTGATTACGAGCGCTCGGTTAAAGGTCCCAAAGGACCGGGGGATGACGTACTCGTGTCAGTTGTTACCCAGTTAGGGGTAACCCGGCCTTGTGTTGGCAGAGATCCGGTTTGGTTCTCGAGGACGTCCTTCCAGAGGCATTCTCATGTGGCAATGGGAAGTTCCTTGGCCTGACCATTCGTTGGAAATCCAAAGAAACAATACGAGACTTGTACGGTTTTAATTGTAGAACCTGCCATCTAATATGGTAGCTATAGTAGGCATAATATAATGGTACCTATGCTGGCTAAGATTTATATTCTACTTTCGAAATGTTTTCTACACTATGCACTAGTAATAATATCAAATGTTTCTTTTAATGCGTATCAAGCATCTTTGACTAACATAAGAAGAAATCTCCTCCAAGTCTGCGTTTGCATTGTGTGTGTGGTGGGAGGTCTTATGGTAGTTACATTTTCAAAAACATTGCGAATCTATTTTTTAAAATTATCCTGTACTTTATTTTAAAGAAAAATAAACTGTTTTAAATTCTCACACCAGTCACATGACTGACTCGGAGTTTATTGTTTTCCTTCCTAAACTCTGGGTGCCCACCAATTTCCACACGGGCAGTCAAGAGTTAGGTTTATCAGGATACTCTGGAAATTCAGGAGTTGCTGGAGGCAAGCTGGATGACATGGCGTATTACTAGTATATAATATTTCTTTTCCGCTGTTTGTTTGTTATTGTACACTCCGATGATATGATGTAATGAAATGTGATGTAATGTAATAACTGATATAGTTCTTTGTTTAAAGATTATTCATTTATCTATTATATGTTGTTCCGCTGCGAATTGTGAGATTCTGATGTTGTTCTGTTATTTCTTTCTCTTCTATTCTATCTTTTCTCTCTCCTTCTACCTCTTTCTTCTTTCTTTAAACCCTCAGTGTTTGGTTTTCCGACATCCGACTGATCGGCATTCGATACAGTGGACGTATTGATGTCGATATTCGGGAGTCGAAGAATCGGGTCCTGACATTTACCCTGCAAAAGCACTTCACCAGTTAGTTTGTCTTTAACCAGACAATATGTAGGGTGGAACTCAAAATACACATTATTGTCTTTGGCAAATTGTGACACACTCATTAGATTTTTTCTGATTAATGGAACCATCAACAGATTATTTAGATATAGCTGCCTGGTTCCATTAATGCTTGCATTTCCTATATGAGAGATCTTTATAGATTTGCCATTTCCCATACATAAAGATTGTGTACCTTTGTATTCTCTGTTGCCAAGACTTAAGTTGGCCATATTATTTGTTACATGATTGGTTGCACCTGAGTCTGGATACCAGCTGTCATCACATATATCTTCATCTTTTGCTGCATTTGTGTTTGTGTTATCTGATGTTGTCACCTGTTGTGCACTGACCATGTTAACATTGGGATTTTGAGTTCTTGAATTACCGTTGGTTTGCTGAACTGGTGTAAAGTTGACATCAAATCTGAAGTAACATTTTTTGGCAGTGTGGCCATATTTCTCACATATTTGACATCTTGGTTTGTTGTTGTTGTTAGAATTCCACCTGCCACCTCTTCCTCTGAATCTGCCTGATTGACCACCTCTAGAGTTATTTGGTTGGTTTCTGTTGCCTTGACTTTTTTCTTGATTTTTGCCTTTGCTTACTGATGCATAGTTAACATTATAATCCCAATTTGCTGGTTTCTTTTGTTCTAGTCTTCCCTCATGTGCAATGAGAACGGACTGAACATTTTGCAGTGATGGCAGATTTTCATTGGATGATATTTTGGCAACTACTGCTTCATAATCATCATCTAAACCACTTAAGATGCACAATATTTGTTCTGTGTCAGTTACCTTGTGTCCAGCAGAGGCTAACTGATCACATATTGTCTTGGCTTTGGAGAGATACTCTCTCATGCTGACATTATCTTTTCTTAAGTTTCGCAGTTGCCTTTTATATTGCATTATTCTTGCTGCAGATTGAGAGCTAAATATTTTTTCAATACACTACAACAAAACAACCATATTACAACCTTTTCTTTACAACTTACACAAACTGGCAGTTGTAATAGGTATTTTATAACAACTGTTTATATGTAGTAGTTGTAACAAATTTATTTTTAACAAATTTATTTGTTCAGCAATTGTAATATATGTCTGTAACAACTGTTTATTTGTGTCAGTTGTAAATATTTATCTATCACAACTGTTTTTGCCAGTTGTCTGTCTGGACTACCAAAAATTACAACTTCCCTCTTTTATTTTCTTCGGCCCGCTCAATACTTTCGTCTAAACTAAAAAAGTGGCCGCAAAATTTCATAAATCTAAACCCTAGCCCTATCATACTCTGCCATTTCTATCCATCGAAGTAAATCGCGCTTGTTAGAAACCCTCTTTCAAACCCTAACCCTTTACTCTCTGTCATTTTCTCGCCTCTGTTGCCGCATCTCCATTGCTACACGCGTTCGCTCGCTTCGCCACCGCTGCTACTGCGTTTGCTCGCCGTTGTTGTTGGTCGCCTTCGACGAAGTTGTGGTATGTTCTATCCTATGTTTTTTTGATTTTTGGTTCTTAGTTTTTTTTTGATTGAAATTCTGATCAGATCCGATCAGATAATATGCTTTCGTACGAAAACTAGGTGTTTTTATTGCAAAACCAATGACAAATTTTAACTATTATAGTGAAAATTGGATATGGTTTATGCCGTTTGTACACTGTTCTTCGATAAATCAATTTGATCGTCTTCTTCTTCTTTAAGGATCTGTTTATTTTGATCGTGAAAATCTTATTGTTACCTTGACTTGATTACTCAATTTGAAATAATTTTCCAACATAACGTGCACGTGCATATAATCAGTTTTGATCTTGATTATTATAGATGGATTCTTTTTAAGGAAATCGTACTGAAATAATCATGGAGAATATGTTAATTGAATAATAAATTGTATTACAACCTGGTCATGTTCATGCAGTTCATGAACGTTGAAATTTGATTCTTTTACAAGTGCATGTAAATTTCTCTTTATTCCCGTTGAGTTCACCCTTCGGATGGCTCAGATTGAAGCTCCGACCTTGGGTTTGCTCCTAGCCGTTGGTGACGATATATGTTATGTAGGTAGGACGGAAAATGGAGGGAACGGTGTGAATGAAGACCAACAAACGAATCGTGTCTGGACATCCCTTTATTAAAACAGGGGCATGAGGTACAAATCTTTTAATAAATAGTAGCGTCATTACCATGTGGAATATAAAGTGCACATATTTGCTACTGCATAGTGAAACTTTTTTCACTTGTAACGACATCAGTTTATACTATTTTATTGTCAGGAAAACTGTAGGGATCATCGTTTATTTTACAAAGGAGACCATACGCTTTTGTCAGAAATCTTCATAGTCACGACAAAACAGGACGGGCAAGATGGTTTGGAAGACCAATGAAGGCACAGACAAGGAAAGACGTAGAGCTTTAGCAGATACATGAAAGACGAGGCTCTCTTGTTGTGGCTCAGTCATCCAATTATGAGGTAGGGCTAGTTTCTCACGAGGTTATGTTATTTTCTCCAATAATTTTCATTTACATGAATTTTATAGAACCAAATTTAATGTAATAAATCATACGCCAGATTTAATGGTATTATCTTAGCAAGGAAATGAATAGCTTGAGAGTTAAAAGGGAGAGGGAAAGAGACTTCTTAATGGAGCAGAACAGGAAGCTGAAGGTTCAGGTCAGTGATACCGCTGAAGCTGTGAATGCTGCTGGTGAAGTTCTTGTTCGGTTGAGGAAGGTAGAGGATTCTCTTTTGCTTGCAGAGGTGATTACCATATTTTTATACTCATATTCATTATGTATGTTCATTGCCCTCCTCCATAAGTCTAGTTAATCACATTGTTTTAAATCTGCTCAAATGAGTTTTGAATAGTAACTTTTAAATAAAAAATGTTTAGGTTAAGGCGTTTGGCTACTATGATCTATAAGTAATGAATACATAACATATGGACATATTCTTTGTATATTGTCTGTAAACACTATTTCAATTATTTGCTTGGTCAAAATTGTGGATTGAATTCCTTCGTAACTTCTAAGAAACAAATGATTGGTTCTAAGTTTTCAACGTATAAGCTACGTTTGTAAGTTTGGTTATAAGAAGTTCTTAGCCAGTACAACTCAAATAAATAATTTATAAATTACGAGGAATTTCCAAACATGATGTTGATTTTATTTGTATCATGATTAGCACACTTATAAATAACTTAATTCAATTTTTCTTCCAGCAAAAAGTGTTTAAATAATTATTTCTGCAGTAGTTTTAGATAATAATTTTTATCTAAAAGTGTTTGGATGAAATTTGATTTTCGATGAGCTAGTAAATAAATTTTAAATTAGAAAGAATGATATGGGAGAAAGAAATTTATGAAGTTAAAAGTAAGGTATAAGATATTTTTCTTTAGTACGGATTTTATTTTAGAAAACCAATTTATGCCGTGAACAATTGAGATAATTCAAAATGTTTAGCATTCTTGTTGAAAATAACGTACAAGTTACTTATTCCTATTTGTATATTTGATATCAACATGAAATAATATAAAATGAGAAAGTCACTATTCAAAACCACTTCTAAATCAATTGCTTGTTATACTTTCTGCATTTAAGCTACTTTTTCTAATTCGTTATAAGGAGTTCTCAACCACACCAGTTCAAATAAGTAACTTATAAGCAGTCGCCCTTTGCCAAACATATTATTGATTTTTATTTGTTATGCAACTGAAATGTGCAGAGGAGGTGCGAACAATCTGAACAATAGAACGAGAAGCTGAGGAAGCAAGCAGAGAAGATGAAGAAGAAGCACGAAATGGAGATAGAAGCAATGAGGCATTATCTAGAAGAAAGCTATTTGCCTGGATCAGCAATGAAACCCATATCCCATTTTAATAATAGGCAGTCAGAGTCAGAAGTAGCCTCTACATTTCCTGAAGAAGAAGAAGATGATCTATCTTGGAGAATTCGTTTGCATCCTCTTACAACTAACTAAGCGTGGTACCATTTTTAAGCCCTTATATATATGTTTCTTTGGATTGAACAGCAGATACAGAGCATATGTATATGTCATTGTGTGTGTGTAACATTAGCTATTTTACAAGTTTTATATGCATTTCAATGCCACTAGTGGAGACAGTAAAAATGTTGTTAGAAGCCAGAACCCTGTAGGAGACTGTTGTTTCTTAGTAAGAACATCAGCTTGACATTTATTATTTGGAAACTTGATGGAACATGTTTCAAAATTGATGGGAACATAATTCAAAGTAGAAGGGAACATATTTAAAAGTAGATTAACAAAACCGAACATATTTGGTGATCTACTTTATAATATTTATTGGGAAGATTTGAAAATTCCATGGTGCTAAAAATAGACATACTTATGATTAGTACTTCAGTACTTCTGTGCAGTGCACAGAAGAGAAGAGAATGTTGCTTTAAAGTCTATTACGTGATATCCAGATTCATGTGCAAAGAAGAATCAAATAAGCTCACCCTATTCTCTAATTCCTACTATGTTTGAACCTAGCAATACCATTATAAATTAATAATTGTCATTTTACCATTCTTGAAAGGCTCAGTGCACACTCATACGAGACAGATCTGGACCCACTTAGAAAACTGGAGGCTCATAGCTGAGAGTTATGTGCTCATGTCAGCATTTGTTGATGGACTTGATGCATCGAGATAAAGAAAATGATGGTTGTTAGAGCACTTTAGACCAGTGGGCAAAGTGTTTCCTCAATATTTCAAATTTTCAATGTAGTCTGTAGACTGCATTGAACATCTTGGAATGCATACTGTTAAATAAGTCATCTATAATTCAAAATATTTGCTGACAATATTTTTTCTGCTTATGTATGCTGTTAAATGAACTCTTCTTCGTATTACAAATTCAAGCTGCCTTTAGGACAGATGAAATCAGAAGAACTCAACCAACACCACAAGATGAAATGAGAGTAGGAATGAGTTATTTTCATGAAACTATATGGAAGGGTGTTCCAAAAAATTTACGTCGTGTGGATACTGCTTTAAATAATATTGGAATTAACGAGCGTGTTCCTTACAATTCCCCTCTTATTCAGTTCTCGTCTTGGATGGGTGGAGATCGTGATGGTATGATCCATATAATAACTGCATAATTGTATTGTTTTCCATATAGTTGATTCATAATGATTTTTTATTTTTAGTCGCATTATAAAGCTATGATAAGTGAAGTGTCATTAGTTTTTACTTGTACGTTCTTTTCACCATCTATATTTTCCTGTATTATATAGGATCTCCTAGAGTGACTCCAGAAGTTACTAGGGACGTGTGCTTGTTGCCTAGAATGATGGCGACAAAATTGTACTATGCTCAGGTAGAAGATCTTATGTTTGAGGTACTTCAAAAGAGGAAATAAATACATGAAACGTGATTTTAAGTTTAATTGACAAGTCGCTAATAGATATTTTTTCTTGATATCCTAATGCATCTGATTTCTTTGCAGTTGTCTATGTGGCGTTGCAACGAAGAACTCAGAATTAGAGTTCAGGAACTACATCTGTCCTCGAAGAAAGATTCAAAACATTATATTGGTAATATGCACTACCTGTATTCAACTGTAAAAATTTCAAATGTATTCATACTCAACCTGATGCTAAAACATCTTTCCATTCATCATCATAATGTATCAGCCTTTAACTGGATCTACGTGTTTCATCATATTCTCCAACTTCCAGTCCTACGTCATATGTAATGTTAAAGTTTGTCAAAATTAGTTGTGGTATGCAGATTTTTGGAAACATGTGCCGCCAAATGAACCATACCGTGTTATCCTTGCGGATGTAAGAGACAAGCTATACAATATGCGTGAACGCTCTCGCCACTTACTTTCGAATGGATATTCAGACATTCCGAAAGATTCAACCTATACTGATCTTGAGCAGGTAATTTTTGTCATATTTGAAAGAAAAAATTAACATGTTTTTATAGATCTAATTCTTGTTATAAACATATGTCTTTTTGCAGTTTTTGGAACCCCTTGAGCTAAGCTACAGGTCACTCTGTGCATGTGGTGATAGACCTATCGCTGATCGAAGCCTCCTTGACTTCATGCGCCAAGTATCAACTTTCGGGCTCTCACTTGTTCGACTTCCTGTTATAATTTAATTAGTATGTATATGTACTCTTACTGAAATAAGTTATGGATTTAGTTGTGTTTTGTATTGAACTTATGAATTCATAAATGGTGTAAACTTGAATTGTTTTCGATTTTCTTGAATGCAAATGGTTTGTGTTGTTTCAAGTAATTTGCATGATTGTGTATAATATTAACGAAATATTGGTTTTAGTTATGATATTAAGAAATTTATAGCAAATGAGAAAAGATGATTATAGTTATTTGTAGCAGTTGTAAAAATATATGTTGCAACTGTCATTGTTCGTTGTATTTCATCCTTCTACAACTGCAAGCGGTAGTTGTAAAAAGCCTTTTACAAGTGCTAAAAGCAGTTGTAACTAGTCATTTACAACTTGCATGTTGCAGTTGTAAATGGTTTTCCGCGGTGTAAATAAGTTTTCTACAACTAGCAGTGACAGTTGTAAAAGTCCTTTTGCAAGTGCTAAAAACAGTTGTAAAATAAGTTTCTACAACTGCTTCTGCAACTGTTCCGACCAGTTGTAATATAATTCAGATCTATTACAACTTCGGATATAACGACTGGCGGGTGCTAGTTGTAATAGACATATTACAACTGTTTTTGGCAGTTGCGAAAAGGTATTTTTGTTGTAGTGATAGTGTGCCATATTTCTTGTGTGGTCTTACACCCAACAAGTTGTGGTAGTAAACTTGCACTAATAGATGATAACAACCAAGAACTTATTAGACTATCTTGTCTTTCATGAATTGTATATTCAGAATTGCTTACAAGTTTTCCTTCATGGTCTGTAGTGAATCTTGGAGGAGTAATTAGAGTGCCAAGAACATACTCTTGCAGCCCATACCCTCTGATAGCAGTTTCAATTTGGAATTTCCATAACAAATAGTTGGATTCATCAAGTTGTATGGTGATGATCTGACTTTGAGGCTTAATTATGGACTTGATGAGTTCTTCGGTGGTGCTGGATTGATGCTGGGTGGTTCTTGATTGATTATGAGGAGTATTGGTGTTGTCACTGTCTCCTTCTGACATGATGATGAAGAACTTATCAACAAGATGATGAGCTAGATTGAATTACAGAGTTGCAAACAAAGAACTGAGATGAAGTGCAGCCAGATTGGACCAGAATGATGATTCAAATCTGACTGGTGATTCTAGGCACGACACTTCAGGTGAGTTTATCAAAATCTTGAAAATCTGATGAAGTGGCAGCAGCCAGGGGAGTGATAGATGATGAGTTATCTTTGATATCTTTCTCTTTGGCACGACAGCCACTTCAAATGATGATAATCTTTTGAAATTGTTATACAGTTGTCAAACTGTGTAACAGGAATCTCAAATGATGAGATCAATTCTGATGAGATTCAAAAATTTCTTTTCTTCTCACCTTTTTTTCTTTTTGTTTTGAGGATCTTAATTTGATTTGCTGTTAAGCAGTTTAAAATGGCTCGGATACCATGTAAAAGAAATATAACTGTTGTAATCTTTATTGATACTTTTTGTTGTACAGATAGAGTTTTATATATATACAATTACAATATGTTGATGGGCTATGCGGTTTGGCCCAAATACATTTTATTACTGACCGCAACATATTATACTTCAGATAGTTTACTCGAGACATTGCTTCTCTGGTTCCATTCTATTACTTACTTAGCGTGTTTATAATATAACAGATATTTAAAACTTTTATAAGCACAAAAAAGTGATTAGTATGAAATGGTTGATTTATAAGTGATTTGTTGTAGTAAATGCTACACTATATTTTAAGTGCACTTTATTGCTTTTTTATTATTCAGACAGAATTTTTATTATTAATTAAGCACTTATTCAATTTTTTTTCTTGATAATTCACAATATTTTTATACTATCATCTCCATATCTTTCATACTGATTCTAAACCAAAGCTGCCTTAGCTGCAAAAGTTTCTTAGCATCTGACATTACTGCTGCATGCAGTGGGTTAGTTGTTAGATTGATCACTACATTCAAGTTAATTAGTCTTGCTAATGAGTATGCTTAGACTTATAGGTGGTAGTTACAAGAATATTCTAGTAAATGGATCACAGGACCAGATCCCTTTTTTCCATACTTTGTGGCTTTAACTGATAAAGCAACATGCGTTCTCTTTGGTGATGCTGCTGGAGCAGTCTTAGTTCAGGTACATGCTTCATCTTTCAAATTTCCATCAAGCGTTTTATGATAACTTTTCCCATAGATATAGCTCTATCCTGTATTTATAATAATTAACCATGTATACTTCGTTGCTCTTGTATTTTGCATGATGGATATGCAAAATCGAGTAAAAAGTTAACTTATTTGCAAAGTTATTAAATCTTGCCAAAATGATTAAAAAATATCACAGTTTTACTCTGTTCTAGCAGCCATAATTAACAATTCTAATTCGTCGAATATGTAGTTGTAGTAACGTATTTTTCATCTCTATTATATCATTAAACAAAGTTTGTACTGTTTCAAAAGCAACTTTTGTTTAATTTGTTTTCTTCTTATAACAAACCTATTTTTCACGGTACATGTTAAGCACAACAGGGACTTAACGAACTTGGCTTCAGGTTCATCCTTTGTTTTCAAATGCATATTCTACATTATCTTTTACCGATTCATTTATGAAGTCAAACTGTTTTCATATCCAATATAAGTACACCAAAATAGTGATTTTGCAACATTTTATATTTGTTAATTTCTAACACTTATAAGTGTTACAGCCCAATGACAATAAAAAAGTGTTAGGATACCTGAAAAAGTGTTGGGAAATATAAATAATGTTTTTATAGACTTTCCAACACATCAGTTATAATTTACAACACAAAAAAAATGTTAGAACAGCCGGTAAATTTGTAAATAACTCACTAAAAATTGGTTTATTTTATAATATATTTTTCTAACGCATTCCTTTCAATCTCCCCCTATCGGCCGCCTAATTTTTAATCTAATTAGGGTTCCCGTGTTTCCATTCGCACCTCCAGTTCTTCTCGCAACTCTCCAATTCTTCTCGCGTCCAGTTCTTCTCGCAAGTCTCCACTTTTCTCGCAATTCATTTCTTCTCGCAACTCTCTTATTCAGGTATTTTCTTTTAGTTATGACGATTTATGAAGCTGGTAAATTTATATTTGTTCGATTAGTTATGATTGTCTCTGAGGAGTTTTTGTTTCTTCGACGTGAATGTGGTTTCTGTTATTTCAAATGTTGTTCAAAGAGATGAGTATAATTTCTTCGTTCCATTAGTATTAGACCCTACCACGATAACAAATCAAAACAAAAGACTTTCTCGTTCATTCCCATAACAAATTGAAATTCCCTAAAACTCAAATTAATTTCTGATGCGATTCGGTTTTCTTGGGTTCGCGATTGATTTGGAGTCGTGCGTCGATTTGATGACGGATGGTCGAAAGGTGATTGTTGATGTGAGGTTTTGGCAATGGGATATTAAAGGAGATGTTGTATTGTTGAGGTGGTGTTTTGGTTGATAATCGACTGAACTGCAGAGGATGGTGACGTGAATTGGGAATTTGGGTTGTTTGATGAGGAATTGTGGATGGTTTGGGTATGAAGGGGCAATTAGGTTTCTTGGTTGAGGGTTTGAAGTGGATAGTTGAGGCAGTACTGGGTGAAGATGAACATCGGTAAGGAACAGAAGGGGATGATGATGGCTTGACAGCAGAAGTTTGAAGGGGCAGTTACGTGGTGGTCTGGTAGAAGAGAGGTAGAGGAGCAGACAGTGGTTGGTTGGATGGTGTAGTAATGAAGTAGTGAAGGCAAGGGCAATGGAGTAGTGGAGATTGGAGTTGTCAGGGAATGATATGCAGAGGGATTGATGATGAATGCTTGTTTCAGGCTGATGGATGGGTGAAATGCAAGCTGGACAGTTTGAAGGTCAAAAGATTCCTTTTGCTGGTTTGAATTCAAATTTGAATTTAAATGGTTTAATTTGAACCAGAATGCACAAACCAACTCATTAGCTTTTTGTTGATGTTTAAATTTCAAAGGCTTAAAGCTGATGTTTTTGAAGCTCTGTTTGAAAAATATATTGCCAGGTTGATTTAATTTGCTATTCTTTGACTAAAACACTAAAAATCTATTTGTATTCCTTTCACGTCATATGTTTTCTTCAGTCATTGGACTACCATGCTAATGCTAGTCTTCATTTCAGTCAGTTAAAAGTATAAGACACGTGCAATGCAGAATGCCAAAAGGAACAAACTGTGTGAACTGGTGATATTTGTAAATAGTGATATTTGTGAAATATTATTGTACTCCTGTTACTTGAAATAGAAGAGATAATTGGTAGCTTAGTTTAGGACATGTTGATGAGCAGGCTCCGCCCAGTCAATGTGCTGCCAGCCTGCATTTAAGCCTAATGAACAAATCTTTTGTAGAGAAAAGTGTTACCCTTGTATATTTTGAACCAAGCACACTTCAATGAAACCGTACACTTTACCATAACACCAGCAATAACAATATTTACAGTTTGTAACTAGCGGTTTATATTCCAAAAGAATGTTCATTTATGATCCAAACATAATTTCCATTATTAATCAACTATGTTTTACTCTAGTGATGTCAAATTTGATTTGTTTACTAAGCTTGCTAAATGTCATACTTATTAATTACTATCATTTATAATAAGAGAAGAGTTTGGTTAGCTTCTTGGAAATGCTCTGAGGAGTCGTTTGCACAACAAGTGAAGAGTAAAGATCCACTTAAACTGGGGTGTGTTCTTTTTGTGTAGTACTTATTCCTTATATTGGTTGATTCTTTTATGTCTCAACATGTCAAATTCCCACTCTTGCAGTTTTCCTAATTTATGGGCACTCAGATTAGCATGCCAACTATTGCTATGGCATCGGGTGAGTTGTATATAACTTACTTAGTCCCCTTACCAGGCACCTGTGCATATTAACATAGTTCAGTTGGGCTACTCTTGCATCATAACTTAAAGAAATGTTGTAAGGAATCATTTGATATTTTAACTTAGGAAATGAGTGAATTCTATCTGAATTAGGAGGCGAAAGATGCATCACTATCAACTGCTAGTTCAATAAATATAGCAGGTTCAACTTGTAAGATATTCGCACCTTTTTGTAGCAGGATTCAACTCGTAAAATATTCGTACCTTTTTGTAATTTAAACGGATGAAAAGAACAAAAAATTTACGTTAAATGATTTCCTAACAGTATTAAAAAAACATTTATGTTTCAAATGATTAACTTATACAATTTTTTTATTATCAATGCATATTTCCATCTTGTTTCTGAAATTAGACTTTTTCAGAAGCAATGTCTCCACGTTTTCCTACTTGCTTGTTCTGATTTGGAGTTTTAAATTACTTCACCCCTAGTTTTGGTAATTTGTAAGATATTAGCAGCTAAAATAATATTTTTCAGTTACATCGAATATTTTTCCACAAGCATTTACATCTCAAAAGCATATTCATATAATACAACAAAAGAACTTGTCACAGCAAATATTTCTATTCGTGGATCTATTTGTGATCATGTTTGACTTCATATTTTGAAGGATGGTTCATATTTAAATGCTTTAGCTGTTTACTTTATATTTTAAATGCTTCATCACAGCAAATATGGTTCAGACCACGGTCTCATTTACTTCGTATTTTAAATGCTTTAGCTAACTATTTTGAACTTAAAATATGTGGTATCTACCATGGTTCGTGCATGATCAACGTTTAACATGGTTCCGGGCTCGAGAATCAAATGGTTCAAGGTTAACCATGATTCAACCCTGATCGTGTTTGGTTTCTGACACTGCCTGCAAGTATACTTGGAAAATTTTATCTCTATGAAGTAGAAGATATACAGGTACACCAAGTCTACATGTTATACTTATCTTTTTCTTATGTATGTTTTTGTCCAGCTTTGTATGCCTAAGTATGCATAAGCTTGTATGACCTGTTCAAGTTTTTATTTTGTATGTATACAAATCTTACTGTCTCCTAATAACACAAACCCTTACGAGTAACCATGGTTCAATCTTTCTTGTACGACCTATCCATATACAGTCAGTTGTTTGCTAATCCTGTAATATCTACTTTTTGGTCAGTTTTGTAGTCTTAGACTTCTTTTGGGACTAATTTTAAACATCTGATACTTAAGTGCTCTCTCTAAAATGAATATCACACTTAATCTGAAAAAATATGACTTAATATTTGTATCTAATTTAAAATTATTATTATGTAATAATTAATAACTTTAGGTTTCATTTTGTCTTTGTTTTATAGTTAAATATGTTTAGACATTTTAAGAAGGCTTTCTGACTACACAGCTTTAATGCATCACTATGTTAGTTAGCAAAACAAATTTTAAGTTTGTAAGCTGATAGTTTCATTTGTTGAAACGTTTACAGCTTTGTCTTCAGTGCAGGAAGCAGTATAAGATAAAATTCACCTCGGACCAAAATGCCGACAAGTTCAAGACTAAGCTTATGGTAAACTATTATTTACCTTTATACTGTTTTTCTGCTTCATATATTCATACTCTATTTGGAAAATATCACCACTACTTACGGGTAGTGAGCGAATTAATTACCATAACTAACGGCAAATGACAAGCACCATTCTCCAAGTGGTTAATATCACCACTACTTACGGATAGCTTGACTTGATATATTGGAATTTTAATGTTTAAATCGACTCAGTTCATGATGACAAAGTAGTATTTTTTGCCTCAGTCAAATGATGTTTCTTGAGCTATCAATATTCAAAAGAGTTTCTATTTGTCTTTACAAAAGAGTTGCCATTTTATGTTTTATCTTCAAATTTTGAAATATATGTTGGGATGATTGGTTAAATTTATCTATTTTCTTTCAAGGTTTTGCATAATTTTAGGTGCACATAAATAGTATTGTAACATAATCTAAGAATGGTAAAGAGATGCAAACTTTATGTAAAATGTAAAATGGGTTAGTTAAATCACTTTATGTTCAGATTACAAACACAGTTTCATAAACCATTTTTTCAGTTTAGATAAATAAATTTTATGAATGCACAACTTTATGAAACTAAAGCCAACAAGTGGTTCATAATGAATTAGGACAATAAAGACAGCATTAAAACAACCTGCACAAAATATAAACTGTTGCTTTATGTACAAAATTGTATATATATTTTTTCTAAAATAGTTTCATGTTCAGTTTCCCACTCAACTTTCAAAAGCTTTACGTTACATAAATGGGTTATAACGGAATAGGAACTATAAGGACAATATTAATAACTATACTTTTTTGGTTCATTGTGTTACTAAACCATTATGATAAAATATAAATCTATTTATGTAACCTATTGAACCGCTTGGTACAAATTCTTGCTGTTTGTTTCTTTTTTTCTTTTCTAATGTCAGATATGCATTCATTTTTTAATGTAAATTGCATTTAATATTTATTAATTTTGAAATAACAGTTTTTCTTGACTGCAAATTATTTTAGATAAATCTATATAATATTATAAGCCATACATTAATGATTTTTTGGGTATTCATATAGTTTCATCTGGATACATCTCTATTTATATAAAATGCAGGAACTTGAAGGTATAAGCTTTTATCGAGTGTTTATATTAAATGCAGGAACTTGAAGAAGGACGCTTTAGATTGTTGTATTGGACGTTGAAGGATATTCAAAACCATTAGAGTTTGGAGTGGATGATCAGGAATGGTTAGGTTAACCGTAAGTTAAACTTTAAGTGTATTTTGAATTTTTTTTCGAAGCTTATGTTGTAATAATATCTGAATATACGACATTGTGGTATTTGAAATATGTAAATAATTGTTTATGATATATTATACTACATTTGCAGAGCGTTTAAACTTTGCATTGAATATGTATGATGAATTATTTATGATATGAAAACCATTATTTGCAGAGTGTTTATATTTAAACTTTGCGTTTAAGTTTTGGTATATGTGTGTGTGTGTGTTACTAAATAATCATTTTCCAACACTTATAAGCGTTACCGTATATTTCTGTACCAACACTTGTAAGCGTTACCGTATATTTCGTTACCAACACTTACAAGTGTTACCGTATATTTCGTTACCAACCCTTATAATCGTTAACGTATATTTCTGTACCAACATTTATAAGTGTTACCGTATATTTCGTAACAACACTTAGAAGCGTTATCATATATATATTTAGGTACCAACACTAATAAGTGTTAGTAATATGTATGTTTGTAACACTTATAAGTGTTACAAATTTGGCTGCTCCATTCCTCACAGTCCATTAGTAACACTTAAAAAGTGTTACTGAAATTATTTCTAACACTTATAAATGTTAGAATTTGCCTGTTTTGATGTAGTATTCATAAACATTAGGCTCTTGCAACATTTTAAGTGTAAACGGAGCTTGATTCATATCACTACTACATTGGTAGTTTCATATGTGCTGATAGCCATAGCAAAAGTGGGAGCAGTGAGAGCCAGCTGTTGTCTGTTTAGGGCACCACTTTCAGGTGGAGTAGGCAGGTCGTGGTTATGTTTGCTTTTGTATGTTGTAATTACTGCTCTCATATCATGTAAGCTTTTTCTTAGTGCTTTCTTTCTAGGCGGCCTGCTGTTGTGCATTCGTAATAGCTCCTGATAGTCATAGTTAGAGAGCATTTATGTAAGATAAATGATTTGAACCATGACTTAGATTAGTTTGGGATATAAGTAACGTTGCTAACTCATATCCTTTCATTCTTATGTAAGCTCCTGATATCATGTGAGCTCTCCCTCCGTTCTCTTCACTCTTTCTGTTTCAAAATCTAGATATCAAACTTAGCACCATATTTCATAGACATTCTCATTATCTAAAAGTCCTATTAAGTATCATAGTGGACTGTGATTTGTTAGTTTTGAGTATGCTTGCATGAATATTGTATATTATGTCATATACTGTAGAGAATTTGACGAAGATTTGTTGTATGGTTACTGCCGTCTTTGTTTAAGTGCTTTTATTACCGTATCTTTTATTGCATTGTAAGGACTAGGATTGTTTTGAGTCTGTTTCGGGTCTGTTTGTGCTTGAACTTTGAACATCTTGTTTCGTGCCGAGTCGTTTGTTATGAACTACATTTTGACTTAATCGAGACTACTGCGCTGGAAAATCTTTTGACTATGCATTCTGCCGAGGCAAGAAAGGAGAGCAGAGGAGCACATGCCGTGAAGACTTTACTGTTAGACTGATTTCACAAATATACCCATTTCTTATAGTTGCGTCTAATTTCTTAGTAATGTGACCGTTCTCCTTTTTTTGTAGAAAAGGGACGACGAAAACTGGATGAAACACACATTGGGGTCGGTATTATTTTCTTTTCAGTTTTAGTGCTTCATTACAGTTTTAAACATTTCAGAATGACTTCTACACATAGGAGTTCTACCATCTATATTCTACCACGTGTCAATAGTGTGGAAAAATTATATAGTATATGATATAAAATCTTGCTTAAATCTTTAACTCAAGTATAATACCATCTCCCATAACGTATTACTAAACTATGTAGGATTGCAATCCATTAATCAAAAGTTGGATCTATAAATGTATATTAGGAGACAAGGTGGCAATAGATATAAGTTTCACTTGTAGTTTCATGTAGTTGACCATGACATTATCATCTGCTGTTGTTACAAATTAACGTATTTTTATGTAACAAAATTTTTCACATGTAAATAGTAATTAAACGTGCTGATTACTGATATTTTATTTACATCAGGTACTGGGAGAACAAAAAAGTCAGGCTAGCAAAACAATAAAATGCAGGTTAGTTTCACATACTACCATTAAACTGCCTACTCTATACACATAACATACATATGTATTGAGGAAATATTTGTAGGTACATAGCTAGATAAACTCTTGTTTGTTGTTTCATGATAACAATGTTTCCTATGACAGTCACAGTCTCAGGTAATTTTTCTCTTATGTTTTGCTTTGCATATAAATTAAAGCATATTCCCACAAAAACACATAGACGCTTGAGTATTAGGAGTAGTTGCAGCTAGATAGAAGCTTGAGTATTAGGCAGATTACTGACATGCTGCAGCACTCCAGTAGGATCTTGAGCTAGTGCAACATTAGGGTCTGGAGCTTGAGCTTTATGGAGAACGAGGTGAGCATAATAAGGGGTCTCTGCATGATTAAAGGTGTGCGAAAAGAGCATGAGTTATGAATTGATGTGTAGGCTGCAAAAAGATGACCAGTGGAAATAATTCAATCAACATGGACAACACTCGAGCATTAAAATATTGTTTATCGTATTTCATTTTTCATCATTATGTGGTTATTATTATTTTTGATTGTTTGAATGCGATAATCATATGCGTGATTGTTGGTTTCATACTAAAATATGTTATTTATTTCAATATAGTATATGTTATGAACATAATGAAGTGGAAACGTACGAGCTACCGTAGCGAGAGAAAAATACAAAAAAAATCAATAATTTTTACGCTGTTTATTAAATTCTATCAAAATATATATGATGGCATACAAAGTTGCTACTATAATATTTTATAGTCGCCTCAACAAAACTTTTTAAGAGCGTTTATAAAGTGCTACAATAAAAAAATTTAGTTGCCTTTTTAAAACGTTGCAAAAAGATGATTTTTGGTTGCATCTATGAAAATACAATGGAAAGTCCTCGGTTTTTAGTTGCGTATTTTTAGTCACATTCTCTAAAACGTTACATAAGTTATGGTGGCGTTTTCCGTGCGCCACCAACAATACATTTTGTTTTAGCAATTCTTTCCTCAAAATCCATTACAGGTTCAAATAAGTATTCATAAACTCTCATTAATTATAAGGAAATTTATAAATTACAAATTCAATTTGATTCTATATCTCTTAAAATTACATTTTCCTCTTATTTAGAAATAATCAAAAACAAAAAATATATACAACTTCTAGGATTATTCTTAATACGATGTATTATAAATTTATTACTATTAATTTTCACGTCACAAAATAAATCATACTCGTCTTATTATAATTTCAAAATATCATTTTCTTAATTTCCCTTATAAATCAATAAATTGCATTCAATTTATTATTACTTCAAAATAATAATCCTCAAACTTCTAATTTATTACATCCAAATAAAATTAACTTAACTAACAACATAAATTTTAAATACCATTTCATAAAAATATCATTTAAATGTTTTTATAATCATCGATAAATGAATCAAATAGAAATATTCGAAAATTCACTTTTTTTTGAAGCAAATGGGTACTTTAATTAGAAACAACAGGTTACAAAACATGTAGAAACAACGTCAAACAAGTGAAAAAAAAACCGCTTACAAATCACTCGTACTGACCACTCTACAATATCATAACCTGAGACGACGCAAACAACGGACTAAATAAGAAACAAAAATGACGACAAAACAAAAAAAAGTCACGAAAACACGGACACACATTACCAAAAGACACGCAAGAAACTCAACCGAAGGGAAGCCCAAACAGGGAACAACAGCTTCGCAACCCCCTTATCAAACTCACCCGCCGCATCATAATTAAACAACAGTTCCTTAACTCCCAAATTAACCACGGTTGAGGAAAAGATAATGGCAACGTCTGAAAAGCCATAGCAGTCGAACGACAGCTTCGAGACGAGAAACCCAGAACAACCGAGTGAAGACGGAGGCAGTGACAAAGGCGGTACCCTCTTTACTTATTACTCGACTTGTAGATCATAATTTTAACATCAGTAGCTATAAGTTCAGATCTGACCTTGAAGGGAAGAGTTTGTTTATTAAATAATCGATTACTTCTTTCACACCATAGATGCCACACGGTAGCCACAATACATGCATCAATTATCTGCATATGTTGTTTCCTACAATTCTGATTATGAGAAATACTTGCTAAAATGCCTTGCAAATTAGAATGGTGTTGTAAGTTGATATGCACATGTTGACAGACCTCAGTCCAAGTATTTTTTGAGTAAGCGCATTCAAAAAATAGATGGTTATGACTTTCCTCCATACTGTTACAAAGAGCACAAGTAGTAGTTACGATAGAATTATTCCAAGTATGAATTCTATCCAACGTATTCAGTTTGTTGACAACAGCAAAATATGTACATGCAGACATTTTAGGAGCACAAATGCTATTCCATATATGATTATGCCAATCTACAAAACTTGATTTCGTTCGAATGTTATCCCAGGCTGATTTAAAAGAGAATTCACCACTATTTGATGATAGCCACCACCAATAATCCTCTTCACTATGTCTATCGATATTGATATTTTTCACCATGTTGCATATGTCGTTTGGTAATTCAACAGTTCCAAAATGCCAATCATGGTCTCTGATCATAGTAGACACTAGGTGTTTGCTATTACCAGCGCAGACCATCCTTTGCCACCCCAGTTTGTGCACCAATGACTCCCCATGTATCCACGGTTCGAACCAAAGGCTAGTGGATCGTCCATTAGCAATACACTTACCAATCAGTCCTTTGCTACTATCCCTTGCTTTGAGAATGGATTTCCAAGTGGCAGAAGCAGTGGGATCATCCATAGTAGTCCAAAATTGCTTATCTTTACAATATCGATTTGTCATCCATTTTGCCCATAGGCTTTTATTCTCCAGCAATTTCCACAATAATTTAATGGAATTAGCTATTTGCATATCCTCAATATTTCTTAAGTCCAGCCCACCCTTTTCCTTAGGCGTACATACTTGATTCAATTAATTTTTTGTTGTTTGCTGCCCCATAGAAAATTGGCACAAATAGAATCAATTTTCTTACTGACGCATATCGGCATTTGACAAATTTGAAGCCAAAAGGAGTTCATAGGGTATATGACATTCTTAATGAGTTCCAACCTACCCGGGAAAGTTAATAACATATTATTCCAAGTAGACAGCCTTTTCTTAATTTTATCTATAAGTTTGTTAAAATCAGCTGTCTTAAGACTAGTACAGCTGAGAGGAAGACCCAGATAAATGACTGGAAGTTGAGCAGATTCGATGTTCAAAATTGAAGTTATCTCCTGTTTACCCCTGACACTTTTACTAAAAAATAATTTGGAATTTTGTTCACTAATGTTCAGTCCAGCTTTGCATTTAATTTGCCGAGAACGCTTTTAATAGCTTGCGTGCTTTTCTCATTAGCTTTCGAAAAAACAAGCAAGTCGTCTGCATACATCAAATGATTAACTGCCGGAGTACATTTATAAATAGGAATAATATTACCTTCATGATGTGCAATCTCCATTTGGATAGATAAGTATTCCATAGCTATAGAAAATAGGTATGGGGACAGCGGATCTCCCCGTCGAAGTCCATGGTTACTGTGTATAAGTCCATAAGGGCTACCATCCACAATGACCGGAAAAGGAGGAGTAGAAATGCAAGTAAATATTAGTCTCACAAGCTCAGCCGGAAAACCCATGCATAACATCATATGGCAGATGAATTCTCTATTAATTTTGTCATAGGCTTTCAGCAAGTCCACTTTTATACATAAATTATTTGAGCCGTTTTTATTAAATGTCCTCAACATCTCATGTGCCAAAAGTGAATTCTTCGAAATATTTCTTCCCGGGATAAAAGCATTTTGATTAGAAGAGATCAAATCACCAAGATAACATTTAATTCTGTTACAAATGACATTAGCAATGATTTTATATAAAACGTTGCAACAAGCAATCGGTCGGTAATCTGATATGGTACTAGCGTTCTCCTTTTTCGGAATCAAAGTGAGAAAAGTATGGTTAATTTCCTTAGCAATTAATCCAGTGTCGAACACGCCTTTTATGGCTGCTACTAAATCCTTACTAATAAAGTCCCAATGAAGTTTAATTTTTTTGGAGCCAATACCATCAGGCCCCGGACTGCTATCTTCATTAATATGAAAAGTGGCTTCTTTAATTTCCTCTTCTGTCACCTCCCCGATGAGGGACTGTCGTGCATTTTCAGTTAAGACTCATTTACAAATAACATCATCAAAATTAGTTCTAGTATAGTTTGAATTATATAATTCGGTAAAATAAGACAAAGCCAAAGTTTTAATATTTTCCGCCTCGATAACTGGTTTTCCTTCCTCGTTAAGTATGCCAGTAATTCTTTTACTTTTATGATTGTGTGACATTTTGGCATGAAAAAACTTTGTACATATGTCCCCGTCAGTTAACCAACTGACTTTAGATTTTTGTTGATTCTCAATAGCATGACTATGAAAAGCACACTCAAGTTGAAAAAGGTTTTCCTTGTATGCATCATACCTTGATTTGTGGGACTAGTAAGTAGCAGGCCATAAAGATTGTCACACTTTTGTCTAAGGTCATTAATTAGTTTGTTAAAGGAAGTTCTACCCTTATTCCACTTTTTGAGAGCAATTTTAACTTGTTTCAATTTAAAAAGAATATTATGAGGAGGGTTACCTTCAGTTGCATACTGCCAAGAATTATGAATAGTATCTTGATACCCCAAGCCCAGCCTCCAAGCATTATTATATTTAAAAGATTTCTTCGCCTTTTGGGTAGATTCAAAATTTAGTTGAACAAGAATGGCACAGTGATCACTCGACGAGTGTGGTAAGATAAATATATCATAGTTATGCATTAAAGTGTTCCAAATTTGATTAGTGAAAACTCTATCAATTTTACTATGAACGGAGAAATTTTTTACCTCCTCTCCAAGTAAATTTGTTCCCTTTCCCTTGTTGTTCACAAAGGCCACTAACCTGCATGACCTCATAAAAATCCTCATCTGCATTGTTTCCAGTATTACGTGGACTGATTCTATCAGTATTGTACAAAACCGTATTAAAATCCCCGGCAACAAGCCAAGGTAATGAACATTGCCGAGACATGTAACAAATATGCTCCCACAATTCTTTTCGCTGATCATAATTATGAAGGCCATAGGCTACAGTTAAATTCAAAGATAAGCCACCAAAATTTGTATGCATACCGGTTATTACTTGAGGGTTACTGTTAATAGGCGAATAAGTCCAAACATTTTTAACCCACATCACCCCGATTCTGCTCTTGTTATTGGAACTGTTATTACATGTACATTCCCACCCATGTAAATTAGAATTGACATAGATAGATAAGTCTTCTTCTGACATCTTGTGTTCAAGTACAGCAGCAACAGATATCTTATAGGAAAGGAGAGGATTAATGACATCTAATTTTCGGGAAGGGGAGTTCAATCCCCTAACGTTCCAGATGAGGAACGTTATAATGTAACATGTCCATCTGTTCCCCTGTTATTAGAGAAACTAGGGGAAGTACTCACTCTACTCTTCTTCGATCGACTGTTCTTGTTTTTAACTTGAGTAATTAGTTCACTCCATGCAGGGTTGTCGATCACATTTTCAGTGGCTGCGGCTTTGAATTCGAACTTATCCTGCTCGTCATGACTTCTCCGGGTAATACGTAAACTTACATTATCTTTAATTGTGTTATATTTAGATTGAGACTTCTGAGAAACATTATAATTTGTTATCTCACTTTCAGGTTTCTTCAACTCGGATCTCTGACCCCGGACGTCATTTTCAAGAGGAGCAGCAGTTTCGGTCTCCATGCTGTCAATACATGTCTCAGTTGTAGGTATGACGGTTTCTGTTGTGTCAGTGGGTGTGGCATCATGTTTAACCAACAAAGAGTTCACTTCATCAATTGTATTAATTGGCCATTTATTATTCTTCCAAAATTCACTATTTACTTCCAAAATAAATTATTTATTTCAATTCTTCACCTTATGATATAAAATTTAAATTAATTTTATAAAAATCCTTCTAATACTTATATAATCATAGATAAATAAAAATATATTCACAATCCACTTATTTAAACAAATACTAAAAATCACAACTATATGATATTTTTTGTAATTAATAATATTTTTCAGTAACTCATTCCAAAATTCACCATTTATATTTAAATCATTTTTACTTCTTCAAGGCTTTGCATTTTATTCAATTTACTCCCTTCCAATCAATTTCAACTGCTGTGTCCAACTATTATTACACTTATTTATCGTGCATGATGTGTAATGTGCGTGTCCAACCATTAACTTATATCATGTTAAAACAACTAACAAATAAGAACATACCACTCAATTTCAACATTTAATCTATATCAACACAAGTTCATCACCTAAGTATATAATGGAAATAGAAGAAATGAAATCTAAATAGTTGTGAGTTATGAAAATAATGCCTGCAATTCCAAAATTAAAATTTGATCCCATCATCATTGCCAAGCCATTCGTCCTCGTGCCTTAACCACCGCTAGCACCACATTCAAGCTCGCGTGCATCGCCTGTCCTAAGAAACTCCAACCTGCACACGTCAGCCTCCTTAAGCAAAACCAATCAACGCTACCAGAATCTCCATGTCGCTGCCTATAGAAGCCCGAGTTCGCCTCTGATAATGTCGTTTGCTAGCCTTCACCTAGTCGTGACCAAGCCTCATGCTCGTTGCAGCCATCAAACTCACAGCTTCGTTCACCAGGTTATATCAAAGCATGGCCAAGCTTGCCACTCAAACCGACTCCATCTGCCAAAGCTGATGTCATTGCCGCACGTCGAGTGACCACCTGATATCGTGTGCGGTTTCTCCCACTTTAATGCCGCGACTTCCTTTTTTTCACCAGAGGGAGGGAGGGGGCGGGGGAGGAGTGGGGTGGGGAGGTGTTTCGGGTTTGGGTATGGGCAGAGAAGAGAGAGATTTCCAGAAAAAGGGAAAAAGGAGTTTGGATGGGCTTGGGCTTAATTTAGTTTGGCCTATAAATTTTAATTCAATTTAATTTTGAATCTTTCACACTTAGACTTTAATCTTTGACAGTGTTAATAAATATATTCCAATCTAGTTTGAATTGATTTACACTTCATCCTACAATTTATATTTCGATAATAGAGTAACTTTATTCAATTCAATACTACTTTATTTCTATTTAATTATTCATTGTAATACTACAAATTTAATTTATTTTTCAACTATTTCAATTATATAAAAATTATTTACACATCGAAATATTTAATGTTGATTAAAACATTTTATTCAATTTCAATACTATCCAAAATGGATTTATTAATTTAATTTGATTTATTAAATAAAAATATTTGAATAAAAAATATATTTCAGAATAATAATTATCACAAATTGAATTCGAAAACTTTTATTTTGATTATATTTATTTATTTATACGGCGTAGAAAGCAGTGTTATTATAGACTTCCCTTCTTATGAAAATTGCATCCTCGCAATTTCTTATGGAGAAACAACATATACAATTCATATCCTGAACTTTCTTCGTATCAACGATCTTTTATTAACTAAAAAGTACTCAATCCTCATACTCTTTCTTCAACTTATCTTGTCATATGCTATAATTTTAAATAGATCCAATTAACGATTTTTTATTTTTCACGTACGATATAATTTTGTGAAAATACTCTAAATGTCGGACTTTTCAAAAAAATTCAACAAAGTCTCTTTTGTCCGAAGAGCATTCCGAAAAATCAAAACACAACATTTAAACATCCTGACATGGAGAGTCCCGAAATATGGGAAACAATATAATATTACACCATATATCAGTAAAGCGCAAAAACATACATTTTATTAGCGTTTAAGCGAGTTATTTTGCATATACGTGAGCAAAAGCGAGCAAACGTCACTAATCTATCCAAATATGCCTCTTGCACACCTATACTGAACTCAAGTTTGAACATTTGTTCCACATGAAAAGATATAATAGACATGTATTCATTTATTTTTAAAGTAACATAGAGTTCAAGTTTTAGCAACATTTCGACAAACTTTCAATAATCAAAAACACAAAATGTGGCAATAACATCAAAGAGTTAATTGTTAAATAGTGGGTTAGCTTTCCAAAACAATTCCTGGATGACAAAAATGTCAACTACCAAATAAGTAATGGTGATTTTCATAAGGAGGGTAAAAACTTGAAATGCAATCAATGCGTAGGCCTACTCCAAAAACCTACATGTTCTGCTTAGCAAATGATTTTTTTTTCTCAAAAACCTCTAATAACAAGTTGTTGCTTATGTTCTAAGGTTTCAGGAATAGATAACAACGTTTAAATTGGACAAATTATTTGAAAGTTACAACTAAAACAATTCAGTGCTATTTTGAATAGTTTACATTTTTTGAATAGCGAATCACTTCTTTACTAACTCATGTTTTAACCTTAGCCAAGTTCAAAATTTTACATTGCACTTCAGATAAAAATTGTTCTCTAATGACATAGCTTTTCAATAAAATTAAAGATGTTGAAAACAGCTCGCTAGTTTGAGATTTATGATTATAACAAAACACTTCTTGACTTAGAAAACTTCTATATATTATCAAAATTATTTTATATAAACTTGAGCACGCTTTCAATAACAAATTCCAAATTTGATAATAATTTTTTTACCTAATCGGTTACAATGTGTCTTCTAAATATTTTCCAAAATTATTTATTAAACAATCATTAAATTTATGAATCCTTTCGTTAATAACTCATCCTTCTAAATATAACATTGCCATTTCAAAAAAAATCAAATTCTTTGAAATATTCAAATCTGATAACTCTAAAATATCATAAATGTTCTAAAGTTATTTTTAAATTTTCTATTTTAAATTCATGGGAATACTCATATCTTTCTTTTTTAATTCAAATTCAAAAACCCACCATTTTATTCTAAATCATTTTACTTTCCAAGCGTTACACAATACCACTTAGTATCAAATTTCCAAAGCCATTTAAAATCATTTTCTTCCACTTTATCATGCTTATATTAATAATATGTAAGGTTTTACTTTATCCTTGAAAACTTTTCTCAAAGTATTTGTTATTTACACAAATATTTTTTTTCAAAATAATCAATCTTTTATTTAAGTTTTATAATACCATATTAGTTTATAATTATTTTTAATTGAAAACTTGTATATACATATACCTTTATACTGCAATGCATCATATCATGCATATGCACAACATAGTCAAACATACAACATGGCGAGCATACAATCACCACACCACAAATAATGTAATTTCAAATTCTAATATTTCTACGCATATAGCAATGGTGCCTCACCACGAATTTCTAGCGACTTACTTCACCGATTAGCTGCAATGTTGACCGTGTGATCAACATTGTCTCACCATCGATTTTAGCTATCCACTAATGTTTGATGACTACAATCATTACATATAATATCTAAACATAGAAAAATATCATTATTATTTTTCAAAGCAATTCGTTCCCTTACCATAATAGTATGCGCGCTCATGTGTGTGTGTCTAATATGCTCAAGTCAAAACACTTTCTAACACTTCAAAATATATATAATTTCCATATCACATGCTATACTGAAACACTATTTCAAAATAATATTACCTTTTTCAATTTTTTTCTCCAAAACAATGCCATCTTTTCAAAACTTTAAATATAACCCCTTGGAAACATTAGTTTAAATGATAGCTCAAATATTTTATTTCTTTTCATAATATTATATAACTTTCCAAAACTTTGTGTCCACATGTCTCATCCTAGTGTTTAGGAATTCCTACTGATAATGTTGGTCAAACGCATAGACCATAATTCTTAAAGCACACAATGGATAAATGAACACGAAATTAATTACAAAAATTCCTTTATATAACTATATTTAAGTATTTTCATATGGAAAATAATTGTTTGCAAAAACCAAAACATTTTATAATATCATACAAAATTATGTACCTTTAATTGAAAATGTTCCAACTGCATGTATGCTTGCTTTAAATTATTATTATATCTTTAAACTATCCTTTCCAAAATCAATACTAATATTAACCAAAATTTTTATTTCTTTTAAATTGATATTCAGCTTATCTCAAACTATACTTTTCGAAAATTTCAAACATCACTCGAAAATATGATTGTCAATCACTTTATAAAATGATACCACTATTTTATTAAATTATATGCTAATTTGAATAAAAATATTTATCTTTAGAACTCGTATGTACATTCAATTCAGCAACGATTAACAGCAATACAAACCATTCATAATATTAAATAAGCATAATATAACAATACATACATTTTTAAACAAACAAACAAATGCCTCTAGCAGAAAACTATCAATTAGTTTTTGCTGCGCAACTTTGATCACTACATGATCCACTAACTTGACTCGCCTCGTCGTAATTTCGATCTGTGAAGTATCCAATATGAGATTCGAATTTTTTTTTTGAAAGCTTTCCTAACCAAACAACTCGATTCTTATTTCAAAGCCACACAACGGTCTAACATTCACCATCAATACTGACACTACTGGCCGAACTAACTACTTCTACCTTCATTATCTACTTTGAATCTGATATAGAGACTTACCCTCAAAAAAGGGTAGAAGAAATATATATTATATAATAAGAAATATAAAAATATGTCCTTGGATAATTACCCTAGTAATTGTCATATACTCCTAATATCACTTAGGAATAAACAATAATCTATTACACATCTATGGGGACATGGGATCTAAGTCACATCTAAGGCTAAGATTGGTGTCTCTTATACTCTGTATTGTTCTAAACCTCTCTAATACTAAATATTACGCCCTACCTCTACACCTACATAACCAAAGAGTATTACTAGTAATACTATCTGATAATATGGAGAATGTGGAGATATTGGGCTGTCACACATGAGTATTCCCTTGAGTTAACAATGATACATATTTCAAAAAATCATAAAAAACTCATTTATATGATAACAATATTGGCACAAAAGAATAAACATTTGTGTTTCCTGGATGGAACATACACAATATAAGATAAATCACATAGATTAAAAAGTCTTCAGTGCAGCGATAATATATAATATAGAATATGCACGAGTCTAAGGAGGTATACAACATAGTCAATTACCCACTATCATCAAAATACATACACATGACCAATATGTACATGTCAACAACACATGAACATACAAAGCTACAAATATAAAAAATGATATACAAGTACTATATCCCTTATTTATGCCCAACATCCACAAACCAGTCAACTCGTCCCTAAAGAAATGTCTTAGACTGACCCGAGTATTATACAAATAACACACGGGTGGGACTATGTTTAAAATGTAAATGTTAATACAAAACAACAAACGGCATGGTATGGACAAGTGCACGCAAATGGCATGTGCATATCTCATGTGGCAACATATCTTATTCCATGCACATAACAGATAACCCATTTCCGAGAAAAGTCAATCAACACATCAACATGCATATAATCAAGTGGGTGGAAAACCATACAACTAACTATCATCAAGAATAAGATCTGATCAACAATATAGGACATGTTCTCAAGAATGCCTAGATTATCTCTCATATTATCGTAAACTAGACATACCCATGATCCACCTTACTATACATATATGTAGAATCATACACGAAATATAAAAATGAAACACCCTTGGTAGTTAGGGTCATATCTTGGATAACCATATAAAAGAAGGTTACAGGGTCTAACTCTATGCTTTCAGTATTTATAGCTATCCTCGATAGCGGTATAATCAATGTGTACAGGGTTATTACACAACTGCATAGACTCTTAATCTCATAAATTATCCAAGAGATCGATAACCACATAATAATCATATAGACCTTCAACCTCATATTAATCGACTTGGCTCTCAACCAATGAAATAATCATATGGTCTCTCAGACCTCTACTAATTGACCCAACCCTTAGTGCTATGGGTAATGATCGTGACTCTTAGTCCTATATGCTCTTAGCATCATAAATATCTATTTTGGCATCAGTCTTGACAAATGATCAGATCGGATCACAACTGTAAACACAGTGATTTCATCTTGGTAAATAAGTAAGTGTTTATAGCATCCCATACTATATCATTGATAATAACCTGATAGAAGACTAACAGCTCTTAGCTTGTTGCTGCAGCCTTTATTACACGCTCTCAACACTACTTCAATAGTCTTAATTACCTCGATGGCCATCATGACCCACTATCCATCAAGTGCGAGACTACACTATACCTTGGTCACAACCCTACTAGTTCCTGTAATGGTAACAGATTACTAGCGCATGTGACATAGGGGCAGTGACTCTCAGCTATATACATCAAAAGGTGTGCCATGGATTCGAAGAGTGAATCCACCATCAGTCTGCTAGGATGGTTAGTAACCAATATGGTTTACTTCATATCGTATAATAGGGGTACACACATAATAGATACATACATTTATGGCTCTCAGCCTGCTCAATCTCAGTGCGCATCATCATAAATATAATACCTCATATACTGGGCCCTACAAGAGTGACATCTACTTACAAAAAGTAATGGAACAAATATTAACTTAGGTGTCCAGTACCACCTGGTGTTACTCGCCAGTTTACAGAATGCTCATACATTACACTCATAATCATAGTTATTCTATATAATAAGTCCAAAGATTAACCAGAGAAATATTACGAACATCTCATACTAGATGGTACTATAACTCCATTTATTCTAATTCCTTGTTACATAAAAATGTGAATAAATCAAAATACATAATTCAATAATTTATTGATTCAAAAGCGGTTTTATTATCGCAATTCTCTTTTTCCTAAAATCTTCAAAAAAGTTTCAAATATAAATAATCAATTGAAAGAAAATTAAATAATAAAATTATCATTCTTTTGTCAAAATCCGTTTACACTTTCAAAATAAATATTCGCAAACCTCTTAATTGATTATAAGGAAACTTATAAATTAAAAATCCAGTTAAATTCTAAATCTCTTAAAATTACACTTTCCCCTTTTTAGAAATAATTAAGAACAAAATAATATATAACTTCCAAGATTATTCTTAGCAAGGCATATTATAAATTTCTTACCAATAATTTTCACTTCATAAAATAAATCATACTCGTCTTTTTACAATTTCAAAATAACACTTTCTAAATTTCCCTTAAAAATTAATAAATAACATTATATTTATTATTACTTCAAAATATAATACTCTAACTTCAAAGTTATTAAATCAAAATAAAATTAACTCATCACATAAAAACATAAATTTTAAATACCATTTCATTAAAAAGCGTTTAAATATTTTTATAGTTATCGATAAATGAATAAAAATATAAATCTTCAAAAATTCACGTATTCAGTAACATCCTAAAATTCAATGTTTTCTAAATAATTTCTATTCACACAGTCCTAGAAATTATTCCACTTTTACATTTTTTCCAAAATCATTCTACTTACAATTTTCAATTAGTTACAATATCTTCAATACCAAATAAGAAAATCATTCAAAAGTTCACTATCTATTTCCAAATTAGTTTATTTATTTCAAATCTTTACCTTATGATATAAATTTTAGATTACTTTTATAAAACCTTCAAATACTTATATAATCTTAGATAAATAAAAATATATTCATAATCCATTTATTTAAAAAATACCAAAATTCACAACTTTATGATATTTTCTATCATTAATAATATTTTTTAATATTTAATGAAATTCATTCCAAAAATTCACCATTTGTATTCGTAACATTTTTATTTCTTCAAGGCTTCACATTTTCAATCAATTTATACCCTTCCGATCTATTTCAAGTGTCATGTCTAACTATTGCTAACATCTATTTATCATGCATAATATATAATTTGTGCATCCAACCATCAACTTATATCATGTTAAAACAACCAACAAATAAGAAAATACCACTCATTTTCAATTCATTCAATCTATATCAATGCAAGTTCATCATCTAAGCAATGAATGAAAATAGAAGAAATGAAATCTAAATAATAGTTGTGAGTTATAAAATAACTCACCTAATCAATACCGATAATTTCAAAATCAAAGCATAAGCCCATCATCATGGCCAAGCCATTGGTACTTGTGACTTGACCATAGCCAGCACAACATTCAATCACATACGCATTGCCTATCTAATCACCTCCAACCGGCGCATATCAGTCTCCTTCAAAAAACCAATCAATGTCATCGAAATCTTCATATCGCTGCTTGTATAGGCCCGAGTTCGCCTCTTATAACGTCATTTGCTTGCCTTCACCTTCTCATGACCAAGCCTTGCGCCCGTTGCAGCCTTAAACTTACTACCACCTTGCTAGGTCGCATGTGACCGTGCTTGACACTCAAGCCTGCTCCTTTCGCCAATGCTAACGTCATTGCCTCATGTCGAGTAACCACATGATATCGAGTGCGATTCCTCCCTTTTTAATGCCGCGATTTCCTTTTTTTCGCTATGTGAATCAAATCAAAATTTTAAGGCAGAATTTTTATGTAAGAGGGTTTTGGGTTTGGGTATAGGCAGAGAAGAGAGAGGTTTCTATAAAAGGGAGAAGGAGCTTGAATGGGCTTGGACTTAATTTAGTTTGCCTTATAAATTGCAATTCAATCTAGTTATGATAATCTTTTCATAGTTAAATTTAAACTTTAATCCTTGACATTAGTTGATAAATATATCTCAATCTAGTTTGAATTGATTTACACTTCATTCTACAATTTTTTTTTGATAATATGGCAACGTTATTCAATTCAATACATCTTTATTTCATTTTAATTATTCACTATAATGTTATAAAATAAATTTATTTTTGAACTATTTTAATTGTATAAAAGTATTTACCCATAAAAATATTTTACAATGACTAAATATTTTTATTCAACTTTAATATACTAACCGAAAAGGATTTATTAATATAATTCGATTTATTAAATCAAATCTTTTATTAAATAAAATTTAATTAACTAAAAAAATTATTTTCAAAATAATAATTATCGCAAATCGAATTTGAGCACTTTTATTTCACTAAATTTATTTACTTATAGGATGTAGAAAACATGGTTGTTACATATTATCCTCCTGACCATCTCAGCTATTCGGTTGTTGTCGTCTAATGGAAGTCTTCGACTAATAACTGCCTTTTTTCCCTCTATTCCTATGAGGAAACTCATGCACATACTCCTCTGCCCGTACATCTGCATTTTGATCTGCACTTCTAGCTTCATTCTATTCGAAGTTCTTGTGAGTAAACTCGGGCACAGACCCCTCCGTCTGTTATGAATTCATGTTCTGATTTGCGTTTCTACCTCCAATATCATTTGCTCCTGGCATTCCAGCTCGCACTAAGCTCAGACCAACATTGCCCTCGAGTAAATTCATCTCGGCATCAACCTGATTCAAGTCGGTACCGACCTGTTTTAGTCGTAAGGGCATTTTATTAGTTTGCTCTGCTCCAACTCCGATTCCTCATGCATTGGTTTTTGGTCTTTGGTTCTGAACTCCCTATACTCCGATTGTTCCTTGCTATCCCATCCTTTTAAAAAATCCCACCAACATTTGCTGCTGTCGAACCATTATTCCATCTTGCATCTATTTCATCATTCTCCCTATTCCCTCTCTAGTCACATATTGGATTGATTATAACTTGAGAACACCTCCTAACTACGCTAATGCTCTTGTTGACTTCCGCTAATCATAGATCCAGTGTTAGGACTTTTCATCTTTTCCAAACTTCAAATCTAAGCATTATGTTGTCAAATATAGCTCTTTCTCAGTGAAAGCACCAAAAATGGTACAAACACCCCTGAAACAAGTGGATCTGGACATATCATATAATATATAAAGGAAAAGAGTAAAAAAAACAACATTTTTTGTAGTGGTTCGGCAAATACTCCGACCTACATCCACTTTAATCTTTGTTATTGATTAATTCTCTCTGGAATATAATGGCTATAACATAAATCCAACCATAATCTCTTGGATCTCAGATTCAAGGGGTGTTTCGAGTATTTAGGGAAGAATAAGGTAGAAGAGAAATTAAGTGCCAAAAAGTACTTTCCCTGAAGCTATAGGTGCTGTATTTATAGGGAAACCGCATAGTAAAACCGAAGGCTTGTGAAATATCAATTCCAGATCCAAATCAGAGTAAGAAGGATTAAGTGACCGGCCCCAATTACCAATACAAAACCACTTGGTACCATGTGATTTTGATTGGTACGGTCTGGTTTTCTAGAGAAAATTCCCTTCCATCTTTCCATTATCATTCTATCTCCGACCAATTATGTTATGAACACTTTTTCCTTAGGATTGGATTGTTTTTGAGAGGTTCTTAAACCGCTTGTATTTGTCTTCTTTTCTTCAGAAAATCCTCGGAGTTGTTCTAATAGAAAATCACTTTATGACAATTATTTGGGCCAATGCTCCATGTACAAGAGTTTTGGAGGGGCAATATGGAGAAAAGATTATTTGGTACCGAGTGGTTTACTTTGCTCCAATCACTTTACAATTTCTTTAGTTACCTCATGTCATCAATCTGAATAGTTTTAATAATATTAAAGTTAATCATGTCAGTGAAAATCAACTCGTGAAAATTATGAGCTTTGGGTTAGGGTTAACCTGATTTATTTTTCGACCTAAGTGGTTTGTGTGTTTGCTTCAGGACTTACTTGGAGTTGTCTAAAGGTTGAAGTGCTTTGAGTACTACTTAGAAGTTTTGTGTGTCCGACCTCAGAAATATCACCGCTCAGTAACGAGTTGCGACTTACCACTCCGTACTAAGTTGGCTCAGGTTTTACTCTAAGTCATATTGTCTTTCCTTACTATTTCTTGACTCAGGTATTCCTTCATTTTTCATAAGTTCATCTTCGATACAACTTAAGTTCAGCCTGAAGCACTGAGTTGAAAAACTCAAGTCAATGTTTTTCACTAACTTTTTGATATTTCCTTTTTATTGCCTTTTTAGGATGTTTCCAAAGTCCTTGGGTCATTTCTTCATTTTTTTGTTTGTCTAATTTGCTTGTTTAAGTCCATTAGAAACTAGGAAAAATTTGGCTGTAACAAAAATAATACATTGGATTGGAGGAAGATCACAAGGTGCTACAATTGAATTTGTTGGATGCCAAAGAGCAAAAGATCCACTTTATGCTACAATATTTTATTTTTGGTGAAGGTGTATTAAGAGTGGTGTTGTACAAGCACTTATAGCCTACTACGCTATGCAACTAATGTCCGTTTTCTATTATAGGACATCCAATGATGGAAAATAAATGTAAAATTTTGTCAAAATGCTGCAATATATATGTATGTATGTACGTATATATGTATGTATGTATGTATGTATATGTATGTATGTATGTATGTATGTATGTATGTATGTATGTATGTATGTATGTATGTGTGTGTATATGTATATATATCTTCGTGTGTGTGTCTAAGGAATGAAAGGCCATTAAAGTTTCATAGTGACACTAAATAACAATACTATTTTCCAATGAGGAAAGAGTGCAAAATAGATTGTGATTCTAGAGTAGATTAAGCAAACTCCATGATAAATAATCTGTTTGAGGATTATCATCCAAGGTCTTCCCCGAATATGTTGCTCAAATAGGTGTGCCTTTTATGTAAGGATGGTTTTGCGAAGTTTGTATTTGGCATAGTCATATAATATTGCTCTATACATCAGTTATGGATTTGTTTGCTTTTTCCTAATCAAAAATAAAGTAACAAAGTTTTCTTTACACTTTATGTTGTTTAAATACTAAACTTTTTCATTTCACAAAATTAGGACTAGCTATAAATATACATATATAGATCAAATTTTATGTAATTCCCACTCCACGCATCCATGATTGATCTATGTCATTTGATTGTATTAATATATGTGATCATTGATGGGTTTAGTTACGATAAAGACAACGAAGGCCGATTTGATTCTTTATTCACACATTTGATGGATGAGATTATTTCGAATACACCTTATGTTATGAAAAGAAATTTTTGAAGCTTATAAAGAAAAAAACACATTTATAATGCTATCACATATGTAGTGTAGGAGGAGATTGTTAGAATATTTCAACATGTGGGTCATACATATAAATAATATGTGTTACGCTATTTAGATGTAAAGCTTAATTAAAGTGATCCAATTATACATTTTCTAAAATGTCAAAAATAATAGTAGTAAAATTTGGTTCCTTGCTTCTTAACGTCAGCTTTAAATAAGCACCCAAATATTTCAAAACATAACAGTTATCTCTTATATTCCCAAAACTAAATTCAACTCTTTTCAAACACCAAAAAAAAATACTTAATACATATACAAAATCAAAATTAAATAGTAAAATTTATTTGTTTCACCCATGTTTAGGATGATGAAATTTAAATAAATACTTACTTGATCGGTTAGAAAATGGTTTGTTAAATCAACTTGCATGCTTTTTGAAACATTTGATCGATCTTCTTACTCCATATCTTCACTATCAAACACTTTTTCATTCGAAATGACAGTGCATTCTCAATTTATTATGATTTTCATCCTCCATCTAATGACCACTAAAATGAAAAAAATATAAGGACAAAATAGCATACACATGTTGTATGGTATAACATTATAATTTAATTACTTACATTGAAATTCAACTACAATATCATTAAAATTTATATCCTTCAAATTTGTGTTAGCTATGAGACTATTAAGCTCATTCTAAAATTAATAATAAAAAACTCTAAACAACAAAACTAAGATTAATATGTAGAAGAATAATAGACTTTAAGAAATAAAAAGTAAACGAACTTCTTTGTGTTCATCGAAATTCAGATCATCCATTAATTCTTCACTTGATTTCGTCTATGAGACAAAAGGAGAGGGATTTTATTGCTTTAGGATTTGTAAATGTTGTTTTTTGATGATATTCTAAGGCAGTGTATGTGAGTTTTTCTAAGAGTGGTGAAGATGCTATGTTTGTTTATAACTGAATGAGAAAATGAATTCTAGTGGCCATAGTCATATAAAAAAATAGGTAATACATTAATGGCAGTCAAAAGCATTTTCCTAAGTGTCAACAATAATCCACACAAGATACTTTGGTTTGAATAGTCTCACTTTTTCAAGATAGTCTCTTAAAGAAACCCGCTTTTCAAAATAAGACTTATCGCTGAAAGGTCAAAATTAATTAATATTAGGCTTATCCCAAGGATCTCTACATAATTAGATTTAAGCAAGAATAAGAAGTGAAGAAAAATGCACATTAAGAATCCCCTCTAAATAAAAGTTTGTTAAATTCAGTAATTGATTACAAAGAAAATCCCTAAAATTGAGAATCAATCTCAATCCTAGAACCCTATAACAATAATGCTTCATACTCATAATGAACCTCAGACAAACCAATTTATAACAGTCTGATGTAACTTTTGTTATTGGATCAAAGATTACATATATCTATGGTGCATACTCCAAAATTCCTTGAAAACGATGAATTACCCCTAAAAACTCGAACTCACAATTCTCTAGAATTTGCCAATCCAGTCGACAGGAAAAATCCATCAGTCGATAGGCATCGATCGATAGGTAAAGAATTCCAGTTGATTGGAAACATTATTGCAGTTGTGCTCGAATTGCCCCATATTCCAATTGACCGAAATAGTTTACCTTTCAATTGATTAGGAACTTATTTCATTCGAGTAGTAGCTTATTTTAGTCAACCGGAAGCATGTAACTTATGCCACAGGCTTTTATCTCACAACTTTTCTCCATCTCTTCGCCTCCATTGCTTCTCCTTTGCTTCTCCAGTCGATACATTGCCTTCACTGGAGCAATCGTGATGCCTTCTTCTTCGATCTGAAAATATTGTACCACCAATTTCAACATTCTTCACCTTAATATTGTAATCCCACATAAATTGCCCAAATTAACCTACAACCTCAAGCTCCAAACAATCTCCAATATCACCATGAAAACAAATGTCTCCATTCAAAAAAAGCTTTACCAACCTTCAAGCCACCTAATTATTCATGTCTCAACTTGTATATGTATATCATCATAAATCAAAATTGCTTATAATACCACAAAGCCTCCATGCAGACTTTGTGGCTTTCCATTGCATTGCCTACCTTGATTCAAACAAATTTGCCTCTTTTACTCCAATTTTAGAACTCCATACATTTTCCACCATTTTTTCAAATTATATATATATATATATATATATTATTGTTTTCTCATTTTGTGCATAGAACCTGTAACCTCCAAATTGTCTATCTTGAAAATTTGCAACATTTTTCTTCCAATCGTCCTACTGAAATAAGCTTCTTCTTAATTTCCAAGATACGTCTAACTCCTGTAAGTCTCATTACCTTTTAGTCATACAGCTTTTACCTAACTGACATGTACGCTTAACATGCAATTCCCCACCATCAGCAGATTCCACTTTATTATTTTGCTCTTCATAATCAATAAACGTTTTCTTTAGATTGCATATGTGGAAACATGCACTTAGATCAAGTACCTAATCTTTTCTTTTGCCTTTATCTACACATAGGACATTGTCATCAAATTCCTTACTGAAATGTACCTCAACATCGCTATTATCCTTTTGTTCTTTTGGGCATTTTCCAGTATCTTCACCCTCTCTTTATCCCTTTTTAGATTATTACAAAATTTCAACCGGTGGCTAGTTTTTCACGGTAATAGCAAATGATGTCCCTATTTATGTTTGATCTATTTGATCATCTTTCCATATTTGAAATGTTACCCCTTTTTGCAAGTTACATCTTTTCAACTGGATTTCCACTTTCCGTTTCTTCATTAACATTTTCTTCCATTAGGTTCATCCCTCGCATCTCCTTCTTTATAAGGTTGCTAATCATTGACGCCATTGAAACAACTTCATCTGAATTTGAATCATTTAATGCAGCCACTAGTATTTCCTAACTCTCCGATAATGAACTCATTAACATCAAGGCTTGTGTCTCATCATCAAACTTCTAATTCATGGCCAATAGTTGATTCACAATTGCTTCAAAATCATTAAGATTCTCTCCTATTGACTCATCTTCCTTAAGCTTTAGATTTACCTATCTTCTTATAAGAAGAACCTTGTTTATTATAGAGTTCTTTATGTAAATTCCTTCCAACTACTTCTAAATTGCATAGGAAAATATTCATTAGCAATAATAGAAATACCATATTCTCCAAAAAAAACATCCAATAGCCGCCACAACCTTCTAATTTGAAGTTTCTCATTTTGTTTTTGTTGTACCACTAGGTTTCTACTCTTTGTTCTCCAATAGTTAGTAAAGCTCATTAGGATACATAAAATTTACTAGGGCCAGTCAAAGTCTATTTAAAATAAACTATAATGAGTTCTTACCCAACAGATAATGTCCCCACATTTTTAATGCGAACACAACGGCTAATAACTCTAAGCCATGTATTGCATAGTTCCTCTCATGGATCTTCAGTTGTCTACTTGCCAAGCAATGACCTTTCCGTGCTGCATTAGAACAACACCAACTCCCTTCCCACAAGCATTTGTGAATACAGTAAATCTGCCTTTTTTATCTACTACTACTAATATGGGAGTAGTGGTTTATCTTTTCTTGAGCTCTTGAAAAGCTAATTCACATTTTTGTGTCCACTCAAACTTCAATCTTTCATGGTCATCTTTGTTAAGTGACGAGAAATTTTGGAGAAGTCTTGAAGAATCTCAAAATTATCCTGCTAATCCCAAGAAACTGTGAACGTACTTACGAGTTTGGGGTTTTTTCAAGTCTAAAATAGCAGCAACCTTTGCTGGATCGACTGCAATTCCCTCTCCTGACACCATGTGTCCAAGGAACCTTATTTTTTTTTCTAGAAGTGCCATTTTGGAATTTAGCTTTTAGCAAATTTCTCCTTAATATTTCCAATACGATTTCGAGATTCACTTCATGTTCTTCCTCATTCTTTGGGTATATCAAAATGCCATCGACAAAGGCTAATATGAATTTATTGAGTACTTCTCTATATACACTACTCATA
This sequence comes from Allium cepa, assembly GCA_030765085.1. NCBI lineage: Eukaryota > Viridiplantae > Streptophyta > Magnoliopsida > Asparagales > Amaryllidaceae > Allium > Allium cepa. The sequence continues at coordinate 722,165,132 of CM060943.1, forward strand.
AGATCAACGAAGTAGACGGCAGCATTTGTTAGCCCAGAGGGCATAGCTAGCCATTCGTAGAATTCATTTGAGCGTCTGAACACAGTTAAAGGAATGCAATCTTCTGCAATCCTTAGCTGATGGAATCCGGTGGCTAGGTCCATGTTCGAGAGTACCCAAGCCCTATGTTTTGTCAAACATATCATCTATGCGAGGTAGAGGATACTTGTTTTTTTATTGTTCATTTGTTTAGATCTCTATAGTCCATACACAATCTTAGCGAGCCATCAGACTTTGTAGTAAAGACCACTACCGCCCCCTAACTTAATTGACAAGGTCTTATCAATCCCTTCTTCAATAACTCATCGGTTTGTTTTCTTAATTCTTCCTTCTCTTTAGGTGCCATCACCCGAATTGGGTGAAAACTAGACTTGCGTTGGAAAGTAAATTTATGCGGATTTAAATTCTCGATAGGGTGGTAGACTTTTTATTTCTTCAAAAATGTCAGAAAATTCCCATACTATGGGTATTTCTACTAGATGTTTTTGGAAAAAATTAAGCGCATATAGATAATTTTCCTTTACTCGACTAAGGTTCTCACATTTTATCACAAAAGGTCTACTTCTTCTATTTTGTAATTGCATTGTCCTTTTTACTATAATCGAGAATAGCTTTATATTTTGACAACCAATCCATACCGAGTAAAATTTCAAATTCATCAAAGTTGATGACTATTAGATTACATGGAAAAATTTGGAATAGGTAGGTAATTTGGATACCTTTACAAATCATAATGAGATTAATCGTACGCCTATCGGATTAGACACACATATGGGAACATCTAATATTTTTGGCTTAAGTTTAAGCCTATCAACTAATTCCTTGGAAATAAAGCCGCGGGAAGCCATGGTATCAAATAATACTCTAACTAATATGTCATTATTGTCAATTTTAACTTCCATTATGCCCTTCCCCATTTGCATTTGTTGACGTTAAAGGTTCGTCTTTAATAGCAAGCACTCTAGCTTTCTCTCCTTTCTTTGTTAAGGGACATTCTATTATCATATGCCCTGGCTTGTGGCAGTTGTAGCAGGTTTCCCTTTATCTCTTAGGATTCTTGTAGGTTATGGAAAGGTGACCTTTCTACTGGCAATTATAATAGGTTGCATCTTTCAAACGATCTACTTCCGGCTTGGCTTGCTCTGATTTCTTCCATTGCAGGTTAAAATTTCTTTTCTTCCAATAGTTTTTGCTATTGCTTTGGGTTGTGGGTAGGTCTTTCTTGTCTAGCATTTCGTATGGGAAACCTATATCCACCAAATCCATGAAAGTCCCTTTCACATGCACCATTATTCTGTCTTGATATTGTTTTTTCATTCTATAAATAAACATTTCATTCTTCTTCAGAGGAGTGTCAATTAGAACGGGTCCAAATCATGACAATTCATTAAATTTGTTACTATACTCTTCTATGGACATTTCCCCTATTTCAAATCCATAAAGCTTCTATAAAGGCATGCTTTTCCAGACACAAACATATATTGTTCTTCCAATACCTCCTTGAATTGCGCCCAAGAAAAATTATCTTCCGATTAAGTCATAATAATGGACTCCCACCAAGAAAGAGCCTTATCCTATAATTGTGCCAAGGGGCCAGGAATCTTTTCTATTCCTCCGCAATATTTAGCCCTTTAAAAATCCTTTCACATGAAAGGATCCATGCTTGAACTTCTAAGATGGATTTCGTTCCCTCAAATGGCTTTCCTCCCAAACTAGTATAGTCCTTGCATAAAGTGGCAAAGTTGATTTGGGGTTGTACCCAAATTGTTGCTTCTTCGATTATTGTGGCAGTGAAATTTCGACCATTTATATTTGTGGTACTGCTACCTCCCTTCCCCACCACATCCTCTTCTTTCACTCATTTCGCACTATCTACATATAGTGAGGAAATATCTCTTTAGAACATATAGACGAGATATCTTAGAGAATTGGCATAAAGTTTGAATGTACTTCTTCGGATGATTTTTTTTAAGTTTGCGCTCTCTCAGATTAAAAACATTCTAGGGTATTACAAACCCTATGTCCAATGTGTTGAATCCATTAAGGCTTAGGTATTTACTCAACCATAAGCTCTAATATCAAATGTGGCGACCCACCTCCTCGACCCTTATAAATTGACATTAATACTTCCTCGGTATTCACGTGCCATAAATCCAAGTGCCGGAGAGGCAAATTATTGTGGTGTAAAAGATAATAAAAGTAGAAGACAGAACAATAATATAATCTCACATTGTTTGTAACAAGTTGTAAACCTTTGGGTAGTACATATTATCACTCTTAAAGTGAGATGTCAGAGTCATGATAAGTACTAACCAAGTTGGGACAGTTATATTGGTCTATCCCTAAGTTGATGGTAGATGCATATACATAATACAAACATAGCAGAAATTGGCAGTAATAACAAAAGGATCCAAATTTCTTCATGCTTAATGCCCCGTGCTTCATGCTCCAAAATGCTCCAAAATCAGCTAACTATTAGGCCGCCTGAGGAAAATTAGGGCACCCAAAATTTAAGGGGAAAGAAAAATAAACTCCAGGTCAGTCATGGAACTAGTGTGAGAAACTCAAAAATATGTTTGAAAAAGAAAAGGTATCTCATAAGACCACGCCCACATATAAATAGGGATGGGTTTTTTACCTTATGATAACTGAAATATTTGATAGGCAAAATCATTTGATATCAATTTTAATGACATTCCTTTGAAAACATTTGCAATTAAACTCATAAATCTTAGCCGAAATTATTATCATTACTAAATTTTGGATATGTTAGACTCTACAAACAAAACTCATACAAGGCTCGTTCAGAGAATGGATTTCCATACAATGGCAGGTAAGGGACTCTTCCCATATAGTAAATCTCCAGAGGAATGTATGAAGGATACACAAAAAATCCTCCGCATCTAGGAAGACAAGTCTATCTCTATTTGGTACTCATACATGGCCTTGATAGAAATAGAATATGACATCACCTCGGTAGTAACCGACCTATCCGGGACCCCATAGCATACACCACATACTCGACATACAGAGAGTAATCTAGAAAAGTGATGACCATACCTAATGATTGCGAACCACATAGCCTTGCTGCGTACCATGTTTAAGCCATTACCGGGTGATGAGGCCCAAGGTAATGATTACCTTTCACATAGCACATTCCACTTTGAATGCCATATTGCCATCCCATAGTCACACAACTGATTTCTACAACGTATAACTCCTAAGCTTATATGTCACAGGAAAGGATGTTAAACAAAGAGAAGTTGCCTTCTTTGCCACCAAACAGATGATACGTTCATAGAGATCAATTTATGTAGCTAGAAATGTAATGCTAGACATTCGTCCATACAACTTACCCATGGACAGGGAAAACCAAAGGCACTCTTCTACTATATCCTATTGGGAGTTATCCCTAGAATCAATAGCGAGATGTCCTTTCATTGAAGATCTTAAATGAAGAACTACTGCCACATAATATGATATGTGAAATTTCCCGTAAGGTTAGTGACAAGAAATCCTACATTACATCTTCCAAATCATATCCATTCTTTACTTTGAATACGTAAATTGATTTAAAGTGGTCTTTGAATAGTAACTATCCAAATTTGACTCCGGTTCCTTCGAATCAATCATCGATAAAAGATGTCAAGTAAATAGGTGAACAATATTTAATTAATTCATTCCTTTTATCAAAAAAATCTTTCAGAGAAATATAACTTTAAAAACATTTCTTTTCAGTACATACAGAATCATTAAACCTCTCTTATCAAATCCTTTGATTACTTTAAACCTTTTAAACCGGGAATAATTCGTAATCATTTCATTTTTCAGTTAGGAAAATGTTGGACTGAGTAAACAAATTTACTATCCCATTCGTTGGGCCAGTTCAGGCAGCCTAGGAGAGTAGGAAAATGGTTTTCCAAACTCAAGGCTAGACACTATTTCTCTGACACCCATAAGGCGATCAAGTTATTTAATCGACTCTAAATCATTTAACATTTATCCATTCCATAAATCCTTCAAATCATCTTTAAAATAATCTATTCATCATTTTTAAACATTTAAAAAAGATTTGGAAAAGAATGATTGCGTTAAAACTGTATTTCAAAAGTTATAGAAAAGTGCTGCGGAAAAGTGTCGCGTTAAGTGTTTTTGAGCTATATTGATAAAAACGACTTCTTATCGTTTGGAAATTCATTTTATAATAAAAACCACTTTTAAACATTTTAAAATATTACTAGAATTTTTTCATATTTTTAGACAATTTTAAAATATCATTTTCAAAGAAATCCTTTCTTGAACTCAGAACTAAAAAACCGCGATTTTTCCAAAACTTATTTTATTCATATTTCAAAAACCCCTTACCAAAATCCCAATTTTCTTTCTTTATTTGAAAAATATGGATATAATAGTTTGGAAAATTTATATCTCAAAGAATTCCTAGCTATATTCCATTCTATATACTACTTTGACTTTTATGGCGCAAAATCGCAAACTGCCATTACACGACGTGGCCATTTTTTACTCAATTTTCAATTACAATTTAAACTTCATGAAAATACCTTCATATGTTTATAACACATTTCAAACTCATTTTTAAACTATTTTGAAAAGGTTTAAAATCCCATATACAACAATTCATTAAATAAAGAAATGATATTTCCTTTATGTTTGTCGACATGTATTTCTATGACTTGTCTATATATTGAACACATTTTAAAAAATCATCATCAACCATCATAATCAAAGATATATAACATCCAATAGCATATAATACTATAGTTTAGGATTTTCTCACCTCGGTTTTGAATGATTAACTAAAAAGTGTGCATAGCTCCGCTATTTGGATTTTAAAACTCACGATCCTCCAGACTTAAGCTCCTAGGTGGCTTTTCCTAGGCTTGGGATGGCTTGAGAATCCTATGGCCTAGGCTAAAGGAAGAGGAAGGCTCAACCTTGGATGGAGGAGGTGGAGGCCGTTGATGGAAGAATGGAAGAGTGGAGTTTTGGAATCATTTGAGGTGCAAAGTGTATATAAGTATATACTATAATTTATATTCTTTTTGACAAATGTTTTGGCATTATTTCCTTTAGGTTGGAAGCCATGAAAGTATGTAGAAAGATCTCAGGAAATGAAGAGGAAGATGAATGAAAATGAAGAGGATAGTGTAGGGTATTTATAAGGATGGAAGTGGAGGAAAATATCTTGAATATTTTATGTAATGCATCATCTATTGCATCACCACCCACTCCCCCTACTCCCCTAGTTTCAGCCGCAAGTACCCCTTATGTGCTTGCTAAGATGCTTGTATTATGGTGGACTTTTAGTTAGCTTAGGAAGTAAGGAAGAGAGAAATATCTTGGATATTTTATACATATATGTTTATATATATATATATGTATGTATATATGTGTGTGTGTACATAAATGAATGATCATGTATATGAGATTTGATCTTCATGTATGCACATGTATATATGGACATGTATCTCCATAATGTTGTACAACTTCTTTGCGTTGTATCGTTACGAATCCTGATTTCAATTTTCGGCCGTATTTTCATTTTTTAGTTAATATACATATATTTGTAAACAAAATTTGAAAATAAATTTCTTATCATTTTAACTAATTAAAATGATCACATTTCGTTTATAAAACCATATAAATTAATAATAATAATTATTTAAAAATTTGTTATTATACCTATAAAGCAAAACAAAATTTTCTTATGATTTCAAATCAAATATGTATATTTATAAACTTAATGATAAATTATTAGTCTATAACTATATAAAATGAGTTATCAAAATCATTATAATAATTATTAAATTGTTTTAATCCCAAATTAATTTAAACAAATTTACTAAAATGATATATTTGCGGGTCGTTAGAAAAATAATAAGGTTGGGGTGACTGAGGTGTTTTCTCAATCGAAGGTGTTTTCTCTATCGACTACCCCCAGTCGACTGAGAAAATACCTCAGTCGACTAAACTAGGTAAAATTTGAATATTTATGTGTTTTTGGTCTTTTTGAAAAAACATAAATGTTCTCTTTGGAATCAGTTGTGCATCCAGGCATGCATATGTGTATATTTGAGATAGCAAGGAGATTTTACATATAATTCTATGACCATATACATACTCTAGCTTGACGATCTTTGGATTTCTTGAATGTGATCAATCCTTCTTGGTAGTAGTCATATTGTCTTTGTTGTAGCTCTTTCTCCAGCAATATAATATATATTAGAAATATATGATGATATAGTTGTCATCATTAAAACGCTAGAAATAGAGATTTAACAATCTCCCCCTTTTGATGATGATAACTACATATATATAAATATGTCTCCCCCTACGCATATGCACCCCCTATCACAAATATATGAACTAATACACATAACAAAAGAGATATTATATATACAAACATCGAAACAGAAATATAAGTTCACAAATACATAGAGGTTTGTAAAAATCACCATGAAGGTTTGCATAGAACATTATTACCAAAAAGAGGTAAATTTTCACCATATTCTCCTTAGCATCGATTAGTGATAGAAATCCATGTCCCGGGCCGTAACTTCAATGTTGATTGGGAGAAATTAGACATCTTGTAGAAAGTTTCTTGAAATATATGCTTATCATTCAATTCATTAAAGTACTAAAGAGATTTTTTACCTCCATTCAACCATTGTTGCAATTGTTCATCCGGAGCAAATTCAGGATGAGATGGACCAGTTGGCTCTTTGCCTTCATGTGCTCTCTTTTTGAAACGGGAATCTTTGAAAGTGGAGTCATTGATTTTGAGGAAGAAGAATTTAGGATTTTTGACCTTGGAAATAAATTTTGAGAAAGTGATGAAGAGTGATGAATTGGTTGTTTAAAAAGCAAGTTGGCTCATTTCAGTCGATTGAGGATAAATTTCAGTCGATTGAAGATCAATGACCATTTTCAATCGAATGGCCCATGAGTTCGGTCGATTGTAAAGGGTCAAATTTGATATAGAGATTTAGGAATGAATTTAGTAGGCTAAAGTTGAAAATTAGAAGGCTGAGGAGTTGATTTCAATGGATTGAATTTTATATTCAGTCGACTGACATGTAGCCAGTTTGTTTTTCAATGTTTGACTGTGTTGAGAATATTATTCGGTTGGATATTACACCTTTTTGTAGGTTATTCGTGATGTTCGAGCGTCAAATGACAGTCTATGTTTTTTCTCCATTCATCCAATTAATGGAAACCTAAATACATTGATAATTTTTATTCATGTTTTATTCTTACTGATTTTGTTCTTCTCGAAATATTATAAACATTATTTGTCGTAAAAGTACTTGGAGTTCTATAAAAGTTGGATTTGGATTTTGCTCGAAATGTAGCACTATCATTAACATTTTTATTATACATGATTTCGCAGACATCTATGGCCTGTATATTTTTAGATTTGGACTGTTTTGAATATTTGAATGTTAAAACATTTTAAAATTTATTCAAAAATTCAAATGATTCTTACATACAACAATATATATATAAAAAGAATACAATATTATTTCAGCAAATAGATATTTAGACGTAACGCCGTTATAATTTTAATTTTCGACAGAGGAGCCGGACTTTCTAATTTCTTATAAGTCCCACGAATTTGGCTCAATTGTTGTCTCTTCAACAAATTTCCTTAGTGGAGACCAATATGAGTGTTTCGGAGTTCGACGTGATTTAGTTTGGTTAGGCGATCCCGCTTCCTATATATTATGAGGAGTAAGATTGCCTGGTTTAACCAGCGTCTCAATTATACATGGTGATTTTTTGTGGAGACGGTCTATTAGAGAATGTCCACATATATGTAGGATGCATTTCTCCAAGAAATTGAGGTGTCTTCCTTGTCGTTGCGGCTCATAGTGAATTTCACATTTAACTCCCATCATTTCCTCCTAGTAATGGAGATTTCATCTATTTTAGTTTCTAATGACGATGACTTGAGATCGATTGCACATTTTATCTTTTTCCCTTTGAGGGAATAACCAATATGGTATGTTGGAGAGTTTATAATATTCATAGAGGTTGATCTATTCCAGGGTGGAGGTGCTGCCTTTGGAGAGGTAGTAACATAATTTGAGGATGGAGAACTAAAGTCAATTGTGGAGTAAGTAAAATTGTGGTCAGACGACATTTTGAATAAAAGTGGTTTAAGGTTTTAAAAAAAGGTTGGGAAAAAGGATATATTGAATTTAGTTTAGTGAAAAAATCCTTTATATAAGTTTTGTTTATTATTTTAGGAAGTATATTGATTAGGTTAGTAAAATTTTAACCATAGAAATTAAAATAGAAGTTAGTTAGTTTTTGTGTGGATAAACGTAGTTGTAAATATTTGTACAAAAAAAATATTTTGTGCATTTTATCAGAGTTATTAAGTTATACTAGTGTGAACCCGTGCTTCGCATACGGGCTATTGCTAATGGTCGTAACAGAAATGCTAATAATGTGTACATATAAATATCAACAATTACAAAAATTCTTTAAGCCTAGTGATACATTTAATATATAAGAGAAATGATAAGTTACATAAGAATTTAAAATAGATATATTGGTTCTAGATTGATAGTAACTGATTGAAGCAACAAATAGAGTGTTTATCTGATTAATAGTTTAGCATTGTAATATAACAACAACTCTGGAATTGGACTTCTACTTGGATGATAACCATACAGTGACTACAAATATTTTTACCAATGGAAATGGACTTCTACTTGGATAATAACCATATGAGTGACTATAAATATTTTTATCAATGGAAGGTAGATTATTATTTGTATAATTTTTTATGAAACAAAGTAAACAACATCTAATAGTGAAAATCAAAGAACACCACAAAGTAATAAAAAAGGCAAAGTTGCAGTAAAATATGAAATATAACATTGGTATAAAGTATTAGGCATTGAAAACATATTGGATACCTATATGCAAACATATTTTTATGCTAAATAGTTTTACATCTAGCACACTTACATAACTACATGTAAATAGACAGTTTTGTACGTTATCTAGCATACTTATATGTAACACAGTAAGCATTATTTTTTGTATCATATGTAATTAACCGTCGTTATAGCTTCTATATTACAACAGCAAAAGCAATAAGTGTAAAGATATATGAAATGAATATTGAACCCCAGAATAGTCAGCCCAAGTGGGATTTCCTTTCATTCGTAAGAAAATTCCGTTTATTAAAGCGTCGGATACAAAGACTTCATATCACACCTTATCTTCAATTCTAGTTTAGGATGAGAATTCATAAACAAAAAATATGTAGGATAATAAATAATCCTAGACTTGGAATAATAGTAACTTCTCCAACAACCAAATAGAAAATACATGAATGGTTGCAATATAAAACATTGGAATTAGAGTATAAGAGCTGAAAGCTAATTAACCAATAGATAAACTACATCAGCTTTCTGTTCAGCTAACTGAATAACATCCAAAAATTAAATCAGTGTGAGATTACAGGTTGTACGGTAAAATAACCAAATAACTTAAATCAATAAGATGGCAAACAGTGGATTAACATATAGGAAAAATAAGTTGGACTTTTATGGCGATCTGCACAAATCAATTTAACATTCCTGAAATCCAACAAATTTGTGTTCATATATATCGACCCACGTGTAAAAAGGGGTATTTGTGGCCTTGTTTATTCATCATAAAAGAAAATTGCAAAAGCTCCAAAATAGGTAACAAATTATTCAAACAGGGCTATCATCAATTTTGTTTATCAGTGAACAGCGATTACATCGGTAATTTGTTATGTATATATGCAAATATTTAACATACATATATACATATTTTTCTATATATCTTCACACACATGCACGCTGCACACACACAAACACAAACACACATACACACATAGGTATACATGCACACACACGCACACACGCACACACACACACATATATGTGTAGTTCATACAAAAACTTACATACGAAGCAGTAGCATTAACTCATAATGCACTATATACTCATAGTGAAAATGCTTGTATAAGGCACTGTATACATGGCCTGGATTCAAGTATCGTATGCTTCATAAAAATGTCCCAGCAAACGAATGAAAAGCTATTTTCATTTTACAAATGAAAGTCGAGATGTGAATAAAATCTATGGTATTTGTCAAATCTAATGTGTATGATCAAATGATCTGTATAAAGTTGAAACATATATAATTAAGAGGAGAAAAGCAAACAAAAAAGAATATATTTACTCTTAATCCTCTTATTTTAGTTTCAGATAGACTTGGTTCTATAACACATGTAATTCCTTCAAATTCTAAACGGCTTTAAAGCATAGGAAGGAAATAATTGCTAAAACTAGAATGAATTAAAAAGAGAACAGAAAATACAAACAATTTAGTAAACATAACTCTTGTATTCTTCAAAATTTCCTCCTCAATTAGAGCCTAAAGTATAAAATATCATCAAATTTGTGTATATAAGTTTAAAAAGGACACCTGTAACGACCTGATAATTTCAACCATTCACATCCAACCATGCCGAAATTGAATTGCTAAAAATACCAGATTGTAAGTTTATATTTGGCAAAACTCAGCATATACAGTAAATAAATAATTACAAAATCACAGACACAGAGTAATATAACAATAGTGCAGCGAAAACAAAAGAATAGTAGTTCATGAAGCTACTTTATGTATAACAGAGTTAAATAAGTCACAACAAAAGTCTCGAATACAATAGTCAAATACAAGAATCGGAATACATCGCTAGAATCAACTGAATATCTGAAATATGGATAGATAGGTGGATCTCTAGGTGAAGCTCCAACTCCAAAGGCGAGTCTCAAAAGCTGAACCACTTAGTCTGACCCGAGCGTAAAGCAAAACACTCGAGTCAGGATTAACATTCTTATATCAATAAATCCAGCTCAAGTGAAATAACAACTGAAAATACAAGTAACTCAAAAGATGTTTGGGATAACCATCCTCTAAGGATCCATTAAACTATCTACTATATAGTAATATACGTTATTATAATAATGTCTACAGTAAAGCAAACTATTAAATAGCGTTAAGGCGTTACCATTATCTCCCTTAACACATTTTATATAAACGTCATAGTCTATACAGCACTATAAACTCCACCGTAAACTAGTGGACTATCAGGGAATACTCCATAGGTATAACACAAAACAAACTGTAGTGGTCGCGCATAGGGATACTAGTATGACAAGGCACATGAGGTAATACCCAAGGTAGTGAAACTACCGTTTGCCAGCTCCGGACTAGTGAGAACGCATCGCCGTAACGATCGCAACACCGTGAAACAACACTCCCAATTCAAGTGTGCGCACCAATCAAAAATAAGTAATAAGTAGCTTACGAAGAAGTTTATTCGCTAGAGGTGGCTAACCCCATTGGCACGGCACGGCTCCTGTTTAAGTCATTTCAAATTTGACACAAGTGTCAAGGCTATCCATTATCGTTCTCTTTCTTCAAATCCAACAACGTCATCATTCCAACCACTTCATTCTGGATCACACTCCGCGTATAATGGCTATTAAAGTGGATTTCGGTTTGGACAGAGAGTATGTTCCTAGCCGATCCCGGACTCTTCAATAACTACATAATTATTACACCGATTGGTCATTTAATAAACTTTCAAAATAGTTTATCTTTCAAAACCAAAATATCATTGCCATTTTAAAACCATATCAATACAATATCACTTCCATTTTAAAACCAATTACGATATCATTTCCATTTTAAATATATTCATCTCAAATATATCCATTTAAAAATCTTTGTACTTCAAAGTTATAACACTTTCTAAATCAAACACTTTGGAAATCATAATACTTTGGAAATCAAAATTTAGAAATCATAATGCTTTAGAGTCATAACACTTCCCACTTAACTGTTTACAAATAATAGTATATATAATAAAATAGTTTATAATTTAAAATAGCTTATATAAAAATAGTCATAATTTAAAATAGTTTATATAAAATAAATTTATAAAGTAACATATATAAATAGTTTTAAATATAATTTAAAAATACCATATATAATAAAATAGCTTCCTCAAATTTCACAAATCAATTCCAAATCAACACCAATCCCAAAATTTCAAATTTAATCAAATCTCAAATCATCAGTTTCAACTCAGTTCTCAATAAACCATTATATCGATTTCAAATACAGATTTGAGCCATAAATAAACCATTTAAATTTCGATATATTCCAAAACTTTAATATTTCACAATCTCAAAACTAAATTTGATAATTTCATATATATATATATATGTCTTAATTTAACTTTATTATTATTATTATTTAGTTTTGAAATATTCACTTAATAAATCCAATATTATTTAAATAAAACCTCAATTTACAAATAAACTAAATATTTCCTTTAACTTATTTAAACTTGAAATATTCATTCAAATCTCCTTAACCAAAATCAAGTTATAAAATTTATATCCTTTAAAAATCTCAAATTCAGTAAGTTCCAAATCGATTTCTAATTAAATATATTTCTTAATTGAATACAATTTCAAATCTATCTTCTCAACCTTAATTTATACAATCATTATAAACTCTATATTAAAGTATAATTTAAATAAATACTTAACCATATTATATTCTAATAAAATCAAACTTTATTATTAAGCTTATTTTATATTAAATCAAGTTTATACATAGCTTAAAATCAAGAATTTAACTATATACAATAACATTTGTATAATATCTAAAATCAATATTTATATAAAATCATATTTTCATTCCAAAACTGTAGTAATCATTTCAAATTATTTATATATAGACCAACGGTGTCTGTATATAATTTTCTATCCTATGCCAAGTGATAGGGATATTTATCATTTCAATCCGCAATTTAAATATAAGGGCGTGTATATATATATATATATATATATATATATATATATATATATATATATCATTTCAACCCGTAATCCCAAATTCAATTTAATGAAAATCGCTTGGGTTTATCATTTCAACCCATGACGATTTTCTCCTATTCTAAAGTCCTTTCGGGTATGTATCATTTCAACCCATAGTGAATTCTATACTAACAGGGAACTTGAAGAGTGGTAACATATATGGTAATAATATAATAGGCATATATCATCAATATAAATAACAGATAATGGTGTCAGATGTCACAGGTGAACAGATACAGGTAATAGCATATATATAACAATGTAAATAACTAATAACAGCATATTTCAATCGTCGTTTCAATCGAAATCAATATAATATATATAAGAACGTAAATCGTGAGTGATTGCTCACCTTTCAAGGCTAGAGAATACAAAAAATCACACGGATACACACACTGATATGGACACTGAAATTTGAATGACGAATCGAAGCAATGCAAAAATCGGCCATAATTCGACCATCAAAGCTGATAATAAGAATAGACAAAAAAACCTAATCAGAGATGGGTCGATGAAGATAATCAGAATCATCTTGATAGAACGGAAATTATATATATGTTATTATTCCCAGGAAATCGTTGTATAAGTTAGAAACAAGTATGCTACCCGTAACTAATATATATAATACAGGTAAAATTATACAAGAGTAGTTATAAAATAAATTATACAACTTATATACAACCAATTTATATAACTGATAGATAACCCAACTTTAAAACCCAAAGCCTGCATCATATTCGAATCAGAACGATGCATAGAGGCCTATACTATCATACCTTGCACAGTAATACAACCTTAATATCAATACAAAAAATATATATACATAATACTACTAAAATAAAATATACGGTAAGTATAAATATTTTTCTCTGATAACAAATATACTGTTGAAAAATATTTGTAAAATACTTCTTATATAATATGAATGGTTGGCACAAATACATACAATAATATACAAGCTGCCCTGCAACCGCCTACATATTCATCAACGCCGAAGCGTTGTATACAGATAAAGGGGAGACTCGGTTTCTTCTTTAACAATTATACAAAACTTTTTATTAATATGTACATATATTAGTAACCCAAATATTTTTAGTAACCCAAATATGTAACCCAAAACTTCTTTATGCAACAACAAAACTTTATACTTCATATACATATATATAACTAACCATATAAACCGTATAACCAACAAATACTATTATTACTTTTATAACATACATAACTGGCATATTTGTAAGAAAATATAAATAAAAACATATCCCAGGTACGTGTACCACATAGAGCAAAATTTTGTATAAACAATATATAGAAATTAAGTCATAGATTTTATAAACTTAATATGCACAACAGATAGTAGTAAAATATAACATATACACTTATTTAAAAGTCACCATACCTGCACAGAACACTTATCTATATATACGAACGAGTATGCACACATGCATGTTCAAACAGATATATACTATTTAGACCTTTTAACCAACTGTAATTATATAAGAGGAGGAAGATGGGTAGCTGGGAGAAGATGCGGAGGGGGTAACGGGTGTAGAAGGATGGTCGGTGGGATGGAGAATGACCGGAGGTGGCACACGACTGCTCGGTCGGGGTGATGTCTAAGGTGGTTTGCGTGTGGAGGCGCAAGGCAGTGGAGGTAGTGGGTGTGCATGCTACAAATGGCGGTGGTGATGGGTTCGAAGGTTAGCAGTGGTGGTGGAATGCACGATCGGTTGTTGCTGGAAAGAGGGAGGAAGCGACACTTGCTGGGTGGATGTTGTGAGGTGGATGCTCGGGTAGCGGATGCTGATGTTTTGAAGGCCGTGAAACATGGTGCTCGACCTTGGGTTTAGCCAGGTGAAGGAGGAAAAATGAGGATGCTAGTGTTTCGGTGGAGACGTGCCAAAAAAGGAAGAAGCGGCGGCAGCGAATTCGGCTAGAAAGATTGATGCGCGATGGCCGGGCTGAGGGTGAAGGTGCGGATGCGATACGTGGTAGGGGTGCGAGAGTGGGCGAGGTGGAGGTTTGGTGGTGGAGGGGTGGTGTGGTGGAGTTAGGCAAAGGGGCTAGGGAGCTACAGATCTGCTCGGCGCTTGGTGGGAGCCGCATGAGTAAGAGGAGAGGGTATGTCGACATGGGCTGCAAAAATGGAGCGGAAGATGAGTTCGGTGGCATGAGCAATAAACGTTTGAAACGGTGGAGGAGTGAGAAGGCTCAATTCTTTCTTTTATAATTAGATAGAGAATGGAAATGGTTCAAATTACATAATGTGTGTTGTTACTTTAGTGCATGTGCTGTAAGGTGGGTTTTGAGAATGAAAAGTCAAGGGAACAATGGACGTGAGTTCCGACAAATGAATGAATGCATCTTTCAATATTTGATTGGAAATGAAGTTCAAAAGTTAGGAAGATAAGTAGCCTTCGGTTCATAAGGCAACATGCATTAGTTTTATATTATTTGATTGAAGGTAAGAACAAAAGGTCATAGTTTTCGATACCGTATGATGCATAGTTTTATCGTTTCTACCACGTACAGGACCTCAAAATATAGAAATAAACATACCGTAGAGATCAGTATGACTAGACGATCAAAATGGTATACAGATATCAGTGGTACGATTGAATTATAAAAATTCGAAATTCTGCTAGCGGAAAAATGCAGCAAAAACGCAGAAAAATAAGATCGACGGAGCTAAAGAAGTCCGAATTTGGAAAAAAGAAAAATGACGTCTCAGTTAGAAGATGATTATGTAAAAATATTCAGGTTTGGAAAATATTTTATTATCAATAATTATTAACTGACTTGAATTTAATAGAATTTCACAATGAAATAAACTTTCATAAAATCAGATGAAAATTTACCATCTTCTATATTTAAATATACGAATTCCAAATATAAAATTTTAATTTCAAATTTTATTATTTAAAATTTCTCCAAAATTCAATTAAATACGTTAATAAAACCATTAAAATTTTACGGGTCGTTACAACAACAATTATTATATTAGCCAGTTTACACATCACCATGTTAAAATATGAAGTTGGGTGACGGAACAAAAACAATTTAGTTACTTTAAAAGGAAGTCTAATTGCTTTATTCATAAATAGGTTATTTTCACAATTACCATATAACAACATAGCAAACAAAAGTGGACACCATAGACTTCCTTACATCACCAAAACATGTAACCTTGAGAACCTCAATAGATGTATTGACAAATATTGAATGCAGGTTTTTAATTTCTACTCAAGCAAGCATAAAATTAGAAAAGTCCAAAATTTATGTGCACGCGCACACATCTACATGGCTAGCTCAGCTGGTTGATGGGGTTAATAGGAAAAAATTGAAATTTGTAAAATCCATAGAGAACATTGTCCTTGACACTAACAATGTCGACATCAACCAACATCCAATAACGAGGACAACTTGAGTTTGAATGAATCTAGTAGTAGATTTAGTATCACTTCTCTTTCAACCATCACAAGCCAAATAAATCAGGTAAAAATCAAATGAACAAATAAATTACATATGTAAATCTTTGTTTCATATCGACATAAACTTTTTCTAGAAGATTGTTCAATTTGGTAACTTAGCACACTACGAATTTCAGTTGAGTGGATTTGGTGAGTTTCACGCAATGTTCGATGATTTTCGATCTAGCAACCCAAACTTTTCAATAGGGCTCCATTGATATTTCAACGGTTAAATCTATTCAATTTGGGAAGAGCTTAAGACAATAGGTAAGGTTTCCAAGGTACCACTTTTAGGCTTTATACTAAAGAAATAGAAAATGAAATAGTGAAATTATGATATCCGCATTTGAGAAGTCAAATATTTGAGAAGTCTTATGAGACTAATGTAAAGAAGGGAGAAAAAAGAAACATGAGTTAAAGAAAAAAGAGTTTAATAACTCAATTTTAATAGTATATTATAGATTTAATTTTGATGTTTGAGCTTCTACATTAAATATACAAAATAAAATAAAAATATTTGTTGATTCATCTTAATTTTTTTCAATTATAGATTCAAGTAAACATCTCGATATTTATTTATTTCAACATGGACTAAATGATTTTTATCAACTGTAGTTTTAGGTTAGATTTGATCAAAATTTATGAGCCGAAAATGGGAGATTTTGATTTATAACGGGATTAAAATTGTAAAAATTTCATAATTTGACAACAATGGTTATAATACGAAAAAACGGGAGCGTTTTGTAAAAATTACTTAGCACTTTCCTTTCCCTACACAAATAGTATTCAAACCTTCCACGGTGTTCATGGTAGGTAAATTGCCAGGAAAATTCTTTGTACCTATCATGTATATGCTAGGGTTACGTCTAGATGAGTAAATCGGACATGTATTCTATAACTGAAAATAAAATTTAGTAGAATTTCAAAGAAGAATAAATGAAACATGAATTTAAATACAATCAATTAAGTTCCATTGCAAGCAATTGAATAACCGATAATATTGAAAAATAGAAGAAACAAAATATTTATGAAGACTATTATCATTTTTATACTATTTTCGAACGGACTTTTAAAAAATGGTCCAAAATTCATAAAACTTTGATGCTAAATTTATTGGCTTTTTCATTGCATTTTCGGAAAAAAATCAGTCTAGAATAGTTTCCAGTTAACTTGTTTTTGTTTTAAACCATAAACTCAATAAAACGAAATAACATAACTACATTTCTTCTTCCTTGCATCATACTCAGTTTTTTATTTGATCAATCTGGTTTTTGCAACTTTGTACTTTTTTAAAGGTTGAATATCACTCAATTCAACTATAAATACATTTTCTTTTCCCCGTCTATGTTTGAGTTATTTATATTCGGTTCTTTTGGTTTACAGTAGAAAGATCAACCAACATTTTGCTTTGAAGAACTATAGCTTATACTGTTTTTATCCTTAAATCATGAGAGAATACTGTTTATAAATTATAATAACATGCATTAAATAATTATATCGATTTTGCGTTAAACTATTTAATTATAGTATACATACAAACACGGTGGGCAAATAGAGAAACCAAAGAAAATAAAAGCACATTTAAATTAATTATATATTATCAAATGGACAATAATTTAGCCTAGATAAAATTTGTACACACCTTCTTCATTTGTGCCTCAACTGTAGAATATTAGCACTTGAGAATTAATATTCTCGGTATATAAAACAACTTAAAAAACCTTTTTTTATTTTTTATTAATCTTCTGCTAATTGGAAACAACAAAGATGATATATAGATAAAGTAAACTGAACTGAAAGTTCTCATAGTTTTGTGGCACAAACAACATCATGCCATAATTTAAAACATATGCTTAAAGACTGATTTAACTATACTTAGTTAACACAACTGAAACAAAACAAAGAAATGGAACAAACAGAATCCGGTTTGAGTTTATTTCAAACTCTAATATTAACATAGTCAAATTTTCTAGCTTAAGTATTTCTACTAGCCCTATATCCTTATTACATAAATCCAATCAAAGACATGCCCATGTTTTCATTTAAAGAAACTACAAGGTGATAGAAAAAAACCTATATCCGATCATTTTTTAATTTCATGAAAAATGCAGTTGCAAACTGAAGCGCATTCATAATAATGCATGTGAACAAAATTTTGGTTGGTAGCTTTACAAAGATCCAAAGAATTGTGATCAAGGAAACGAATATATCCAAAAGGTCATAGAATAATCTTAAGCCTCTATTATCTCTCGTGAAGATGAATATGACTGGCTATGTTTGTTTAAATGCAAATTTAAGTTAAAACATAATTCTTAAAACATTTCCTAACTTATCTTTAAAACCAGATAAATACAATTTGTTATCTGAAATAGTTTGATTCATTTGTAGTATAACAATTAATAGAAATATTCAATCCATCATTAATATAAATAGAAGCCATAAATTACATTATCAATACAATGAGAAAGAGGTGGAAACTAATGGAAACTTAAATCCTAAAAGAAAACATATAGACTTGAATTGAAATTCATAGAAGAAACCAGACAGAACTGTAAAGCAACGAAATAGATTAGGTGGAGGAAAAACAAAAAAGAAAAGTAAGAAAATAATAACAGTGTATTGATTCAACGAATTACGAAGGAATGCTAAACCACTAAAGTAAACAAATACCTAAAATTTCAATCCAACGTAGATGAAGAAGTGAAAAATTGTAGTGATGGAGGATTCAGCCACTTATAATAGTAGAAATTGGAGCTTAAAAATAATTTATTATCAAAATATTTCCTATAAACAGCATTACTTAAATTATTTTTAAATCAGACCAGGGCGAACCCATACTTCGCATATGGATCTACTATCAAAATATTTATAGTACTATTGTGCAAAGATGGAAGTGATGCAAAGCCTATGTTTAAGTGAATAATTTGTTAATTATACTATATTACATTTTGAATGTTTAGGAATATGTTGACATGCAATAATTGTTAATTGACAGATATATGAAAATTACTATAATATTAAACATCTACTTCAATGCCATTGTTACAAATACTTGAGAATCCAGAGGTATAAATGTTGCAAAGGTGTTAATGTTGCAAATCTCAGGTGATTGAAAATAATAATTCAATTCATGTGTCCAACATTTAAAATAAACCAAGTGGTTAGTTGGGAATAACATGTTGGTTTCAGCAAAATAAACACAGAAGAAAGATGTCTGAAATCAAAAATAAAGCGGTCAATATGCTAAACTATACAAAATACCATTCACCAACTCAATTCAATTTACCAATACATGTGGGAAGGAAGTAGACATCCAAGGTGAGAATTCTAATTCGATTGCTTTCTTATAAAATCTTTTGATTCAAATCCAGTCTCATTCAATAAACAAATCGGCGAGAAAATTCATGTTAGAAAATTTCCACAATCAAACACAAAATAAAAAATAAAAATCTAATCCTAATTTAATTGAACAATCAAATTCATTGACAAGTTAATGAAATAGAATGATTTTTTAACATATATATAATTTGGACAACTAGAAAACAATCTAGATTAAATAGAATCACATGGTGGGATTAGATGAGGTAGTAACATATTTTAGGAATTAAAAGAAGGATTCAAAGAACCTAGGATGAGTACCGAGTCGAATGTTACATACATCATTTTTAACTAACCGAGGACAATTTAAATTCAAGGAAAGAAAGCAAGAAATAATTACCTAATGAAGACGGCTGGGAGGGAAGCAGACATTAATGGCAAAGGTTCCAATTACATAGCTTTCTTCTAAAATCCATTGATTTCAAATCCAGTCCCATTCTCCAAGAAAAATTATTGTAACTACTACAAATAAAAAAGAGCTATTCAGTAAATAAATCAATAAGAAAATTCATGTTAGATCATTTCCACAATCAAACAAAAAATCAAAAGTAGAAAATCTAATATTTTTTAAGTGGTACTTAGATACAACATATCACTGGGACAACATATCACTGGGACAACATATCACATATTAATATATGTTTGAATCACACTATGCAAGTTTCGAACTTGTGACCTCTCGCACCAAAGTCGAATCACTTAACCACTGAAGCAATGGTGCTTGTCGGAAAATATAATATTAACTTAGTTAAGCAATTAGATTCATTTAAAAATTTATTAAGTAGAACGATTTTTTGCCATATCTACCAAATTTGGACAACACAAACCACAATCAAGAATAAGTAGAATCACATGATGTGATTAGATGAGGTATTAACAGATTTTTGGAATTTAAAATAGAAAATTCAAGGAACCCTAGGATGAGCACTGAAAGGAAAAAGCGATAATTTGAAACTGAGAAGCAATCTGTGTGCCATGTGTCGAAGAAGCATTGATTTCTAGTGAGAAACATATCTGTGTCATTCTAAGCATTATCAATAATGCTATGGGTTGGAACAATTGAACATACCTTTGCATGATGATATGTCGGCAAATTGTAGGAGTCGGACGAGGGTGAACCGACGACTATCAATTGAATCGGTAGTGAAAATAGTGGAGAGGAAGGGGCGAATTCAATGGACGAATCGTCGAAAAATTATAGAAGTCTGGCTAGGTTGAATTTAGGGATATCAATTGAATCAAAGAAAAATAGTGTAGAGGAAGGGAAAAGATTAGTTAGGGTTCTGGTGGAGTAGGATAAAGAGTAGAACGATGTAGAAATTGTCACAAAAGAAAATCATAAGAACAAAAAATTGCGACCTTTCAGTTCTAGAATACACGTGTAGATGGAAGATAGGGAGAAACTAGAGGGGGCATCAGAGCTAAGAAAGCCAAACTCAGTAATAATATAATAGTATAGATACCTTAGTTTACTAATTCATTGTGATAACAAATTCCTAAGTCTCGTCTTAGTTTTATAAAAGTTGGTTCGCCTAGTGGTTTGGTAAAAATATCCGCAATTTGATTTTCAGTATTCGCAAATTCAAGTGATATAATTCCTTTTTCAACATTGTCTCTTAAGAAATGGTGACGAATATCAATGTGTTTTGTTCGATAATGATTAATAGGAATTTTGGAAAGGTTTATGGCACTAGTATTATCATAATAAATTTGATATTTTGAAATTAATTTGCCAAAATCTTGAAGCGTTTGTTGCACATAAATTACTTGAGTACATGCTAAAGCCGCCAAGATGTATTTAGCTTCACATGCTGAAAGAGAAACACAGTTTGTTTTGTACTAAACCATAAAACTAAAGATAGGCCAATAAAATGGCATGTGCCATTGGTGCTTTTTCTATCCATTTTGCAACCATAGAAATCCACATCATTATATGACATGAGTTCGAACTAGCTACTGCCCAAGTAGAAAAGATTGTAATCTTTGGTGTTGGTTAAGTAATTAAAATTCGTTTAAATGCTCAATGGCGTGATTCCTTTGGTTGTGCTTGAAATCGTGCATATAAACATACGCTCATCATAATGTTCGGTTTACTGGCCATTAAGTATAATAAGAATCCTATCATACTTTGGTATAATTTTTTATCATAGTCTTTTCCATTTTCATCTTTATCCAAATGTAGAGTGGTACTCATCGGAGTCGATTTACTTGATGTATTTTCCATTCCAAAGCATTTTAATAGATCTATATAGTATTTTTCTTGATTTATAAAAATTCCATTTTCTACTTGTCTTATTTGCAAAACTAAAAATTTGTTTAGTTTACCCATATATGACATTTCAAATTGATTTTTCATAATGTTAGAAAATTCGTTACATAATTTTTCATTGGTTGATTTAAATATAATGTCATCAACATATATTTGTAAAACTAATATATCATTATTTTCTTGTTTTATAAATAAAGTAGAGTCAATTTTACCAATTTCAAAAAGGGAATTTTGTAAAAGATTTTTTAGTCTTTCATACCAAGAATAAGGTGGTTGTTTAAATCCATATAGGGCCGTTTTATGTTTAAACACATGATCGGGATAATTCTCATGAACAAATAGTGAGGTTGTTCAACATAAATATTTTCTTTTATAAATCTGTTTAAAAATGCAATTTTTGCGTCCATTTGAATTTTTTTAAAATTATGATGATATGCGAAAGCAAGTAATGTTCGTATTGCTTCGAGACGCGCTACCGGAGCATATGTCTCATCATAATCAATTTCTTCTTATTAATTATATCTTAAGCCACTAATATTGCTTTATTTTGAACAATGTTTCCATTTTCATCCGCTTTATTTTTAAGAACCCATTTTGTTCCAGTTACAGATTGATCGTTTCAGTGCAAGTTCCTATACGTTATTTCTCTCAAATTGATTGAGTTCTTCCTACATTGCAATAATCAAAAAATATCTTTTGATGCTTCAAACAATATAGAATTTAAATATTATTTAAGTTTGTACGATGTACATATATCATTTGTACACAATATCAATTCTACTTGCTTGCTTGAATACACATATTTCACTTCGAGCCAGTATTGATAACCTGACCACTCTAGTGCGGATTTTGATCCGATTTCTTGATTAGAAATCTTAGTTCTCCTTTCATAGCCATAAACTATGATAGAAAATGTCAAATTCATATCAAAAATTCATATCAAACGTTCAACGTTAAGAATCGAGCGAAAAATCCTAATTCGGACTGGTGTGAATTTCCACAAATCATGTATTTGAATCTAGATCAGAACTGTTATGCGAAGAAAATGATCTATGCACAACTTACAAATTTTATCCTGCTGTTTATTTGCAATTTAATTCGCATTGGTTTACTTATTTATTTAATTTAATATTAATATCCATTAATGAATCATCTCATACTTAATTTTCTCTACTTTTTGATTCACTTTTGATTCTCCGTATATAGTGTCATTTAATGTTAAATCTATTTATAAATCATTTCAACATTTTCTTAAGTTTATAACCATTTATTTAAATAATATTCACTTTTTTACTATTCAATTTAATTATTAAGCTTTCAAAATGTTAACTAAAGTTTATAACATTTCTTGTACATCTTAATTCTTTATTTATATATAGACATAATTTCATTTTGAAACATTTTACTATTTAAGTTTTTACTTATATAATATTCCATTAAATCCTAGAAGCATATACCAAAGTCTTGTTCATTTTACTTAACAAAAATGTTCAATAGTTTAAATCTTCTGAAGTTTCATTATCTTTTTTATATTGTCATCAAACATTTACCTTTTAATTTCATATTTCAATTTGGAAGTTTCTGATCATTTAAAATCGTCGAAAATTCCATTCCATTTCCATAATTGAAAATCACTAATTAACAGAAAACTTAAGAACTAAATACCGGTTTTCATTTCAAATCATCTTGTGTAATGATCCAAAATTTTGGTTATTTGATTTTAAATGTTTAATTAATTTCAAATATTTAAAATAATTGAATTTTGGAATTCAATAGCTTATAATTCAAATATAGGGGATAACTAAATATTTGAATTAAGCATTAAAAGTCAATTAAACAGATTTAATAATTTTGTTCAAATTCAATTAACTAATAATTAATATTGGTAAGATCAATTTTTAAATTTATTTATAAATGTAAAGTAGATTTGATAAATATCGATAATTAAAATATTTAAATCTGTAAAATTAGCCTTCTAGGGCACAGTCTCAGATATCGACGAAACTTGTTTCATTGTATCCATAATAGTGAATTATATTACGCCGTCAAGTTTCAGAGCTATCAGACTTATCGTTTGGCTGTGCAAGCTTGAAATGCGTGGAATTTTTTTCAGAACTTTAATTAAAATTAATTTCTTTTGAAAAGCTATCTCCTAAATATACTGGAATTGGCTTTCGATCCTATTCCATTATGTTTGGAATATGAGTATTTAATTAGGGATGCCAGTGAGCATGTCTCAACCGCAGTTCAAGATTTTAGGAGTATTTGGAGTCAGATATTATTGAATAAATAATATAAAAATCCAATCGTTAATTCAAATGTCAACGATGACTTGATGGCATGGACATGTTGGATGGCTCAAGAAATCATTTTGTAATGGAAAGAGGAACATAATCATTTTGTCAATTTATTATTTATTATAATTTGTTGGTTATAAATCTAGGTAAAATCACTTGTACCTTCTTTTCATATTTATAATCTGCATTTTTCCCCTTGATTTATAAAACATCTCCCTCCTTCTTCTTCATGTACCAAAACCAGTAAACGAAATTATATTCTAAACTTTGAAAATCAAAATCTAATCCTAGGAGCAACTAAAAATCATGTTGTTGGATCCGATGAGCTCGTATGCATGAGTATTTCGATCCTATACCCTTGATATAGCCTGCGTCCATGACTGGCTGAGGGTGATATAGAGGTAGGCGAGCTAAGGTTAGTTTTTTTTCGAGTTTGTGGTCGTCGATTGATGAAGGTGACCACAGAATTGGCTTTGGCATGCCGGAGAGCGGATCGTAGCTAAGTTTGGCGGAGTTTGGTCGCCTAGAGCAATTCGCGTCGAATGTGGTGGCTAGGGCTGTCAACCGGTCGCGATCACCATGGGTTGATTGAGTGGCAGGTGGAAGGTTTGGTCGGTTGGATAATCTGAATAATCTTCCAAGTGACGATCAGATGTTTGCTTAGGCAAACTTGTGGAATACTAAGAAAATTATTCTCCTTATCATCGTGCGATCAAAATGAGTTCAAATCAGAATAAACCCAATATGAGTTTGAATAAATAAATTATTTGAAGTTGTTATATATAAAAATATATGAAGTACGCTTTCAAAGGTAAGTTTTAAAATTAAAAATGGTATCTAATTTTTAAGTTCCCTTAAATGGGAACGGTTTTCCAAAATAAAATGGTATTAGTAATAAGAGAATGGTTTGATAAATAAGATTTTTCCCTTAGAAAAGTTATGGGATAATTTAACACAGGTTTAAATTGGATTAAATTAAATATAAATGTTTTGATAAACATTGTTTTATTAAAATCATATAATTGTTTAAAACATCTAAGCAGTACGAACTACTTGTTGATTGGGTCAACCCATAAATAATATTCATTTTAACACTCTAAGTTAAAGAGGTTAATAGGTTGACTTGGTTTTAAAAATCATAAAGTGATTTTACCTCCATCTTGATCTTTGAAGAAAAAAATTATGTATCCTCAGGATATAAAAGAATATTATAAAAGTAAATAAAGGGAATAAATCATGACTTGATGTTTTATAAAGAAATAACTTTATAAGGTATTTTAAAACTTGGTTGAGAAATTATGAGATAACTCATAAATAATTTTAGTATTGATTAAAATACTAAGTGAAAATATAAATGAATTAGAAATAAATATAATTAAGAAATTAATAAAATATAGAGTATGACTTTCCTTTTTGTCCAAGTTAGTTTGGATAATCTTCTGTGAAATAACCAAAGGCTAATGAGTAAAACAGTATGTTTAGATAGTTATCTATATTTGTGGACAATCAAGAAATTTTTGTACTTAAGTTAGGATTTGTTTGATAGTCATTTGACATTTCAAAACAATGTTAAAAATTCCCTTATGGAATTTGATTGATTCGATTTAATTGGATTGAATTGATTGGTTGTTTGATTATATACACTATTGTTTATAATGTTTAAAATTTATAGACAAAGGATTTTTAAATGTGGTTATTAAGACCTAAAACCCGGTGATTTTGAAAAAAGTGATTTTTGAAGATTTTAGGAAAGGAAAAGATATTTATTCACACTAGCTAATGTTTTTGGAGGAACTAGAATACCACCGGACGCTCTAGGTTGTTTTAATTCTAGAGTTTCACTATATATATATTTTTAGAGGAATTCCCACCTTGTCGTTTTGATTTTGATCTTTGATTATTCTCGTCTGAGGAAATTGGAAAAAATAAATTCTAGAACCAAAAAGAACCCAGGTATTTAGATCTAAGATTATCATTTAAAATAATAGGATAGCATCTATTGTAGAATATCGGCTTGTTTGTTGCATAGGATTGAGATATGGTTGTTGGTTGCATGTATATTTATATTATGCTAGTTTTTTACATATAGAATTACATCACATTATTTTTATCAGCTTGATTTTCTTTTAGATGTCACAAGTATAAGTATACATGGGGTTTCCACTTGAGTCTTGTGCACCTGCATTTGCATAAAAGATAATAAATTAGTTGCCAAATTATAAATCAAACGTAAAAAGGTATGTAATGAATTCATTAAATTTAAATTGGTTGATGATTTTATGCCCCAAATACGGGATGCCACTTGGCTTTTGTTTTCTTTGATTGGGTTGGAGCCCTTAGATGCTACATATAGTTGTACCGGTCGAGTCGTGCAAAGGAGACGCTGGCGAATTTTTTTGAAAAATTTAAGAGTTAGAAATTTTGTATGAATTTTGGAAAATTTTTGACAACTAAAATTTGATTTTATAGGTTATATCTTGGAATGAACGAATGTAATGGGATTAGTAATTATAGGTGAATGGATTCAAAAGACTTGAAAATTTTGGAATCTATCCCAACTAATTGGTTTTGAAAATGGGTTTAATAACTCATTTTAATTAATAATTTTAAACTTAAGGGTTAGGAAACTTTTCTTCCTTAGGAATTTTGGGGATGAAATCCATTTGGAGGGAGGGTGGGGTGGGGAGAATGTAACCGGCCAAAAATTTGGTTTTTTAATTTTAAATATTTAAAATAATTGAATTTTTAAATTTAATAACTTATAATTCAAATATAGAGGATAATTAAATATTTGAATTAAGAATTAAAAGTCAATTAAATGGATTTACTAATTTTATTTAAATCCATTTAACCAATAAATAATATTGGTAAGATCAATTATTTGAAAATTTTTATACAAATATAAAGTAGATTGGATAAATATTGATAACTAAAATGTTTAAATCTGAGAAATTAGCCTTCCGAGGCACAGTCTTGGATTTCGACGAAATAATTTCATTGGATCCATAATAATGAATCGTATGATGCCTTTAAGTTTCGGAGTGACCAGACTTATCGTTTGGCCGTGCGAGCTTGAAACCCATGAAACTTATTTTAGAACTTTAATTAAATATATTGCTTTTGGAAAGCTATCTTTTGAATATACTAGAATTGGCTTTTGATACCTATTCCATTATGTTCGAAATAGGGTATTTAGTTAGGAACGCCAGTGAGCATGTCTCAATTGGAGTTTGAGATTTTGGGAGTATTTGGAGATATATATTATTGAATAAAATAATATAAAAAATCAAATTGTTAATTCAAATGTCAACGATGATTTGATGGCTTGGACATGTTGGACGGCTCGAGAAATCTTTTTTAATGGAAAGAGGAAACATAATCATTTTGTCTATTTATTATTTATTATACTTTATTGGTTTTAAATCTAGGTAAAATCACTTGTACCTTCTTCTCATATTTATAATCTGCATTTTTCCCCTTGCTTTATAAAATATCTCTCTCCTCCTTCTTTATGTACTAAAACCAGTAAACAAAATTGTATTCTAAACTTTGAAAATCAAAGTCTTGTCCTACGCGCAACTAAAACTATGTCGTTGGATTCGGTGAGCTCGTATGCTCGAGGACTTCAATCCTATAACTTTGATATGGCCAACATCCATGACTGGCCGAGGATGATTCAGGCGTAGGCGAGCTAGGATTAGTTTTTTTCGAGTTTGTAGTCGTCGATTGATGAAGGCGACCTCAGAATTGGCTTCGGCATGCCAGAGAGCAGCTCATAGAAAAATTTGGCGGAGTTTGGTAGCCTGGAGCAAATCACGTCGAAGGGGGATGGCTGGAGCTATCGTCAGGTCGCAATTGGGTTGATTGATAGCAGGTGGAAGGTATGGTCGAGTCGAGCTTGGCGGGAGTGGTTCATCGGTGAAGACGGAATCGAATTTCATCAAATAATGCTCCGTGTCAATGGGTGGTCGTGCACATATGAATGGGTTGGCTGCTGTATGTGTACATGAGGAAAACGTTTGGGGGAGAAGAAGAGGAAGGGGCATTTTGGTAAATATGTTTAAATCATTTTATAATTTTAATGAAATTATCGTTAACTTATAAAATTCGTATCTCGTTCATATGAGGTCGGATTCGAACGCCGCTTATTGCGTTGGAAACATGTCATCAAGAGCATCGCAATGGAGTTTGTTTAGTTGGATTTGGAGCAAGTGGAAATTCAGGCTAAAATCGGACGGCCGTTCGGTTTTAGTCCGAAATCGGGGTGATTCAGTGGAAATGGAAATCAACGTGAGTTTAACTCACATTTAGTTTTATTATATCATATTGATGATGTTGAAATCATTTATTGCTTGTTTGGATATTAGTTAAATTGTTTGATTGCTTGATTTGTTGAATTTCCATTTGGAAAATGGATGACATATAAATTTGATCGTATAAGCCCATATGATCCTCTATTGATTATCCGTAATAATTGTTTTGCGGGAAAAACCTGTAGAAAGACCAAAATGGGTTTCTCGATCATAAATTATTTTATTTAAATCCATATGCTATTATTTATGGTTTATTGAAATTAATTACTGATATTCCCTTTTATAGTTTAAATGTCGTTATGGCGATTTTTGCTATATCGTCATTTATTAAATTTCAACCCAAAACCCTCTCATATGAACATGAGCTTGTATTTCAGCTAAATAGAATATTGTAAATTTATTAATCATTTTGGTTAATGATAGTTTATATTAATTAATCTTTTAAATTAATTAATTCTAGATTTATTAACCAATTTAATAAACGAAGATTAAAAATTGGGTTATCTTTAGATTTTATTCATCATTTTTTAGCAAAGGTTAGCGGGGTTAACAGGGCCCCTACCTGATTTTATTGCAAAAGAACAATAAAATACAAAGCTTGCTCAAAAGATAAACAAGCAAGAAAAAAAAACACACAGGGATTAACAAGAGGAAAAAAAAAGCACACATAGCAAACAAGACAAGCAACAACCCAAAAAACACCTACTATCTCCAAGCATTTCTTAATATAGAAGGAACATAGGGTTGCATCATCAAAGCTAGATAAATTTCTTTCTTCAAGACTTTCCATAACACCTGCCCATCTCTCCTCTTCTTTTCAAAACAAATCATATTTCTTTCATGCCACACTATTGTCATATACTTCTTCAGGCAGATTGTAAGGCATCTTGCTTTCATAGTTCGCCACCTTGTTGCTTTATATATCATGTCAAAATCCATTGGCCTAAGACCGGCCAACAATCTACTTCCAGCAACCTGCATCATCTTGTCAAATAACATTATAGAATAGGGACATTGCAGAAACAAACGGTGCAGAGTATCTGGTTCATTAGCATAGAAAACACAAGACAAAACATAATCATATCCCATCTGCATCAACTTGCTTTTAGTTAACAAAGCATTTTGAAGAACCTTCCAAAGCATCAGATTATCCCTCGGAGTAGAATCAGAAGTCCAAATGACCTTACTCCATTTAAAAACTAGGAAATTGCGGCTGTGCAGATGCTTGTACACAAGAGTGACAGAGTGAGGCTTAGCATTCCAATGAACAACATCAACTTCAACAAGAGGGTAGTAATTACTTTGTATTTCATTCCAAACTGACCTAATGAATTGGTTAGAAGAATATGGAAGTTGCAGATAACCATGGCTAATAAAATCCACTACTTTGGCTTCAATAGGAATACCAGATTGATGCAGCCGTTGATAGTTGAGAAGAGTATGCAATAAAACACCTTTGGCAACCCATGGATCAAACCAAAATTTAACAATAGATGAGATTGCCAATCGATGGACAATGAGGGGAAGCAAAGTATCACGCAATCCCAGAATCTTTCTCCATGACCAACTACAAGTTTGTGGCGTAGGAAAAGTCCAGAAACTTGCCCTACCTATTCTATGTGCCCAAACCCAATTAACCCACCCAGAATTCTTCTTGACAAGTATGGAATTAAGATGAGTACTGAATGCAGCTATATTCCAGTTGATGATGTTTATTACTCCCAGCCCTCCGGCATTCAAATCCTTTTCAAAGAGACTGAAAGAACATGGCAGAGGCTTCCTGTTATTGATGGAACCAGTCAAAAAAATCTGAGCATTGCACCTCTAACCAGATACAAAAGTTTAGCAGGCATGACAAATGCTTTAGACCAATATACAATCATAGAAAATGCAACTGATTTGATAAGAACAAGCCTTCCTGCCTGGGTTAAGTATCTGTTAGACCACCTGTCAAGTATAAAAACAATCTTGGAGTACAGGGGGAGGCAATCAGCAAATTTCAATCTAGAGGTTAAGAGCGGGAGGCCAAGATATGTCATATTAGATACCATACTTCGAAGTCCAGTGAGTTGGATCAGGGCTGAGGAAAGATTGGAGGAGATCCCAGCAAAAGCTATACTTGATTTTGAACAATTGAGATGCAAACTAGTCATCAAGTAAAAATCAGACAAAGAACTAATTACACACTGAATCGAGGGAAGATGCGGCTTAGTAAAAATCATAATATCATCAGCAAACATCAGAGTAGTTACATTTGTAAGCTTGCACTTGGGATGGTACCTGATCAGACCAGCAGTGAACTTGGTTTTCATATACCTAGTTAGGACTTCCATCACAAGTAGAAATAAGTAAGATGAGATCGGATCACCCTTCCTAATACCCTGCCTACTCATGAAGTATCCAACAGGACGTCCATTAATAACAATGGAGAATCTAGCAGTTGAAATACATTCATAAACCCACCCAACAAAAGGCTTTGGGAACTTCATTAAGGCCATAATACGAACTATGGTGGACCAGTGAATGGAATCATATGCTTTCGTGATGTCAAGCTTTAACATTGCAGAAGGTGAAGCATTTGATCTCGAATACCCATAAAGAAGCTCTTGGGCAAGAAGAATATTGTCAAAAATACTTCTGTTGGGAAGGAAGGTGACCTGATTTTGCGAAATGATTTGTAGGAGGACTTGCATTAGCCTAGAAGCAATAAGTTTTGACATACACTTATACACGACATTACAGCATGAAATAGGTCTGTAGGATGTAATAGTGCTAGCATCAGTACATTTCGGGATAAGAACAATGTTAGTAGAGTTGACTTCAGATAGCAGAGCGCATTTGTTAAAAAAATTGTGAACAGCCTTGCAGAAATCCAATTGAACAATGTCCCAGCAACTAACATAGAAGTGAACATTGAAACCATCAGGCCCACCACACGATTTTCTATTCATGGCGAAAAGAGTTTGCTTTATTTCCTCATCAGTGACTTGGTTGACAAGCATAACAGCCTGCACACTGGATAAAGATGGTAGGGAGATGTTGTTCAACATGTCAAGGTCAGGACTAAAGTTAGTGGTGTTACCAAGCAAGTCTTCCTCCTCAGCAGCCACTGGGTCATGAGGGTTGTTCATCATTAATTCCTGCGCTTGCTTATACTTTGTCTTCAAAATATATGTTTGCTTAGTACCATCACCATACTTTTCAACTGCCCAATCTCTCAAGTGCTTTTTAACAATTTTGAGCTTCCTGCAAAGAATAAACATAGGGTTACCATAACAATGAGAGGACCAAGCTAAACCAACAATTGGTTTAAATTCAGAGGAGCGAGTCCAATCATTAAAAAAATTGAAACTTCTTTTTTCATTTTTCATATTGGGACCGTTAGATAGAATCAAAGGGGAGTGATCAGAGAGGATGGGGTGGATAAGATTGACTGCTAGATTAGGCCAGACAGAGTGAGCTTTGAAGTTTCAAAAGGCATGATCAATAGTGGAGAAAGTTCTAACACCACTCCTACTTTTATTATTCCAGGAGTATCTTGCACCAGAAGAAAGAATCTTGAGGAGGTCAGAATCAGTTATGGCAATGTTAAAAGGAAGTATATGCTTTGGAAATAAAGGATGACCACCAAACTTATCATCAAGCTGTAAGCAGCTATTAAAGTCCCCTATGACCAGCCATGGATGTGATTCTTGCCTAAGAAAAGGCAAGAAGTCAAAAAGTTTTTGCCAAGAAGCCACAGAGTTATCTCCATAAATAAAGGTAAAGTAAAATGAAGTTTTGGATTGCTGGCAGACGATTTTAGAATGGATGAATTGCCTAGAGGAAAGAACAGTGGAGATGGAATATGCAGTAGGATCAAAAAGGATAAATATCCTACCATAATCAGCATCATATAGATTATGGAGATAATTCCAATTAGGGTTGATGTAACT
The DNA here is from genome assembly GCA_030765085.1 of Allium cepa. NCBI lineage: Eukaryota > Viridiplantae > Streptophyta > Magnoliopsida > Asparagales > Amaryllidaceae > Allium > Allium cepa. The sequence continues at coordinate 722,197,798 of CM060943.1, forward strand.
GGCAGCCCTAGAAGTTAATGCGAGATTAAGTTTTGTTTCAAGGATAACAATAATTTTAAGTTTATGGAAAAGGATAAGATTTTTAACTTGATCAAGTTTCAATTGACTATGAGCACCCCTAATGTTCCAAACACCTATGTTTTGTAACATCATTAACTAAAGAGATTGATGGATAATGTTCTTTCTGCTCCTGGTTGCAGGAGATTGGGAATCAGCAGTACCAGCCTTGGATTTAGATAATTTCTTGGCTGTCATTCTTGAATTACTATCAGTATTACCTTGGCAATTTTCTTCACACAATTGTTTTCCTTTGTCATACCATCTTGGAATAATTGCATTATTAACATAAGGAAACTGGGTTGTTGAAGTAAGAATAGCAGAAGACAAATTTTGATTGAGGGAAATAGGAGAAGATGAAGATGGGACAGATGTAGATGGAACAGAGGGTTTAGCTGAAGAGGCTGAAGGAACTTCTTGCATTGTACAGGCAAGTTCAATAATGCTATTTGCGTACTTATTGATGATACTGATTTCAGTGGAAAGCATGTCTTGGTTATTTGTGTCATTAGATGCCTCCATTTGTGCTAGACCAAAATTAGTTTGTATATGGGTAGCATCATGTTGGTTGTTCTCAGCATTGATATGCACATGCACAGGAGATTCACCATGCACAGAGTTTATTGCTTGTATTTTGTCACTATCAGCAACTTGGTCGCAGATAACAGAATTTACCCTGCCATCTTCGAGTATTTCTCCTTCCTCAATGCCTAATACATCATCTATTGCTTTTTTCTCTTTTTCCTGTACTGCTTTATTTGTTGCTCCTGTTATTTCATCTGCAAGCACTTGAAAACAATTCACCATACTATTATCAATTTCACGAAAAGACAGCGATTTATGCTTTTCAATTATTGCTCTATCCTTGGAACTTCCCTCCACGTTTGCAGTGGTACACTGCATAGACTTAGCACCAACAAATTCACTTTGATTTTCACCAACTTCTACTTGACTGTTATCCTTGTTCTTGCTTTTATTGTATATAACCTTTTTCCAAACCTGTTTTTGATTTCTATTCGTGCTCATTAGCCAATTCTTGCCTTTCACTGTCTCCTTTATACCATGTGGTACGTTTTATCATGATTAGTGACCTTAGCAACATTCGGAGCAAAAGTGCAGTTATTGTCAGAATGACCAAATTCTCTACAATTTACACACACCTCTGGTTTGCATAAGTATTCAACTAAAACTTTATGATCAGTGCCATCCATCAGCTTTACTAGAAAATTATTTACTAGTTCTTTGTCAGGTATAACTTCAACTAGGCATTTAGCATACGTTATCCTTTCCAATCTCTCAGTTGATTGATCCATGCACAGGAATTTCCCCACCCTCATTGCCAACCAATTTATACCAAAATGTGACCAGGCATAAAGCGGTATATTATATAACTTGATCCAAACAGGGACAGAACGAATTGTCCCACAACTATTACCTACCGTAACATCCCAAGGCTTTATTATAAACAATTTGTTTCTCATAATAATAGGATCTGCTTCAGAGATCCTTTGTTTATCCTCAGCAGAAGAAAAACTGAAAAGGAAAAGAAAACCATCAGACTTAACTTTAACTTCACCTTTGAGCTTCCAAACTTTCTTCAGGTGGTACACAACAGTAACATAAGGCAGATGTTTATCCAAGAAAAACCCCACGAGGTAGTCTTTCCACACATCAGTGCCAGCCTGAATAATTTCACTTGATGGCACGAGCACATCACCAGAGAACTGGAGTGGGATTTCCTGGGGGATGTACTTGCCTGCATTACGAGGCTTCGATTTGAAAAGAGACGTCCAAGGCACTGAGTCAAGAGCAGAAGAATGGTTCGGAGGGGGAACGGGATAATGGGAATCAGGAGTAAACAAGCATGAAGGAAACTGCACCGAGTCAGCGAGAGGAGGAGGATCATGAGACGGAGGAGGAAGAATAGCAGGGGGAGCTGAGACAGGGACAGAAGGCTGATGCGACATTGGTGGAATGGGACAGACAGATGGCGGTAAGGTTGAAAGGATAGGGAGGACAGAGGATGGAATAGTTGAAAGTACGGGAAGAATAGGAGAAGAAACGGTCCCCATGAAAAAAATTGTAGTTAATTAATCAATTAAACTTTGGGGCCAAGGAAACTATGTTTGCCCTGGCCTTTGGTTAAGCCGGTTTTATAAGTGGCCGTGCACTATGTCTCATTATTGTGGCCGTTGGGATTCGAACCGGTGCCACTACAACCACATGTAGAAACTCCACTATGTCTTAACCACTGGACCACTTGACAAAAAAACTTTGGGGCCAAGGAAACTATGTTTGCCCTAGCCTTTGGTTAAGTCGGTTTTATAAGTGGCCGTGCACTATGTCTCATTATGTGGCCGCTGTGATTCGAACCGGTGCCACTACAACCACATGTAGCAACTCCACTATGTCTTAACCACTGGACCACTAGTAAAGCTATCATTTTAACCACTACAACCACTAGTAAACTCCACTATCATTTTTGCTAGTGATGTTTTATACTTAATTAATCATTTTAAATAATGATTAATTGAGTTTAATTAACTCTTTTAATATGGTTTTTAATTAATTTATTTAACTTAATTAATTATTTAAGTTAATGATAATGGAATTAAACTAATTATTTCAATTTATGATAGCTGAAATTAATAATCATTTTAATTAATGATATTTAAAAATAATTAATCATTTGAATAATGATATTTGAATTTAATTAATCATTTTAATTAATGATTGTTTTTAAATTTAGTCGATTGTTTTAACTGATGATTTTTGGAATTTAGTTAAATTATTTTAATTAATGATGTTTTATAATTAAATAAATCCTTTTTAACAAATGATGTTCTAATTAATTATTTTAGCCAATGGAGTTTGAATTTAATTAAACCAATAAATTTATGATTACTTGAATTTAATAAATCTTTTTAATTAGTGATATTTAAAGTTAACTAATTGATTTAATAAAGGTGATTAAAGTAAATTAGCTAATATAACAAAAATTGCTTTAATAAACTGATTTAAAGTTAATAAATCGATTTAATGAAGATTTTAAAGTTGATGTGTCAATGTTATAGAAGTACGTGGAAATAATTATCTATTTTATTATGGATAATTGATTTGTTTATCTAAAAGAGATTTTTAATATGATCTACTATCTTTCGGGATAATTAATATCGTTTTAAAGTTATAAAAAGGAATTGGAACCCGATTGTTGAGATGTTAAGTTAGACAACCTTCTGTGTGTTTGGTCTGATGTTGTTCTAGGCCTTTAGGATCGTGCACTTGGAAAAATAATTCTCTTAACATTTTAACAATCAAGAACTAAATCTAAAAGAGTTTTACCAAGACGGAAATCAAGCAAAAATTCAATTCGTTTATTAAATTGAATTTTGATTCGTTTATGGAAATAAATTATTTCCGTAAAACGAATCACTTATACGAAAACGATTTACTTGTATAATTAGCACTAACATCAAAGAAGTAAACTTGTTGCTATTTCAAAACTTAAGAGTGATCATTGGACATGACTTTGAGGTAACACTACCTTGACTTATCCGATATTTGTATTAACCAAGAAAAAGTACAAGTTTGAACTCAATGAGTGGTGATAGGTATGCAAGACTTAATTTCCATGTGTGATCATTTTATATCCTCGATAGTTGGTATCTCAATTATTGGTTACTTCAGATACTTTATGAACGTCATTCTATGACGATTTGTTGCTCTATCGAGCTTTGCTATACTTTGTCAGAAATGAATAAACCAGAAGCGCGAGAGGGTGCGAAGCTGTATGGGGTTGCTCCCATTAGGATATTTTCACATTTCATCTAGTTTGGAATCGATTGTGCACATAGATGTGGAAATATTCGGATTCTCGGTAAGGTATGGTGAAGTCTAGTTTGGAGGGTCCCAAGAAGTGTCATAGAGTAAATGAGTTTCTCAAGAGTATATACTAGAGGTATATTCCAAAGGGGAGGTGCACCTTCCTAGTCATTTGTTGGAAAATTCCTTTCCTCATTTGATCGAAACCTTAAATCTGTTTTAGCTTTAAATTGCCACGAGTAGAGCTAACTCCTCATTACGACATTTAAGTGTTTATTTTGTCCATTCTATCAAGTTTGGACTGTTATTTTATTTAGCCCATTCTATCGAGTTTGGACTGTTACCTTATTTAGTCCATTCTATGAAGTTGGACTGTTTTCTCTTATTCTATCCATTCTGTCTTGTTTGGATTTTACTCGGCTTATTTCCATCCTTTCACGTCTGGTTGATATTATGTATGCTCAGTCATATATGGTTTGTTTTGTGATATCCATTGCCACTCTTGCCTGTGTGGATGTTATGGATGCTATTCTTGTGAGATAAAAATCCATTCCGCGTTAGCAGCGTGGTCTCGCAGAATTTTTATACATGTTTCCCCCTATTCGAGTTATCTTACATTGGTATTTCCAGACTAATCCGGGTGTTTTTTATTTAAAATTCTCGGGTTAGGCCGAGTATTTTCCCAGGTTGCCTTTGGTGTTATAGAAATCATGGAGAGGAGTTGAAGATTCACTTATCGCGGTATTTTAATTTTCGCTATATTATATAGTATACCTATCGGCATTTTAAGGTCGGGATTTTATAACTGTTTAGCTGATAAGGTTTGTTTTAACTTTGATATACTTTGCATTTTTAAAGAGAGAGTTTCTACTATCTTTATTATATTATATGTTGTTGATTCCATTGTGAGATTCTGTTTTTCTCTGTACTTTTCTTTTTATTTACCCTAACAATCTGCCCTTTTGTCGATTGGATGCGCGACATTGGAACACAGTGGTAGTGTTCGGTGCCGACTTCCGATGGTCAAAATGGCAGGTCGCTACATTTGGTATCAGAGCACTAGGTTAATAGAAAACCTTGTCTTTTGTAGGGGTTTTTCTCATTGGAGATAAGGTAAGTGACACCCTAGAATGAGTTTGAGAGTATTATATGTACGAGAGCATATTTATTAATGTTATAAAAATGTATTATGCTGATTGGTCCATTGAGTTTTTATGAATTATGGTCGAGACGTGAGACGTCATGGTATCAATAGGGGTTTCTAAACACTTGACCAAGGCCAATGGACATGGTATTGAATTTCTTGAAAATTTGGCAAATTAAATATTCTGCCTAGGATTATATTTTATATATATATAAAAGAATAATTTTCAAAACACTATATAGTTATATAACGAGTTAGTTTAAATGTGATAATATATGTTCATTATAACTATTATTTGTTCGGTTATGCTTAACTTAAACGAAAAGCATAAACTGTTGTATGTTGACTGCTAAATTATGCTCAATTTATTTAAGGGCATTTATCCCTTGATTTAAAATGAACCCTGTGTGAATTAATTTTTACAATTTGACTATAAGGTGTTCAAAGAATATGATTAAATTAAAAATTATCCATTTAATAACGGCGAGTTAAGAATTAAACTTTATAAAAAGTTGTAATATAATCTAAACAGTGGAATAATATATCTAGAGAATAAATATTGAAGATAATTCTATCATACAAGAATTATTATAATATGAAACAATTTTTATATACAGGAAATTTATATAGATTTAGTTTGTAAAATGTGTTTAAAAAGGATTGAGAATTTTAACCCCTTTATTTTTGGAAATAATTTGGGAAAGGTTTTAGAGAAAAAAGATGAAATGGCAGTACTTTTAAAAGTAATTGAAAATGAAATTATTTTGGGAAGTAAAATTTCAAAGGAATGCATTTTGTTTGGGATAATTAGGAGGAAATTGTTTTGATTAGTTTTGTGATAATCCAAATAATCTTCTAAGTGACGATCAGATGTTTTCTTAAGCAAACTTGTGGAATACTTAGTAAATTATTCTTGTTATCACTATGCGATTGAAATGCGTTCAAATCCATATAAACCTAAAGTGATTTTTAATAAATAAATTGTTTGAAGTTGTATTATATAAAAATATATAAAGTATGCTTTCAAATGTAAGTTTTAGAATTAAAACCGATATCTAATTTTTAAGTTCCCTTAATGGGAATTGTTTTCCAAAACAAAAGGATATTAGTAATAAAAGATTGGTTTCATAAATAAGATTTTTCGCTTGGAATAGTTATGGGATAATTAAACACAGGTCTAAATTGGGTTAAATTAAATAGGACTATTTTGATAAACATTGTTTTATTAAAACCATATAATTGTTTAAAACATCTAAGTAGAACGAAATACTTGTTGATTGGGTCAACCCATAAATAATATTCATTTTAACACTCTAAGTAAAAGAGGTTAATAGGTTAACTCGGATTTAAGATATCATAAATTGATTTGATCTCCATCTGGATCTTTGAAGAATAAAAAATTTATGTACTCTCAAGATATAAAAGAATATTACAAAATTAAGTAAAGGGAATAAGTTATGACTTGATGTTTTGCAAAGAAAATTTTATAAGGTATTTTAAAACATGTTTTAGAAATTATGAGATAACTCATAAATAATTTTAATATTAAATAAAATACTAAGTGAAAATATAAGTGAATTAGAAATAAATATAATTAAGAAATTAATAAAATATAGAGTATGACTTTCCTTTTTGTCCGAGTTAGTTTAGATAATCTTCTAAGTAATAACCAAAGGCTAATGAAAAAACGGTAATCTTAGATAGTTATCTATATTTTTGGACAATCAAGAAAGTTTTGGACTTAAGTTAAGATTTGTTTGATAGTCATTTGACATTTTAAAACAATGTTGGGTGAAAAAATTTCCCTTACGAATTTGATTTAATTGGATTGAATTGATTGGTTGTGTAATTGCATGTACCATTGTTTATAATGTTTAAAATTTATAGACAAAGAATTTATAATTATGGTTATTAAGACCAAAATATCGATGATTTTGAAACAAAGATTTTTAAAGATTTTGGGAAAGGAAAAGATATTTATTCACCCTAGTTGATGTTTTTGGAGGAACCGAAATACAACTGGATGCTCTAGATTGTTTGGATTTTGGAGTTTAACTATATATATTTTTTGGAGGAATTCCCTCCTTGTCATTTTGATTTTGATCTTTGATTTTTCTCATCTGAGAAAATTGACAAAAATAAATTCTTGAATTAAAAAAACTTGGGTATTTAGATCTATTGTTACCATTTGAAATAATTGGATTGCATCTATTGTAGAATATCTGATTGTTTGTTGCATAGGATTGAGATATGGTTATTGGTTGCATGTATATTTATACCATGCTAGTTTTTTACATATAGAATTACAACAAATTATTTTTATCAGCGTGACTTTCTTTTAGATGTCGCAAGGGTTTCTACTTGAGTGTTGTGCACCTACATTTGCATAGAAGATAATAAATTTGTTGCCAAATTATTAATCAAATGCAAAAATGTACGTAATACATTCAGAAAATTTAAATTGGTTGATGATTTTATGCCGCAGATATTGGGGGCCATTTGGCTTTTGTTTTCTTTAATTGGGTTGGAACCCTTAGAGGCCATTTGTAGTTGTACTGATTTAACCGCTCAAAGGAGATGCTGGCGAAAATTTTCAAAAAATTTAAGAGTTAGAATTTTTTTAAGAATCTTGGAAAATTTTTGACAACTGAAATTTGATTTTCTAGGTTATATCTTGGAATGAATGAATGTAAGGGGATTAGTTATTGTAGGTGAATGGATTTAAAAGATTTGAAAATTTTGGAATCTATCCCAGCTAATTGGTTTTGAAAATAAGTTTAATAACTCATTTTAATTAATAATTTTAAACTTAAGGGTTGGGAAACTTTATTTTCCTTAAGAATTTTGGGGACGAAATTCATTTAAGGGGGAAAAGAATGTAATGACCCAAAGTTTTGGTTATTTGATTTATCTTTAATTATTTTTAAATATTTAAAATAATTGAATTAAGGAATTTGACAAATTATAATTCAAATATAGGGGATAATTAAATAGTTAAATTAAGAATTAAAAGTCAATTAAATGGATCTAATAATTTTATTTAAATCCATTTAACCAATAAATAATAATGGTATGATCAATTTTTAGATTTATTTACAAATATAAAGTAGATTGGAAAAATATCAATAATTAAAATATTTAAATCTATGAAATTAGCCTTCTGAGTCTCGGATTTCGATGAAACTAGTTTCATTGGATCCGTAATAGTTAATTTTATTACGTCGTTAAGTTTCAGAGTGATTAGCATTTATCTTTTGGCCATGCGAGCTTGAAACGCGTGGAATTTATTTTCAGAACTTTAATTAATATAAGTTTCTTTTGAAAAGCTATCTTTTGAATATACAGAATTGGCTTTCGAAACTTATTCCATTATGTTCGGAATAGAGGTATTTAGCAAGGAACGCCAGTGTGCATGTCTCAATTGAAGTTCGATATTTTGGGAGTATTTGGAGCCGGATATTATAGAATGAAATAATATAAAATCCAATCATTATTCAAATGTCAACGTCGATTTGATGGCGCGGACATGTTGGAAGGCTTGAGAAATCTTCTTATAATGGAAAGAGGAAATATAATCATTTTGTCTATTTATTATTTGTCATATTTTATTGGTTATATATCTAGGTAAAATCACTTGTACCTTCTTTTTATATTCATAATCTGCATTTTTTCCCTTGCTTTATAAAACATCTCCCTCCTTCTTCTTTATGTACCAAAACCAGTAAACGAAATTATATTCTAAACTTTGAAAATCAAAATCAAATACTAGGAACTGCTAAAAATCATGTCGTTGGATCCAGTAAGCTCGTATGCTTTAGGACTTCAATTTTATGCCCTTGATATAGCCTGCATCCATGACTGGCTTGTAGGAAATGCGGATTATGGATCTTAAGGCTGGATTAACATTAGAGAGGGGGAAGGGTGAATAGTGTTTATTGGATTTTATGGAATTTTTGAAATCTTTGAAAATTAAACACAAATAGATGCAATTCACAAACTTAGAGACAATCACAGAACCAGACATAGATACAAATAGTAAATAAAAGTCGTAAAGGAAAGAGCACACCAGAATTTTATACTGGTTCGAAGTTATCCTACATCCAGTCCGACAAAATTTCTTGTGTAGATTTGTTTTCAAATATAACGTCGATATTACAACCTTGATTTCAAGGACACGAGATACACCCTCATGTCTCCGAGTCCAGGGGAATCTCTCTTGATTTAACTAGGCTGCAGAGTCACATAATTGATTTACAAGCTACAATCACACCAAGTTGATTTACGGGCCACAATCACACCGTTTTCAATCACACTTTGATAGAGAGAGACTCGATACACTTCTTTGATTACAAATGATCCTATAACTCTGAATGGCACAGAGATCTTTGAGAGAGAGTGGCAGAGAATCGAACTAGAGATGATAGAGTTTGATTCGCTTAGAATTTCGGTAGAATTTTGCTTAAACATTCGAAATACAAGAGAATATTTGAGTAGAGAAGAAGGAGTGAAAAAATAAAGAAAAACTAACTTGAAATTCATTGAAAACAATTGGTATTTATAGGAGAGCATCAGTCATGTCTGTTCATGAAAGATTATGATGAATATACACTCCTTTTGAAAATTTGAATTTTAAATTCTACGGCTATCATGTTGACATGTTGGGACGAGGGATGTCGACATGCCTATGTTATTTTTGAAAATAGAATTTGCTTTAAAATGATTTTTATTCTAAAACTTGTCAAAACAATTTCCAAACTTTGTAAACTATTTTGAAAATAGTTTAAAATTATAAAAGAGTTTTAGAAAGTAATCTTAAAATATATAATCTATAATATAAAAGCAATATTAAAAACCAAATATAAATTTCTTTAAAGCTAAAATATTAAAATCGAGGGATAGTTTAAAAATCGATAGATAATTTTGAAATTATTATGATTACAAATAGTATTTAAATTAAGGCTAAAATATTTAAATTGATAGAGATGACTTTAAAAGGATAGTTTTGAAAAAATAAATCATTTTGAAAATTTCGTGGATTCCATTCCACTAAAGAAGGTCATGGGTTCCATCCCACCAAAGAGGTCGTGGGTTCCATCCCACTATTGAAGCGAGAAGGTGGATTCCATTCCATAATTAAAATTCGAATAAAGATTTTAGTGCTATTATGAAGTTTTAACATAAATCAAGACTCTATTACTTATCTTGAGATCTTGAACTCTTGATGCTCATGAGTCTTCAGTCTTGATTTCTTCAATCTTGAATTCGTCAGTCTTGAATCTCTGTACTCGGTTTTGAATCTTTTTATTGTACAGCATTTATTCTCAGATTCTTCATATATATATATATATCCTGGATATACATATATATCTAGACAATAATATTAGTATTTATATTTTATAACAAGTCCTAAGGTTATTATCGTCAAAACCATCATCTCAGGAACTAACAATCTTCTCCATTTTGATGATGACAACTTTTGTTTATAATCCAACTCCCCTTTATTCCAACAACTCCCCCTTAATCTACTAACTCCCCCTTAATCTAAGCCTACCTAACCTATTTTATAATTATCCCCCTTTGTCATCAACAAAACTAATCCCAAACTATAAAACTCCCCCAACTCTTATACTATATCCCTATATAGGATAATAGCATAGTATAATCGAAGATAAATGAGGCATATAATAATATAAATAAAATATAGTAAGGTAAATGCGAAAGATATGAAATTTTCAAACATAATCAATCAATATATACATTATGTTCTTATCGAACCACACCATGTTCAATCATATATTACACACCATATTCAAATCAATTCAAACCATATCAAATCAAATAAAATCAAGCCAAACAATTCAAAAAAAATCAAAATAAATCAAACCACATATGTCAAATCAAACATTTCTTGAAACTTGAACCCATCCTTCTTCACCGAAGATAGGATCTGCCTTTATAGCATCTCATTCTTCATTATCTTTTTTCAGAGTTCCTTCTGGATTCACTTCAAGTTCTTCTTTGTTGCGGGCTGAGATCGTCCATCGAATGGCATCGACATGTCTTTTTTTCTTTTATCATCTTCATTTGGCTTAATTCTAAGTGATGTTGATTATGAAGGATAAAAGTAAGTATGTTCTTGAAGGATTTGAGAGTTTCTTCAAGATTATCACTTAGATTATGAATAGGAGAGGCCATTTTTTTATAAAATATGAAGAAATTCAATACAAAATAAAGAGAATTGAAAGCATGAATTTTTCTGGAAGAAACGGGTATTTAAAGAGTTAGAAAGTCGTCTAAAATGAAAAGACAGAAGGTAGTTATGTCAATTTCAATTTCAAAACAAAAACCATTTTCTGGACGTTACATATCGACATGGGGAGTAGGGGGATGTCGACATGACCCTGTTAATTTTGGCAATTTGCTTTGTTTCTTTATATTATATGCAAGTCCATATATATATAAACTTATATAATATAATGACAAGTATTCTAGAAACATTTTAGAGCTAATAAGCAGAAATAAAAGATTTTTATTGATAAACCTAGTTAACATTACATAAAAAATGCATAACATTAATTAAAGAGAGATAAAAACTAATGTAACATGAAATGAAACTAGTATTATTCAGAGGATGATGAAGATGGTGATAATCCAAGCTTGCGACTTACTTTTCCAAAGAACTTGTTCATTTTGGTGGAAATCTTGTCCAACTTTTTACTAACGGATCTTTTGAGAATCCATTGGTTTTCCACGATAATCTTTTGATTCTTGAGAAGCGTTTTGTTGGATGGATTGTTTGGAGTGATAGGGTATTCGATGCTTTAAAATGAAGTCTCTTCCCCTCCTCTCCATCTTTTCCAATTTCTATCTCCTCCCCTTCCTCCTTCTCCTCGTCTTCTTCTTCCACCTCTTCATGTGCCAATCTCTCATCCTTTTTGGCAAGTATTTGATATGGTTGGAACAAAAAAGGAATTTTCATGAGAGAGATGTTAGCATGGTTAAACACTTTTCTAGAAACTAACATCTCCTTCTTATAATCAACACCAAAGTAGTTAAAAATCCAAATGAGATAAATCCCATGATATAAAGTGTTTTCACCTAAAGTAAATTTTTTGAAACGAAGTTCATCCAAAATCACTTGCGCCTAATTAAAGTCATAGTGCCCATAAATAGCAAAAAGAGTGTGATATCCCGGAAATTGGGCAATATAAATTTAATAATCTGTGTTATAAATTTTAATTTGATTTAATAATTGTAATAACAAAATTGGGAATTTGATTTAATAATCAGGTTTTAATAAATATTTAAATTAAAAGATTTTATCTTTTTAAGTAAATAAATTGTTTTCTGTTTATAATATATAATTTTATATATTGCAAGTTGATAAATTTTAATTTTTGAATTTAGTAGATGAATTTATTTTCTAATTCTAGTTTATTTTTAGTAAATTAAAAATTTGATTTAAGAATTGATTTTTTTCAAAGCAATGTAATAAAAAAAATGTTATAGTTTATACTATGATAAATCTTTTTTGTTTTAAAATTTTATTTAGCTTAAAAATATATGAATTTAAATTAGATAAATATAAAAGCTAAGTTTTATTTTATATTACTTGGAATTTTTATATAAGAATTTACAATGCAAATTACAAATGATCTTAGTTTGTTATAATCTCTTTTAACAAATTATTTGATATTGCTTAATTTGTTATTTTTAAATAAAAATTATAATACTTAAGTTCTTATAAACATAAATAAATTTTGTAAGGAATAAAATTGTTGTTTTTAATTTTAATAGAATTATATATGCATTTATATATGTAACTTGATTATTAAAAATTTGATTTGATAAATTAATTTAAAGTTTGAATTTAATGTTTTAAAGAATAAATACTTAAAGGTATTTGAATAGGCTTTTGTTTATAAAATCGTTTTGTTTTGTTTTTCTTTAAAAGAAAAGGGATAAACTCATATATATATATATACACAAGAAATAAAAATAAGATTTAAAAGCTCTTATAAAAGAAATTAAAGTTGTATAAACAATTTAAAATAAAAATTTAAATACCTAAATTACATATGTAAGTTTATTAACACCCAAATTGACAAGTGTTAAACATAGAGTATACTTAGAAGACAAGTGTTAAATTTAAACCAAGTGTTTATTTTATTTTTATTTTTCAAAAATATTTCTTATATAAAAACATTTTCCCTCATTTTTATATTTTAATCTTCTTCTTTAAAACATCAACCATCTTCAAACTAAATTGCATGTAAACCTGAAATACATTCTGCAAATAAAATATAACCTGAAATGCAAACCAGAAACCTCTAGCCTCTTAAATTCATAAACTTGAAGCAAGTTTGCAACTGCAACCTCACCAAACCTACATGCAACATCCTCAAGACCTTTAGCACTTCAAGTCGTTGACCTGCATGCATCTGAAGTTCATCTGCAACTTCAAGTCTCAACTCAAATACCTGCAACTTTATATCTGGAAACATGCAACTGGATTTTTTAAGTTCAAAAACAAGATGAAAGTTTTAAATAAGCAACCGCAGTTTTAAAAGGGCATGCATGCATCTGCTAATCTGGAATCAAAGTTTTAGGTTCAATAGCAAATTTAAGTTAAGATGCATAAGCAAGAACAAGGAAGGAATCTGAAGCTCTTCATAAACTCACATGCTCTGCCCCTAAAACCAGGTGAGTAACAATTTATATTTAATAAACTTAAGTAATAAATTTGTTGCTTGTCTATTTCTAGAAATAAGTGTGCTTGCATTGTTATATTTCAAGTTTATTTTTGATAGATGTATGAATCAATGCCTGTTGTTTGAAACTATGGTTTTTACCTGTTCTAGGATTCAGATTGAAACTCTGATAAAACTTATGGTATCATTCTATAATCAGTGTTATAGTTTAAAGTTTTTAAGCATAGTATGTTATATAAGTTAGAGTTTAATCTTATTTAAAAAAAAATGAAATAAGGATAAAACTGTGATGTCTCTGTATAAACAAAATAAGCAACAGAGCAAAATGTCTGTAAACAATATTTGAATGTTTCAGATTTATTTATTTAAGTTTATAAGTAAATTTCTTGATTAATAACTTGATTTTTAAAACCATAAACTGAATTTTTAGATTGCATTCAACTGAAAATTTCTGGTTTAACTAGAAAACATAAGTGGGGTTGGTTCTGCCAAACTAAGGGTATGGAGCTGCCTGTGTTTCTTTTGTTGATGGAGTGATGTGTGTAGTTTATAGGAAAAATTATTGTTGATGGATCTGAGCATCGATGCAAACCTGATTTGGGTTTAAAATTTTGAACCCTTGTTTTTCTACGTTCAAGAATTTGATCACTGCGACATGATTAAGCGATCGAGTTCTCTCTGGTTCGAGCTGAAGGTAGATGGGGTATGGAAGAGGTGATGGCCGGAGGCAAAGTCTCTCAGGTGATCGGAGTTTGGATTTGGGACAAGATTCCAGATTTCGACATTTTTGCAGATTTTCGAGCTTGAATGCTTAAAATCGATTTAGGGTTTCTATAGTTGAATTGAGAGTTGATTTGGTGTCTGGAGAGGATTTGTGACTTGCGTAGGGGATCGCGAGTGGCCGGAGGAGATGGCCGTGGGTGTGCAGGTGTACGGTGGTAATGGCGTGTCAGCTGTTTTGGGGGAGAAGGATCTCGCGGTTGTATCGGGATTGTATTATGTTTTGCTCGAAGCAATTGGTTTGGGGACTCGAAGTAATGGAGATGTGGTCTCGGGTATTTAATTTGGTTACAGGGAATTTGGGTAAACCTGTTAGCACAGGTTTTGTATAAACCTGATTTTATTTGGGATTTAATTGATTTTAAGATAAATTTAAAAGGAAATTTTTATTAGAGTTACTCGAGATATTTTAGTTTTAGCTCGGATTGGTTGTTGAAGTTTGAATACTTGACTTGTTTTCAAAATTTAAAATTAAATTTAAAACTAAATTTAAAAGTGGAAGCTAGAATTTAAAGTAAGTTTTAAATCTAACTTAAATTATGGATTCAAGTTGAATTGAATCGCAAGTTGGAAATGATGAAGTAATTAAATTCAAATTTTGTTTTAAAATAACTTTGAAAGAGTTTATTGTTTAAAATGTTTTTAAAGAATTTGAATTTAAATTTGAAATTGAGATATGAAGTAATATTTAAATAAAGTTTAAATTTGATTCAAATCTAATTTTGAATCTTTGGTTTAAAATAAATTTAAGTTTTATAAATTTAAGCGTTTAAACCAAATTTGAATAATAATGAAAAATTTAAATGGTTTAATTTTAAAAAGAAATTTACTTTAACTTTTGTAAAATTTCTTTTATAATTAAGGAATTATTATCAACTAAGGGTTTTAGATTGATTTTAAACTTGGTAAAGTTTAATAATTTAATATTTTGTATTTCATTTAATTATTAGAGTAATTAAATGAATAATTAATTTATTTAATAAATTAATGAAATAAATAATACTTAAAGAATTTAAGGTTTAATCTTAAGGGTTTAGGATTAATTATTCTTTGAATAATTAGCTTGTAATTAAGAATAATTAATTAAATAAAAATTAGTTTTTAATTAATGATTAATAATTAATTAATCAAGTAATAATGTATTAATTAAGTTTTAATTAACACTTAATTATTAATTAATCTGGAATTAATTAATGGATTAATTAATGATTAATTAATTTTTAATTAATAATGATTGAAATAAGTTAATTATTTTATAAAAATAATTAATGAGTTGTTAATAGTTAATGAAGGACATTAACTAAGGATTATTTAATAATTAATTAATGTGATTAATTTAAAGTATTAATTGGATTAATTAATTTAAAGATAATCATTCATGTAAGTTGTTAAGTATAATTACTTATGAAAGTAATTAAGGAATTAATTACTTATTAATTGAGTTTAAATTTGATTAGTTTAAGTTAATTAATTTAGTTTAATTAATTTAAATTAATTGTTTGATGATTTGTGTAGTATAATTACTTAATGTAATTAAATGAAGAGAAGTTACTTAGGAAAGTAATTAATGAGTAATTACTATATGTAATTAATTGAAGGTGATTTGTTGATAAAAGTAATTTGAGTATAATTACTTGTAAATTAATCAAGGAATTAATTAGAGATAATTAATTAATGAGTAATTAATTTAATTGGTAAAGTAATTAAGGGTAGTTGATTACTGATGGAGTTAATCAAGGGTGATTAACAGTTATGATTTAAATAAAGATTAAATTACTTACTGTAATTAATTTAATTTGAAAATGTAATTAGAAGATCATTAATTATTATAATTAATGATGTAATTAAGATTGATTAATTAAGATTAATTAATCAATAATAAGAGATTAAAGGTAATTAATTTTAGGTAATTAATTAAGTAAGTAATTAAAGGTTAATTACTGTATTTGGTTAAATATAATTAATTTGAGAAATTAATTAGGGTATAATTACTTGAATGTAATTAAGGGTTAATTAATCAGGGATGATTAATTAAAATGAATCATTGGATGATGATTAATTAAGTGATTGATAAATTATCAATAGTGATATGAGCAAGTTGATATTGGTGAAGTAATTAATTTAATTTACTTTAAATTAATTTGAATGATATAATTAATTTAATTCATTTTAAATTAATTATTTTGGTGTGATTATAAATCATGGCTTATATGGTTGGATAGTGTTGTTTGCTTTGGTTGGTTGAATCTCAGATATGAGATAATTAATGTTGAGTGATTTGGATGCATTGGTTGCATTGTGATGTTGATATGGATTATTTTTTTGATAGTGATAATATGGTTTATCTGATATGATGATAATGTTGATTATCTGTTATGAACCTGTGATTTATCTATCTATGTGTATATAGATAATGAAATTGAATTGTTTTAAACCTTTAAAACAACTTGGCCTTAAAAGACACGCTTTGGATTTCGATGAGACCGGGATCGGGTTTCCATATTTGGATATCCAAAAACCACATCGATTCAAATTAAACGTTAGGTCATTAATCCAAGTGGAGCGAGTGAAGACTCAAGGTGGGCTATACGTCAGTATAACTCTGTGGGTGATTCCGTAATGAGTTGACGGAATAGTGCTTATAGGTTCGAGATAGTGATTTTGAAGTGCATGGGTTATTGTCGTTAACTCTGAGGGTGATTCCAAAATGAGTGTAACAAGATAATGCCTTCGGTTTCGTTCGAACCCGGAACGAACTTGTATGGATTGAATGCTTTCAGAACATCGTCAGGTGGACGATGAGCATTCTAAGAGATATGTCCTCTAAAGGTAATCGTAGCCTCAAGCCTCATCAACCGGGAATGGCTAAAACAGGGGAGGTGCAGCAAGGCTTCGTGGGTAGCTCCCACTGGAGAGCAAGATTTACTCCTATCTAGAGGTCCCTTTTATTTCGACCGTGTAGGCAGTTGGATGTACACAAAATGCGGGGTTGTCTTGTTCGGAACTGTTCAGTAAGGAATGGGTCCGGCTTTGTGTTGCAGGGGAGCGGGCGTACTCCTCGGTATGTTGATCTAGGCCACGTACTATGACGGGCGCTACCCCAGTAGCCCTGCCATTGTATGGAATCCACAATCCAATAAGTGCCCACGGTTTTGATTGTATTACCCACTTTTGTGGCTAGTAGCTGGAATTTAATAATGTAACAATTTCGGCTATTTCTTATTTACTTGAAAACCCTAGACCCTATTATAATATCACCGGATTTCCTATCAAATGTTTTGGTTAGCGTAAGGTAAAAACTTTTCCATGTTTATGTGTGGGAAGTCTTACGTGATACCTTTCTTTTCAAAAGGATTTTTAAAATTAAGCAACTTTAACCTGTTACTCACACCAGACCCATGTCTGACCCGGAGTTTATCTTTTGTTTTCTTAAACTCTTAGGTACTCAAATTTTTACGAGTAGCCAAGGGATTCAGGTTAGCTTTTGACGAATTATGGAGGAGCGAATGGAGCAGGAGGCTTCTACGTTAGATATATAGTATTCCGCTGTGTGATCTGTGATTGTCTCTGAGTTGTATTATATTGTAAATACTAGACAGGTGTTTATAACTGTCTAGTATGTGTTATATATCTATGTACTCTGATAGTGGTTTTAAACTATGTAATATTTTATGTTATTAATATAATTTATTCGTTCCGCTGTTGAGATTCTAGTGTTGTTTCTTCTTTCTCTTCTTTCTTTTCTTCTTCTATCCCTTTCTTTCTTAATTGATGATGCGATTTTCTGGGAGTGGAAAGTCAGGTCGTCACAGTTGGTATCAGGGCGTTAGGTTGAGTGAATACCCAGGCTCTGGAGTGGTGTCTATCTTGAGAGGGCGTATTTGTATTTTTATTATATATATATTTATATAATTACTTCTACCTATTTGTTGGGTTACCTGTTCTGGTTTTCCAACATAGGCTATAAAGGTAGATAAGGTAGTGGGGTGTGTAACATAACTACTACTTTTGGTTGGAGTTTGAATGTTGAGATTGGTAGTGTATTTGTCGAGACTGTAGACCTAATACCGTCTCGAGAGAGTTGTGCGGAGTATAGAATTTCATAGATCTCTGAAGATAACCTGTAAAGGTTTGGAGTCTATCTTTTAAGTTGGATGAGTTTAATTTGGATCTATTGGCTAGGTAGAAGAGATAATGATGGTATCTTGATATCTCAGGGAGCAGTAGCTGCGTGATGAGATGCAGTGACTATGGATGTTCTCGAAGATGTTTTCTTTGGAACAAGTTAAGGAGGTGAGTCTGCTTCGATGTTATGGCTGGATTCAGCAGGATGTTTTTGACCGGTTTGAAGTCCGAGTTTCTCAAAGAGCTTTGGATTAGGAAGTCTTTGGCGTCGGTGTCAGCAATGCAGTTCGGAGTGTTCTGTGTGCCAGCAAGAAGATTTTCTGGTTAGTAGTTTTTCTAAAGGTAGAGTTCATAAAACAGCAGAATGGATTCCATTTTTTTCGATGGATTGGCTAGATAAGCGTAAGCTGTTCTGATTGGTAAAGGGAGAACAGTTTTCTTTGGATATTGGACTGGTTGATCGCAAAAGTGACTTGCGATAGTTTGAGTGTTCTCTTGAGCTATAAGAAGTTTGTCCATACCTAGAGGCTGAGTTTTCTTATCGACTGGATTCTAGGAATGATACCGGAGGTTTAGTGAAGCAGCTTTGGATCAGATGGGGCATCTGAGTTTTCTTTTATGGATCTGTTGAACTATATTTATGTGATGTGTTATCCAGTTTGTGCTCGAGTTTTTCTTCTGCTTCAGATCAGAGTTGTGCAGCGGAAGCAGTTTGGGAGTGCCTTGTTTTGTCTTTTCCGGATAGGAGAAGTAAGTTAGTTTTTTGATATTTGTGGAGTAGTGGTGTTCTTGGTTTTTGGATTGATCTTGAGGAGATCATTATGTTGGATTGTTTTGGTCTGGTTTGTTTCTAGGGACATCAGCAAAGGTTGAGCTGATCAAGAGAGTTGAAGGAAGCCCAGGATCGTCAAGAATGTTTGGTGGATAAGAGACGAAGGAATTTGGATTCCGGAGTCGGAGATTTGATCTTAAATAAGTTTTCTCCGATCTAAAGAGCTATAAGATTGAGTAAGACTGGGTAAGTCAGCTCTGAGATGTTTTGGATCTTTTCTGTGTTTGTGAGGATTTGTGTTTGATTTTCAAGGTTGAATTGTCAGTTTGGATTACTGGGATTCGATGTGGTTCACGTATCTCTGAGGGAGTACGTCTATGATTTATCTCTGGTTGTGGAACCAACGGTTCAGGAGGATGTGATTGTTGATTCAGACTCGTCTGTAGTCTGATATCCTGTTTAGTCCTGTAGATCTAGTTGGATAGGAGTTCTATAGCTTAATAGTATTGATTGTTTGGAGTCTATAGAGCGAGTATCCCGATATTTATACCGGGACAACTCGTGAAAATTTTATCCAGAATTTTTCTGGATAATTAAATTTGTTTTGTTTGAATTGGTTGCTATGGTTGTTAGCATATGTTTGATAATATATTCTTGTGTTTTAAAATAAAATCTTAAGATGGATTATTGAATTACCTTTGCTTTTAGATTTCGGGGACGAAATTCTTTTAAGGGGGAAGGAATGTGATATCCCGGAAATTGAGCAATATAAATTTAATAATCTGTGTTATAAATTTTAATTTGATTTAATAATTGTAATAACAAAATTGGGAATTTGATTTAATAATCATGTTTTAATAAATATTTAAATTAAAAGATTTTATCTTTTTAAGTAAATAAATTGTTTTCTGTTTATAATATATAATTCTATATATTGTAAGTTGATAAATTTTGATTTTTGAATTTAGTAGATGAATTTATTTTCTAATTATAGTTTATTTTTAGTAAATTAAAAATTTGATTTAAGAATTGATTTTTTTCAAAGCAATGTAATAAAAAAATGTTATAGTTTATACTATGATAAATCTTATTTGTTTTAAAATTTTATTTAGCTTAAAAATATATGAATTTAAATTAGATAAATATAAAAGCTAAGTTTTATTTTATATTACTTGGAATTATTATATAAGAATTTACAATGCAAATTACAAATGATCTTAGTTTGTTATAATCTCTTTTAACACATTATTTGATATTGCTTAATTTGTTAGTTTTAAATAAAAATTATAATACTTAATTTCTTATGAACATAAATAGATTTTGTAAGGAATAAAATTGTTGTTTTTAATTTTAATAGAATTATATATGCATTTATATATGTAACTTGATTATTAAAAATTTGATTTGATAAATTAATTTAAAGTTTGAATTTAATGTTTTAAAGAATAAATACTTAAAGGTATTTGAATAGGTTTTTATTTATAAAATTGTTTTGTTTTGTTTTTCTTTAAAAGAAAAGGGATAAACTCATTTATATATATACACAAGAAATAAAAATAAGATTTAAAAGCTCTTATAAAAGAAATTAAAGTTGTATAAACAATTTAGAATAAAAATTTAAATACCTAAATTACATATGTAAGTTTATTAACACCCAAATTGACAAGTGTTAAACATAGAGTATACTAAGAAGACAAGTGTTAAATTTAAACCAAGTGTTTATTTTATTTTTATTTTTCAAAAATATTTCTTATATAAAGACATTTTCCCTCATTTTTATATTTTAATCTTCTTCTTCAAAACATCAACCATCTTCAAACTAAATTGCATGTAAACCTGAAATACATTCTGCAAATAAAATATAACCTGAAATGCAAACCAGAAACCTCTGGCCTCTTAAATTCATAAACTTGAAGCAAGTTTGCAACTGCAACCTCACCAAACCTACATGCAACATCCTCATGACCTTTAGCACTTCAAGTCATTGACCTGCATGCATCTGAAGTTCATCTGCAACTTCAAGTCTCAACTCAAATACCTGCATCTTTATACCTGGAAACATGCAACTGGATTTTTTAAGTTCAAAAACAAGATGAAAGTTTTAAATAAGAAACTACAGTTTTAAAAGGGCATGCATGCATCTGCTAATCTAGAATCAAAGTTTTCGGTTCAATAGCAAATTTAAGTTAAGATGCATAAGCAAGAACAAGGAAGGAATCTGAAGCTCTTCATAAACTCACATGCTCTGCCCCTAAAACCAGGTGAGTAACAATTTATATTTAATAAACTTAAGTAATAAATTTGTTGCTTGTCTATTTCTAGAAATAAGTGTGCTTGCATTGTTATATTTCAAGTTTATTTTTGATAGATGTATGAATCAATGCCTGTTGTTTGAAACTATGGTTTTTACCTATTTTAGGATTCAGATTGAAACTCTGATAAAACTCATGGTATCATTCTATAATCAGTGTTATAGTTTAAAGTTTTTAAGCATAGTATGTTATATAAGTTAGAGTTTAATCTTATTTAAAAAAAATGAAATAAGGATAAAACTGTGATGTCTCTGTATAAACAAAATAAGCAACAGAGAAAAATGTCTGTAAACAATATTTGAATGTTTCAGATTTATTTATTTAAGTTTATAAATAAAGTTCTTGATTAATAACTTGATTTTTAAAACCATAAACTGAATTTTTAGATTGCATTCAACTGAAAATTTCTGGTTTAACTAGAAAACATAAGTGGGGTTGATTCTGCCAAACTAAGGGTATGGAGCTGCCTGTGTTTCTTTTATTGATGGAGTGATGTGTGTAGTTTATAGGAAATTTTTTTGTTGATGGATCTGAGCATCGAGGCAAACCTGATTTGGGTTTAAAATTTTGAACCCTAGTTTTTCTGTGTTGAAGAATTTGATCATTGCGACATGATTTAGCGATCGAGTTCTCTTTGGTTCGAGTTGAAGGTAGATGGGGTATGGAAGAGGTGATGGCCGGAGGCGAAGTCTCTCAGGTGATCGGAGTTTGGATTTGGGACAAAATTCCAGATTTCGACATTTTTGCAGATTTTTGAGCTTGAATGCTTAAAATCGATTTAGGGTTTCTATAGTTGAATTGAGAGTTGATTTGGTGTTTAGAGAGGATTTGTGACTTGCGTAGGGGATCGCGAGTGGCCGGAGGAGATTGCCGTGGGTGTGCAGGTGTACGGTGGTAATGGAGTGTCAGCTGTTTTGGGGGTGAAGGATCTCGCGGTTATATCGGGATTGTATTATGTTTTGCTCTAAGCAATTGGTTTAGGGACTCGAAGTAATGGAGATATGGTCTCGGGTATTTAATTTGGTTACAGGGAATTTGGGTAAACCTGTTAGCACAGGTTTTGTATAAACCTGATTTTATTTGGGATTTAATTGGTTTTAAGATAAATTTAAAAGGAAATTTTTATTCGAGTTACTCGAGATATTTTAGTTTTAGCTCGGATTGGTTGTTGAAGTTTGAAAACTTGACTTATTTTCAAAATTTAAAATTAAATTTAAAACTAAATTTAAAAGTGGAAGCTAGAATTTAAAGTAAGTTTTAAATCTAACTTAAATTATGGATTCAAGTTGAATTGAATCGCAAGTTGGAAATGATGAAGTAATTAAATTCAAATTTTGTTTTAAAATAACTTTGAAAGAGTTTATTGTGTAAAATGTTTTTAAAGAATTTGAATTTAAATTTGAAATTGAGATATGAAGTAATGTTTAAATAAAGTTTAAATTTGATTCAAATCTAATTTTGAATCTTTGGTTTAAAATAAATTTAAGTTTTATAAATTTAAGTGTTTAAACCAAATTTTAATAATAATGAAAAACCTAAATGGTTTAATTTTAAAAAGAAATTTATTTTAACTTTTGTAAAATTTCTTTTATAATTAAGGAATTATTATCAATTAAGGGTTTTAGATTGATTTTAAACTTGGTAAAGTTTAATAATTTAATATTTTGTATTTCATTTAATTATTAGAGTAACTAAATGAATAATTAATTTATTTAATAAATTAATGAAATAAATAATTACTTAAAGAATTTAAGGTTTAATCTTAAGGGTTTAGGATTAATTATTCTTTGAATAATTAACTTGTAATTAAGAATAATTAATTAAATAAAAATTAGTTTTTAATTAACGATTAATAATTAATTAATCAAGTAATAATGTATTAATTAAGTTTTAATTAACACTTAATTATTTAATTAATCTGGAATTAATTAATGGATTAATTAATGATTAATTAATTTGTAATTAATAATGATTAAAATAAGTTAATTATTTTAAAATAATAATTAATGAGTTGTTAATAGTTAATGAAGGACATTAACTAAGGATTATTTAATAATTAATTAATGTGATTAATTTAAAGTATTTATTAGATTAATTAATTTAAAGATAATCATTCGTGTAAGTTGTTAAGTATAATTACGTATGGAAGTAATTAAGGAATTAATTACTTATTAATTGAGTTTAAATTTGATTAGTTTAAGTTAATTAATTTATTTTAATTAATTTAAATTAATTGTTTGATGATTTGTGAAGTATAATTACTTAATGTAATTAAATGAAGAGAAGTTACTTAGGAAAGTAATTATTGAGTAATTACTATATGTAATTAATTAAAGGTGATTTGTTGATAAAATTAATTTGAGTATAATTACTTGTAAATTAATCAAGGAATTAATTAAAGATAATTAATTAATGAGTAATTAATTTAATTGGTAAAGTAATTAAGGGTAGTTGATTACTGAATGGAGTTTATCAAGGGTGATTAATAGTTATGATTTAAATAAAGATTAAATTACTTAATGTAATTAATTTAATTTGAAAATGTAATTAGAAGATCATTAATTATTATAATTAATGATGTAATTAAGATTGATTAATTAATCAATAATAAGTGATTAAAGGTAATTAATTTTAGGTAATTAATTAAGGAAGTAATTAAAGGTTAATTACTGTATTTGGTTAAATATAATTAATTTGAGAAATTAATTAGGGTATAATTACTTGAATGTAATTAAGGGTTAATTAATCAGGGATGATTAATTAAAATGAATCATTGGATGATGATTAATTAAGTGATTGATAAATTATCAACAGTGATATGAGCAAGTTAATATTGGTGAAGTAATTAATTTAATTTACTTTAAATTAATTTGAATGCTATAATTAATTTAATTGATTTTAAATTAATTATTTTGGTGTGATTATAAATCATGGCTTATATGGTTAGATAGTGTTGTTTGCTTTGGTTGGTTGAATCTCAGATATGAGATAATTAATGTTGAGTGATTTGGATGCATTGGTTGCATTGTGATGTTGATATGGATTATTTTTTTGATAGTGATAATATGGTTTATCTGATATGATGATAATGTTGATTATCTGTTATGAACCTGTGATTTATCTATCTGTGTGTATATAGATAATGAAATTAAATTGTTTTAAACCTTTAAAACAACTTGGCCTTAAAAGACACGCTTTGGATTTCGATGAGACCGGGATCGGGTTTCCATATTTGGATATCCGAAAACCACATCGATTCCAATTAAACGTTAGGTCGTTAATCCAAGTGGAGCGAGTGAAGACTCGAGGTGTAAGGGCTATACGTCAGTATAACTCTGTGAGTGATTCCGTAATGAGGTGACGGAATAGTGCTTATAGGTTCGAAATAGTGATTTCGAAGTGCAAGGGTTATTGTCGTTAACTCTGAGGGTGATTCCAAAATGAGTGTAACGAGATAATGCCTTCGGTTTCGTTCGAACCCGGAACGAACTTGTATGGATTGAATGCTTTCAGAACATCGTCAGGTGGACGATGAGCATTCTAAGAGATATGTCCTCTAAAGGTAATCGTAGCCTCAAGTCTCATCAACCGGGAATGGCTAAAACAGGGGAGGTGCAGCAAGGCTTCGTATGTAGCTCCCACTGGAGAGCAAGATTTACTCCTGTCTAGAGGTCCCTTTTATGTCGGCTATGTGGGCAGTTGGATGTACACCAACTGCGGGGTTGTCTTGTTCGGAACTGTTCAGTAAGGAACGGGTCCGGCTTTGTGTTGCAGGGGAGCGGGCGTACTCCTCGGTACGTTGATCTAGGCCACGTACTGTGACGGGCGGTACCCCAGTAGCCCTGCCATTGTATGGAATCCACAATCCAATAAGTGCCCACGGTTTTGATTGTATTACCCACTTTTGTGGCTAGTAGCTGGAATTTAATAATGTAACAATTTCGGCTATTTCTTATTTACTTGAAAACCCTAGACCCTATTATATCACCGGATTTCCTATCAAATGTTTTGGTTAGCGTAAGGTAAAAACTTTTCCATGTTTATGTGTGGGAAGTCTTACGTGATACCTTTCTTTTCAAAAGGATTTTCAAAATTAAGCAACTTTAACCTGTTACTCACACCAGACCCATGTCTGACCCGGAGTTTATCTTTTGTTTTCTTAAACTCTTGGGTACTCAAATTTTTACGAGTAGCCAAGGGATTCAGGTTAGCTTTTGACGAATTATGGGGGAGCAAATGGAGCAGGAGGCTTCTACGTTAGATATATAGTATTCCGCTGTGTGATCTGTGATTGTCTCTGAGTTGTACTATATTGTAAATACTAGACAGGTGTTTATAACTGTCTTGTATGTGTTGTATATCTGTGTACTCTGATAGTGGTTGTAAACTATGTAATATTTTATGTTATTAATATAGTTTATTCGTTCCGCTGTTGAGATTCTAGTGTTGTTTCTTCTTTCTCTTCTTTCTCTTCTTTCTTTTCTTCTTCTATCCCTTTCTTTCTTAATTGATGATGCGATTTTCTGGAAGTGGAAAGTCGGGTCGTCACAAAGAGCATTACAAACTTTTAGAGTAGGGTGATTGAAATTTCCCAATCTTAGAGTTATGGTATGTTGCAAAAGAAGGTTTACAATTCTAGCTTTAGGACGGAAATTTCGGTCTATAAACTCAAAGTTATCATCTTCTTCAAAAATGTGATGAAATATCTTATGATCATGTTCATCAATTTGAAAATCTGAAAGATCCATTCCTGTATACTTACAACCAAGAATGTTACCCAAAGTCTCATTATTTAAAAAGATACATGTTAACGCTACTCCACAATTCCCCTTCATTTTTTTTATAAAAACCATAATTCAAATTTGCATAAAACATTTTGACAAGATTCGAATCGCAAACAAAATCATTTTGAGAATCGTCGATTAAGCTAAGAATTTGATTCTCTTCAAAAAGAACATTGATTTCATAAGAAGAAAAATCATTAAAGATAGCAAATTTTCCCGTATAGACCTATTCAAAGTTTACATAGCTTATGTAAGCCTTGATAGCTTCTGGATCATTGTATAGGAACTCTTTGGTGGCCTTGGACAGTCTAATTGTGAATGGAGTGCTTGAGAAAGCCATTTTTGAAGAATATAGAGAGCTTGAGAGTTTGAAAGAGAGTTTGAATTTTGAAATGAAAGTGAAAATGTAAGATAAAGTTTTAAAGATAAACAAATATCTAAGGGCCATGTTCTCTGGTCAAGAGACACCTTTTCATAGCTTTGGAGTTGGTGAAAAGGTGGAGGGAAATTCAAAGTTTTAAATTCAAATTTGAATTTCAAATTTTTGGAGGGACGTCGACATGGAGGTAGAGTCATGTCGACAAGGGTCCCTAAAATCATGTGACTTATTTTTCTTATTTTATTTAATATATATATATATATATATCCTATAATCTAATTTATATTTTATCTGAAATAATATTAAATATAATAACACTTTAATATTGATATTTAATATTAAAATATTATTAAAATAATATTATTTTGAAAATCAAAATTTTAAATTCAAACAACAAGTAATTTCAAAACATGCAAACAATCGAACATTCAAACAAGCAATTTTAATCAATATAATTTAAATGCGTACCTATTTTTAGATCCATATTTTTGAGATCATTAGAATCAAGAAAAGCTACAAAGCACATGTTTGAATTTTCTTCTATCGATCTTCATCACTAGAGGATGAGTCTGAATTGTCTATTGTAGCAGTATATGCTTTCTTTCTTTTCTTTGACGAATCATTACTCGGAGAAAATTTCTGTTTATGTGTATGCGGACAATCTCTTTTTAAGTGGCCTGGCTCATTATAATTGTAGCATTTGCCGTTGTTTTGAGTTTCATTATTATTTTCAGAATTCTTGTGATCATTTCTCTTGTAATTGTTCATCTTTATGTATTTCGGTAACTTTCTAAAATTCCTTGTCATCAAGGCTATTTCTTCATCATCGTCACTGTTAGAATCTGTATCATCTGTTATTGCATTGAATGCTATTGACTTCTTTACCGTGACCTTGCTTTCTCTTCTCCTTCCATTTTTACCTCAAACGACATCAAATTCCCAATCAATTCTTCAATTTTCAGAGTACTAATATCAATAGCCTCTTCAGTTGCTAGAGTCTTCTGACCCATTACGGAATGAGTGAATTCAGAATTTTTCTAACTTGATCTTCTTTAGAAAAGTTCTTTCCTAATGCAATTAGTTAGTGCACAATGTCTTGAAACTTACTGTACATGTATGAAATTGACTCATTCGGATTCATCTTGAATAATTGAAATCGATTGGTCAAGGTAGATTTTTTTATAACGACCTAGGATTTTGAGCCGTTCAAATCGACAATCGTCCACTCATGTCAGACATGAATTGCTCAAAACAACAGATTATTAATTTATATTTAGCAAAACTCAGCATAAACAGTAAATAAATCAATCACAGAACCATAAATACAAAGTAATATAATAATAAGCAGCGGAATAGATAAATAGAAGTTCATGGAGCTACTATAAAACATCAGAGTCTGAAACAAAATACAACAAATTATCTCAAATGCAATGAAGTGTCAATACATTAGTCATTGATAAGTCTGAATAAAACAACTGGAACAGACGAGAATCTGAATAGATAGAGATAGATCTTCAAGAAAAGCTCCAAGCTCTAAAGGCGAGTCTCAAACATTGTGACGCTCAGTCTAACCCGAGCATAAAGCAAAATACAAAACACTCGAGTCAGGATTAACATTCTTATACCGATAAATTCAACTCAAGTGAGATGTCAACTGAAATACAAGTAACCTTAAGGATGTTTGGGATTTCCATCCTCTAAGGATCCATATCTACTATGTAGTAATATACGTTATTATAATGTGTATCAGTAAAGTAAAGTATTAAAATAGCGTTAAGGCGTTACCCATATCCCCCTTAACACATTTTATATATTCCCATAGTCTATACAGTATCGTAAGCTCCTCCATGGAGTTTACTCAGAAAGCACTCCATAGGTATGGTACAAAACAAAGTTGTAGAAGGTGCGATAAGGCATGTGACAAGTCACGTGAGGCAATGCCAGGAAAGAAATGCCATTTGCACTCCTGGACTGGTGGTAATGCATAGCAGCTACTACCTCCCACCTTGAGACACACTCCCAAATCAAAGGTGCACCCAATCGAATCACAAAAGCAATAGAATGGTATCGAAGAAATGTGCCCTATAGGGGGAATGACCCGACTTGTCCCGGTATAGCTCTTGTTTTAGCCACATCAAGCTGACTCGCGGGAGTCAGGGCTGTGCTAATACCTCATATAGAATCATTGCCAAACCATCCTACTTCATTTTGAAATCTCTTCCACGTACATAGTTTTAAAGTGGTTTTCGGTATTGGCAGAGAGTATGACAATATCCAATTCTGGTCCCTTTGACAACCAAACACTTATTTCACACCATAGTCAATTATGTTTCAAAAAGTTCATACTTCATATCAAAATATCATGTTCATTTCAAAATCATATCAATTTGATATCATTATTCACTTTACAAATATTCATTTCCCGAATCGTAATACTTTCAAAATTTATAACACTTTCAAACTCATGACAATTTCGAGATCATAACACTTTTGTAGTCATAACACTTTTGAAATCATAACACTTTTAAAATCAATACACTTTTGAAATCATAACACTTTCGACTTAAACAGTTCAGATATTAAAAATAGTATGTATATTAAAATAGTTATAAATTAAATTTGTTTATCTATTAAAATAATTTATATATTAAAATAGTTGTAAATTAAAAATAGTTTATATTTATTTAAAAAGATTATACTGAAATAGTTTCCAAATTGGAATTGTTTCATCCAATTCCACAAATCGATTCAAATCAACTTAAATTCTAACATTTCTATTTAAATTAAATCTTAGTTCATCAGTTACAATTCAATTCAAATTCTTAACAAACCATTTTTAATTTATATCGATTTCAAATACAGACCTGTACTACAAATTAAACCCTTTCAATTTCAGTAGGTTTCAAAGTTTAAATTTTAAACATTTACAATAACTCAATCTGATAAATTTCATTTATATTTCAAATTTAACTTTACCATTATTTAGTTTTGAAATATTCACTTAACCAATCTAATAACATTTAAATAAAATCTCAAATCACAAATTTAAATAAAAAATAAATATCTCATTTCAATTTATTTCAGTTTGGAAATATTCATTTAGTCACCTTTAATCCATAATCATGTTATAAAATCATATCTTTAAAATCTTAAATTTCAACAAGTTTCAAATCAATTTTATTTAAGTATAATTCTTAAGCAAATACAATTTCAAATCAATTTCAATTTATCTTCCCAACCTTAATTTATTGAAGTCATTACAAAATCTATTTTTGTAAAATATAATTTTAAATAAATATTAAACATATTATATAATAATTAAATTAAATTTTATTTAATTAAATCTTATTATTAAATTTATTTTATACTAAATCTATTTTATAACAAATTTAAAATTGTAAAATTATATGTAAAATCTTAAAAAAAAAATTTCAAAACTAACTTATAAAATTAAAATTTCCGAAACAAAAAATTTTAAAAATCCAAAATTGACATATAAAAAATATATAGCATATATATATATATATATATATATTATTTTTTAAAAATCGATATTTATTAAACCCATTCTATTCCTTTCAAATTTTGGGAATCATTTTCAAAAAATAGACCAACGTTGTCCGTATATAATTTGATATCCTATGGTCAAGTTATACGAATATTTATCATTTCAACCTACAAATTAAATAATTACGGGCATATATCATTTCAACCCGCAATCGCAATGTGACGACCCAGAATTTTGAACATTTGAAAATGAAATATTTAATTGATTTTAAATATTTGGAAGCTAATTTAACTTGAATTTCAGATACAACTATGGATTTGGCAATTAAATTATTGAATTTAATTTATTGAAGTTGAGAAAAATATTGAATCTTGAGTTGTAAGCCTGCTAAAAATAATCCGATGGCTTAGAAAATTTATATTGATGATATTGAAGATAATGGTAGCTTCAGAATTGAATTTAAGAATGTTTTGTTCAGTTTTGAATTTATAATGTTTAAATCGGTATTTAAAAATAGCCTTCCGAGGCATAGCCTCGGAATTCGACGAAACCTGTTCCATTAGATCCGTAATAGTATATTATTATCGGATTTCAATTTTCGTAGCATTCGAAATTGTCGTGTGGCCGTATGATAAGCAAACGCACTGAAAATCAAATCAAAAATTCAATATAATAGCTGGGTCTGAAAAACTATCTTCTCCATATGATTGAATTTGGACTCGAAACCTTTTCCATTGCGTTCGAAATAAGGGTTTAACATTATAAATGCCTGGCGGCATGCCTTGATTGGAAATCGAGATTTTGGGTTGCGGAAACCGAGACGATTTAAATTTGAATTTGAATCTAAATACAATATTTTTGCAATTAACATTATATCAGACCTTTGGAGACATGTTGAAGGAAATTTCAACCATGTGTTCTTTTTTTTCTCTGAAAATTTAACATGCGTTCGAAGAAAAAAAGAAGAGGAAAATTATGCATGCGTATTCAAAGGAGGAAAAAGAAAATAATAAAAAAAACGAAATCATTTTCGTTCACTTCCATGGCCGCTCGTTATTCCAATTCGAGATCAAAATTTTCTCGAAAAAAATAATGAATAGATCGTTCATTTGCAAAATCAAAATCGAATCGAGTGTGATGCGGTGTCGCGATGAGGCGATGGCTTAGGGATACTCACAGTAGTCGAACGAAGCTCGAGAGGTTTCGCAATGAGGATTTGGTCACGAATCATGACCGAAGTAACAGAGGTCTTCGTCGACGTCGAGGCGTGTGCGTGTGGAGCCGTGATGGTCGACGCAATGGTGACAGGCGGTGAGGTCGAGGCTAGGGTTCAAGGTGAATTTGGGTAGAAGGTACAATTTTTTTATTGTAAATTTAAATTGAATAAATAAGAGTTTATATACATTTTCAAGAAGAAAAAAATATTACAATAAGATATAATTGTTGATATATATATATATATATATATATATATGCATGTAGAAATATAGATACGTATTTTTGTAAGGTACGTAGGAATGTTAAAATGTGTGGAGTGTATATATATATATATATATATATATATATATATATAATTAGAATTTTAAAACTATATAAGTTAATTTTTACAAGTCTATGGGTTTCAAAATAAAATATAACGGTAAGGTATAGAGAAAAAATAAAAATAAACTATACAATAAAGAAGAAAGTATTTTTTTAATAAAGGGAATTTTAGAATGCTGTAAAGTTTATATATAAATCATTTTTATAAGTGAATGTGATTTCAAAGGGAAATAAATATACATACATATTTACTAGTTCACTTTAAAAATGAATTAGGTGATTAAATCGTTAATTAACTTGTTCAATTATTTTATATACTAAAAATAAATTATTAAAGGCAATTTAGTTTTAAATTTAAATTTTAGTTAAATTAATTTATTAAAAAGGAATTGGTTTAAGATTAAAAGTATTAGTTTAAAATAAAGTCACTTGTGAATTAAAATTATCAAATGAAAATTTTATATAAGGTCAAAATCTTAAAGGTGGCAAGCCGGATTGAAAATGGGTTGCATGCATAGTCGAAGGTAAGATCTTCTCACTCAATCAGATTTTTCTGATTTAATTTAAAATTGTTAAATTTAAAATTGTCGATTGTGTGCTTGGATGATAATTTATTATCGATTGTATTGGATTAGACCCTATGCGCCGCATAATAGCGGATGATATTATATTAAACCCATATACCGTGATATTCCACCTTGAAGTGGAATTGGTATTATATACGTATTTGGAGTGATTGATTTCCCACATTATATAGTGGATGAGATCCCATGCGCCGCATAATAGCGGATGATATTTTATAAATCCCATATACCGTGATATTCCACCTCGAAGTGGAATGGGTATTTAATTATTGTGCTAATGTCTGTGAATGCAGGGAAAACAAGTTGGAGGGATCAACTGGATTCCTCAAATAATTAAATTTGTTTCAATAATGTGTGCTGATTTAATCAATAATCTGTGTGTGATTATATTTTGATTGAGATTGTTGAAGGCTAAAAGTTAGCCGAATATATTTCTGGTATCGTAGGATACTAGAAATAAACAAAATTGGATTTTTTTTAAATTTAAGTAGAAAATCTATGTGAAAACTTATTGAATAAATTCCAAAAATATGGGAAAAAGTTTAATAAATGGATTTTAAGTAATATTATTCAAAAGGTGAATAATTTATTTCAAAAATAAATTTGAAAATTGATTTGGTGTTAAAAGAATATATCTTTGGGAAATCAGTTGAAAATTGATTTGGTGTTTGAATAAAAATCGATTTGGTTTTGAAATAAATTTAGAAATCAATTTAGAATTTGATTTGGTGTTTAAAATAAAATTTGAAATCAAATTGAAATTTGATTTGGTGTTTGGAACTGATTTTTGATATCAATTTGGAAATAGTATATCAGTAGATATTTGGAAAATCTAAAATTCACAATGGGAATTTTATAAAGGAAAGGGAATTTTGTTTTAAAAATAAATGTTGGTTTATTTTTTAAAGGTGTGAAAAGAAATTAACAGATTTGGAATGTAAACTAAAATAAATCAAGAAGATTTATTAATTGATATAAATGGAAAGAGAATTCTTCACTGGAAAACCAAGTATGTTTTTAAATTAGCTTTTGTAGGATAAATTACAAGTTCTAGAAATTGATTTGGAGGAATATTGTTAGAGAAATTATTTTTTGAAATTGTTAAACCTTTAAAGTAAAGATATATTTAATTCATTATAGAAGGGATAATTTTAAAGATTAAACTTGATATTTGATTTAGAAAATAGTTATTTAAATATTTATACTCTATCTACTAATTTTATTTTTTTTAAATTAGTTTGGACTTGAAGTATCATATGAGGTGTTAGTATAATATTTTCATAATTAATATTTAAGCAAGTGTTTAAAAAATAGTTTTATTTTAAATATTTCCAAGTATATTTTGGATAAGTATTTTAAATGATTTTAAAATATTTGAACTCGGCAAATTTTCAGTGGAATCAAATAAATATTTGGAAATTTATTCCACGTAAGGAAGGTGGTTTGAAAGTTGTTTTCAAAGGGTTGAAGTGTGAAAAGTGATTTGAAATTTGTTTCAAAAGATTGAAAGGCGAAAAGTGATTTGAAATTTGTTTTCAAATAGTTGAAGTGTTAAAATTATATCTTGCGAAGATATTTTGAAAATAAATAATTTAAGAAAATTATTTAAACCTTGGAAATTGTTTTGAATATAGTTTGATAGTGATTATTGTAAATATAGATTGATTGTTAAATAACCGACTATCAATATTGGCCTTTTAGATGGTATTTGAATTTCGATGCGACCAGGGGTTGGATTCCAAATGGATATTCGAAAACCACTCGAACCTTTGTGATTGCGATGGATCTTTTATTCAAAAGATCAAAGTGAAAATTTGTTGTGATTTGTCTGAAATTTGATTGAAACAATTATTTTTAAAAATAAGCGCTCATTATTCGGATTAGCTGGGAGAGGACTTTGTTCCATAAAACCCATTCTGAATAATGATACGAAGAAATGGGATCGCATTTGAAGACAGTGTTGAAGACCGGGTATTTTCGAAAATGAAAGGATTACCTGTCGATTGTCTCTACACCGAGTTGCTCCGGTGTAGAGATTTTATCACTCTTTGTGATGGGGATTCCGGACGTAATTAGTGAATATCCGGATTGCAAGGGGTTCTTTGGAAGTGCCTTCGGTTCCGTTCGATCCCAGAATGGACTTGTATGAATGTGTGTCTGACATTACACTTTGAGATGTAAAGCTGGTTTCTATCAAATATATTTCCGTTGGTGGCGGAGAATTTATTCTCTTAGCTTAACACCCTTTTGTGAGACGTACGAGCTCAGAGGTTATGTAGTTGATGGTTACTAGTGATACATTCCCAATTTGGTAATGTGGCATATGAAGTGCTGCTGATCATTTGTTGATCAAAGCATGGCTTTGTGAAAAGTGTAGCATTGTGGACGAGACTTTGTCAGACCTTACACCTCGAAAATGGTCAAAACAGGAAGAATGCAGCAAGGTTATGAGGGTCGCGCCCTTTAGGGCATGTCATTTCCTTCTGGAAAAGGGTGGTATCATGGTATGGAGCCCAAATATTTAACCTATGTGGTTGCTGCAAATTTATTATACTTTGTGGTTGTTGCATTGTAGTTGAGGATCCTCGGATAAAGGTCGCAAATTACCGGGGAATGGCATACTCGAGTAGTAGTTACCTTGTTATAGAGGTAACTAGCCTTGTGTTTGTAGAGATCCGAGTAGGTTCTCAGGACATCCCTCCAGAGGCATATCCATGTGGCAGTAGGAAGTTCCTTAGCCTGGCCATTTTTTGGAAATCCAAAGAAATAATACACGCCCTGTACGATTTTAGTTGTATAACCTGCCATGGAATGTGGCGGTAACCTACTATTGAACATGGTAGCTATAGTAGGCATAAGTGCGAAATGCCTATGCTGGCTAAGATTATTATTACACTTTTGAAATGTTTTCCACACTATGCGCTAATGATAATATTAAAAAGATTTTGCGTATCAAGCATGTTTGACTATCAAAAAGAGAAACCTCCTCCAATTCTACGTTTGCATTGTGTGTGTGGCGGGAGGCCTTATGGTAGTTTCATTTTCCAAAAAGCATAGCAGATTTCTTTTCCTTTCTTTGTGAAAATAACTGTTTTTAAGATCTCACACAAGTCCCATGACTGACCTGGAGTTTGTTGTTCCCTTTCTAAACTCAGGGCGCCCATAATTTTCCACACAGGCAACCTAGAGTTAGGTTATCCGTTGTTCTGGAGCGAAGTCAAGAAGTTGCCGTGGAGATCTGGAATTCAAGTTGGATGGCGAGACGTACCACTTATACTACGTAGTGTCCGTTGCATTTGGGTTAGTGCAAGTCAAATTTTCTTGCACACAAGTTATTATAACTGCCAGTTTTGTGTTATCGTTGTAAACTCTGATGATACATATATAAATAGATATAGTGCTTTTGTTCTAAAGATTATTCATTTATCTGTTATATTTGTTCCGCTGCGAAATGCGAGATTCTGTTATTGTTTTGTTTCTTCTTCTATCTTCTTCTTCTTTAACCCCAACGGATCGGTTTTCTGGCATTCGATTGTGCGGCATTTGATACAATGGTCATATTAATGTCGACTTTCAAAAGTCGAAAAATTGGATCATTACATATAAAATTTAAAATCAATTAAAATCTCTTAGGTTTATCATTTCAACTCATAATGATTTTCTCCCTATTCTACAAGATCGTTCGGGTATGTATCATTTTAAATCATAGGAAATTCTAAAGAAATAGGGAACTTGCAGTGTGAGAACAAATATGATGAAAAATATAACATATCAACAACATGCATATATCATCAGTAACAAATTTAAATATTATATATACAACAATTATGGTGTCATTTATCATAGGTAAACAATTGCAAATAATGACATATT
Organism: Allium cepa; assembly: GCA_030765085.1. Lineage (NCBI taxonomy): Eukaryota > Viridiplantae > Streptophyta > Magnoliopsida > Asparagales > Amaryllidaceae > Allium > Allium cepa. The sequence goes on from CM060943.1 coordinate 722,234,191, forward strand.
ATATTTAACAATTAAATAACTTAACAATTCAAATTTAACAGCATATTTCAATTGTCATTTTATGTAGATTAAATTTACTAAATATAAGAATGTTTATCATGAGTGACTGCTCACCTTTCGAGGCTAGAGAAATAAGAAGATGACATGGACATGCACATAGATACGGACACAAGCAAGCAAATCAAAAGCGTTGGGATTTTTGTACAACGATGAACAAAGCAACAAACTGGACAACAACAATCTAGGTAGCCTGGATTAGAATTTGGTGGAAACAATATATATAAATTTTAAAATCTAAATTTACCCGCATATTTAAAAATAAAATCTTTATATATATTATATTTAAAAATCAATATTCAATTTAAAACATATATTACAATAAATATTTATATGTGTATTTTAAAATCAATATTTAATTTAAAAGACATATAAAAGTAAAATCACTATATATATTGCAAAATCATTATTTCTTAAAAGACATAATTTTTTTTTAAAATATAACTTTCATATGATATTTGAAAAATCAAAACACATAATACAGAGAAGAGCTGGGGAAGAGGAACGACACGCTTTTCGAAATGAATGCAAGCCAATATAAATATGAGAACCTATGCACACACACACACACAGATATATATATATATATATATATATATATATATATATATATATATATTAGAAGAGGCCGAACTGCTTGGTTGGTTGATGGATGCTGAGTGGAGTTTGACGTTGGGATTCGATAGGGCTGTTGACTGTGTGCATGACCGTGACAGGGAGGTTAAGGCGACATGGAGGGGAGCAAGTAGGTGGCGGGATTATTGGTGTTGGCTACTATGCACGCCAGTGGTGGAGGAAATGGCAGCCATAAGACGGATGACGTGGAGCAAACGGTGAACATGTTTTGAGTTATGGGAATGGATGACAAATACGTAGCTGTTGGTGCTATGGAGTGCTGCGGCAGCTGACTGGCAATGGGGAGAGAGGGAGGAGGCGCTATCAGGTCAGGGAGGCAAGCTGAAGTGGCTATTAGGTTTAGTGGATCACGGGAAGAGGGCGTTGTTTGAGTTAGGAGGTAGGAAAACATGGAGATGTAGGGACTTAGGGCGGAGCAGGCGGAGGAGGCCACGTGCGAGGTGAAAATGGAAAGGGATGGGGTTCTTGTGGTGGTTAGTTTGGCTCGAATGATAAGGCGGTAGGTTGAACGGCACGGGTTTGTGGATGCAAGGGTAGGAGAATAGATGAAGGTTCAGGCAAATCTCCATGCAAAATAAGGAAGCAAAATTGAACTACCAAAATCTTTATATTATAAATATATATTTTTTCTCAGAAACAAAGACAAACGAAAGAAGAACAGGTAGAGAAAAATATGAACCAAAAAATAATATGAACCAGCAAACATATTGAATATGGTGGGATAGCAAAAGTCAAGGATTGCATTTCTGGGAATACTAAAAGTTGGTGGTCACTTGTTTTCTCACGGGAAACAAAACAAATGGACACAGGGAACAAAGGGACTCAAATGAGTACCAATACGACAAATCGTTTCGCCGATTCCGTCACGTACCGGACACCGAAATGCACAAATGAATATACTGCGGAGATCAGCACGATGAGACGAACCGAATGGTACACACATATCAATGATACGACAATCCTATCAAAAGTCAATAATCGCTGCAAAACTACTGCAAATTCGCTGAAAATAAGATAAATGGAGCTAGAGAAGTCCAAATTTGGCGAAACGAAATATGACTCTCACTAAGAACATGATTTACATTTTTGTTATATAAAAATATTCAGATTTTGAACACATTTTATTTTCGTCAAATATTAACAGATTTAAATTTAAATAAAATTACACAACAAGATAAACTTTCACATTTACCAATGAAAATTTACCATCTGCTATGTTTAAATAGACGTATTCCAAATATCAAATTTTCATTTCTAAATTTAATTATTTAATATCAAGCAAAATTTTATTTAATTACGTTATAAAATCGTTAAAATTTATGGGTCGTTACACTCTCTCCCACTTAAAACTTTCTGCCCTCGAAATAGAATGATATAAGAGAACAGAAGTAAACAGAAAGATAAGATAGATTCAAAAACATACCAAATATAATAATTAATTTAGAACTATAAAAATTTCATTTATTTTCAAATTGATTAATATTCAATTAATTTGGTTTCAATCCATTTTATTTAATCAATAATATTCATTCATATTCATATTTTATTGATTTTTAATTCAAGCTATTTTTCATTCAATTTGATCTGTTTCAATTTATTAACATTTGTTAAAAATATTCTTTCAAAACAAAATTTATTTGATTTAACTCATTTATTAAATCTATTTATCTTAAGTTGAGTTGATTCCACTAAAAATTCAATTTCGACTATTCTTTGTTATTTACAAACAGTTTTCAAAATATAAAGTTATTTATTTCCTGTTTATTTTCTTATGTTCATAATCATTTTCTTGAATAGCATTCTCATTTTATTGTTCAATTTATTTAACTAAATCAGTATATAAACATTTATTATACCCACCGACTTTTTATTCATAAATTTCCTTAAAATTTCATTTCTGGGCATCTTATTACTTACATTTATATTGTATATCATTCGATTACATTTTCTTATTAATATTTTAACTTTTGCTAGGTAAGTTACATTAATGTTTTTGAATGTAATTAAACACTATACAAGTTTTCTTTTTATTTACAAGATTTCTATTAAGGGAAATTTAGTTTGAACATTTCATTACTTAAATTTCCTCTTGTATTACCTTCAATTATAATTCATATTAACATTTTAACCTTTTAAAATAATTCAGGTAAGTTATCTATGTTTGTTAGAATGCAATTGGGTATTGTACAAATAAATTTTATCCTAGTTTCAAGTTATTTCAATTTCATTTCTCAATTTAGATATACTAATTATTCAAAATTTTGCTTCATTTCAATAATTGAAAAATCATCACTTATCATCAAATTAAGAATTGAATTTTCGATTTCTCTTCAAACCATTTTGATATATATGTATATATTATATTTGATACCACAAATCATACTCAAGAAATTCAAATCAAATCCATTTTCCAAAAAAAAATTGAAGCAAAGCTGCTACATGATCTCTCTACTTTGAGACTCGAAAATGAATGTCAATGATGCTACGGTCATCACCGAAATTATTTTCCAGCGATAGAAGACAAGAGTACTGAACAATTCCATTCAAAATTAATTTCAAATAATATATGTTTCAAAACTTTAAAACCAAATTTGCAAAAGCACTAGAAATTAAATTCTCAAATCTATATTTAAATTCATTTCATTTTCAAATCGAATAAACCATGTTTATAAAATTTCAACACCTTATAACATATAACAATAGAAATGATTTAGTAGTATTGACAAAATAATAAATGATAACCTAATATTATCATCCCTAACAACCAATTTAATTAATTATCCAATTTATGAAAATTATACTTTTATATATAAAATATAACCATATATAAAATTATTTCATTTACCAATTTCGAAAATAATATTGTGTCATTTTGCTCTGTCCAAGTGTTTTGCAATTCCTATCGATAGCATTAGCTAGACGAATCGATCGAATCCTAAAATCAATCTTAACAACCCAAACAACACGATATAAAACATTTTTTTATAAATTACAAATACACTCCCTCACAGAATGATCCAAGAATGGATTCTAGAACAAGGACAGAGATTCAAATTTAGAGGAACTCCAATCAAAGAGAATTCTACCTAGGAAGATAGACGAGAAATGAAAATAAGATAATTAAATTATGAAATAGAAAAGATGGATAGTCCAAATTTAATCGTGGCGACCTTAGCTGGATCAACCGAGACATAGAAAGATGGGAATATCATCAAAGCGAATGGGACAAACTGTTGAGAACATCGTGGAAAATGCGGTTTATAAGATCAACGAAGATGGCAAAAGCATTGGTTAATCCAAAGGCATGACTAACCATTTCATAGATACCATTCTTCCGGGAGGAAGACTACTAGTCGAGCACCCAAAATAAAATCGACGCAGAATTCAATTTCCCTCTTGGGGTAGAGAAGTGACTTTACCAAAACATCAGGATAATCCCTGACAGTCGGAGTGGGGTCGAGACCAATAAGCTGAGAATCAAGCAAATGGGTAAAACTGCCTGCAAAATACTGAGCCAAATGACAATCAATCTGAAGAGAATTACCTTGGCGTCTACTAGAGAAACGGTTCGAGATTTGCAAGAGATAACAACATCGATACCAATGACATAGAAATATTCGGTGAATCGACCCCTTTTGTAAAAGAGTTTCACCCCTTCACAAATCATATAGAGGTTGGCGGGATCGTTGATGTGACTAGTCATAGCTATGGATGAAGTTGACAGTTGAGGCTGAAGCTATGGGATGCTCCAATATCAAAAGAACATGAACGGGATCGGACAAGAATGGATTTCAGAATAAAAGGGGAGAGTTACGAAATTCAAAAGAAATCCTAATATAAGAGGAACTTAACGAAGAGTTTCAAGTTCGAACGAAGATGATTCTGTAATTAATTTACTCCATATGCCAATTTTTACCTAACCCAGAGCTCTGATACCTACTGTAATGACCTGGGATTTTGAACCGTTCAAATCGACAATCATCCACTCATGTCAGACTTGAATTACTCAAAACAATAGATTGTTAATTTATATTTGGCAAAACTCAGTATATACAATAAATAAATCAATAACAGAATCACAAATACAGAGTAATATAACAATAAGCAGCGGAATAGATAAATAGTAGTTCATGGAGCTACTTTAATACATCGGATTCTGAAACAAAATACAACAGAATATCTCAAATACAATGAAGTGTCAATACATTAGTCAGTGATAAGTCTGAATACAACAACTGGAACAAACTAAGAATCTCGATATATAGAGATAGATCTTCAAGCAAAGCTCCAAGCTCCAAAGATGAGTCTCAAATGTTGTGACACCCAGTCTAACCCGAGCATAAAGCAAATACAAAACACTCGAGTCAGGATTAACATTCTTATACCGGTAAATTCAACTCAAGTGAAATGTTAACTAAAATACAAGTAACTTAAAGGATGTTTGGGATTTCCATCCTCTAAGGATCCATGGAACTATCTACTATGTAGTAATATACGCTATTATAATATGTATATCAATAAAGTAAAGTAATTAGAATAGCGTTAAGGCGTTACCCATATCCCCCTTAACACATTTTATATATTCCAATAGTCTATATAGTACCGTAAGCTTCTCCATGAGGTTTACTCAGAGGGCACTCCATAGGTATGGTACAAAACAAAGTTGTAGAAGGTGCGATAAGGCATGTGACAAGGACGCGAGGCAATGCCAGGGTAGAAATACCATTTGCACTCCCAGATTGTGGTAATGCTTAGCAGCTACTGCCGTCCACCTCAAGACACACTTCCAAATCAAAGGTGCACCCAATCCAACCATAAAAGCAACATAATAGTATCGAAAAAATTGCCTAATAGGGGGAATGACCCCACTTGGCCTAGTATAACTCATGTTTTAGCTACATCAAGCTGACTCGTGGGAGTCAAGCCTTCGCCAATACCTCATATAGAATCATTGCCAAACCATCCTACTTCGTTCTGGAATCTCCACCACGTACACAGTTGTTAAAGTGGTTTTCGGTATTGGCAGAGAGTATGACAATATCTGATTCCGGTCTCTTTAACAACTGAAAAAGAAACAATATTAATTCGAACAAACCGAATAAACGTTAAAGCGGTTAGGGTTTTCAGACAGCAACGAACAAAGCAACAAACCCAACAACAACAATCTAGGTAGTCTGAATTAGAACTTGATGGAAACAATATATATAAATTCTAAAATATAAAATTTACTCACATATTTAAAAATAAAATCTTTATATATATTATATATAAAAATCAATATTCAGTTTAAAACATATATTAAAATAAATATTTACTTATGTATTTTAAAATCAATATTAATTTAAAACACGTATAAAAGTTAAATCTTTATATATATTGCAAAATCATTATTTCTTGAAAGACAAAAAAAATTAAAATAAAATCTTCATATGATATTTGAAAAACCAAAACACATAATACGGAGAAGAGCTGAGGAAGAGGAACAACATGCTTTTCAGAATGAATGCAAGCCAATATAACATATATGTATGTATGTATGTATGTATGTATGTATGTATGTATATATATAATATAAGAGGTCGAACTACTCTGTTGGTTAATAGATGCTGAGCGGAGTTTAACGCTGGGATTCGATGGAGCTGTTGACTGTGTGCATGACCGTAACTGGATGGCTAAGATGACATGGAGGGGAGCAAGTTGGTGGTGGGTATTGATGTTGGCTGTTGTGTGCGCCAGTGGTGGATGACGTGGAGAAAACAGTGAACAGGTTTTGAGTTATGGGAATGGCTGACAAATACGTAGCTGATGTGCTATGGCGGGCTGACTGGCGATAGGGAGAGAGGAAGGAGGCGCTGTCAGGTCAGGGAGTGTGAGTTGAAGTGGCTATCAGGTTCGCTGGATCACAGGTAGAGCGTAACAACATGATATTTTGTGCCATTCGCATCCACACATGCTAGACTTGAATTGCTCGAAATATCATATTGTTAATTTAAATTTGGCAAAAATCAGCATATACAGTAAATATATCAATCACAGAATCGCAGACACAGAGTAATATAATAATAATGCAGTGGAATAGATAAATAGTAGTTCATGAAGCTACCACATAAACATCAGAGTTAGAAATAAAACATAGCAGAATATCTCAAATATGCTAAAGTCTCGAATACAAACAGATGACATCTCTAATCACATCAACTGGAAAAGTTGAAAGCTGAATCGATAGTTGGAACTCCAAGCGAAGCTCCAAACTCCAAAGGTAAGTCTCAAGTGCTGTATCACTTAGTCTGACCCGAGCGTAAAGCAAAACACAAACACACGAGTCAGGATTAACATTCTTATATCAATAAATCCAACTCAAGTGAAATATCAACTTACATATAAGCAACTCAAAGGATGTTTGGGATAACCATCCTCTAAGAATCCGTGGAACTATCTACTATGTAGAAATATACGCTATTAACAACCAAACGTCATTATAACACCGTGGTCATTTAAAAATAGTTTATACTTCAAAACAAAAAGATCATTTCCATTCAAAACCATATCAATACGATATCATTATATACTTAAATTATATGTACATTTCCAAAACCATAGCACTTTCAAAGTTATAACAATTTTTGAAACCAAATACTTGGATTTATAACGCTTTGGAAATCATAGTACTTTGAAATTCATAACTTCTACCACTTAAACAATTTAGATATTAATAATAGTATAAAATAAAATAGTTTTATAAAATAGTTTATATAAAAATATTTTGTATTAGAAATGGTTTATATTAAAAAAGTTTATATTGAAATAATTTATGAAGTAAAATACAATCTAAAATACTTTATATAATAAAATAGTTTCCTCAAATTTCACAAACCGATTCAAATCAGCTCAAATTCCAAAATTCCAATTTAATTCAATTTCAATTTTTCAACTTCGATTCAATTCGATTTCTCAAAAAAAATCATATGAAATTATATCGATTTCAAATACAGATTTGAACCACAAAATAAACCATTTAAATTTCGATATATTTCAAAGCTTTAATATTCAAACATTCCAAAACTAGATTTGATAATTTCATATACATCAAAATTTTACTACTTTATTATTAAGTTTTGAAACATTCACTTAATAAATGCAATATCATTTACATAAACTTAAATTACATTTGAAATAAACTAGAATTTCTTCAATTTATTTAAACTTGAAATATTCAAATTATCACTTTAAATCAAATCAAGTTATAGAATCGTATCTTAAATCTCAAATTCAGTAAGTTTCAAATCGATTTAACCGAATAAAAATTCTTAAATTAATACAATTTCAAATAAATCCAAATTTATCTTCCCACCCTTAACTTATAATCATTATAAAACAACTATTTTTAAAATAAAATTTTAAATAAATAGTTAAAGATATTATACATTAACTAAATCAAACTTTACTAAATTTAAGCTTATTATTAAATCTATTTCATATTAAAACTTATTTATATATTAAATAATTTCAATATTAAATAAAACCATATATATTTTCTTTCAAAACCATAGAAATCATTTTCAAAATATTTATATATAGACTAACGGTGTCTGTATAAAATTTTCTATCCTTTGGTCAAGTGATACGGATATTTATCATTTCAATCCGCAATTTAAAATGTATACAGGTATATATCATTTCAACCCACAATCCCAAATTCAATTCAATGAAAATCTTTTGGGTTTTTCTTTCAACCCATAATGATTTTCTCCAATTCTACAGATCGTTCGCGTATGTATCATTTCAACCCATAGGGAATTCTATATTAACAGGGTACTGGCCGAGTGATAACAGATATGATAATAATAATAATAATAACAAGCATATATCATCAACAACAATATAATATAAACAACAGGATATGGTGTCATATCCCACAGGTGAATAGTTACAGATGATAGCATATATAACAATTTAAATAAATACAACAACATATTTCTATTGTCGTTTGAATTGAAATCAAATTTAATAAATACAAGAACGTTAATCGTGAGTGATTGCTCACCTTTCGAGGTTAGAGATGAATGAGAGTGAGATGAGCTACGAATCCAAACACAAATTTTGACGAGCAAAGCTGATAGCTTAGGAATTGATGAAATCAAATTGAAATTAGATTTATGAGGATCAGTTATAAGTGAACTTATATATATAACTGCATATACTGTAAAATCATATTCTCAATCAAATACATTTTAAATTTAAATACACACACACACACATCAATATCATTGTTTTAAATCAACCACACATATTAAAATCAAATATATATACCATATATAATTTGAACTAAATATATATATATATACACACACACACTTACTAGATACAAAATACTTACATATATAATGTGTGTTCATTGTAACATATCAAATACCACATATATAAACTTTTATACCTTGTATACTTCATAAGTTTTAAAATGTATAAACTTTCATACCTATATATATACACACACACAAAAAAAAATACAAGTAACCGTATCAAAAAAAAATCAAAGCTTATATATACACATCACATTTCCTACCACTTATATAAATTCAATTTTATAAAACAACAGATCTGGAGTCTATTTATATATATACAACAAACCACAAACTTTATTATATAAAATACGAAAATTCAACTATAAGTTTATATAAACATATATACCTACACATCCTATTAAACCATACTTACATTTATACGCAAGCTTAAGATGTAATGGAATATATCTTATAGTAATATATATATATATATATATATATATATATATATATATATATATAACAAGTATGATACCTATAAAGCATGAATGAGCATGTGTGTGTGTGTGTGTGTGTGTGTAAACATCCTACATAACTGCCTTGTAATATAATATATAGAAACACTTATATATAGGCTTCAACTAATCCAACTTATATATATATACACATACATATATACACACTAACCGTAACACTGTGTATAACTTTGTACTCTAACTATTCGTTCAATTATAACAATGAATATACAAATGTATACATGATAGTATGGAAGTCAAACCCATATATAAACTGTATAACTCATATAACTATGCATACATAACATATTATATGTCTTAAGTACACCTATATACCGTGCTCAGCAAACAAAATATATATTAACTAATATATACAACAACTTGTATAGTATAACCTTTAAACAAACTGACTAGTATATATAATATACTTACAAAATATATATAAACACACGTTATTATAAAACATATATTTCATATAGCAAACAAAATTTTATAAAATAAATCGAGATAACTACGTAAACTCATATACAACAATCTAGAAACATATATGACAACATCTAAACTATATATAAACTTATATAACATATGTATAACCTTTTATATATAGAAACAAATACCTTATATATGTTTTCAAAATCAGTGCTTAAGAGGAGAAAGCTATATGGTTTCGACGACTGGTTTGAAGAAGTGATGAGCAGGCTTCTCGCATGCAAATCGAAGCAAGTGAGGTGGGGTGGACTACGTGCTCTGGTGTTCGGCGTGGAGGCTCGGGTGGCGCGGGGACGTGAGCGGTGAGGAAGTATGGAGGAAATTAGGCTTCTTGCGTTCGAGGTGAGATGGGGAGAGGAGATGGTGGAGAAGCCTTCGGCTAAGGAGGGAGAAGAAAAGAAAAAAAATGTATATAATGGCTATCGATTGGAAAAAGCGAAGGAGATCTGGACGAGCCACAAACAAATATTGAAACCGAAAATTTTCTTTGTGAACCAGAAATATAAATTAACAATTAGAATAGCAAAAGTTAAAACTAAAATCAAATAAATGTCAGTGGGCGGTTTCCAAAGCAAAATGAATGTATAAAATAATTAGAACGATTGTGATATGAACGGTCATTTGTGATTTAGCAGAAAATTATTAAAGCCATTTATTGTTACTTGGAGTACACGGATATAGTGTAACGGTAGAGAGAATTTAAAAAGTTATGAATATGTTCCTGGTACAACGAACTGCTGTATTATCTCCATTGTGTACGGGACTTCAAAATATAGAGTTGAATATACTATAGAGATCGGTACGATGAGACGATCAAAATGGTATACGGATATCAGTGGTACGATCGACCAATCAAAAATCGATATTCGGTACCGAAAATGCTGTAAATTTGCCAGAAATAAGATAAACGGAGCAATAGCAGTCAAAATTTGATGAAACGAAAGATGACGTCTCACTCAGAAGTTGATTTACAAATTTATTATGTAAAAAATTCAGGTTTGAAAAACATTTTATTATCATCAATTTTTAACTGATTTAAATTTAAAATAAAATTACGCAATAAAATAAACTTCAATATTGTCGGATGGAAATTTAACATTTGTTATGTTTAAATAGACGTATTTCAAATATTAAATTTATATTTCAAAATTTTATTATTTAAAATTTCACAAAATTTCAATTAATTAAATAAAACCACTAAAATTTACGGGTCATTACACTCTCCCCCACTCAAAACTTTTCGTCCCGATAAGGAAGGAGGTAGAAGAATAGAACAACCAGAAATAAAAATAGATTAGAAAAACAAAATAACAATTAATTTAAAACCATATAAATTTCAATTTAAATAAATCAATATTAAAAAATTTGTTTAAACCCATTTATTATATCCATAATTCATTAATTTATTACATTTTTTCTCAAGATACTTTCAAACATTATTAATAAATCAATAATCATTTACTTTAAATACATTTTATTTAATTAATAACTTCTAATATATTTATAACACTAATAATTTATTATTAAACCATGTAGTATATAAATAAACAGTATTTTCAACATTATAAATTATTTAGAAAGAAAAAATGATCAAAATATCCTTTATATAATACTTTATCAAAATACTTTTAGAACTCGATGTCATAACAAGTTTATCCTTGTTCTTGTAGACTCTTCCCATGCTTTGATCAGGCACAAAGCTAGAATTCTACAAGTGCTTAGTAGACCTGTTTCAACACCCAGTGAAAAATACTCGAAAAACCTTCAAAACCAATATGTAAAGTACAATTCAAACAAATCAACCAAATGGAATCATGGATCGCAAATACACAATGGTTACGCCTGGATCCCCTAGGAAACATCTGTACCTTTTATGCAATCACTGCCTTGCGAATTTTGCCACGATAACAAAAAAACTGTAGACCGCGGATACACAATGGTTACGCCTGGATCCCCCAGGAAACATCTGTACCCTTTAAGCAATCTCTGCCTTGCGGATTACGCTACGATAACAAATACTTTTAGACCATGGATACATAATGGCTACGCCTAGATCCCCCAAGGAAACACCATGCCCTTTAAGCAATCTCTGCTTTGCCGATTACGCTACTAAAACGACCATAGATCACAGATACACAATGGTTACGCCTGGATCCTCCAAGAAACATCCATACTGTTAGCACCGGAATTGGTCACTAACACCCTTGAGTAGAATTATATAGAGATCAATGAAGAAAGTAAATTCAAACAGAGGATAATGTGCTAAAATAAACGCAGAAAACAAGAAAACCAAATTTATAGTGGTTCGGCGTAACTGCCTACGTCTACTTTAAGGTTAATCTCTATTGTTTTTCTCACTAATCGATTACAGATACAATCCGTACACCATCTATTTGATTACAATTGTTAAACAAAAAAGATAACTCTTGAATGAGTCTTGAATGCGGCAGAGTCTCCCCGGTGCCACTACAAGAAAATTGATTTTTTGTAGCGCCCAAAAACCGCCACTACGTATTTTTAGTGGCATTCCGATATCGTTACGAAAAAACATGCCACTAAAAATCCTCGAGTATTAGTTGCACTTTTTTAAACGCCACCAATTTTTTTTTTGATAGCGTTTTTATAACGCCATAGAATTCCTTTTTTGTAGCGCCTATTTACCGCCACCGAAAAGGTTTTCTCCTCCATGATACTTTTTTATGGCGTTATCTAAATTTTTTGTAGCGCCTGTTTAACGCCACCGAAAGGGTTTTCTCCTCCACGTTACCTTTTCATGGCGTTATATACATTTTTTGTTGCGCTTAATAAACGCCAGCATAAGTGTACTTGAGTTTTTAATCACTCTTTTGTAGCGACATTTTAACGCTACCAAAATAAATAATATCCAGTAGCGTTTGTTTCCCTCCACCTGCCACTCCAGATTTACCCCTGATCTAGCATCCAATTATATAATAACTGAATATGCAAGCACATACACTTTTGAACACAATATATTAAACAACTACAAAATACGTATACACATTGAACATCCACAAGATACATAGACATTCATACATCCACATACATAGGTGTCGACAAAAAGCTACCCGTACACATACACAACCAAACTACCATAAGTGTTATAACCAAACTACCATAAGTGTCATAACCGTACATATACATCTGAAATAACCAAAGTACCGAGCAAAACCTGAACCACCATAAAAACCTGAACTACCTGTCATTGCTGATGTCTTCAAAACCTGAACTACCTGTCAACAAAGAACAGAACAAAAGAGTGAGAAAACAAAACCTGAACTTAAAACTGCATCACTAACATTCCACCACAATCCATACATTACTCCTCACCATCAATTATTTTCCCTCCCCTGAACCTGAACCACCAATCACAATCATTCAATCACAATTCGAATATAACACCCCTACTTATGTACTTTTATCATTTTATCAAAAATCTATCTGCACTTTAGCTGCTAGCATTCCTAATGTATATATAAAAAAAAATTATATACCTTTCATTTTGAATTAATAATGATTTTTTCCATTGGCCAAGCTATGGGAACGCCAAAGCAATCATCCATGCACGTCAGACCCGATGTTAGTCTCCATATCTCTGCATCTGGAACTATCACCAGTTCAATCCAAACTTTTACAGCATTACGTCCCAATGGACGACAATGGACCATCTTTATCGGATCAGTTGATGCAATACTTCCTTCAACCACTACGTCTGCTCCACCCAAATCGATCAACTGGCATTTGGCATCCTTTTGCATGGTTGCAATCGGCTGAAAGAAAAGAGATTATTATGCACAATGTATACATGCACATTAAATAAACTTTCATACACAGTTAACTTCTTCAAATTTGAAAATTAATACTTACATTTTGCGATTTATTCATGACCATATGTGCGGATTTCATGGGAGAATTCACAACATTTTCAGTATCATCACGACTCTCATCTAGTTTTTCTTGATCAACTTCTACTTTTGATCTTGGCCATGCTACTTTCCTACCAACTGCATCTCCAATGCACGACATATCAGATGTGGGTCGCCACAAATAAGCATCTTTATTTACTACTTTGTCCACCCAAATCACAACAGCAGACGGACCGAGTGGAATACCATTAACAGTATATTTTGGATCAGTGGCGTGGATTCTTCCTTCGGCAACTACACCTTCACCCTCAGTCCAACCGTAAATCTTGCAAGTGTCTTCGATGATGCTGGTACTCTAAAAATGAGAAGTGAAATTCAAGACTTTAGTATGCTATACAAAAACAACGAATATGTGTTAAATTTTTATTCGGATGGAGGGTGTGCTCGCTGCATTTTAGACATCAATAAGCTCGCAGCATATTACACTAATATACTTAACGTGAAAAAATTTACCGCACTGGCTGGACTACAGTTCAACCGTGTTCGCAGCGGGACCTTGATGCAAACTGATGGCCAAGCAACTACCTTATTCTTAGCGTCTGCTAAGACTGCCATTTCAGGTGTAGGCCTCCATAAATAAGTATATGCTTTATCCACTGAATCTATAACAACGGTCCCAGCATTTGGTCCAAGACGAATGCCATTGACAACGTCATCTGGGTCCATGGACAACAGCCTCCCATGGGCAACAACTCCAGAGGTTCCATCCCAATTCAACAGCAAACATACTTCGTCATCGCTCTACAATTAATCAACCGAAAATTAAATCAATTACTAGATTAAAAAATTAAAATATAAATTTCATTTATTGAGTAATATAAATATTATTTTTACCGAATCAGGCGAGTTCCTTCCCGAACTTTCTTTACCCTGCAGCGAAGCACGAATATAAATTAATATTTTACGAATATAAATTAATTTCCAAAAATTTACCTTCTGGTCCATCAGAGTCTGTATCATTCCCTTCAATTCTGCTATTTCCTCTTGACACCGAGACACTTGTTTATCTTTGGACTGGGCCAAAGCTAGCTTGGTTAAAGTGCAACCCCTACCCAATGCCCTTAACCGTCCCGCTTTATCTTATCCCAGTACATGTACAAGAGCATCTTTTCCAATATCAGTCTGTGTCGAGCCGGATTGGGATAGGCTACCATATTTTTTGACCTCCTCCTATATAAATAAATACACATAGATAATGTACAATGGTAAAAATATCATAGTTTCAAAAAAAAATACCAATAAAATTAAAAACAATTTTACAATAGTATTCGCAGCTTCCATGTTCACTGGTTCACCATTTTTTTTAATGTGAGATCTAATCCACACATCAGCTCTACTTATGGACGATGGATCTACACTTTCTTTTTTCTAAAAATAGAATAACATTAAATTAATAAACTGACAGGTATAAAATAATGTTAAATAATGCTATAGTTAATTAACTTACCATGTCTTCGGTCTTTCTAGCCATTCCCCTACGACCGGTTGTATGCGGAATTTGTGTGTACCTAAGGGCTGAATATTTCTCACTTTTTTGCTGAAAATATTGAAAGATGCTAGAATTTAACAACCAAAATCATAAAAAGAAAAACTATCTAATATTTATAATGCAGGGTAAATATGTATGGTGAGGATTGCAATTTATTTGAAAATCAATTCATCATGGTCATATACTAATTTGGTATTATTAATGCTGGATAACTCAGTGACATATACAACATTC
Organism: Allium cepa; assembly: GCA_030765085.1. NCBI lineage: Eukaryota > Viridiplantae > Streptophyta > Magnoliopsida > Asparagales > Amaryllidaceae > Allium > Allium cepa. The sequence continues at coordinate 722,249,837 of CM060943.1, forward strand.
CATATCTACTAATAATATTTATAGATTGAACTAACTTGCAAAGTGTTTTTTTACTTCATTTAAAATGTTCCTATGCTTGTCATAACGCATTTGTATTTTGTATTGTCATAGGTTCCTGCAGCTAATACCTAAACAGGAACCCTCAGCATCCACCAACACTTGGATTTCACTTCTAAAGAAATTTATCGGTTGCTAACATGTAGATGGATTTGCAGAAACATGCCAGACGAGTTCAGTAGGAATGATTTACCTTAAACTCCGGACTTGTTTTCGCCTTCACAAACTTCCTCCAATCGGTTATGCTTTTTATGTTCGTAGGTTTCAGTTTAAGTCTTTCCTCATCGTTCTCCGCTATTTGCAAATTTCGAACCAATTTGCTTTTTGACGATCTCCAAAGTACTCCCATTTGTTGAAATATAGCTTTTCTTTGCCATTCCTCTTCCAATTTAAGTCTAATCTGCAACAATACATCAAAACATGATATTAGTAAAATTTATTTAATTTAAATACGACAAATTTAATTAAATCTGAAAGGTTTTTTGAAGTTATTAGAGGGCAATTTCAATTTATAATTGGCAAGAACTACTTTTCAATTTATCCAGAAGTTATTAGATGGCAATTTCAATTTATAATTGGCAAGACCATGCAATATTAGAAGTCATTTTCAAAACATATTAGAGTCAGAATGTTAAGTAATAGATGCTTGCTTCATACCAGAACCGACTGCCACAAAACTTCTTTTAAGTCATCACTAATATTCCTCCAATCATCAATGGTGTATGGAACCTGCTCCCGCACAAGCGGTCCAAGAAAAGAGGATAAATATACCGACCCTTGCCCTACTGGTTTTCCTAGATCATTGAACTCAACTTCAATTCGATCCTGACTGCATGACGGGAGTCTTTTTGCTTTTGCTGGACCTCTACTGCCTCTTTTCTGAGATGTACTTCCGATTTCAGCTTCACTTTGTTTCCCAATTTCCAGCTTGGCATCAGCAGTTTGTTCAGGACGGGTTTTATTTTCTGAGCGTAGACCTTCATTTGGGTCAGAGGGGATATCATCCAGTGGTTGTTCGTCTTCTTCATTGTGAATAGTGGCTTGCTTCTTAGCATTGTCTGGTTGTTCTTCTATTTCATTTATACTAGCTGGAACTTTACGTTTTCGCTTTGACTGTTTGTTCTTAGCTTTGACTGTTTGTTCTTCAGCTTTTCTCTACAAGCGGGTACGTACAGATGTTGTAGACATATTTTTCTGCAAGTGACAGAAAACACAGTATAAACCAATAAGCACATGTAAACAATAAGCAGCGATAAATATTAACAAACAACACTTAAATATCATCAACATGTAGCTGAAAAGAGATGTGGCAGTTTGCAAACCAAACAAGCAGGCCTAAAAGCCTTGAGAAGATGAACAGATTTGTAATTTTATGAGAAAATGTACATGTAATGCAAACAGAATTGATAAGAACACTACTCATTATCAAGCAATATATGCAAACAGAATTTATAAGAACATATAATGCTTTGTCTATGGAAGTATACAAAGATCAAAACACAAAGAACAAAAATTGAATGGTACATGCATTTGCAATGGATTAGAAAATTAAATGGTGCAACCTAACAGCCATTCGCAACATTAAAAAAAAACAAAGCATTAGTGCAGCAAATGAACAATAATCACTAAAGAAAATCAATACAAGTTCAATGAAATTTCCAAATAGCCCGGATTTAATATATAAGTTCAACCATCACTAAAGCAAACAAACCCGCGACCTCCATCAATGCTACTTGAACCCACCAAATTCTCGAAACACGCAACCTCAACCTCCTCTCAGCAAGCAACCATTGATTCACTGAACCACTTCAACAGAACATTCATATACTCAAAGAAATCAAAGCAGATATTCCAACAGATCATTGCAATTAGGGTTAAATCAACCATTTCAGTAATAGTTTAGGAAAAAATACGAAAATACGATGCATTCAAATTCATATAAAATCCAAATAGAATCACAAAGTCGATTTAAAAGATTCATACCTAAATATACCTAATCGATTTAAAAGATTCATACCTAAATATACCTAGATCTGCTGGCTGCCGCGACTCGATGTTGAGTAAGGGGGAAACGACGGAGTTGACGATGATACTTGAGTGCTATGAAAATTTTAACACGATTAAAAGGGGAAATTTTTTTCTGAAGAAGAAAGAAAATTAGGATCAAGAATTTTGTTAAGTACGAGAGTAAAATGATAGGTTACGTTTATTTAGTTTGCGCGGACTCTTTTTTTTAGAAGCGGGAAACGTGAATTATTTTTTGCCACGTTTATATTATTTGGTAATCTATTTTTTGTTGCATTTACAATACAACGCCACCGATTTTTTCAACTATAAATGGTTTTTCTTGTAGTGGTGTTCTCGAAAAAAGGTCCCTTTCACTGTGCCCCTACCTCTCTATTTACAGACGAAGATGGGTTGGACGTCCCTGACGGGACTAGAGCAAGATACCTCGGCCCAAAACTAGTAACTCCTGTGTGCCAATCCATAAATGCCGAGCGACATATGCCGAACGTCCCTTGATGCCGAACGGGCTTTATGCCGAACGAGGTGAATGCCGAACGACTATGCTGTGCCGAACGTCCCAATATGCGGAACGGGCTTTACGTCGAACGAGGTTGAATGCCGAACGACTATGGTGTGCTAAACGTCCCTGGATGCCGAACGATCTTGTATGCCGATCAACCCAGTTGTGCCAAACGAGAATGAATGCCGAATGCCTCTGGATGCCGAACAATCTCGAATGCCAAATGAGATTGGATGCCGAACATCCCTGGATGCCGAATGATCTCGTATGCCGAGTGCCTAGTTTCCTGGTCAAACCTCCAGGTAACACTTACCCCCAAAGTTCATCATGTGGTCGAATATGATGCGCTTTGAATCACGAATCCCTCGTTCTTTGCTTCGAGCCTTGGCTTAGTCTTATCGATAGCATCTTCTCTTGAATACCGAGTGAGGGAATGCATACCGAACGACATACAAATGCCGAACGACATAGCCGAGGCCAAGCGATCTGGATGCCGAACGGCATAGCCAAAGCCGAACGATCTGGATGCCGAACGAGGGATGCGCTTTGACCGGTTCTACCGGTCATTGTCCTTTCGACTTCCTTTCTTCCCCCGATAAAATTCGTCACTTCACTTCTTCTTCTCTTTTTACTTTTCACCTTCGCATTTTAGGAACTAAGAACTTGCCTCCCTTTAGACTCTTCCAATAATTAGACTTCATTTCTGACTCCCAAATCCCACTCGTCACTTTTCGACTGCTCTCAACCATAATCTCGAGAAGATTCCACTTCCAAACCAAGAATATCACCGAAACGCTACCCTCTTCTTTAGGTACGAGCTAAGACAAGATTTTAACTCACAACCTTCTTTTAACCTACGAATAACAATAGTCGTGTAGATTAAGAAGGCTAAACAGGCTTTGGGATTAAACGAAGAGGAAGATGGAAGAAGGCGTTGGCCGTCTGATGATGGTGAGGGTTAGGATGCTTGGTTGTAGGTGGTGTGCGAGTTGAAGTGGTGGTCGACCGACCACCTTGTAGGATGGATTTGAAAGATGATGTATAAATGCGGTTCGACATGATTTCTTAATGCCGAACGATTATAAGGGAGCACGGGAGTGGAGTTGGAGTTAAGGCCTAGCGTGCCGAGTGGTGTGGCTTGACACGACCACGGTTTGGCATGATCTCTCCATGCCGAACGAGGTTAGAGGAAAAAACAAAAAGGAAGTAGGAATTTGGTAGGATGCCGATCGACATGGTTCGGCATGACCTGCTGAAGGTCTCGGCCATGCCAGTCGAGAGAGATGGAGGGAAAGAGGAAAAGTAATGTTAAGGGTAGAATGCTGAGCGATGCGGCTCGGCACAAGCACGGTTCGGCATGATTTGCCGCGTGCCGAACGGCAAAGAGGAAGGGTAGGAAGAGTGACGTGCCGAACGGTATTCAGGCCGAATGTCGTTTAGGCCGAATGACATTTTAGCCGAATGGCATTTAGGCCGTGTGTTTCAAGTGTCGCTTGGCCTTGACCTTTGATGAATAGATAACAACAGTCGAAATCATTCCGACTTGAACATAACCCTCGTCGAATTCACTTATTTCCCATGACTAATCATATTACAAAAAATAAGGAAAAGGACTTAAGTAAACCAGCATACTGAACTAATCTGAACTGATAATTCCCTAGTTCCAACAATCACAAGCCTGAATTTAAATCAATAAAAACGGATAATAGCCTTTAACATATAATGCCAATGTCCGAGTCCAAAATCAAAAACATCATAAGACTAGCTTTCGGAGATGGTCAGCGATGACGGTCTTAGAAGATGACAGTTCAAAGCTCAACTTTATATCGTCAACATTGTGACTTTTAATTTCTCAGCACTTATATTTGAATCATCGCACTAGTTCACACACCACACGGGGGGAATATTTATGCTGTTAAATCTAACATCGATTATTTTTGAAGTATAGTTCAAACAGGTGCTCTGTTAGATTCAATCTTCATTAGAGATGCCTAAAAAATCTAGCTCAGCTACGATCTCAGATAGACTTGGGCCATCCCCTCAATTAGAAGTTGTAGATACTTCTCATCCATCAACTACACCCGCTCAAAATTTACTGAACCTTGCGACTACATCCGTCGACTTGGCTCCTGACGCTCTGGAGGCAGCGATTTTTCTAGACAATCCAATCGATTCTCAAGCTTTAAAGATTAACGAAAATACGCTCCGTCGGATATGCTCTGTCCATGGAATCCCCTTTGATGATGTATTAGTTCCATCGGGGAATGATCTTCCGCATTTGCTCCCAGTTGGATACACAGCTTGCAACAAATTCATGTGTTGGGTTGGCAGTGTGCCACCGTTCAACTCATTTCTTCGAGGCGTGTTGCAGTATATCGACGTTGCCCCATCGCTAGTGCGTCCAAATAGCCACACATTCATCTACGGCACCTGCATCCTCTTCATGAGTGTCCTCTCCATTCTTATGACTCCGGGCGATATCTGATACATATATTGCATCAAGAGACGGAGGGATAGCCCATCTTTTGTGTTCCTCGAGCTGCATAGCAAGTGTCAAATCTTAACTAGGGCATGGAGCAAGTTTGCCCTGTACAAACAGGAATAGTTTTATGTGCGTTATCCTCCCGGTTCTGCGAGGAGATGGGTGGAAGGAAGTAAGTCTTTTTCCTGGGTCGATACTTATGTTTGGTCAAAGCTGTACCTTTTCCAACTCTCTTCCATCTTTTCAGGTATTAATCCGCGTCTCGAGGGTCCCGGATATCCTGAAGCCGTCGAAGCTATTCGAGCCATCCCCGCCGAAGATTGGGACATCAAAACTCTCATTTCAAATGTGACGCTTACAAAGTTCAAGCTGTTGGCAGAAGGTCGTCGGATAAGCCTCCCTCAAGGCATTACCATACCCAAGCCTGCTTCTGGTAAAGGGAAAAAACAAGCTGAATCTTCAATATCCAACGCCCATGACACACTAGAAGAGGGAGAAATTAAGGAAATTGAAACGCCTAAGGCATGAGATGAGAACGTTAGTCCCACTTGGGATTCGATAGTCGAAGTATGTGACATCGAGACGTCACCTTCCCCTTCGAAGGGGAAAAAGAAACTAACATATAGGATGAGGAAGAAAACAATCGATGGAACTTCTAAAGTTACTCTCGTTCCTGTGGAGAAAGAAGCCTCCTCACAGCATTTAGAAGGTTCCCTAAAAGGCTTGTCGGTCCTTTCCACACCTGATGATCTTCTCGATTATGACTTTGACGATCCAGAGGCCCTTAAGCTTCATTCGCCTGCGAGAGGCGATGCAAGAGTTCAATCCCAAAATCAGGGAGAAAAAACTCCTATTAGTAAAGAAACTGGTCCGTCGGGGAGAAACACTAGGACACACACAAACACATGCACTTCACCCTGCACTTAAATTTTCGTTGTCGCCCTATTCTTTGCTAACTCATCGTTACTTTAACTTTGTGTAGGTGACATGGGGTGCATGCATGGACTTGACCGCCTTCGTGGTTCATCGATATATTATCAGTCAGGACCGGATTCAGGTTCTGGAAGATGCCGAGATAGTGATGACGATGGCGATAGGGATTATCATTCTTGAGATTCATCGTCTCGGAAGAAATCTTATTACCAGCCCAAATACCATCGTAATCCCCCTTCTCACTCGGAGCAAGGCAGAGATAAGCACGACATAAGGGGTCGCAATCCGATGTCCCTCGTGATCAACACTCGATTCTTCTACCACACGACAGTCCAAGGATCCTTACAAGAGAACTAAACTTTCAAATCCATCACCTCCTGTTCCCGTAACAGATCCAACGATATCGGAGAGACTGACTGAGCTCAAGGATAAATTCCCAAAAATCTGCTTTGATGGCCTGAAATTCCTCCCGGCGATCCATCATATTCCAGGACATGTCAAACAGAGCATTATCGCCTACAACAACGACGTCTATGTTCAACATGACGCGTTCGTTCATCTTGCTGAGAAAGTGTCAGAAGTCTCCATAGAACGCCAGCATGAGATTGATCGCCTGAAGCTTGAGGCCATCCATGACAAAGATATTATTAAAGCTCAGGACGAAGAGCTTGCTTCTTATAAGTCTCAGCTTGAAGCCGCCCAACAAAGCGCCAAAGACACTGCCAAAACCGTAACTCGTCTGAAATCAATCCATAAAAAAGAAATCGACGAGGCGGTCCGGCGCTATGGGGCTCAAGCTTTGGAGAAAGACTCAGTGCAGAAGGAGAGGGACGCCTTTGCTCTCCGAGTCAAGGAGATGGAGGAGCAACTCCTCAAAGAAAAGGAGGAGAAGACCGCTGCCCAAGAAGAGTCACAACGATATTGCGATGGGATCGTTGCTACACGACTTCTGAAGGCGAAGCTTGAGGATGAACTTTCTAAGGTTGAGATTCTAAAGAATGAAGCCCGTAAAGAGGGCAAGAAAATAGCATCTGCGGAGGTCGACTCCCACCTTGAGGCAGCTAAAGAAGCATGTAAGGAGGAGGTCAAAAGCGTTTGACCCACTAATTGCAGGGTTCAACGCCCGCATCCTCATGCACCGAGACTTAACTTTTCTGGGTGAGGGCTACATCGAATCTTTAGCCGAGGCGTGTGAGACCTCAATAGAAATTAGGAAGGCCAAACATGGTACCGAGGAGGTTGATGAAGGAGCTTTGATAAAAGAATTTCTTAAGAGAAACGAGCCTTCGGACCTGTCTGCGGCAAAAGCTCTATACTGCAAAGGCTCCCCCCTCAACAAAAGGGAATGAGGTTATTTCCGGTCCATCCAGGATCGAGTCTCAAGCTCATGCACCCACTCAGCCGGCCGATCGGCCGATACTTGATCCATTTGAGCAGCATGTTGGTCATGATATGAAGGATCCCGGCATCGGCGTTCACATTTTGTGTCCTATTCCAGAGGGAGAGACCCCTCTGACGGCTGAGAGCCAGTCGGAACCTGGTAGATAACTCTTTATTTTAACATTCCAAAAGTCGTCGTTTTTCACCATGAGCTATCGTATTCTAGTGCTTATTTCTCATAATTTTGTGTAGGACGTTCTGATCCTGATCCCACTCCGAGGAGCAATGTCGCCAAGGAGGTGAAGGAAAAGACAAGTGAGGCCACTCACGCAGGAGAGGCTCCCCGTCCAGATGCTCATGTGATCGGAGCGCTTGATGAGGATAAGTCCGAGACTTCCTCACCCATCGACGGGAGTTATGAAATCGAAATTACAGGCGCTTCTGAACACACATCTAAACTGAGCATGAAGGAGCAGTTTGAAAAGGATAAGAAAAAGACGCTTGAGATCAAAGTTGAGCCTCAAGCTGTGGACCTAGACGATCCTTCGAATAAGCCGTTGAAAGTCATCCTTCCTGGAGGGTCCAAGCCCATGGAAGTTCACGATACTTCTTCTGTTGTCACTCCCCCGTCAAAGAAAGTTATCAAGGGAGAACGCACGGGAGAGGAGTCATCTGGAAAAAGGTCGAAGAAGTCGAAGAAGTAGTCATCGCTCTCGTTCAACGATAGTTGGTTTAGATTATGTAATTATTTTTATTTATCTTTATAGTTCATGCAAATAAACTTTTGACTCCGAGCTTCGGAGAAGTTGTAGTAGAAACTTATTTTTGATGAATAAAACTTAGTTCTTTTGTCTTTCAAAAGACTTCTGTTGTTTGGTTTTCTGTGTAACCGCGGTCAAAACCTAAGCTATTGCGAGCTACATGAACTTCTTGATTCATCCTCAATTAAGTTGATAATTATTTTGCATTTCTTATTCTTTATTCCACGGTCTGGGTACTTAGAATATTTTCCAGTCCGCACGCCAAGGGTTCGATGACTTCAAGTCACTCGTATCTAGTCCACCATCAGGGGACTTGAACATTTAAATCGTTTATCCTCTAGTCCATGCTTTGGAGACTTAGAGTATTCCAATCCGCACTCTGGTGACTCAGAGTACTCCATTCTGCACTCCGAGGACTTGTAGATTTTGAGTCATTTATACTCTGGTCCGCACTCTAAGGACTCAGAGTACTCCAGTCAGCACTCTGGGGACTTGGAGATTTTAAGTCGTTTATACTCTGGCCTACACTCTAGGGACTCAAAGTACTCTAGTCTGCACTCTGAGGACTTGGAGATTTTAAGTCGTTTATGCTCTGGTCCGCACTATGGAGACTCAGAGTACTCCAGTCCGCACTCCGGGGACTTGGAGATTTTGAGTCTTTTATAATCTGGTCCCCACTCTAGGGACTCAGAGTACTCCAATCCGCACTCCGAGGACTTGGAGATTTCGGGTCATTTATAATCTGGTCCGCACTCTGGGGACTCAGAGTACTCCAGTCCACAATCTGGGGACTTGGAGATTTTGAGTCGTTTATACTCTGGAGACTCAGAGTACTCCACTCCGCACTCTGGGGACTTGGAGATTTTGAGTCATTTATACTCTGGTCCGCACTCTGGGGACTCAGAGTACTCCAGTCCGCACTTAGGGGGCTAAGAGATTTTGAGTCATTTATACTCTGGTCCGCACTCTGGGGACTCAGAGTACTCCAGTCTGCACTCAGGGGTCTTAGAGATTTTAATTCGTTTATACTCTGGTCCACACTTTGGGGACTCAGAGTACTCCAGTCCGCACTCTGACGACTTGAAGATTTTGAGTGCTCGTGCATGTTCGTACGTCAGACAGAATAATGTAGAGCGTTATCATATACAGAAACATCGACAATTTATGCAGAAAATGGCTTCAATCCTTTATTAATGCAAACAAGCCTAATTATCTTATTACACGCCGTAAACTAGGAATAAAAACTTGCTGGAAATAAATGCGACTAAAATGAAAGAAATGAACTAAGTGTAATAATGCTGCAAATGCTCGCTATTCCATGCTCGGGGGAGTTCCGCACCCTCAATGGTCACTAGCTTGAAAGTTCCTTCTCCAAGCTTCCGTTCAATGACGTATGGACCTTCCCTTTAAGGGCTCATATGTGGTGGAACCGAGAAAACTCATTTCAAAACGAGATCACCCACACTAAAGAGTCTCAGTCAGACCTTTTCATTATAATATCGAGCGACTCGGTGCCTGTATGCGGTCGCTCTTAAATTAGCTTCTTCATGCTTTTCGTTAATGAAGTCCAATGATTCCAGCAAAAGATCTTGATTTGACTCATGGTCATAATAAGTTACCCGATATGATGGAACTTCAAGCTCTACGGGTATGATAGCTACCATCCCATATACTAATGCAAATGGAGTGTGGCTAGTCGCAGACTTGTGGGTGGTTCTATAAGCCCAAAGCGCTATCGAAAGCTCATCCACCCACTTGCCTCTAGCCTTTTCCAAACGTTTTTTTCAATATGGATTTGATTATTTTGTTTACGGCTTCCACTTGTCCATTGGCTTTCGGGTGAGCAATTGCTGCAAACGTTTTCTCAATAAATATTTATGGAAAATTCCTTGAACTCTTTGCTTTCTAATTGAGTTCCATTGTCTGTAATGATGGTTCTTGGAAGGCCAAAACGGCATATAATATTTCGTACAATGAAATTGATGACCTTTTTGGTGGTGATAGTGGCCAAAGGCTCTGCTTCTGCCTACTTGGTAAAGTAATTGACCGCTACTATTGCGTATTTTGCACTACCTTTAGATAGGGGTAAGGAACCGACTATATCAATCCTCCACACTGCAAATGGCCAGGGACTAACCATTTGTGTGAGTTCCGTCGGTGGAGCTCTCGGGATTTTCGCATATTTCTGACATTTGTCACATCTTCTCACATAGTTCGTGACATCCTGATTTACAGTCGGCCAATAGTATCGATAGCCGAGGATTTTCTTTGCTAACGTCTTCCCCCGGTATAGTCGGCACATTCACCTTCATAGACTTCCTTCAGTACTCATTTTATCTCATCATGGGGAATGCACCGGAGTAATGGGGTCGAGAATCCCCTTCGATACATTACTCCATCTTGCATTACATAACGTGAAGCCTTATGAATGACTTGTCGTCTTTCGCTCTTTTTTTTGGGCACGACCCCATGTAACAAGTACTGCTTGAATGGGGTCATCCATGATTCCTTCTTGATTTCTATTTCTAACATGAAATCTACAACAGAAATCTACCTCCATCATATTTATGCTCAAAATGTAAGGTTTCAACAGGAAACAATCCCATCTGCTGCACATTGCTAGTGCTTGCCAATTTCGCCAACGAATCAGCTGCTATGTTTTGCTCACGCGGGACATGTGAAATATCATAATACTCGAGATTCGCTAGCAGCTCTTGAACTCAGACGAAATACGGGGCAAGAATCTGCCCCTTTTCTTGATAGTTTCCCCGCACTTGGTACACCACCAGTTGTGGGTCGCAAAAGATTTCAACCGATCTTATTCCCAACTCTTTGATAAGTCTTAAGCCGGCAATCAATGCTTCATACTCGGCTTCGTTATTCGTTGCTGTGAATTCGAGCTTCATAGCATAGCAAACTGATCGGTTCTTAGGAGTTACAAGAACTATGCCAACTCCCGAACAACGGTCGTTAGATGCCCCATCGGTGTACATCTTTCATGGAATGGGAGGTTTTACATTGCGGCCATTTGATTCGTCTATCATGGTAAATTTAGCAATGAAATCTGCTAGCGCTTTGCCCTGTATGACCCTTCGCGGTAGGTAGGTAATATCAAACTAACTCAAATCGATATTCCAGTTTAACATCCTTTCAGAAGTTTTTGGTCGTTGGAGTACCTATCGCAAGGGTTGATCGGCGTAAACACTGATCGAGTATGCCTGAAAGTATGGGCGAAGCTTGCGTGATGCAATCACCAAGCAAAAAGCTAGTTTCTCAATCCTGAGATACTTTCTTTCTGCCCCCATCAAACGTTTACTAACATAATATACTGGCTTTTGAACTCGGTCCTCCTCGCGAACCAAGGCCGTACTGATAGCATGCTGGGACACTGCCAGGTATACATACAACATTTCATGGTAAATTGGTTTTTATAGCACTGGGGACTTTCTAGATGTCTAACCAGAGCTAGGAATGCTTCCTCATAGTCAGACGTCCATTCGAAATTCCTCTTTCCTTTCTTTATCGCATCAAAGAAAGGAATGCACTTATCCTTTGGCTCTGGATATGAATCGACTCAGCTCGGCCACCATTCCGTTCAAGCTTTGTACTTGCTTTATAGTTCTAGGCACTTGTATGTCCCGAATAGCCTGAATCATTTTCGGGTTAGCTTCAATTCCACGTGCGTTCACAAGGAAACCCAAGAACTTCCCTGATGCAACGCCAAAAGAGCACTTTAATGGGTTGATTTTCATGCCGTAATGCCTGAGTATATCAAACATCTTTGCTAAGTCATGGATGTGGTCGTTTGACTGCCGTGAGTTCACGAGCATGTCATCCACACAGACTTCCATCATTCTACCAATATGGCATTTAAACATTCGATTCATCAGACGCCGATAAGTTTCTTCCACGTTTTTCAATCCAAAAGGCATTACTACATAGCAATATAGCCCCACATCTGTGACAAAGCTGGTGTGTTCTTGGTCCGGAATGTGCATCGGGATCTGATTGTATCCTGAATATGCATCCATAAATGGTAATAATTCGTGTCCGGTGGAAGAATCGACGAGCTGGTTGATTCTAGGTAAAGGGAAACTATCCTTCGGGCATGATTTATTCAGATCGGAGTAATCAACACAAGTTATCCACTTCCCATTCACTTTTCTCACCAGCACAGGGTTAGATACCTATTCGGGGTAGAGGGCGTCGCGGATGAACCCATTGGCTTTGAGTTTGTCCACCTCATCTTTGAGCGCAGTGGACCTCTCCGGGTCCATGCCTCTCCTTTTTTGTTTCACATGAACGTATTTTGGGTCTATGTTCAACATATGACTCACAATAATGGGATAAATCCCACACATATCAGAGTGTGTCCAAGTGAAAACATCCAGATTCGCTCGGAGGAAATCAGTAAGGTCCTCGACCACTGAAGGATCGAGTTGTGATCCAATGTTAAGAACTCGTGATGGGTCATCCCGACTGACTGGAATGTCGATCGTCAGCTCAACCGGTGCTATATTCATTTCCCTGGGTTCCCCATCATCTCTCAGATCTATGTCTCTAAGGATCCAAGAATGTCGCCCGAGCCAGGGCTCAGGCACTACTTGTCAATCATCAGTATTTAGGATGCGGACGGAGCTGTCCGCAACCTTTCCTTTTTCTCTTTGTTGAGCTTCTCTTAGCTCTGCCACATTACATGCACGACCAGTCGCCTGATCACCATGTACTACACCGACTCCTTTGTCTGTCAGAAACTTTAATGTCAAACACCATGAGGCTAAAGCGGCCCTAAACTCTGCCAGTGCCGGATGACCTAGAAATACAATGTATGGAGAGTGAACATCCATTACTATGAACGATAGGATTCACACTCTCCTATGCTCACCTTCCCCTAGTTCAACCGGTAACTCAATATACCCCATCGCGTCGGTTGCGGCACCATTAAAGCCATGGATACGGGCTTTGCATGGTTTTAAATCTTTTGTCTCCATCTTCATTTGGTCATAAGCCTTCTTGAAGATGATGTTGACAAAGCTTCCACAATCAATCAAAATCCTTTTGATGTAAGCTCGCCCGATCATTGCAGATATGACCATCGGGTCGATAGTAGGAGCCTCCACCCTGTCTACATCTCGACTCCTAAACACTATATCGTCTGTCATCATGCGTTGTGGTTTTACGGGGGTTCCATCTTCCACATTCGAACAACATTCATAATTCGCATGCCTCAAGGAGGTAGCATATCGTTCCATCTCCTGCCAATTCTTGTATGTAGGATGAGCTCCTCCAACTATAGTGTTTATGATCAACCTACCTACGGTCCGGGCAGGTTCCTCTGGGTGGCGTGGAGCCGGCCTACGTCCGGGGTCTGACGTTCCTTGCCTACCCTCTGGTGGGTTCTTAACAAACTCCTGCAGCTTTTTCTGCCTGATTAACCTTTCTATGGCGTTATGGAGGTGTCAACACTCCTCAACATTGTGCCCGTGGGTCTCATGGAAGCGACAGTACTTCCCCATCCATTTCTGTTCTTCAGTGGACTCCTTTGGGCACGGCTTTCTGTATTAGAAGGTGTTGCAGGTAGATAGGTAAATGTTTTCAAGAGACGTATTCAGGGGGGTGTATTCATTGTAGGTCGGAATCCTCGACTTCCATTTCCCTGTCTCTTTTTTCTTTCCAGGATTTCCACCTCCGGATGCTTTAGATTGCCCTGGCTTGTTCAGGACATTGACTTGAACTTTTCCCGAACTGTCGCTGTATTGCTTCACAGCGATGTTACTTTTCACAGTGTCCTGAACAGGCCCTAGTGCCTTATCTCGTCTCGTCCATTGAGCTTCCTCCCTCTTTATGAACTGGTGTGCTTTGGAATAGAATCTCCCCAATGTAGTTGGGGGCTTTCTCGCCAACCAATCTCCAAACTCCGAGTCTGGATCTACACCTTGCATTACCGCTATCAAGATTGCATGGTCGTTTGGGTTGCTAACTTCAGTGGCGGCAACATGAAACCTCTGCAAGTATGCTTTCAAAGGCTCTACCGGAGCCTGGATCATGCTTAATAAGGACATCACGTCCTTTGGACGAGTAGCATGTATCCTGAATTATTCAACAAATTTCATCGCCAACTCGTCGAAGCTGGATATAGACCGCGGAGGAAGTCGAGTAAACCACATAGTGGCGATCTAGGACAAAGTGATTGGGAAACACCTACACTTAGTTGCGTCATTCGCATTGAAGAATCCATCATCCGTTCGCACCTCATCACGTGTTGCCTAGGGTCAGTCTTCCCTTCGTAGGTTGGGATAGTCGGCATACTGAATTTCTTGGGATACTCTGCCTGTAGAATAATGTCTGTGAAGGGAGTATGACTCCTAGACACTCCCCAATCTTCGTTGGTTAGGCCTTGGTTTTCTCTCATTAACCGCCTGACCATGGCTGATAAGTCTGGAGTTTGTATGGAGGATGGAAAGTTGGGTTCCGTTCCATGGGACCATGCGGGTTGATGTCCCGCCTGTTGACGGTCGGGCAAATGGGCGTCCTGAAGGCCAGCTTGATTTGGGTCTTGGTGAGCCAGGCGTCTGGTCTCCTCACATGCTTGATCTCTGGCGGATCGATCAGTGGCACATGCCTGCGTAGCTTCAGTCTTACGGCGTCTATGCCTAGGAGGTTCATTAGCTGAAGTTGAGCTATCAGATGAAGAATAAGGAGCAGGACTACTTCCAACATTCTGATGCTGCTGCTCGGCATGCTGAGTCATGAGATTAGTGTTGGCTTGAATCTGCTCTGCCAGTTGCTTTCTACTTTCCCTAAGTTCTCTTATCAAGTCGTTGAACTCTGTTCGAGAAACGACTTCCGATTGATTTTGGATGGAGGGCCTTGCACCTTGAATCGCTTGCTGGTTGCTAGGTCCAACTTATTGCACACTAGCAGTCTCGTGGACGTCCGCACTGTGAGAGCCTGATCAAATGTGTGGTCTTCCCATAGTAGAGTTGTCGGTTGGAACTCTGAATAGATTCAACGGGCGTCCAATGTATAAGTCGGATCTCCTTTGGGGGATTTTTCAATCCAGTAGCTACAAAGTAGATCCTATGGACCTGAGAATTCGTTTCTCAGTGAAAGCACTAAAGTGTTAGCACCGGAATTGGTCACTAACACCCTTGAGTAGAATTATGTTGAGAGATTAATGAAGAAAGTAAATTCAAACAAAGGATAATGTGCTAAATTAAATGCAAAAAACAAGAACACCAAATTTATAGTGGTTCGGCGTAACTGCCTACGTCCACTTTGAGGTTAATCTTTATTGTTTTTCTCACTAATCGATTATAGATACAATCCGTATACCAACTATTTGATTACAATTGTTAAGCAAAAAAGATAAGTCTTGAATGAGTCTTGAATGCGGCAGAATCTCCCCGGTGTTCTCGAAAAAAGGTCCCTTTCATTGTGCCTCTACCTCTCTATTTACAGACGAAGATGGGTTGGACGTCCTTGATGGGCCTAGTAGCAAGATACCTCGGCCCAAAACAAGTAACTCCTGTGTGCCGATCCATAAATGCCGAGCGGCATATGCCGAACGTCCCTAGATGACGAACGGGCTTTATGCCGAACAGGGTTGAATTTCGAACGACTATGCTATGCCGGATGTCCCTAGATGCCGAACGGGCTTTATGCCGAACGAGGTTGAATGCCGAACGACTATGCTATGCTAAACGTCCCTACATGCCGAACGACCTTGTATGACGATCGACCTAGTTGTGCCGAACGATAATGAATGTCGAACACCTCTAGATGCCAAACAATCTCGAATGCTGAACGAGATTGGATGTCGAACATCCCTGGATGCCGAACGGTCTCGTACGCCGAGTGCCTAGTTGCCTGGTTAAACCTCCAGGTAACATGTACCTTTTTAGCAATTACTGCCTTGCGAATTACGCTATGTAATCGAGTTCGTAAGACCATGGGTAACACCATGGAATTCGAATGACACTTGAGTATCATATCCGAAAAACCCAAATCAGAAGAATAATATCAATAGAATGAATCCAAAATGTGACCACAAAGAGGATATCAAGCAGAAGGCACTTTCCGTATCTTTACTTCGAAAATATGTATCATATAGTACCCTTTCAAATCAATTTCAAATATCATACTTATATAAAGTCAATTATATATAAGATTTCATTTTCAAATTGAATACTTTCCGAAGTTAATAGTACATCAAATCACACTTATATAGACTTCGATTATATAAGATTTCTCTTTTCAAATTGAGTACCTATCCAAATCAATAGTTTTCAAATCAACTTCATACTTATACAAATCAATTTTATATAAGTTCGATAACTCCCAAATCAACTATTTAGCAAAATAAGGTTCTTAATTTCAATTTGGTTCAATATCAGTTCAGTTCAAAAATCATATACGATTTCACCAAATCATTTCTTCCAAATTAAATATTTTCAGTTTCAAAGTTTCCAAAATAATAGGTTTAGAAAATAATCCTAGTTTCCAAATCAACATAATTTAAGTCAAACAAATTAATTTCCAAATCATCGTATAAATAATGGGTTTTAAATTTCAATCTATTTCCGAAACCAAATATTTTCTCAAAATCAATACCCAAAAATGATTACCAAGTTGGTAACCATCCCTTTAAAACCTTTAAACTATTTATTTCTATTTGAAAGATCCAATTTACCTTTTGAAAATTATTATTCTATATATATATGTGCATATATATAGTTTTATAAAAGATGCTACTAAGTTAAAAACATTTAAAACTAAATTTTATTCAAAACATTTCAAAACTAAATTTCATATTATTATAATTCAAAATAGTTTTATTCATTTACTTAACAAAACAGTTTCAAACTTATTTGAATCACATTACTTCATAATTAAACAAATCAAAACTAAACTTATATACTTTATCAAATAATTTATACCTTTCAAAAATACATAGCTTTGAAAATTAAACCTCGATTTGGAAGTGTTTGAACATTCAAAATAGTCGAAGAAATCAAATTCCAAATCCAAGAGTTGGAAATTAGCAACCAATTAGTAAATCAATTTCTATAGATAGGGTTAAATCTGAAACTCGAGGACTAAACATCAAGCTTACTTCAAATCATTTTAAATATATATACATATATCTTTCGAATATCAAATCATACTTCGGAATTTGAAATCAAAATTGGTTTCACAAAATCAAAAACATAGCAAAGCTACCAAAGTGGCCTCACCCCCGCTCTGAAACTTGAAAATCAATGTCGATGATGCGTGCACTCATCACTGAAATTATTCTCCAGTGACATAAGTGAGTTCTGGACTTCTATTTTCTGGAAAACTTCTTTGAAATTTCTTTGAAATCATTGGAACTCATTTGAAGTCATTTGAAACATTGCTTATTCAGAAAATACTTTAAATCATATTATTATATACTTTCAAAATCTTAAAACCAATTTCAAAATACCGGAGTTCAATTTCTCAAATTTCAAATTTAAAACCCTTCGGTTATAAATCGTTTTTGTATAAACTAATTTCTTATATAATTGTTAAAATTTCAAATCCTTTCGAAACTTCAAATTCTCGCTTTTAAAAGGTATATAATCCTTATCGAAAACATTCTCACTTTTATATATAGAATATAATCATACTTATCAAAATAATAATTTTGATATATAAAACAATTTCTAAAATACAAACAAACACGATCTTTCAAAGGAAGATTCAAGAATGGATTTCAAAACAAAGATAAAGATTCAAATTAAAGGAACTCTAATCATATAAGATTCTGATTCGAAGATAGGCTCGAATGAAGATGAGATAATTAAATTACAAAATAGAAGATGGACATACTTATATAAATTATGGGCGACCTTAACGGGGTCAATAGTGACTTCAGGTATACGATCGATGCGGAATTCTAAGGCAAATCAACATTCGATCGCCAGAGATAGAATTCAGCATAAGAAAAGATAGCAGCATCTAAACCGAGGATATAAAATCTCCGGTGAGTAAATGCCTGTTGTAAAGGAGTTTCACCCCTTTACAATTCATTCAGTGGAGCTATGGTGTACTCCAGAATAAAAAAGAATACAAATAGGGGAAGACAAAAATGGATTTCAGAACAAGTGGGAGCGTTCCAAGATTCAAAGAAAACCGAATCAAAGAGGAAGAGATTCAAGCACGAACGAAAGTAATTCTGTAGTTAAATCTACTACATATGCTAAGTTTACCTAAACCTAAAGTTCTGATACCAACTGTAACAACCCGGTATTTCATGCCATTCGCATCCACACATGCCAAACTTGAATTGCTCATAATATCAGATTGTTAATTTAAATTTGGCAAAGCTTAGCATATACAGTAAACAAATCAATTACAGAATCACAAACACAGAGTAATATAATAATAATGCAGCGGAATATATAAATAGTAGTTCATGAAGCTACTATCAGAGTTAGAAATAAAATGCAGCAGAATGTCTCAAATACGCTGAAGTCTCGAATACAAATAGATGACATCTATGAAAAAATCAACTGGAAAAATGAAAAGCTGAATCGATAGTTGGATCTCCAAGCAAAGCTCCAAACTCTAAAGGTGAGTCTCAAATGTTGTATCACTCAGTCTGAACCTAGCATAAAGCAAAACGCAAACACTCGAGTTAGGATTAACAATCTTATATCAATAAATCCAATTCAAGTGATATATCAACTGAAATATAAGCAACTCAAAAGGTGTTTGGGATAACCATCCTCTAAGAATCCGTGGAACTAACTACTATGTAGAAATATACGCTATTAACAAGCAAACGTCATTATAACATCGTGGTCATTTCAAAATAGTTTATACTTCAAAACAAAAAGATCATTTCCATTCAAAACCATATCAATACGATATCATCATATACTTAAATTATATATACGTTTCCGAAACCATAGCACTTTCAAAGTTATAACAATTTTTGAAACCAAATACTTGAATTTATAGCACTTTGGAAATCATAATACTTTGAAATTCATAACTTCTACCACTTAAACGTTTAGATATTAATAATAGTATAAAATAAAATAGTTTTATAAAATAGTTCATATAAAAATATTCTGTATTAAAAATGGTTTACATTAGAATAGTTTATATTAAAATAATTTATAAAGTAAAATATAATTTAAACATACTTGATTTAATAAAATAGTTTCCTCAAATTTCACAAACCGATTCAAATCAACTCAAATTCCAAAATTCCAATTTAATTCAATTTCAATTTTTCAACTTCAATTCAATTTGGTTTCTCAAAAAAATCATTTCAAATTATATCGATTTCAAATACAGATATGAACCATAAAATAAACAATTTAAATTTCGATATATTTCAAAGCTTTAATATTCAAACATTCCAAAACTAGATTTGATAATTTCATATATATCAAAATTTTACTTCGTTATTATTTAGTTTTGAAATATTCACTTAATAAATTCAATATCATTTAAATAAACTTAAATTAAATTAGAAATAAACTATCCTTTAAACTTTAAATATTCAATTTATCACTTTAAATCAAATCAAGTTATAGAATCATATCTTAAATCTCAAATTCAGTAAGTTTCAAATCGAGTTAACCGAATAAAAATTCTTAATTAAATACAATTTCAAATAAATCTAAAATTATCTTCCCATCCTTAACTTATACAATCATTATAAAAAATCTCTTTTCAAAATAAAATTTGAAATAAATACTTAAAGATATTATACATTAATTAAATTTTATTAAATTTAAGCTTATTATTAAGTCTATTTCATATTAAAACTTATTTATATATAAAATAATTACGATATTAAATAAAACCATATATATTTTCTTTCAAAACCGTAGAAATCATTTTCAAAATATTTATATATAGACCATCGGTGTCTGTATAACAATTTCTATCCTATGGTCAAGTGATACGTAAATTTATCATTTCAATCCGTAATTTAAAATATATACGGGTATATATCATTGCAACCCGCAATCCTAAATTCAATTCAATGAAAATCGCTTGGATTTGTCATTTCAACCAATAACTGTTTTCTTCTATAATACAGAACGTTCGGGTCTGTATCATTTCAACCCATAGGGAATTCTATACTAACAGGGAACTTGTAGAGTGATAACAGATATGAAAATAATAATAACAAGCATATATTATCAATAACAATATAATATAAACAACAAGATATGATGTCATATCCCACAGGTGAATTATTACAGATTATAGCATGTATATCAATTTATAAAACTACAGCGGCATATTTCAATTTTCGTTTCAATTGAAATCAAATTTAATAAATACAAGAACGTTAATCGCGAGTGATTGCACACCTTTCAAGGCTAGAGATGAATGAGAGTGAGACGAGTTACGAATCCAAACATGAATTTTGACGAGTAAAGCCGATAGATTAGGAATTGATGAAATCAAATTGAAACGGAATTGATGAGGATCAGTTATGAGTGAACTTATACATATATATAGCTATATATACTGTAAAATCATGTTCTCGATAAAATACATTTTAAATTTAAATATATATACACATCAAAATCATTGTTTTAAATCAACCACACGTATTAAAATCAAACATATATACCATATATAATTTGAACTAAATATATGTATATATACTTACTAAATACAAAATACTACATATATAATGTATGTTCATTCTAACATATCAAATACCGTATATATAAACTTTTATACCTTGTATACTTTATAAGTTTTAAACTGTATAAACTTTCATACTTATATACATATATATACACACACAAAAAACTTCAAGTAACCATCTCAAAAAAAATCAAAGCTTATTTATATACATCACATTTCCTACCACTTATAAAAATTCAAATTTATAAAACAACAGATCTGGAGTCTATTTATATATATACAACAAACCACAAACTCTATTGTATAAAATACGATAGATCAACTATAAGCTTATATAAACATATATACCTACACATCCTATTATTAAGCCATACTTACATATATACACAAGCTTAAGATGTAATGGATTATGTAACTTACAGTAATATATATAACAAGTATGATACCTATAAAGCACGCATGAGCATATATATATATATACATATACATATATATACATATATATATATATATATATATATATATATATATATATATATATATATAAACATCCTACATAACTGCCTTGTAATATAATATATAGAAACACTTATATATAGGCTTCAACTAATCGAACTTACACACACACACTAACCGTAACACTGAGCATAACTTTGTGCTCTAACTATTCGATCAATTATAACAATGAATATACAAACTCTATATGTGATAGTATGCAAGTTAAACCCATATATATAAACTGTATAACTCATATAACTATACATACATAAAAAATTATATGGCTTAGGTACACCTATATACCATCAGCAAATAAAATATACATTAACTAGTATATACAACAATTTGTATAATATAACCTTTAAACAAACCAACTAGTATATATAATATACTTACAAAACATATATAAACACACTTTATTATAAAACATATATTTCACATACCAAGCAAAATTTTATAAAATAAATCGAGATAACTACTTAAACTCATATATAACAATTTGGAAACATATATGACAGCAACTAAACTATATATAAAATTATATAACATATGTATAACCTTTTTTATATATAAACAAATACCGTATATATGTTTTCAAAATCAATGTTTACGAGGATAAAGCTAGATGGTTTCGGCGATTGGTTTGAAGAAGTGATGGGCATGCTTCTCGCATGCAAATCGAAGTAGGCAAGGTGGGGTACACTACGTGCTCTGGTGTTCGGCGTGGAGGCTCGGGTGGCACGGGGATGTAATTGGTGAGGAAGTATGGAGGAAATGAGGCTTCTTGTGTTCGAGGTGAGATGGGGAGAGGACATGGCGGAGAATCCTTCGGCTAAGGAGGGAGAAGAAAAGAAAAAAAAATGTATATAATGGCCGTCGATTGGAAAAAATAAAGGAGATCAAGACAAGCCACAAATAAATATTGAAATCAAAAATTTTCTTTGCGAACCAGAAATATAAATTAACAATTAGAATAGCAAAAGTTAAAACTGAAATCAAATAAATGTCAATGGGCGATTTCCAAAGCAAAATGAATATATAAAATAAAAAGAATGATTGTGATATGAACGGTCATCCATGATTTAGCAGAAAATTATTAAAGCCATTTACTGTTTGCTTGAAGTACACGGCTACAGTGTAACGGTAGAGAGAATTTAAAAGTTATGAATATGGTCCTGATACAGCGAACTGCTATATTGTCTCCGCTGTGTGCCAGACTTCAAAATACGAAGTTGATTATACCGTAGAGATCGACACGAGGAGACGATCCAAACGGTTTACAGATATCAGTGGTACGATCGGCCGATCAAAAATCGATATTCGGTACTGAAAATGCTGCAAATTTTCCAGAAATAAGGTAAATGGAGCAATAGCAGTCAAAATTTGATGAAACGAAAGATGACGTCTCACTCAGAGGACGATTTACAAATTTATTATGTAAAAATATTCAGGTTTGGAAAACATTTTATTATCATCAATTTTTAACAGATTTAAATTTGAAATAAAATTACACAATAAAATAAACTTCAATATTATCGGATGAAAATTTACCATTTGCTATGTTTAAATAGACGTATTTCAAGTATTAAATTTATATTTCAAAATATTATTATTTAAAATTTCACAAAATTTAAATTAATTAAATAAATAAAACCATTAAAATTTACGGGTCGTTACATAGAGGGTGTTGTTAAAGTTAGGTGGTTGGAAAACGTGGAGATGTGGGGACTTAGGGCGGATGAAGCAGAGGAGGCCATGTGCGAGGTGAAAATGGAAAGGGATGGGGTTCTTGAGGTGGTTAGTTTAGCCGGATGATAAGGCAGTGGGTTGAAGGGCATGGGTTGTTGGATGCGAGGGTAGGGGAATATATGAAGATTCAGGCAAATCTCCATGCAAAATAAGGAAGAAAACTTGAACTACCAAAATCTTTGTATTATAAATATATATTTTTCTCAGAAACAAAGACGGACGAAAGAAGAACAAGCAGAGATAAATATGGACCGGAAAATACAATGAACCATCAAACATATTGAATATGATGTGATAGCAAACGTCAAGGGTTGCATTTTTGGGAATACTAAAGGTTGGTGGCCATTTGTTTTCTCACGGGAAGCAAAACGAGTGGACACAGGGAAACAAAGGGACTCGAACGGATACCGATATGACAAATTGTTTCATCGATTCCATCACATACCAGACACCGAAATGCACGAATGAATATACTGCGGAATCAGCATAATGAGACGAACAGAATGGTACACTGGTATCAAAGATACGACAATCCTATCAAAAGTTGACATTCGCTGCCAAACTGCTGCAAATTCGTTGAAAATAAGATAAACGGAGCTGGAGAAATCCAAATTTGGCGAAACGAAATATGACGTCTCATTCAAAATATGATTTTCATTTTCATTATATATATAAATATTCAGGTTTCGAAAACATTTTATTTTCATCAAATATTAACAGATTTAAATTTAAATAAAATTACACAACAAAGTAAACTTTCATATTTACCAATAAAAATTTACCATATGCATGTTTAAATAGGCGTATTTCAAATATAAAATTTTTATTTCTAAATTTAATTATTTAATTTCAAGAAAAATTTCAGTTAATTACGTTATAAAATTGTTGAAGTTTATGGGTCGTTACAATTTGTATGTTTGACTTTGCTTGTTCCTTTATGAGTAACAAGTAAAATTTTCCAGATCTCATATGCAAACTTGCAGACGGATATACTATTAAATTCATTCCTATTAAGTGAATAGAATAGAATATTCATGGCTTAGGAATTGTCTTATGCAACAGTATTTTTCTCAACAGTCCACTGTTCAAAATTAGTTGTGGGTTCAATGTACTCAGTTTGTGTGATATTCCAAGTGTCTAATCCTATTGATTGTAAATAGATTTTCATCCTACATGCCCAATATGCTTAGTTACCGCCATTAAAAAGTGATGGTCTGGCAGTAGACTGACCCTTTATAAATGAACCAATGATAGTGTTGATATTACCAGTGTTGGCAGCCATTTGAAAACTTTTCAAAAATCAGATTATGAAAACTTTGAAAATCAATACTCTAATACCAAATGTAGGAAATGCGGATTATGGATCTTAAGCATGCATTAATACTAGAGGAGCATGGTGAATAGTGTTCAATGGATTTTATGAAATCTTTGGAATCTTTTAAAATTAAACACAAACAGATGCAATTCACAAACACAGAGACAATTAAAGAATCAGACATAGATGCAAATAGTAAATAAAAGTAGTAAAGAAAAGAACACAACATAATTTTATACTGGTTCGGAGTTACCTTATTTCCAATCCCACACGATTTCTTATGCAGATTTCTTTTCAAATATAATGTCGATATTACAACCTTTCAAATATAATGTCGATATTACAACCTTGATTTCAAGTCCGTGAGTTATAACCTCCTATCTCCGAGTCCAGGGGAAACTCCCTTGATTTAACAAGGCTATAAGATCACCTAATTAATTTACGGGCTATAGTCACACCCAACTGATTTATGGGCCACAATCACACCATTTTCAATCACACTTTGATAGAGAGAGAGACACGATACACTTATTTGAATACAAATGATCCTATAACTCTGAATAGCACTGAGATCTTTGAGGGTGAGTGATAGAGAATCAAACTAGATATGATCGATTTTGATTCACTTAGAATTTCGGCAGAGTTT
This sequence comes from Allium cepa, assembly GCA_030765085.1. NCBI lineage: Eukaryota > Viridiplantae > Streptophyta > Magnoliopsida > Asparagales > Amaryllidaceae > Allium > Allium cepa. The sequence goes on from CM060943.1 coordinate 722,274,830, forward strand.
TGTTAAAGCATTTGAAATATAAGAGAATATTTGAGTAGAAAAGGAGTAAAGAAATGAAGAAAAACTAACTTAAAATTCGTTGAAAAGAACTGGTATTTATAGAAGAACAACGGTCATGTCCATTCATGAAAGGTTATGATGAATAGACACTTGTTTTGAAAATTTCAATTTTAAATTCTACGGCTACCATGTCGAAATGTGGGGAAGAGGGATGTCGACATGCCTATGTTATTTTTGAAAATATATTTTGCTTTAAAATAATTTCTATTCTAAAACTTGTCAAAATAATTTCTAAACTTTGTAAACCATTTTGAATATAGTTTAAACTTATTAAAGAGTTTTAGAGAGTAATCTTAAAATATATAATCTATAATATAAAAGCAATATTAAAAACTAAATATAGATATATTCAAAGCTAAAATATTAAAATCAAGAGATAGTTTAAAAATCGAGAGATGATTTTGAAATTAATATGATTAAAAATAGTTTTGAATTAAGACTAAATATTTAAATTGATAGAGATGACTTTAAAAAGATAGTTTTGAAAAAATAAATCATTTTGAACATTTCGTGGATTCCATTCCACTAAAGGGGGTCATAGGTTCCATCCCACTATTAAAGCGAGAAGGTGGATTCCATTCCATAATTAAAATTCGAATAAAGATTTTAGTGCTATCATGAAGTTTTAACATAAATCTAGACCCTATTACTTATCTTGATATCTTGAACTCTTGATACTCATGAGTCTTCAATCTTGTTTTCTTCAATCTTGAATTAATCAGTCTTGAATCTAATACTCAGTCTTGAATCTTTATACTATATAGTCTTCATTCTTAGTACATATATATATATATATATCCTGTATATACATATATATCTAGACAAAAATATTAGTGTTTATATTTTATAACAAGTCCTTGGACAAGATAAAATCTGTAGAGAGGCCCAAAGGGGGTTTCTCGGCCATAAATTATTTTATCTACATCCATATGCTGTTATTAATGGTTTATTGAAATTATCACTGATATTCCCTTTTATAGTTTAAATGTCGTTATAGCGATTTTTGTTATATCACCATTTATTAAATTTCAGCCCAAAACCCTGTCATATGAACTTGAGCTTGTATTTTCGCTAAAAAAGGTATTGTAAATTTATTAATCATTGCGGTTAATGATAGTTTAAATCAATTAATCATTTAAATTAATTATTTTTAGATTAATTAACCAATTTAATAAACGATAATTAAAAATTAAGTTATCTTTAAATTTTATTCATCATTTTTGCTAATGATGTTTTATACTTAATTAATCGTTTTAACTGATGATTATTTAGGTTTAATTAATTCTTTTAATTAAGCATAATGGATTTTAATTAATTTATTTAACTTAATTAATTATTTGGATTAATGATGATGGAATTAAATTAATTATTCTAATTTATGATAATTGAAATTAATTAATCATTTTAGTTAATGATATTTAAAAATAATTAATCATTTGAATAATGATATTTGAATTTAATTAAACATTTTAATTAACGATTGTTTTTAATTTAATCAACTGTTTTAACTGATGAATTTTTAAAATTTAGTTAAATCATTTCAATTAATAGGTTTATAATTAAATAAATCCTTTTTAACAAATAATGTTTTAATCGATTGTTTTAGCTAATGGAGTTTGAATTTAATTAAATTAATAAATTTATGATTATTTAAGTTTAATAAATCTTTTTTATTAATGATATTCAAAACCAGTTAATTGACTTAACAATGATGATTAAATTAAGTTAACTAATATAATAAAATTTTCTTTGATAAACCGATTTAAAGTTAATAAACCGATTTAGTGAAGATTTTAAAGTTGATTTACCAATCTTATAAAAGTATTAGGAAATAATTATCTATTTTATTATGGATAATGGATTTTTTTATTCAAAAGAGATTTAAATATGATCTATTATCTTTCGAGATAATTGATAACATTTTAAAGTTGTAAAAAGGAATTGGAACCTGATTATTGAGATGTTAAGTTGGATAACCTTTTGGGTGTTTGGTCTGATGCTAGTTTAGGCCTTCGGGATCGCGCAGTTAGAAAAATTGTTCTCTTAATAACAATTAGGGACCAATTATAAAAGAGTTTTACCAAGACAGAAATCAAGCAAAATTTCGGTTTGTTTTTACGTAATAGTTTGATTCGTTTATGGAAATAAATTATTTTCCTAGAACGAGCCACTTATATGGAAACAATTTACTCATATAATTAGCATTAAACATCGAAGAAGTAAACTTGTCGCTATTTCAAAAGATAAGAGTGATCATTGGACATGAATTTGAGGTAACACTATCTTGACTTGTCTGGTATTTCTGTTAACCAAGAAAAAGTACAAGTTTGAATTCAATGATTGATGATAGGTATACAAGACATAATTTTCCTATATGATCATTTCATATCCTCGATAATTGGTATCTCAACTATGGATTACTTCAGCTACTTTATGAACATCATTCTAAGATAATTTATTGCTCAATTGAGCTTGCTATCCCTTGTCAAAAATGTCTAAACCAAAAGCGCGAGAGGGAAACAAGCTATGCGGGGTTGCTCCCATTTGGGTATTTTCATATCTCATCTAGTTTGGATTCGGTTGTGGACGTAAACATGGAAATATTCGGATTCTCGGTAAGGTATGGCGGGGTTCGGCTTGGAGGGTCACGAGAAGTGTCAGAGAGTAAATAAGCTTCTAAGGAGTATATTCCAAAAGGAGGTGCACATTCTTAGTATTTTGTTGGAAAATTTCCTTTCCTTATTTAACTCAAAACTATGAATCTATTTTATCTTTAAATTGCCATGAGTAGAGTTAACTCCTCATTACGACATTTACATGTTTATTTAGTCCATTCTATGGAGTTTGACACATGAGTTTATTTTTTCGCTTATTTCTCTTTCCCATTCATCTAGACAGCAAGATGTATTCATAAGTATCATTTCTCTGTTGCCATTCTGTAACTTGTAATTAATATAGTTATTATGTTTTGTTTCTAAATCAATCGTGTAGCCACTATAGTAGTGTACTAGATAGAAATTAAGTATGTCAAATACTCGAGATGAAATGGAAAAAAAAAGAGTATAAATATCGACTTACTTAGCTCTTATCCAATGCAAGACTATGATGATTGCCCTTAACCAGCCCTATTCTCCACATTAGCATATAGAATTACGAAGTAATTCTCTTTATTAATGTGGGTCTCAGGGTGGGGCGTCACAGAGGACTATTACTTTATTTGGACATTCTATTGAGCTTGGACTGTTACCTTATTTAGTCTATTCTATCAAGTTGGATTGTTTTCCCTTGTTCTATCCATGCTGTCCAGTTTGGATTTTACTTGGTTTATTTCCATTCTTTCAAGTCTGGTTGATATTATTTATGCTCAATCATATTTGATTTTGTTTCCTGATATTCATTGATGCTCTTGCTTGTACGAATGTTATTCTTGTGAGGTAAAAACCCATTCCGCGTTAGCGGCGTGATCTTACAGAATTTTTATACATGTTTCCTGTATTTGAGTTATCTCACGCTGGTATTTCAAGACTAATCTGGGTATTATTTATTTATAATGCTTGGGTCAGACCGAGTATTTTCCAAGGTTGCCTTTGGTGTTATGAAAATCATGGAGGGGAGTTGAAGATTTTCCTATCGTAGTGTTTAAATTTGCACTCTATCATACAGTATACTTATTGGCATTTGTAAGGTCAGGATTTTATAACTATCCAGCTGATAAAGTTTATTTTAACTCTGATATAATTTGTATTTTTGAAGAGGCAGTTTCTACTATCTTCGTCATATTATATGTTGTCGATTCCGTTGTGAGATTTTTTTCTCTATTCTCTGTTGTTTTCTTTTTATTTACCCTAACAATCTACCCTTTTATCAATTGGATGTGTGACATTGGAACACAGTGGTAGCATTCGGTGTCGACTTCCGATGGGCAAAATGATGGGTCGTTACATCTTGAAATAATATATATTATATCTTTTGTATATCCAAATCATACTTAGGAAATTAATATTAAAATTTATTTATCAAAACAAAGGTGTAGCAAAGCTACTATAGTAGTGTTCCCACTTTGAACTCAAAAATGAACGTCGATGATGCCGCGGTCATGATCGAAATTATTTTTCAATGACAGAAGTGGGGAGTACAAAACTTATTTTCTCTAAAATTCTTTTAGAAACATTTTTTAAATCTCACTGAACATATTTCTGTCCGAAAATACTTCCAAATAATACCGTATTTTTTTCTAAAATCTTTGAAAAACAATTTCAAAACACAGAAATTTAATTTCTCAAAATTTTAATTCTAATTTATTTTATTGATAAATCATAATTTGTAAACCATATTTATAAATTTACATTTTCTCATAACATGCAATAGTCAATAGTCCTAAGAACCTTGACTAACCAACATTAAATGATAATAATCAAATATTATCATATACTAACAACAACACACCAAAAATAACTATATCGATTTATGAAAAATTATTCTTTTTTATACACAAAATATAATTTTAGGTAAAATTGTTTAATTTACTAATTTCAAAAATATTATTGTACTGGTTTACCCTGTTAAGTGTTTAGAAATCCCAATCGATGTCATAGCATCCTATGTACGGACCGGAATCCATAAATACTCAACAGAACAAATTAACATGACACAAAACATTTTTATAGCACTAACAGATACGCTCTCTCTCATATATATATATATATTATACACTCAAACTCATTCTATGGTATTACTAACCTTATCTCTAATGAGTTAATCCCCAACAGGCTAAGGTGTCTCTAAATCAAAGCTCCAAGACTAACTGTGATGACCCACCTTTTCGAACGATTCAAGTCAACAATAAACCACACAACTCTAACTCAAACCATTAAAAAGGGAAAATTATCAATGCGGTTTAATAAGAAAATAAGAGAAAAGAAGGAAAGAAAACGTAGAATCTCATAGTGAAATGATAAAATATATCGGATAAACAGTCATAATGTTGTTTTACGATATACATTTGCTTTCAATTTTTACAATATAATAAGAGTACAATCAACAAACATACCAAAAGAATACAGTGGAAAAATAACAGTAAATATGGTTCAGCAAAATCCATCTTCATCTTTGAGGAACAATGCCTTCAAATACTGTAATACTCAGACTGACTCGAGCATAATGAAAAGACAAAATACTCGAGTCAGAACTAAAAGTTCTTAAGTAAGTTAAATCAATAACAAGTAAATATGAGTGTAATAGCTTCAGACATGTTTACGGGATTTTCCATCTCCTATCAAGTGTACAACATAAGTGCAATAACTTAAGAGATGCTAAGGATCCGTTAAACTATCTATATGTAGTAAGATACTATACATATGTAGTTTCTATCAGTAAAGTATTAAAATAACGTTAAGGCTTTACGTTAATCCCCATTAACACATTTTTAAGAATCGTCGTACAGTTTTCCTTTGACACAACCAGTAACGTCGGAAGTTAGGGAGGCACTGTGATAAGACAACACTAAAAAAAGTCGTAGTCATCGCGTATAAGGATAAAAGTATGACAAGGCATGTGAGGCAATTTCCAAGGTGGAATTCTGCTCGTTTACCCTTTCTGGCTGGTCATAACACATCATAGCAACGACTGCCGATCGAGTCCACCACCCCAAAATTAAATCAGTGTGCACTGATCAAGTCAAAAATCAATATAATACGAAGGGGTGATGGCCCCTAAAGGTAGATAACCCCTTGGTCAGACATATGCTCCTATTTTAGTCATTTCAAATTGACACAAGTATTGGGTCATCCATCATCGTTCTCTTTCTTCAGTCCAACAAACATCACCAATTCAACCTCTATATTTTAGATAACATCCATCACAGACACAGTTGTTAAAGTTGTTCCGATATTGGCAATGAGTATGCTAATATTCGGCCTCGATCTCTTTAATAAGCAAACGTCATTTTTCACACCGGTTGGTTCTTTTAAATTTCAAGAACAAGTCATATTTCATTTTAAAATATCAGATTCACTTCAAAAATCATTTTGAAAGGTTATACCGTCATCCCAAAACATTCATATTTAAATCCATGATTTAAATCTAAATAATTCCCCATTTAAAACAGTTTGAGTGTTGAAAATTGTTTTAAATAATTAAAATAACTTGAATATTATCAATGGTTTAGATAATTAAAATAGTTTTAATGTTGAAAAATAGTTTGAAATAATTAAAATAATTTTAAAGATTGGAAATAGTGTTGAATATAAAATAATTTAATATTGAAAATAGTTTGGATAATTTGAATAGTTTATATATTAAAATAATTTGATATTTAAAAATAGTTTAAAACTGTTTCTTCTTTCACAATGTTTTAAACTCATGTTCCAATTCCAAATCACGACAAACTCAATTTTTTGACTTCCAATTTAGATCAACTTCATATTCAATTTCAATTTATATCATCCATAATCCAAAATGATTTCAAACCTTTCTTCAAAATTCAATTTTGAACGGTTCTATTAAATGGCTGAAAGTTTCAATTCAAATTCCCATTTTAAACAGTTTAGTTTAAAACCATTTCACAGCCCAAATTTGAAATACCAATTCATACCACTTTAATTAAAGCAAATTCAAAGTTTAAATAAATATTGTAAACCTTTCAAATAATTCACTTTCGATAGATTTAGTGCATTTTTCAAATTTCAACTTTAAGATTTCAACTTAAATCCTTTAAACAATTTCATTTAAGCAGTTAAAATTTCAACATTTCAAAGTTCGAATTAGAAAATAATTTAATTCATATAAATCCACAATTTATTTCCTTTAAAACAATATCACTTAACCATCCGAATTCAAGATTTTAAAACCATTTAATTTAACCAATCTGGTGACTGTACATAATTCTCTACCCTATGGCCAAGTGTTCGGTTATTTCAATTTTAATTACATGGATGTGTGTGTGTGTGTGTATCATTTCAATCCATATTTAAATGACATAAGTATATATCATTTCAACCTATTTCTTAGTTCATTTCAGTAGTCCAAATGACAATATATTTGATGTCAAATAATAAACAGGGTAATAACGGGAATATGTCAAATAATAGACAATCATACATCCAATATAGCATTCAAAAGGCATCTTATGGCAATCAACATCCAAATAGATCAATATATCGCAATAGTACTAGCTATCAATGTCGGTGTTTAACTAGCAATTTAATTTCAATATTAATTTAAATGTCAATTCGATTCAATATAAAATCCAAGTTTAATTTAAATTACCACACAGTAAATTTTTTATCACTTGATGATTTTAATTTAACCAACATCGGAAATTTAGTATTGCGTAAGTGAGTTTAATCACTCACCTTTGATTCATGGCCCATTTAAAATCCAACGAAAGTCCAAAATTTCAATTGTGACGACCCGAACTCGATGTCCGACAAACAATATCAAATTCGTATCGCTAGAGCTTGCAACAACATTAGATGATAAGTAACACAGCGGAAATAAAAGATGATATCACTAATACAACATGAATACAATATCCAATACATTAATTTGATACAATGATAATCATCAATATCAGAGAATATACAACACAAAATACAGCGGAACACGACAAAATATGAGATGAGTCCTCAGCAGAATCCAATACTGCAACTCCAATCCAAAACCCCAAAGAAAAAGCTCCAAAAATCCAAGCTTGAACTACCATCAAGGTTGCACAAAGCTAAGCAAGTCTGATCTGTGCACTCCAAAGACTCTAAAATGTATCAAACAGAAAGCTGAAGGCTACCAAACGATATCAACTAGCTGACTATCTGAAAAAAACAAACTCTAGACTGCCCGTGTTGAAAATTGTGGGCACCCAGAGGTTAGGAAGGGAACAGTAAACTCCGAGTCAATCATGGGACTGGTATGAGCAAACAAAAACATTTGGTCTTTAAAACAAACAAAAGAATTTAAGTTTTGAAACCCGCAATGCTTTTTGGAAAATGAAACTGCCATAAGGCCTCCCGACACACACACCATGCAATCGCACACTTGAGGGAGATTTCCCCTATTCAAACATGCTTACTACGCAAAATCCTTTTTAATATTATTATTAGTGCATAGTGGAAAACATTTCGAAAATATAATATTAATCCTAGCCAACATAGGTATCATTATACTATGCCTACTATAGCTGCCATTTTAAATGGCAGGTTTTACAACTAAAACCGTACAAGGCGCGTATTGGATTTCCAACAAATGGTCAAACAAAGGAACTTCCTATTGCCACATGGTTACGCCTCTGGAGGGGCTCCCCGAGAACCTACCCAGCTCTTTGCCAACACAAGGCTGGTTATGTAACGACCCAGAATTTCTGTCAATTAAAATTTGAATATTTAATTGATTTTAAATATTAATAAGTGAAATTTATAAGTCGAATAAATTTTATTTCGAATAATTGGATTTAATTGGATAATTTTATCGATAATTTAATAGTTGAAAATACAGAAATAATTGAAAATTGGGTTTAATATGATTGAAAATGATTTGTAAAATTTTATTATATCATATTGGAGTTAGAATGATGTTATAGAACTTTTAAAATCGAATTAAAAGTTAATTTGTGAAAATTGAATATTTTAATATTTAATTGACGAGTTAAAATAGCCATTTTCCAAACAGTCTCAGATTTTGACGAAACAAGTTTCATCGGATCCGTAATGTTATATTATTGTATGTTTCAAATTTTGTGTCAATCGGATTTACCGTTTGTCCGGGACAAGCCAAAACGCATAAAAATTGGTTTAAATCGATTTAATTTAAATTTGTTCGTTTATTGCCGTAACTCACACAGATGATCGAATTAGCCTCTGAAACCTATTCCATTGTGTTCGGAACGCGGGGTAAACCTTAGAAACGCCAGCCGGCATGCTTCATTTGGAGTTTGGAAAATTTTGGATGAATAATGTTTTGAGAAATTTTCTATAAAAGGCCCCCATTCTCTTCAATTTACACAAACCCTAATCCATTCAGCCCTAGCAGCCATTTTCAATTCGAAGGCCAGAAATTCATCTTCTTTTCCCCTTAATATTTCTCAATCCATCAACAATCATCGAATGCTTTCAACTAAGAAATTGTAGAGAGTGACGAGCTCTTCGAATCTATACGGAGATGATGGGATATAGCGCGACGATGAAGGAGACATAGGCCCGCATTCGTGTGTGTTCTGGGCACGATTTTCCAGGCGATATCATGACCGAGCTCGCCTATATCGCGGCCAAAGGTGGAGTCGTGTGGGGGCTTTCCAACAGTGGTGGCCGATCGTTGTGGAAGCGATGGTGTTGGTCACGAAATTCAAACCCTAGATGGCGGCATGGGTTTCTTGCGCGTGCGACTTGCCTGGGGAAGAAGGAAGGAGCGTGGGAACGGCCTTGATTCGAAATTGCAGATCGTGCGGCCCAGATTGATTTAGGTTAAAAATTATAAAAGAAATTGTAATTTATTTATATTTAAATTCGTGTAAACTTATAAATGTCATAACTTTTTCATACGAGGCCGGATTGTGACGAAACAAATTGTGTCGGGTTCGTTTTGTCGAGCACTACGCAATGAAGTTGGATTTGAGTCGTTTGGAGTTAGTGAGAATTTTGGGTAAAATTAAACGCACGTTCAATTTTATTCGAAATAAAACGCTACAACTGTTATCGGAAACTCAAGGTGAGAACTTCTCACTCAATCGAATTGTTTCGGTTTAAATTTTGAATAGTTAGATTTAAAATTGATGTTTGTATGCCTAGATGATAAATTATTATCTGTTGATGATTGAAATAGACATTATACGCCGTATATTAAGCGGAGGTTATTTATTAAAAACATATACCGCGAATATTTCACCTTGAAGTGAAATTGGTATTATATATGTATTTGGAGTTGATTTTCCCGCATTATATAGCGGATGAGACCCTATTGCGCCGCGTAATAGCGGATAATATTTTATAAATTCTATATACCGCGATATTCCATATTGTAACAGAATTGGTATTATGCTAACATCTGTGGATGCAGGGAAACAGGTTGGAGGGATCCAACTGGATTCCTCACCAATATTTATTTGATTACAGATATTGTGATATTTGTTGATTATCATATGATGATATATGATGTTTCGATGCCGTGATTGATTATTTGGTGTTGTTGCAGCATTGGCCTATTTTGGAGTTTTAAAAGTATTAAAGTAAAGATTTTGAATTTAAAAAAAGATTTTTAAAGTGATTTTTTTTTGAAGTATAAGTTTTATTAAATTTTGAATTGTTAAAATAAATAAACGTTATAATTTTTATTATTATAAAAGTTATATTTTTGGAAAATAATACTTAAGTATGATTTTGGAGTACATATATAAGCTTTAATAATGATTTGTAAATTATTAAAAAGAATGGTTTAAATTGGGATTTTTGAATTATTATAAACGATTTATATAAAAGGTTTATAATATTGATATTTATAAATTAAAAATATAGGAATTATAAAACGAGTTTTTATAAGTGTTAAAATGAAGAATGATTGGATTTCTAAAGTGAATGAAATTTATCGATTTATAATTGTGAAGTTATAAAACGGATAGATTTTTTGTAAAATAAAGGACTTATAAGTAATTAACTTGTAAATTAGATTTTTGGTATAAAATTGAGTTATGAATTGAAGTGGTTAATAAAGGAGATTTATAAATCGAAGTTTTTATAAATAGAATGTGAATTTATAAATGTTGTTTTATAAATCCGAAATCAATTGAATTTGATGAATTAAACATAGAAGTTTATTAAAGGAGAGATATTCGTGATCTTGGACAGCGAATTATCCTTTAAGTTAAATGTTGTAATAATAAGAGTTTGGTTGGGAATTATATTCACGATTTTGGACAGTGAATATATTATTAAATAAAATGGATATGTTTTGGGAAGTGATATTTTAAATAGAATTAAAACGATTTAAAGATGTTTTAAAATGCGTTAAATGTCGAAACCATAGATTTCAACATTCATTGTTGAAATAGACGTTTTCGAAAAATAGAAGGAAATGGTGGACTATAACACTGTTGTTATAGTAAACGATTTCCGAAAGGAAATGTTTTATATACCATTGGGATTTATATATCTATTTTAAGTTCGAATCCCTATACTAGTGATTTTGGTTCGTCGTAACGATGTTTTACGCAACATTCGTTTTGACTCAAATAAATGTGTTTAAGCGCATGTTTTCTTTAAAGAATGAAATATATACTTTATTTCGATTTAAGTATATTGAATATTTTCTAAATGTTGAAAATAAATGGATTTTTGAACTACTTATTATTAAATATGTTTGGAAATGTTTTCCAATATGAAGTGAATGTTTTGAGATTTTATCTTTTAAAGATAAATTGAAAATGAATATTAGAAATCGATTTGGAAATCGTAAATTCATAGATATTTTGGAATTGTAAATTCACTATGGAATTTATAAAAGGAAGGGAAATTTGTTTAAAAATAAACATTGATTTATTTTTGAAGTGTGGAAATGACTTTACGGATTTGGAACGTAAGTTTATAATAAATCGATAAGGATTTATTTGATTGATTTAAATGAACCATTTTAAATTTAAAATGGATAAATATTTGGAAGTGTTTCCATTTAAGGAAATTGATTTGAAATTTGTTTTCAAATGGTTGAAGTGTGGAAATTATATATCTAGTAAAGATATTTTGGAAAATAAATAATTTGGAAAATTATTTGGAATTTGATGATGTTGTGCATGCCTATTGATAGTTAAATAACCGACTATCAATATTAACCTTTAAATAGGTATTTGTTGTGATTTGCTTGAATTTGAATGCCACACTTATTTTTTTTAAAATAAGCGCTCACTATTCGGTTTAGCCGGGAAAGGAACTTTGGGTCGTATAACTCATTCTGAATATGTGATACGTCGTAATGGATAGCATTGATGACCGGTGTTGAAGACCGGATATTTATGAAAACGGAAGGATTACCCTCGAATGTTTCTGCATCGGCTGATCCCCGATATAGAAATTTATTACCCTTTGTGATGGAAAGTCCAGTCGTGATTAGTGAATATCTGGATTGCAAGGACTTCTTTGTAAGTGCCTTCGGTTCCGTTCGATCCCGGAACGGACTTGTATGGATTTGTGTCTGACGTTACAATTTGAGATGTAAAGCTGGTTTCTATCAAATATATTTCCATTGGTGATGGAGAATTTATTCTCTTAGCTTAACACCCTTAGAGGTTATGTAGTTGATAATTACTAGTGATACATTCCCAAATTGGTTATGTGGCATACGAAGTGCTGTTGAGCATTTGATGATCAAAGCACGACTTTTATATAAAGCGTGGCTTTGTGGACGAGACTTCGTCGGACCTCACACCCCGAAAATGGTCAAACAGGAAAGATGCGGCAAGGTTATTAGGGGGTAGCGCCCCTTTAGTGTATGTCATTCCTTCTGGATAGAGGTGGTATCATGGTATGGAGCCCGGATACTTTACCTATGTTGTTGCTGCAAATTTATTACTTTGTGGTTGTTGGAATCGAGGATCCTCGGATATAGATCGGTTACGATCGGGGAATGACATATTCGTGTCAATAGTTACCCAGTTTGAAGGGTAACCCGGCCTTGTGTTGGCAGAGATCTAACCGTAACTTTAGGTTCTCGTGTCGTCTTTCCAGAGGCGTACCCATGTGGCAATGGGAAGTTCCTTGGCCTAACCATTTGTTGGAAATCCAAAGAAACGATACGAACCTTGTACGGTTTTAGTTGTATAACCTGCCATGGAATGTGGCGGTAACCTGCTATTGAACATGGTAGATATAGTAGGCATAAGTGCGAAATGCCTATGCTGGCTAAGATTTATATCTTTACTTTTGAAATATTTTCTGCACTATGCACTAGTAATAATATCTAATGTTTTTTTAATGCGTATCAAACATCTTTGACTATCATAAGGAGAAATCTCCTCCGATTCTGCGTTTGCATTGTGTGTGTGTGCGAGAGGCCTTATGGTAGTCTCATTTTCTAAAAAGCATTGCGAATCAAATAAAAATATATATTTCTTTGTTGTTTTTTAAAGATAAACTGTTTTAAGTTCTCACACCAGTCCCATGACTGACTCAGATTTTATTGTATTCCTTCCTAAACTTTGGGTGCCCACCAATTTCTACACGGGCGGTCTAGTGTCAGGTTATCAGGATATTCTGGAATTCAGGAGTTGCTGGAGGCAAGCTGGATGGCATGGCGTATTCACTAGTATATAGTATTTCTTTTCCGCTGTTTGTTGTTGTTGTACACTCTGATAATGTAATAATATGATGTAATGTAATAACTGATATAGTTCTTTGTTTAAAGATTATTCATTTATCTATTATATGTTGTTCCGCTGCGATTGTGAGATTCTGATATTGTTCTGTTGTTTCTTTCTGTTGTGTTCTATCTTTTTTTTCTCTTCTTCTACCTTTTTCTTCTTCTTTAACCATAACGGTATGGTTTTTCGGCATTCGATTGCTCGGCAGTTGATACAGTGGACGTATTGATGTCGGTTTTCGAGCGACGAAAAATCGCACATTACATTTGGTATCAGAGCTTATGGTTAAGCGACAACCATGGCTCTGTTGGGTGTTACTCAGTAGAGATAGAGTCAGTAGTACTCTAGAATGAGTTTGAGTGTAATAATAGATACGAGCGCGTATTTGTTAGTGGATATAAAAATGTTTTATATTGTGTTTGCTTATCCGTTGAGATGTTTGTGAATTCTGGTCGGTAGATGGGATGCCATATTATCGATAGGGGTTTCTAAACTCTTAAACGAGATAAACCGACATAGTATCATTTTAAAATAGGGTGAATGAAATAATTTTACCTTGATTATATTTTATATATAAAGGAATAATTTTTCAGAATTATTAAAGTGTATATGAATTGATTATTTGGTTGTTGAATAAGTTAAATAAAAACAACAGCTGTAAAAGAATGAATTGTATAAGCAAATGAATTATAAGTATGAAGTTATAATTAATATAATTTACAATTGTGAAATAATCTTATATATACAATAAGTGAAATTATATAAGCAAAATATTTATAAATGTGATTTATAATCTGAAAATAAAATTCCAGAGAAGTGTTTTGAAAGGATTTGATATTTTGGAAATTTTTTTGGAGAAATTAAAGCTCTAAACTCTTTTCGGTCGCAGGAAAATAATAATGAATGCAACATCATCGGTGTTCATTTTCGAGTTTCCAAAAGAGGGATTGCTGCCAAATTGTTTTAAATGAAAGTTGTTTGGAAAAATTTGGATTTGGTTTTGGAAATTCAGAAGATAATTTGAATTGATTTCAAAAATGGTTTTGAAAGGTTGGAAAGACTATGGAATCCTATTTAAAAATTTTATGGGGATGATAAATGAGTTGATAACTTATACAATTTGAGTTTTAATAGAATAAATTTAACTTAAAGGATGGAGTTAAATTAAAGTAAGTATAAGTGAATCAATGAAATTTAAGTTGTAATTGTTGGATATAAGTAATCAAAAGAAGTGATGAATATGAATTTGAGTTATATAAATGAAATTCAACCTTATATTGTTAAAGGAATTAGCAATTGAATTGATAAATGGATGGAAGATTAATCAACTGAATGTAAATTAAATTGATATGGAATAATGAATGTAAGTCTAAATCCATTAGAAGCTAATGAAGTTGAGAAATTGAATAAATTGAATGGAAGTCAATTTAATATGAACCAATTAGAATTAAAAGTGTGGGACCAAATTGAATGTAAATTAAATAATTTGGTTATGTTGAATATACATTGGTTGTCATATGGATGTTAGTTGATTGTATATAAATTCATTAAGTGTTAATGAAATTGAATTAGCAAAATTTGAAAGCTAAAGTAATTGAATCCAAATTGGAAGTAAATGAATATGAACTAAATTTGATTCAATTTGGAAGTAAACTAATGTGAATGTAAATTAGTGAATATGAACTAATTGAAAAATGAATGAATGGGTATTTATAAAATCCAATGTCAACAAATCAAATGTGATTAAATTGGAATCATTGAATATTAATGAGAAGGGAACTTATATTGATTTGGTTATGGAATTGTTGTATGTTTATTGGTTGGATAGTTGTTTGATGGTGCATTTGTTGATTGATGCATTGCTATGTTGGCACATGTAGTTGATATGTTACTATATGATGTATATTGATATTATTTTCATATATACATGTTTTTCATTTGTTTGTTGAGTGTTTAGTAAGTGCGGATTGCGCTTGCTTCGCATTTGGAGCTCGCTTTCACGCTATTTTAGCCATATACGCTCGCTAATAATAAATAAGGTACATATCTCAGATTAAATATCGTACTTTTACACTTTTTTCCCTGCGGGATGCCTCATCACTTGATGAGATGTATATTTATGATATAAATACTGTCATTTTTTTCGGATCGAGCCGTGCAAAGGAGGTTATGGCGAAATTTTCCAAAAAATTAAGGCGTTAGAATAATTTTGAGAAATTTGAAAATTTTGGAAACTTAGTAAAGTTGTTGAAAGAAGTTTAACTATGAATTTTGGAAAAGTTAAACACTTAAGAGATTTGTAAAATCTAATTTGAATGGTTTGTTTTGGAAAGTTAATGGATTCTGTAACTTTTTCTTACTTGGTAATTTCGAGAACGAAATTCTTTTAAGGGGGGAAGTTTGTAACGACTCGGAATTTCTATCAATTAAAATTTGTATATTTAATTGATTTTAAATATTAATAAGTGAAATTTATAAGTCGAATAAATTTTATTTGGAATAATTGGATTTAATTGGATAATTTTATCGATAATTTAATAGTTGAAAATAGAGAAATAATTGAAAATTATGTTTAATATGATTGAAAATGATTTGTAAAATTTTATTATATCATATTGGAGTTAGAATGATGTTATAGAACTTTTAAAATCGAATTAAAAGTTAATTTGTGAAAATTAAATCTTTTAATATTTAATTGACGAGTTAAAATAGCCATTTTTCAAACAGTCTCGGATTTTGACGAAACCAGTTTCATCGGATGCGTAATGTTATATTATTGTATGGTTTCAAATTTCGTGTCAATCAGATTTACCATTTGTCCGGGACAAGCCAAAATGCATAAAAATTGGTTTAAATCGATTTAATTTAAATTTGATCGTTTATTGCCGTAACTCACACAGATAATCGAATTAGCCTCGAAACCTATTCTATTATGTCCGGAACGCGGGGTAAACCTTAGAAACGCCAGCCGGCACGCTTCATTTGGAGTTCGAAATTTTTTGGATGAATAGTGTTTTGAGAAATTTTCTATAAAAGGCCCCCATTCTCTTCAATTTACACAAACCCTGATCCATTCAGCCCTAGCCGCCATTTTCAATTCGAAGGCCAGAAATTCATCTTCTTTTCCCCTTAATATTTCTCAATCCATCAACAATCATCGAATGCTTTCAACTAAGAAATTGTAGAGAGTGACGAGCTCTTCGAATCTGTATGGAGATGATGGGATATGGCGCGATGATGAAGGAGATGTAGGCCCGCGTTCATGTGCGTTTAGGGCACGATTTTCCAGGCGATATCATGACCGACTTGCCTATGTCGCGGCCGAAGGTGGAGTCGTGTGGGGGCTTTCCAACAGTGGTGGCCGATCGTTGTGGAAGCGATGGTGTTGGTCACGAAATTCAAACCCTAGATGGCGGCATGGGTTTCTTGCGCACGCGACTTGCCTGGGGAAGAAGGAAGGAGCGTGGGAACGGCCTTGATTCGAAATTGCAGATCGTGCGGCCCAGATTGATTTAGGTTAAAAATTATAAAAGAAATTGTAATTTATTTATATTTAAATTCGTGTAAACTTATAAATGTCATAACTTCTTCATACGAGGTCGGATTATGACGAAACGAATTGCATCAGGTTCGTTTTGTCGAGCACTACGCAAAGGAGTTGGATTGGAGTCGTTTGGAATTAGTGAGAATTTCAGCTAAAATTAAACGCCCGTTTAATTTTATTCGAAATAAAACGCTACAACTATTATCGGAAACTCAAGGTGAGAACTTCTCACTCAATCGAATTATTTCGATTTAAATTTTAAATATTTAAAATTGATGTTTGTATGCCTAGATGATAAATTATTATCTGTTGATGATTGAAATAGACATTATACGCCGTATATTAAGCGGAGGTTATTTATTAAAAACATATACCGCGAATATTTCACCTTGAAGTGAAATTGGTATTATATATGTATTTGGAGTTGATTTTCCTGCATTATATAGCAGATGAGACCCTATTGCACCGCATAATAGCGGATAATATTTTATAAATCCTATATAACGTGATATTCCGTATTGGAACGGAATTGATATTGTGCTAACATCTGTGGATGCAGGGTAATAGGTTGGAGGGATCCAACTGGATTCCTCACCAATATTTATTTGATTACAAATATTACGATATTTGTTGATTATCATATGATGATATATGATGTTTGGATGCCGTGATTGATTATTTGGTGCTGTTGCAGCATTGGCCTATTTTTGGATTTTTAAAAATATTAAAGTAACGATTTTGAATTTAAAAAAGGATTTTTCAAGTGATTTTTTTTGAAGTATAAGTTTTATTAAATTTTGAATTGTTAAAATAAATAAACGCTATAATTTTTATTATTATAAAAGTTATATTTTTGAAAAATAATACTTAAGTATGATTTTGGAGTATATATAAGCTTTAATAACGATTTGTAAATTATTAAAAAGAATGGTTTAAATTGGGATTTTTGAATTATTATAAACGATTTTTATAAAAGATTTATAATATTGATATTTATAAATTAAAAATATAGGAATTATAAAACGAGTTTTTATAAGTGTTAAAATAAAGAATGATTGGATTTCTTAAGTGAATGAAATTTATCGATTTATAAATTGTGAAGTTATAAAACGAATAGATTTTTTGTAAAATAAAGGACTTATAAGTAATTAACTTGTAAATTAGATTTTTGGTATAAAATTGAGTTATGAATTGAAGTGGATAATAAAGGAGATTTATAAATCGAAGTTTTTATAAATAGAATGTGAATTTATAAATGTTGTTTTATAAATCCAAAATCAATTGAATTTGATGAACTAAACATAGAAGTTTATTAAAGGAGATATATTCGTGATCTTGGACAGCGAATTATCCTTTAAGTTAAATGTTGTAATAATAAGAGTTTGGTTGGGAATTATATTCACGATTTTGGACAGTGAATATATTATTAAATAAAATGGATATGTTTTGGGAAGTTATATTTTAAATAGAATTAAAATGATTTAAAGATGTTTTAAAATGCGTTAAGTGTCGAAACCATAGATTTCAACATTCGTTGTTGAAATAGACGTTTTCGAAAAATAGAAGGAAATGGTGGACTATAACACTGTTGTTATAGTAAATGATTTCTGAAAGGAAATGTTTTATACAGTATTGGGATTTATATATTTATTTTAAGTTTGAATCCCTATACTAGTGATATTGGGTCGTCATAACGATGTTTTATGCAACATTCGTTTTGACTCAAATAAATGTGAGCGCATGTTTTCTTTAAAGAATGAAATATATACTTTATTTCGATTTAAGTATATTGAATATTTTCTATATGTTGAAAATAAATGGATTTGTGAATTACTTATTATTAAATAAGTATGGAAATATTTTCCAATATGAAGTGAATGTTTTGATATTTTATCTTTTAAAGATAAATTGAAAATGAATATTAGAAATCGATTTGGAAATTGTATATTCATAGATATTTTGGAATTGTAAATTCACTATGGAATTTATAAAAGGAAGGGAAATTTGTTTAAAAATGAACATTGATTTATTTTTGAAGCGTGGAAATAACTTTACGGATTTGGAACACAAGTTTAAAATAAATCGGTAAGGATTGATTTGATTGATTTAAATAAACCATTTTAAATTTAAAATGGATAAATATTTGGAAGTGTTTCCGTTTAAGGAAATTGATTTGAAATTTGTTTTCAAATGGTTGAAGTGTGGAAATTATATATCTAGTAAAGATATTTTGGAAAATAAATAATTTGGAAAATTATTTGGAATTTGATAATGTTGTGCATGTCTATTGATAGTTAAATAACGGACTATCAATATTTACCTTTAAATAGGTATTTGTTGTGATTTGCTTGAATTTGAACGCCACACTTTTTTATTATAAAATAAACGCTCACTATTCGGGTTAGCCGGGAAAGGACCTTTGGGTCGTATAACCCATTCCGAATATGATACGTCGTAATGGATAGCATTGATGACCGATGTTGAAGACCGGATATTTATGAAAACGGAAGGATTACCTTCGAATGTTTCTACATCGGCTGATCCCCAATAGAGAAATTTATTACCCTTTGTTATGGGAAGTCCGTTCATGATTAGTGAATATCCGGATTACAAGGACTTCTTTGTAAGTGCCTTCAGTTCCGTTCGATCCCGGAACGGACTTTTATGGATGTGTGTCTGACGTTACAATTTGAGATGTAAAGCTGGTTTCTATCAAATATATTTCTGTTGGTGGCGGAGAATTTATTCTCTTAGCTTAACACCTTTAGAGGTTATGTAGTTGATGGTTACTAGTGATACATTCCCAAGTTGGTAATGTGGCATACTAATTGTTGTTGAGCATGATGATCAAAGCACAGCTTTTACATAAAGCGTGGCTTTGTGGACGATACTTCATCGGACCTCACACCCCGGAAATGAACAAAACAGGAAGGATGCGGCAAGATTATTAGGGGGTAGCGCCCCTTTAATGTATGTCATTCCTTCTGGATAGAGGTGGTATCATGGTATGGAGCCCAGATACTTAACCTATGTTGTTGCTGCAAATTTATTACTTTGTGGTTGTTGGAATCGAGGATCCTCGGATATAGATCGGTTACGATCAGGGAATGACATATTCGTGTCAGTAGTTACCCAGTTTGAAGGGTAACCCAACCTTGTGTTGGCAGAGATCTAACCGTAAGGTTAGGTTCTCGGGTCGTCTTTCCATAGGCGTACCCATGTGGCAATGGGAAGTTCCTTGGCCTGACCATTTGTTGGAAATCCAAAGAAACAATACGAATCTTGTACGGTTTTAGTTGTATAACCTGCCATGGAATGTGGCGGTAACCTGCTATTGAACATGGTAGCTATAGTAGGCACAAGTGCGAAATGCCTATGCTGGCTAAGATTTATATCTTTACTTTCAAAATGTTTTCTGCACTATGCACTAGTAATAATATCAAATGTTTTTTTAATGCGTACCAAGCATCTTTGACTATCATAAGGAGAAATCTCCTCCGATTCTGCGTTTGCATTGCGTGTGTGTGCGGAAGGCCTTATGATAGTCTCATTTTCTAAAATGCATTGCGAATCGAATAAAAATATATATTTCTTTGTTGTTTTTTAAAGATAAACTGTTTTAAGTTCTTACACCAGTCCCATGACTGACTCGGAGTTTATTGTTTTCCTTCCTAAACTCTGGGTGCCCACCAATTTCTACACGGGCTGTTTAGAGTCAGGTTATCAGGATATTCTGGAATTCAGGAGTTGCTGGAGGCAAGCTGGATGGCATGGCGTATTCACTAGTATATAGTATTTCTTTTCCGCTGTTTGTTGTTGTTGTTGTACACTCTGATAATGTAATGTAATATGATGTAATGTAATAACTGATATAGTTCTTTGGTTAAAGATTATTCATTTATCTATTATATGTTGTTCTGCTGCGATTGTGAGATTCTGATATTGTTCTGTTGTTTCTTTCTGTTCTGTTCTATCTTTTTTTCTCTTCTTCTACCTTTTTCTTCTTCTTTAACCATAACGGTACGGTTTTCCGGCATTCGATTGCTCTGCAGTTGATACAATGGACGTATTGATGCTGGTTTTCGAGCGATGAAAAATCGCACGTTACAGGTTACCCCCTTCCTGGGAAGTAGAATTTTAAATATACCACCTCTGGTCGTTTGCGACCTTTATCCGAGGATCCTCTACACCAACAACATCACACAGTAATAAATATACTACAGTGCCCACATAAGTAAGTATTTGGGCTCCATACCATGATACCACCTTTTTCTAGAAGGAATGGACATACCCTAGTGGAGCTACCCTGAAACCTTGCTGCATCTTTCATGTTTCGGCCATTACTGGTTTATGAGGCTCGATGAGGTCTCGTCCACAAAGCTACGCTTTTTCGCAAAGCCATGCTTTGATCAACCAATGATTAGCAGCACTTCGTATGCCACATTAACAAATTGGGAATGTATCAGTAGTAACCATCAACTACATAACTTCTGTGCTCGTACGTCTCAGAGAAGGGTGTTAAGCTAAGAGAATAAATTCTCCGCCACCAAGCAGAAATGTATTTGATAGAAACCGGTTTTACATCTCAAAGCGTAACGTCAGATACACATCCATACAAGTATGTTCTGGGTTCGAACATAACCGAAGGCACTTCCGAAGAAGCCCTTGCAATCCGGGTATCCACAGTCCCGATCGGACTTTCCATCACTTAGGAAATCTCTATACTGTAGCTACTCAGTGCAGAGACAATCGATAGGTCATCCTATCGTTCTCGCAAATACCCAGTCATCACCACCGGTCTTCAAATGCTATCCATAACATCGTATCATTATTCGAAATGGGTTATATGACCAAGGTCCTCTCCCGGCTAGACCGAATAATGAGCGTAATTTTTAAAAACATATGGATATGGGATTTCGGTTAAGGCGCAACTTTAAAATTCAAATCTTTCTTTCAAATGGTTTAACCCAATTACCATTTCAAATCTTTAAACAAAAAGATTTATTTCACAAATTCACCCGGTTTCACAAAGATGCATTTATGGACTTCAAAACAATTTCCATTTCAATTGGATTAATTCATTTAATCATTTAAATCAAAGATTTAACTCATAGCATTCAAAATCCGTTTCCACGAGTTTCCTCCGAGTTTTTTTCTTTCTTCTTTCTAAACCATGTTTCAGTTTTAAATTTTAAACACTAACAAAAACAACCCGAGCCACGATTAATCCCCTCGAGCACGACTTCGCGTCGAACAACCAACAACCCCGGGTCTTCTTTTTCTTCCCGCGATTCAACATCATCAGACATTGATGATGTCGCGTGCACATGCACATCCAAATGCGGTGGCTCCGACCATCACCACTAGCGTCGACAAGTCGACAATTATCCCCTCTAACGCCACGACCACCCAGCAACTTGAGTTTAACTTGAAATTGAGATCGAGCATCACAAAAACTAACTAGAACCCAAAACGGTCAACCAAATCACCACGTGCCAACGAAATCGACCGTTTGGAACCTCATCCAACCACCCAGAGGTGCACCATGTTATGATGCACCGACTTCCCCTACTCCGATGGCTTCCGATCCTCCCTTGACCACGCACAAGCTCGAAAACCATGTCGACCCAAAACTGACGTTAAACCCTATTTCTACCCAATGCCGCCGCCCTGATGATCAGAGAACACTCCTACTATTTTTCCCCGCCTCAGCAACCTCCAATGTACCTTTAACCCAAAACTCGGGGCCACCTAACCCCGCCGACCAACGGAACTTAATAGAAATACATTCCCAGTTCATCTTGCAATTACGCCCAATCTTCAAGCTTAAAAATTTTGATTTCATCTTTAAAATTCATGTTTTGTGAAGGCGTGTAGGATCATGAAATCAAACTCAAGTTTTTGATCAACTAAGTTTTGAACAAATTTTTTTCTTTTTTTTTCATTTCATTGTGTTTTTTAAACTTCCCAGTAGATTCATTCATCTTCAATACTTAAAAGTATTTTTAAAACTTGAATCTTGATTATACAATCATATTTTGTTTATATTCTTAAGCCTGAAAAGCATCAGAGGAAAGGCTTTTGAATTTATTTGAAACAGGTTTTTAAAAAAAGAAAAACTGGAAACAACAGAGGCATGTTTTTCTTGCCTGTACACTAATATGCACACAGTCATTCATTTTTATAAAGGCATGCAACACATTCACACCATCATTCCAGCATAATTCATATTCTATATCAGATACAAATCCAAACATCAATAGATACAAAAGAGTTAAGGGGGGTTTGCTCAACTGGAACAGTTTGAAACAGAGGCAGCAAAAGCCTGGAAAAGGTTTCAAAATCTGGAATTGAATCTTTATTTTGATCTAGGCTTTGATATTGTTGAACTTGTATTTTGCTTCTGATGCTGTTGTTTAAGATTTGAAGCCTGATCTTCTACTTTTCTTTCAAATCTGCATTGTTTGATATATTTTTTTCTTCCCGAACCTGCTTGATGCTTTGCTGTTTTTCAGGTTGAATCTTGAAAGCAGGCTTTTGATTATTTTTTTCTTCCAATTGAAAGCTGAAACTCTTCTTTTATTTCTAGCTTTGATTTCTTTGCTTTGGTTTTAGATTTTTGAAGAGAGGGATTTCGTTTTTTGGTTTTAACTTTGGCGTTGAGTTTTGTGATGTTCAAGTTTTGTTTACCTTTTTTTCATAAATCAATAAGCTAAATATTTGAAAAGAGAAGCTGAAAGGTTTCTATGATTTTCTTTTGTTTTATTATATTTTCTTTTTAAAAAGTTGAATGCCACTTGTAAACTTACATTTGCATGTTTTTACACTTGTAGTTTACATATCTTCTTTAATTTACAAATGTCCATATATACATTTTTATGTTTATAACCTTGGTTTAAATTATTCTTGCAAATTTGGCTTTAATCCTTCATGTGAATATATTCCCATATATTAACATATGTCTTAATTTTAAAATTGTTTATGTTTTTCTTTATATTTATATTTACACAAATAAAATTTCTATTGTTTTTCACATTCAATTTTTTATTTAGTTCACTGTATTTATATACATATAATTTATACATCTTTCATTCATGCATTTCTTATCATTAATTTTCGTACAGCTTTTTTCTTCAAAAAGAAAAGAATGATTTAAAAATTTTGATCTCATATTAACAAATGGTCGCTCTTTTATTTATATAAGAGAATTTAACTTAAAGTAATAATTTGAAATTAATTACATGACCTATGTCTCCTTGATTTGCTCAAGACATTTATACAAAGATATAAACAAGTAAAAATCCAATAAATAAAATAAAGTCTAGACAAAACAAAATAGAAAAATAAAATAAAGAGATAGACATAGAAAAAATATAAAATAAAATACAGAAATTAATTGCGTGTAAAATGCTGTTTTTTATCCAATTTTAAAAGTATAAATCAAAATTTATACTTTTAGAAAAAAAAAGCAAAACGGATCTCAAAATCTTATCCAGCTTCAAATAAAAAGATTAGAATTAAAGAAAAATTAAAATTTTCAAATAAAGTCAAAGTTTGACCAAAATATAAAAATTTCAGAAATTATTTATTTTGTTGTACTTGGGAAAATAATTTATAAAAAACTCCAAAATTATATTAGAAAATTTCAAAATTCCAAATTTTAAATAATTAAATATCAAAGTTTTAAATAAAATGAATTAAAAATATTTATTAAAATTTTGGGTTGTTACATATATTAACAAATAGAAATTAATCAAGTGAGTCATTCCATAATTATCCAATAACTCTCAGTATGTAACCCCTTGGGGCCTCAAGTAGCCATGAGCAATACAATCCTTGATATTTGGGTAACGTTACATACTCTAGTCACAATGGTTATATCGATATCTAGTCTCGATGTACCTTGACTAGGATATTTAGAATGATATATTTTTTCATCGTGATAAATTTCCATGATTACAATAAATTGGAATTACTATCGAAAAATATATCATTTATAGAATTTCTATATTCTACTTAAATAAATAAATTAATTATTTCATGATATAATAAGTATAGAATAGCAAGAAACACCTTTTGATTTGAACAAGAGTGGTTATCGAGTTAGATATATGTAACAAATTATATAGTTTCTCTATGGCATACCGTTAACTCTATCTGTCTCCCACTTGCACTTGGGGTCAATTATGTAATCTTTTCCAAATCATTGATCGGTATGGTAAAAATTAACCAGATCAATCCCTTAGTGAATGTGTATGTTATTTGGTTTTAATTACTTGCTCTGTCAATTAACTCTCAATGTTTATAAACTACCTTGGAACTTTTTCGGAGTTTGTTTCTTGAATTCTGATAAGATCTAGGTTCTTTCCTGATATATATCATGATATTGTTGTCATATAACATTGACATGTGTTCTCAACACTTAGAATCACCCTTAGCTTTGGTATAATTTGTGCGTTAATGTATTCATAGATGTTTACTATACTGTGGCATAGTTCAAAATGATTAAATCAGCCATAATCTTTTTGTATGAAACACTTTCACGCTTAAATTCCTTAACTAAGGTTTGAACATGAATTTAATATTGATGTATTATACTCAATATCGCTTATGAAGTTCGAGTTCGACTATCCTTTATAAGGAGTTCGCTATTTCTATAAACATTTATTTCTTATTTCAAGAACACTCTAAACTACCTTTTAGTATAGGCCAAAATACGATATTGTAGGTATTACAACATGTATGATAATCTCTATTGCTAATGCATAATGAATCCATCTTACAGGTTCTATATAAGACATTTTAATATGGTATTTAGGCATATCTTTTAGGACATTCTCAACAGCCTTTTATAATTATTATAAAAGATATCTTTTACAAATTCAATGTTGAGTATTAAACAACCAAACTATAATGATTTTAAATTGAGTACATCAT
Organism: Allium cepa; assembly: GCA_030765085.1. NCBI lineage: Eukaryota > Viridiplantae > Streptophyta > Magnoliopsida > Asparagales > Amaryllidaceae > Allium > Allium cepa. The sequence goes on from CM060943.1 coordinate 722,300,704, forward strand.
TGGTAATCATAAGTTTGTTGTTTAACTTTAGAAATATTTTTGTACCTTTAATAGTACTTTTTTAGGATACACGCTTCCTCTACATTTGAATAAAATCAAACTATTTATATTTCGTTCAAAATTGTTATTCAATTCTGATTCTTATAAAATATACCAATTCTTGGATCATATCTGAATATCAAAAACACGGTATTACTCCCACTAACTTCGAGACATTTTGGTTGTTATATACGAACAATCTATTCTAAATCATTATTTAAAATTTTCCGTTTCAACACATACATATCAAAACTCAAAGTCATACGAAGCGGAAACTTAGCGAGTATAATCTGATGTAACTTTAGCATGTTGAATGAACAATCTATTATGCTAATTTCAACAATTGAAATTTACGTTGTCGTTCTTATCAACATTTCTATCTATATTCCAACCGCGTTAGTCTTTCTCTTAAAGACACATTTGCAGCTCATTGATCACATCCTTTCAAGTACAACTATCAAAATTATATTTTGATAATGTACTTGGAAACTATTTCAGATTTTTGCATTATACAATATGGCAGAGTTGATACGCTTAACTGATAATTGAAGAATATATATTCTGGACACTGATAAGAAACTCATAGTTTATTTTATGAGAAGACATATTAGACATTTTAACGCATTGTGTTCGTTTTGGTTTGGTAAATTTTATTTCATCCCTCATAATCAGTTTTATCTTTGGATTGTTTCCTAATCCATTTTGCCACAAAAATTTATATAAGAAATTCCTTCACTGAGAAGTTAATGTTTCCTTAAATAATAATTATTTCTCAATGCAAGGGAATAGGTTCATAAACATTTTATGAATTGTTGTATATATACATAAAACTGATTTGGTTTTAGTTTACATAACTTATGTTCAAAACATAAATTGGTCATCCAATTGCGATCGTTCTCAAGCTCCTATTAGCATGGGCCACATAAGATCTCTCAAGAACAATTGTTACATGCAATCTTTCGACTCACGCAACTTGCCAACTCCTTGACATAGGATATGTTTGGAGTTTCTTATAAACCCTTTACCTTATATATTTTTAAACTATTCTTTTAGATGAAATTAATTTTAACCTTAGGTACTACTCTTAAGTACACGATCTTACAAAAAGAATTAACTCAACCCACTCATTATCAATCATACTTTGTTCAATGAAGTCCGATTACTCCTTATCGTTACATTATTTTGTATCATTGGGAGGTGCAACCTTTTAGATTGAATCTTTATTCATTTTAGGTATTAGGAACTCTTTCCAATATACTCACATATTCGATCAAATTAAATCATTTTATTACCTTTTGCATGTTACATTACTTACTTCCATTTCATATTTTATGAACTTATTATAGAAGTATTACACGTGTATCAAATATACATGTTCATTTCTATGATAGTTCATCGATGAATTATAATAAAGTATATGGAAATTTTTTGGTACCATTAAACCCATATTGCATATACCTATATGTATCAATACGATGAGTTCATCAACTATTATATAGCTCCCACTGAATAGGTACTTTTCCTTTTATTGTTTGTGATATTGTTCACTAGCACCGTATGATTCATAATCATATATTCAAATATTATTTCTTAAAACTATGGCTTTGTATATAATTCCAAAATAATTATAGATAATTTTAGATACTTATGTATTTTCCAATTCATTACTTCTATTATGAAAAAAATACCATCATTATAGTTTTATCTTATAGCGAAGATTCATAATATTTATACTAAAATAAAAACAATGTCTATTTTTCAGTAGACACTTAAAAACATTTATTATTTTATAAATAATATTTGGTATGTTTTATGAAATCTATTTTCATAACTTGATGAGACCACTACTAAATATTGTATGGTATGCTCTCATTATTTCTGCCATTACTACAATAGCGTACGAAATACGAAGCTTCATTCAACCATTTACTACAGAATTTCATTTCATATATTATGACTAGTTTATAATCGAGGGTTTTAAATCAATCTTAAAAGCAAATAAATTAATCCCATAGAAAACATTTTCTATATGAAAATATATTTTGGAAAAGAAATCATATTTTCATTCCCTATTAAGTAGATATTATTATTTTATACATTTTTTCGATTCTAATTTCTCTTTATGAAGTAGAAATGACCATTCAAACTCTTCATCCCAACCATGCCGTAAGTTATATCTACTTTTGTACATTCTTTTTCATTTTCAAACAGTCAAACCATTCAAAATGAAAACCCTTAAAACAAAACCATAACAGTCTCTTTACAAAAATACACACTAGCATCCTTAACATTTAAGGATATCGAATAATTTGCACTTTATGTAAAGTAATCAAACTATAATTTCAGTTGTTGAGCTCTAGGGACCATCTAGTAGCTCTTCATCTAGTTTACATCTAACATAACCAGATCCTTGTTATAACCAGCTATATTAAATGTACTATCTCACATTATGGTTCACTTGCTTGTTTCGAATGAGCTAATTTAATTAAGGTTTCATATATAATGAATTGTGATTTTCCGCCATACAACATTTATATGTGATTGTTTATTGATCAAATGTCCATATTCTTGTATTTCCTTTAGAGTTAGAAACTCATAAAAGACGATACATAATTTTGGGTAAATAAACATGCTGACTAAGTTATAAATGAATGTATTTAGTAGTTGTATAATTAGGCGCTTGCATGAGTCTTAAATTGATAACATGAAAAGGATTTATTGGTAAGTATGCTTTATATTTCTATGTCAATCTTAATTCATTTCATTTGCATATGTTAACTGATAAATATTTTATCAATTTTATTAGTTCTACAAATTTATCGATGTAGATTATTTTAACTTTATATAGTAAATGTCCTTACAATATTAGAAAAGTTAACTGTTATAATTTGACTTTTTATAAGGCTACCACTAGACTTTTTATATTTCTTAAAACCCTAAGATAAAACAGAAACTTCTTGATTTCTCTATTGAGTGTTAGGATCCGCTCTCCTTAGGATTCCGGCCTTAAGTTCCCTCATCAAATCATGCGCCTACAAGTGGTGGATAGCAATTTATTCGTTATATCATATTCAACTCCTAGCCAGTAGTCTTTATCCTAATCTCGTTTTGACCTTCAGTTTGGTCAACAAATTAAAAGTCATTATTCACCCGTACCTACCATTTCGCGATGGCCTAAGTACACTATAGGTACTCTGAGTTTGCTCAACGAATACATATAGCTATCTTATATCATCTAGTCAATATATTGATAATGTAACGACCTGCCTTATTGGATGTTTTAAGCAGACACTTATGCTTGACTCAAACCATTAAAAAGGCAGATTATTATTAGGGTAAACAAGAAAAGGAGAAAGAAATAAAACAAATGCAGAATCTCACAGCAGAATGACAAAATATATTAATCATATAATAGTTCATGAAGCTGTTTTATAAATACATTTGATTATTCTTTACAACACAAAAATCAGAGTTACATAAAACAGGAATAGAGAAATAAATAAATGCAGTGAAATAACATGATGTGGTGGAAAAATAAAATTAAATAATAATAGTACAAATCTTCGTCTTCATCCTCCAGAGGTAATGTCTTCCACCCTGAAATGCTTACGCTGACCCAAGCGAATTGAAAAGACAAAACACGCGAGTCAGAACTAAAAGATCTGATGTAAGTTAAATCAACGGTAAATATGCATGTGACAGTGTCAGAGATGTTTACGGGGTTTCACATCTCCTATCCAGTGTCTAACGTGAGTGTAATAACTTAAGAGATGTTCAGGATTTACATCTTCTAAGGATCCGTTAAGCTATCAACTATTTAGTACAATACGCTATTATAATATGTTTACAGTAAAGTAAAAGTATTAAAATAGAGTTAAGGCATTACCCATATCCCCCTTAACACATTTTTATATATTTCCATAGTCTATAAAGTAGCATAACTCCTCCGTAAACAGAGGCTATCAAAGGGCACTCCATAGGTATGGCACAAAACAAACTCGTAGAAGGCGCTCTAGGGCATGTGAACACGGCACTCGAGGCAATGCCAGGGTAGATATACCAATTGAACTTCCGGACCAGTGGTAACGCATAGCATCAACTACCGCCCACCTTAGACACACTCCCATATCAAAAATCAAGTGGTGGCCACCAAATCAATCACAAAGTCAAAGTATAGTATCGAAGAAATGTGCCCGATAGGTCGAATGACCTCACTTGGCCCAGTATAGCTCCTGTTTTAGTCACATCTAAGTTGACTCAGGGGAGTCAGGGTAATGTCATACCGTATACAGAAATTGTATGCCAAACCATCCTACTTCATTTCTGGAATCTCCACCACGTACACAGTTGTTAAAGTGGTTTTCGGTATTGGCAGAGAGTATGTCAATATCCGATCCTAGTCTCTTTAAAACCAACCGCTTATTTCACACTTGTTGGTTCTTTTACATTTCAAAAGTCAATTCATAATTAAAATCAAAATATCATATTCAGTTTCAAAACCATATCAATTCGAAATCATATTCACTTTCAAACTATATTCACTTTCAAAAGTCATATTTACTTTTAAATCATATTTCACTTTCAAAAATCATATTTTCTCAATATGTAAATTTTCAAAAGATATCGATTCCTAATTACAACTTATGTTGTATCATCATTAAGAATTTTAAATATGAATACTTCATATTTACACAGTTTGAAATTTTAGAAAATAATTTAGATAGTCATGAATAGTTTAATAGATTTAAAATAGTTTAAATAGTAGAAATAGTTTAAATAGATTTAAAATAGTTTAAATAAATTAAAATAGATTAAATAGTTTTAAAATTAGATTAATTAGATTTAAAATAAATTAAAATGGTTTAAAATAAGTTAAAATAATTTATAGGTTAATATAGATTAAAATAGTTTAAAATTTTGAAAATTTTAATAATTGGAATCTTTGAAATATTATATTTTTAAAACGGTTATATAAAACATGAATCTGAAATTTATGTCAATTTAAACTATTTATTTCATTTCAACACCTTTGGACCATTTTCAATTTCCAAATCAACAAACCCAATTTCAAATCTTTCAATTCAAATTCTCAATAAAATATTTAATTCTATATCGTTTCCAATCCATGTTTGAAATATCAATTAAAATTACTCCAATTTCAATACGTTTCAACGTTATATCTCAAATGATTTTAATAACTCAATTCTGGTAAATTCCAGTTATACCTCAAAATCAACTTTAAAATTTCAATTTAATTCCTTTAAGTAATTCTATTAAACCAATTTCCAATTTTAGCATAAACTTGGATTTGAAATTAATTCAGTTTATATAAATCAATTTCTATTTCAAAATACCAGTTAATGGATTTCAGAATTTATATGGCTCAAAAATCATTTAATTTAACTAATCCGGTGTCTGTATATAATTTTCTACCATAGGGTCAAGTGATATGGATATTTATTATTTCAATCCGCAATTTACAAATTTACGGTTATATATCATTTCAAACCGCAATCCCAAATTAAATTAAATCCATAAAATCGCCGAGTTTATCATTTCAACCCATAACGATTTTCCCTAGTTTATAGATTATTCGGGTATATATCATTCAACCTATGGTGATTTTCCTAATAATAACTAAGGGAACTTGTAGAGTGATGGCAACATATATAAATTAAACATAACATCAATCATCCAATATCAACAACCAAACATCCATCACAATCATCATGCAATTCAATTAATAAATTTAAAAAATAACTGAATTTCAATAACGGGTATGTAACAGGAAATTTTAAATTCAATATTAAATTAATAGCAATTGAATTAAAATAAAATTCAAATCAACTGGAGTGACGATTTAAATATACCAAACATCTATAAATAAATTTCTATTCACATCACAAATTAAATTTAACTAACATAAGAGATTTTAGAAGTTGTGAGTGGGTCAAAACACTCACCTTCGATTTTAAATTGGTTTAAAATCTAATTTAGGGTCCAAATTCAAACAATCCCGGAATTTGTCCAAACAAAAGACAAAATGTTTGAAATTTCAATACGATCTCAGTAAAAGAAACCGCACGTGAATTGGACCTCGTATGCAAAAATTATCGATATTAGAAGTTATACGATTTGAATTTAGAAGAAAAAAATTGCTTACACGACATCACAACACGCGAACCCTAGCGCCTTCATTTGCGTTCGAAACACGCCGAAGCCACCACCACTTCACCAATATTTGTTACTGCTTCTCCCAGCAACATCAAGATCGGACTCTACCAGAGGAACCCCTCCTTCAGGCTGCAACTCCTCCCATAGCCGCAACCACCTCGACTTTCCCCTACTCTCGCCATCGCCGTACGAAACCTACTATTAGCGAATGCTAGTGAGCCCTAGCACCTAGACCCAAGCGAGCCGCATCGATGCGATCGGCTCGATGATGACAACATCCTGATGCCCTCCGATCAGCCTTAAGACGTAGATCCACTATACGATCAAACCCCTACCTAATGGATGCCTGTGGAAAAATTGTAAATTTCTGGTCAAACCAAGATCCAAATCGACAAACGAGTCACAGATTTGGGTTATGCTACCCGAGAGCTTCAAAACTGTATATAACTTGGTAGGGTTTGGAGGAGTTTGATTTTCGATTTGATTTTTTTGTTTGAAATTAGGGTTTGGAGATTCGAAAATGTTTTTCCATTGAAGAAAGGAACCAATAGAAGTTGATCTCCCTATTAAAATCAGAAATAAGAAATAAAATAGGGTTTGTAATGAGCTATTTATAGGATTAGTTGAAATATGAAAGAATGGGCTATACTGATTTGAAAGCTGAATGATAAACGATCCAAAAAGCCCGTTTCGCCTCCGGAACGAAAATGGGTAATCCCACATATCAAAATAGATGTTTTGGATATTTACAAATTCAAAGGAACATGATTCAAGACCTAATTCCATCGTATGAAGAAGTCATCTTAAAAATCAGTTTATTTCCAATTGATTTCAATTAAATTAATTTCTACGCGTTTCGAGTCCGTACGATCAAACAACAAGTCCGATCTTTACGAAACTTGAAATCCTACAATAATTCACTATTACGGATCTGATATAACTGGTTTAATCGAAATTCGAGTTAGTGGCCAAAATGACTATTTTAACATTAATTAAATAAATTAATATTAAATTAATTAAATCAAATTTTCGATTCCAATTTAATAATTCACAATTTCTCTCACTCTAGATTATTTAGTAATTTATAATCCTTTAAAAAAATTATATATCAATTTATTATTGAACATTCCACAATTTACAGTGTTTAATTTCAATTTCTATAACTTGAAAGATTATAAATTTAATTTCCAATAATTCCATTTAATTTGATTTTCATCTTGTTATTCAATCAATTATCATCTTATAGGTATAATTACCATTGGTTTATATTTTAGTACGTTAATATTCTCCAAATTCATGCAAATTTCAATTAACATAGAATTTAATTATATTTAAAGCAATTGATTTCTAATTTAATTTAATAGACCAAATAAATAGGTAACATATAATAATTGTTACCATTTACTTTTAATCACACTTATAAGTTTATTATTTGCAAACAAATGTTACAATTGCTTGCATAACACTAATTTTATTCAATCACCATTAACTATGCTATTTCATTAATTAATTCAATATTTACATTTCTTTTCTTATATTCGATTTGTAACTAAGTATAACCTTTACATTATTCTAGTTGATTGGAATTTCATTACAATATTTAATAATTAACTTAAATTTACATTATGACATTTCACTTTGGCTATAATCTTAACTCACATTAATGTAACATTTATTACCTTTAATTGCAATTGATTTAATATATTGGTAACAGACAGTAATTTGTTACCATTACTACATTTAATAACATTTGTAAGTTTATCATTTACAAACAATTGTTATAGCTACTACTACCCCCTACTATTATCAATTACAATTAATTACACAGTTATTTCATAAATAAATTTGGAATTACATTCAAGGCAGTTGTAAATTAACTTAAGTTAATGCTATTACCTTCCATTTCAGTTATAATCTTCTTAGCAGGCCACAAATTTTTATTTCTTTCAACATTTAATCACAAAACCTTATTGAATTAACTAATTTTAATTATCAAAAATTACGGGTCGTTACACTCTCCCCCACTTAAAACTTTTCGTCCTCGAAAAGGAGAAAGAAGGGAAAAGAATGAATTAAGTAATCAATATCTTGTTCAAAATATTAAATTTATAAACAATTAATTTACATAATTAATAATTTTAAATAAGATATATCAAGTTAAGATAATTAAATCTTTTTATATTCAATTTAACAAAAGTTTGGAAAACATTTCACAAAATTTTCTGTGTCCAAAATTTACGGAAAATTTCGGTAGAGTCTCCTTTGTACGAAGAGGTCTGGGAGAAATAATAATATCAATAATAACAATATATATATATCATATTTTTTAAAATAATATATCCGAACAGTGGGAAAAAAATATAATATCGTCAGAAAACCGTACTCCGAGAACGTACCTATTTGTCGGACAAACAACGCTTATTTTATGAAACCAAAAATAGTTGCTATTGTTTCCATAACCTGTATTTTACTTATATAATCCAAAAGTTAATAATTTATATAAGAGAAACATTTAAGTTGTCTCAATTTATAACAAAAAAATCAACTCAGCATAACAATATTCACTTGCAAACAACATACAACAAGCACTTGCAACCAAAGGCATATAGTCATCACATGCAATCAAAGAAATCAAGCATCCATCCATAGCAAGCAAAACAAATGGTTTGTTCGGGTTCAGAAACTTTTAATTATATAAAATGACAAATAACTACTAAGTATACCATATACTCAATAGTCTTAGATAAAACTCAATAGATTATTCATACATCCAAACAATTAAAAGTATCCTTTCGCAATAATCCATAAACCAAAACAACAACAAATTCCAAACATTATTTGAGCTCTTTTTTTTTTGCATATTCCTTTCATATCATTTATTATTTATCTATTTTCATTCTTACAGCGATTATTTTCTATATTTACATTTATTTCTTACAAAATTCAATTCCCATCATTCATATAATATTTAATTCCATTTTTTACATTCATTTATTTACATAGATTATTTAAATTTATCTTACATATGTTACATATATATAATTATTTAAACATATGTAAATCAATTCTTAAAGTTCTATATAGGTTTCTTTGTAAATAATGTAACGACCTACCTTTTTGGACAGTTTAAACCGATAATAAAATACACATGTCAACTCAAACCATTCAAAAGGGATGATTGTTTTAGGGTAAATAAGAAGATAAGTGAAAGGAAGAAGAAACAAACACAGAATCTCGTAGCGGAACGATAAAATATAATAATAAAATAAACAGTTCATGAAGCTATTTACTATACTTTTGACTATCGTTTATACAACAATTATCGGAGTTATACATATACATCAGAACAAATAAAATAATGCAGCAGACGGCATGATGCAGGGGTAATAATAGTATACCAAATCTTCGTCTTTGTCCTCCAGAATAGATCTTTAATAAGCTGAAAAACTCAGACTGAGCCGAGCGTAATGAAAGGACAAAACACTCGAGTCAGGAGTAAAATATCCTTATGTAAGTTAAATCAATCGTAGGTAAATATGAGTGTAATGGCGTCACAGATGTTTACGGGCTTTGACATCTCCTATCCAATGTCAACGTGAGCGCAATAACTTAAGAGATGTTCGGGATACCATCTTATAAGGATCCATTAAATGATCTACTATGTAGTAAAATACACTATTATAATAGTGTCTAGAGTAAAGTAAAGTATTAAATTAGTGTTAAGTTGTTACCCATATCCCCCTTAACACATTTTATATATTCCCATGTCTATACAGTACCGTACGCTCCTCCGTGAAGTTTACCCAAAGGGCACTATATAGGTATGGTATAAAAAACTCGTAGATGGCGCAATATGACATGTGAACACGGCACACGTAGATATACCAATTACTGATCCGGACTAGTGGTAACGCATAGCATCTACTACCGCCCACCTTGGAACACACTACCAAATCAAAGTCGAGGGGTGGCCACCAAATCATCACAAGGTCATAGTATGGTATCGAAGAAATGTGTCCCATCGGAGGAATGATCTCACTTGGAAAAACATGGCTCCTGTTTTAGTCACATCTAAGATGACTCATAGAAGTCAGGGTAACGTCATAACTTATACAGAAATTGTTCGCCAAACCATCCTACTTCATTTCTGGAATCTTCGCCACATGCACAGTTGTTAAAGTGGTTTCGGTATTGGCAGAGAGTATGACAGTATCCGATCTCGGTCTCTTTAACAACCAATCATTTATTAAACACCGGACGGCTCTTTTACATTTTCAAAATCAGTTGATATTAAAATAACATATTCGCTTCAAAAATGAAATCCATTTTGAAATCAACATATCTACTCAAAATATACGATTCCATTTCAAAAACCATTTTTACCTCAATATCTTATTTCGATTTAAAAATCGTTTCAATCTCAATTTAGGTTATAACTTCATTTAACCCAATTCGTATTTAAATCCAAGATTTAAATATAAACATTTCACCTATTGACTAGCTTGAATTTTTGGAAAACAGTTTGAGTAGTTTAAAAATAGTTTAAATAATTAAAATAGTTAAATACTCTAAAATATTTAAAAATAGATTCAAAAATGGTTTTAAATTGATTTAATATGGTTAAGATTTAAAATAGATTAAATACAATCAATAGGTTAAATAGCTTTAAAGTAGATTAAGTAGATTTAAAATAAATTAAATTTGGTTAAATAGATTTAAATTAGATTAAAATAAGTTAACATGGTTTAAGATAGGTTGAAATCATTTAATATAGTTAATATAGGTTAAAATAGTTTAATATAAAATAGCTTAAGTATTCAAAGTGGTTTATATGGTAGAATAATTTGGGAAAACCAAAAGTGAAATAGCTTCAAAGTAAAACCATTTCAATTCCAACTTCCCAATATGAATCAAATTCTAATTCATTTAGCCGATTCAATTTAGATTTCAATTCAAATCAATTTCAACTTCGATTCCAAATTGATTTGATTCCATTTTAAATCCAATTGCTTCAATTTCGATTTCAATTTATAACGATTTCGAGCTCGATTTTCAAAATATCAATTCAAAACATTTAAATCAGATTATCCTTCAATATTCAGTTTAAAATCCCAATCTTCAATATAGTTCAATTCTGAGCTCAATTTTAAAAGGTCGTCGTTATATCACTTTTACTCGGTAATATCCAAAGTTCGAATAAAAGTTTAATCCTTAAGAACAAATCGGTTTACGAAGTTCAATCATATCCCGATTTTAATTTCGAAGTCCCAACTTCAATTATTTAACAATTTCTTTTAACCAAAATTTATTTCAACATTTCAACCTCGAATTCCCAATTAATTCAATTTCTATAAATTTGATTTTTATTTCTTTTAAATCAAAACCATTTAAATAATTTCAAATCAAAGATTTTAAAAATTATTAAATTTAACCATCCATTGTCCGTATACAATTTTCTATCCTATGGTCAAGTGATTAGTTATTTCAATTAGATATTTGGGATGGACATATATCATTTCAATCCAAATCACAGTGTCGTAGATATATATATATATATATATATATATATATATATATATATATCATTTCAACCCATTTCTTAATTTATTCAAAATAATTCAATTTACAGTTTATATACTGTAAATAATACACAGGGTGATAATAAGATATATCAGAATAAATAAACATCCAAATCATCAAAAATATTAACCAATAACATCCATCGCAATCAATCATCCAAACAGCTAATATAATTCACAACAATTTCATAGTCACTAGAATTGGGTAATTTACTGGCAATTCAATTTCGATTTGAAATTTAACTATCAATTTTAAATTTTTTACAGTTAATTCAAATGACAATTTAGATGACAATAAAATTTATCAAACAATGATCAATAAATTCATATCACTTCATAATTCAAATTTGACTATCATAATTATATTCTAGTACGTTGTGAGCATTATAAAACATTCACCTCGAGTTTTAATTTTTAAATTAAATCGAACGAGGTTTGATTTAACTAAAATTTAAACAAGTTATAGGCATGTCCAAATCTGTTCCAGAATGTAGTGCTTGTCATCCCGATTCCGACGCAAAAAGCTTCATCCAATTTCGACCTCGCATGTAGGAGTTATAAATTTTTTAAGTTCATCGATAAAATATAATTAAATTAAACACTAATTCATTTATATATTTAAAAACCACTGCCATTAATATTTATCCCGGCCCACAAACCTCTCTTCTTCCCCAATTCCTATTTCTTCTTGCCTATACAGGAAATGAATGGCCATGCACGTTCGACCATGACACGGTGCTCCGGTCTTCGAATCGCCACTTCGACACTGCCATGGTCTCCCTCATCGGAATCTCCATCTGCTCATCACCATGTTGCCTCGCCAGGCCCTACAAAACTAAACGCGACAACCCATGAAGCTCGCCCAAGCCGTACGGTCGCAATGCCCTATAGATGACCGATCATCACAAAACTCGGTGCCTAGATGCTATTCCGCACTACGAATACAATTACGATCTCTAAAAAATGAATCAAAGCCTACATCTCTAAGAAACCCAAACCCTAGCTCCACTGCCTATTCGACCTTCACAGTTGAGCAACCCAGGTCGAAGCCGCACCCTTCAACAAGCGTACCAAAATGAAGTTCTGGATGAATCTTGATTTTTAAATTTGGTTCCGCGATTTTTAGACAAGTAGATTTCAAGTTATAGATTTTTGACGTTTTGATTTTTTTTTTGACTGAGTTCGGCTGTGATTAGAAATCGAAGAGGGAAGATTAATTTAAAGGAACATTATAGGCACGTACATAGGTTAAGGTGGCTAATAGTGATAGAAAAGCGGCTGAATAGAAAGGTATGGTCAAGTCAACATAGATATATATTATTTAAATTTTGAAAACATCTAACTAAAAAATTTGAAACCCTGTCGAGGCATGCCGCCAGGCGTTCATAATGTTATGTCTCTATTCCGAACGCAATGGAAAAAGTTTCAAGTCCTAATTCGATCATATTGAGAAGATAGCTTTTTGGACCCAATTATTATATTAAATGTTCGATATTAATTTCAACGCGTTTATATCTCGTACGACCAAACGATAATTCCAAATATTACGAGATTTGAAATCGGATAATAACATAATATTACGGATCCAATGGAATAGGTTTTGTCGAATTCCGAGACTATGCCCCGAAAGGCTATTTCAACGTCTCGATTATCATATAAAATTTCCAAGTTCTAATTATTCAATAATAAACCAAATTTTAGATGTTGAAAATCTTCATTGTTTTAAATAAAATTTACATCAATTTCCATTTTCATTTTCAATCATATTATATTCAAAATTCAATTATTCAAATATTTGCAATATTAAACTTAAACAATTTTGATTATTCAATAATTCACTATCTTTTGAAATATTTGAAAATGAACTTTTAAGACTAAGCTTTGAAAATAAATTCAAATTATAGAACAACTATTTCCATTATATAGTAATTCAATTCTCGTTATTCAATTATTCAGTCAATTTCAAATATTGAATTTAAACAGTTTAATTGCTTAATATTCGACAAATTTCAATATTGGGTTTTTAAATAAATTGTACTTATCAATCAATTACTTTATTTACATCCAATGAATTCAACATTTATTATTTAATTCGACTGTTGATGGTAAACTCATTCCACACATATCATTACCTTTCAATACTCGTTATTACTTAAATCTTCGAAATCAGTCTATTTCAAAATTTTATTTCTATCTAAATAATTCACAATTATTACTCAACTTCAGTTATTGATCATGAACCTAGCTAATATATATAATTTCATTTCAACCTTATCGCCAAAACACCAAATAAGTTTATTTCAAAATTTTATTCAAGCTCATATCAAATGCTTACATTCAGAATCATTAAATTTATATTTTTAACCATTTTTATTTGATAATTACATTAAATCTACTAATTTAAAATAGCTAAAAATACAGATAGTTATAGTCTCTCCCACTCAAAACTTTTCATCCTCGAAAAGGAACTAGGTGAAGAATTCAACATTTGATATATTTTATTCAAAGTATCAACTTATAAAACCATGAAATTTCATTTATAAATTTGTTACTATGCTTCCACTATGCTACTCCAATTGGCTAACAAAATTTGAAAGTTAGTTATCCAAACAAGTTATAAAATTTTAAAATTCAAATTTTTTTTAACACTCGGATTTACGAATAATTTCGGCAGAGTCTCCTTTGCACGGCTCGATCGGGATAGCTACAAAACTCCACTATGGGCTCCAAAACAAAAAAAGAAAACAAAATCCAAGTGGCTCCATTGTAAAACCATCAAATCAAATGACAAAATAAACATGTACCTTTTGTCGGGCCATCCAAATTTTTCTTGATTTTAAATACATGCATCTTAATTACCAATAATATCCAACCATATAATTACAATCATTTTATATTTCACATTATCAATTTCCAATGTTTGCTTTGCTTATGCCCGTATGAGTATATATATCATCCATATGCAGTATCAAATCTGATCGCTCACTCGATCACACAATTTCACTTTCAAAGTAGTATCATTCACACGACTCTCTAGTGCGGACTCAGATTTTGTTCTTTGATCGAAAACCATTATTCTGCTTGCATAGCCATATACTATGATAGAGAATTCCAGAATCTAATTAGAATCCAGATCCAGGGTTCGCCGTCGAGAATCGAGTGAAAAATCCTAAACTGGATCGATATGTATTATCTCGAAATTCCATGCTCGAATCTGGATCAAATCATTATGCAAATAAAATAATATACATACAACTTACATATTATCTATAGATTTTTATCCAATTCATCTATATTAAATTATTTTACTTACCTTCGTTTCATTTACAATTTATTATTCACAGCCCATTATTTATATCCCTTATTTACTTAGTATTTATTCCTTCACACAACATATTCTTTAATACCATCATTTCTTAAACATCATTCCATAGAATTTGCTTACTCAAATTCATTTTTTTAAACATTCTATACAATTTGATTTAATTCAATTTCCTTTTCCATTGATTCTTAGCTATACCAAATTCCTTTGTTTACATTTACTTCGTTTTCATTATTTCAGTTAATTACAGATTTATTTATGGAACATTTTATTAATTACCACTTTAGTTTATAATTTTTCTGTAAAAGTCATATATAATAAGTTGGACTTTATCTAAGTTTATAATTATCTCAAAAGTCATAAATTAAATTTCATAATTTCATTGCAAAATTATTTTCAATTCTATAACAAATTTACAAAGATATTCTTTGATTCATGTGCCTACTTTATTAAGTTCCACTTATGTGTTCCATTTAGTCATTCATCATTTCATATTATATTTAAGTATGTAACATTTTTATCACAACCAAATTTCCATTTATATACATTTTAATTACTTTTAAGTTTTTCTTACTTGGATATTTCAATTACTTTTAGGTTTTATTTACTTGTATAATATCCCATTACATGTCCAAATCATCATTTTAACTTTTTACATTTGGTAAGTTTTGTTATATGTTATTAGAATGGAATTTGGTATTATACAAATTAATAGGATTCATTTTACTAAATTAGAATGTTCACAATTTTAACTTGTTTAAATTTTCTTTACTTTCCGATTTTTAAGAGTTACACTTCAACTCTAAAGTTTCTTAAAACATTAAGCTTAGAATTCTTAATCCTCTTATTTTATAAGTTTTGATTATTCACATTTCATTCAAATAATTTGAAAAATATAAATGAACGGAAACTAAAATTTAAATACCGGGTTCTTCTCATCATTTGAAATAAGTATATACATCTATATCTTTTATATATCAAATCATACTTTTGGAGTTCAAACCAAAATCCATTTATCAAAATAATTTCGAAGCAAAGCATCTCCGAAGTCTCCCCCACTTTGAGACTCGAAAACGAACGTTGATGATGCCGCATAGTCATCACCGAAATTATTTTCCAAGGACATAAGAGAGGAGTACCGAATTCATTCCTTTTTTCAAATCCTTTCAAAATATTTCCATAAATGTTTTCCAACTAATATCACTATATATTTTTCTTCAAAGCTTTGAAAACCATTTTCAAATCGCGGGTCTTAAATTCAATACATTCTTAATTTAAATCTGTTTTAATTTATAAGCCATATTTATAAATTATTCTTACAAAATTTTACATTCTTAAAGCATTCCACAAGTTGTTTTTATCATTGTTTATTTTGTAATAAACCTTATTCATTAAAACATAATATCCAATCAGTGATAATAATCAATATCATCATTCCTAAAAACCACATAAGCTATATAACCATAATAATTTTTGAAAATTATTTCTTTATATATTAAAATATAATCATGATAAAATTATTTCATTTAGCCAAATTCAAAAAGATACTATATCGAATTGTTCTGTTCAAGTGTTTAGAGATCCCTATCAATGACGTTAATTACTCGTATTGACCAGAATCCATAAGCCACTCAACACATCAACCAACAAAATGTAAAATAATTTTATATCGCTAACAAATACGCGCTCATATCTATTAATACACTCAAACTCATTCTAGGGTGCTACTGACCCTATCTCTAATGAGTTAAACCCCACAAAGCTAAGGTTATCGCTAAACTAAAGCTCTAATACCAACTGTAATGACCCACCTTTTTGGACAGTTTAAATCGACAATAAACTACACATGTCAACTCAAACCATTCAAAAGGGTGGACTGTTTGGGTTAAATAAGAAGATAAGAAAAATAAAGAAGAAACAAACATAGAATCTCACAGCGGAACGATAAAATGTAATAATCAAATAAACAGTTCATGAAGCTGTTTACTATACTTTTGATTATCATTTATACAACAATTATCAGAGTTACACATATACAACAGAACAAATAAAATAATGCAGCAGACAACATGATGCAGGGGTAATAATAGTAATAGTATGCCAAATCATCATCTTCGTCCTCCAGAATAGATCTTCAATAAGCTGAAAAACTCAGGACTAACCCAAGCGTAATGAAAGGACAAAACACTCAAGTCAATAATAAAATATCCTTATGTAAGTTAAATCAATCGTAAGTAAATATGAGTGTAACAGCGTCAGAGATGTTTACGGGCTTTGACATCTCCTATCCAGTGTCAACATGAGTGCAATAATTTAAGAGATGTTCAGGATTACCATCTCCTAAGGATCATAAACTATCTACTACGTAGTACAATACGCTATTATAATAGTGTCTAGAGTAAAGTATTAAATTAGTGTTAAGGCATTACCCATATCCCACTTAACACATTTTATATATTCCCATAGTCTATATAGTACCGTACGCTCCTCCGTGAGGTTTACCCGGAGGGCACTCCATAGGTATAGTGCAAAAGAAACTCGTAGAAGACGCGATAGGGCATGTGAACATGGCACTCGAGGCAATGACAGCGTAGATATACCAGTTGCGGATCCGGACTGGCGGTAACGCATAACAGCTACTACCGCCCGCCTCGGAACACATTCCCAAATCAAAATCGAGGGGTGGCCACCAAATCATCACAAAGTCATAATATGGTATCGAAAAAATGTGTCTGATTGGAGGAATGACATCACTTGGTCCGGCATGGCTCCTATTTTAGTCATATCTAAGTTAACTCATGGGAGTCAAGGTCACATCATATCTTATACAGAAACGTTCACCAAACCATCCTACTTCATTTCTAGAATCTCCACCACGTACACAGTTGTTAAAGTGGTTTCAGTATTGGCAGAGAGTATGTCAATTTCCGATCTTGGTCTCTTTAACAACCAATCGTTTATTACACACCCAATGGCTCTTTTACATTTTCAAAATCAACTGATATCAAAATATCGTATTAACTTCAAAAATGAAATCCATTTTGAAATCACCATATCTACTCAAAATATACGATTCCATTTCAAAAACCATTTTCGCCTCAATATCTCATTTCGATTTAAAAATCGTTTCAAATCTCAATTTAGGTTATAACTTCATTTAATCCAATTCGTATTTTAATCCAAGATTTAAATACAAACATTTCACCCTGTTGACTAGCTTGAATTTTTGGAAAATAGTCTGTGTAGTTTTAAAAATAGTTTAAATAATTAAAATAGTTAAAGTACTCTAAAATATTTAAAAATAGATTCAAAAATGGTTTTAAATTGATTTAATATAGTTATATAGATTTAAAATAGATTAAATACAATAAAATCGGTTAAATAGCTTAAAAATAGATTAAGTAGATTTAAAATAAAATAAGTTGGGTTAAGTAGATTTAAATTAGATTAAAATAACTTAACATTGTTTAAGATACGTTGAAATCATTTAATATAGTTAATATAGGGTAAAATAGTTTAATAAAAAATAGCTTAAGTATTTAAAGTGGTTTATATAGCAGAATAATTTGGGAAAACCAAAAATGAAATAGCTTCAAAGTCAAACCATTTCAACTCCAACTTTCCAATACGAATGAAATTCTAATTTCCATTCAGTCGATTCAATTTAGATTTCAATTCAAATCAATTTCGACTTCGATTTCAAATTGATTTAATTCCATTTTTAAATCCAAACTTCAATTTTGATTTCAATTTATAATGATTTCAAGCTCGGTTTTCAAAATATCAATTCAAAACATTTAAATCAAATTATCCTTCAATATTCAGTTTAAAATCCCAATCTTCAATATAGTTCAATTTCGAGCTCAATTTTGAAATGTCGTCTTTATATCACTTTTACTTAGTAATATCCAAAGTTCGAATAAAAATTCAATCCTTTGAAACAAATCAATTTATGAAATTCAATCACATCTTGATTTTAATTTCAAAGTCCTAACTTCAATTGTTTAACAATTTCTTTTAACCGAAAATTATTTCAACATTTCAACCTCGAATTCGCGATTAGTTAGATTTCTATAAATTTGATTTTTATTTCTTTTAAATCAAAACCATTTAAATAATTTCAAATCAAAGGTTTTAAAAATTATTAAATTTAACCATTCGGTGTCCGTATATAATTTTCTATCCTATGGTCAAGTGATCAGTTATTTCAATTTAATTTCAGGGATGGATATATATCATTTCAATCCAAATCACAGTGTCATAGGTATATATCATTTCAACCCATTTCTTAATTTATTCAAAATAATTAAATTTGCAGTTTATATACTGTAAATAATATACAGGGTGATAATAGGATATATCAGAATAAATAAACATCCAAATCATCCAAAATATCAACCAATAGCGTCATTCGCGATCAATCATCCAAACAACCAATATAATTCACAACAATTTCATAGTTATTAAAATTGGGTAATTCACTGACAAATAAATATTAATTTCAAATTTAACTGTCAATATAAATTTTTAACAGTTAATTCAAATGACAATTTAGATGACAATAAAATTTATCAAACAGTGATCAACAAATTTATATCACTTTATAATTCAAATTTAACTATCATAATAATATTCTAGTACGTTATGAGCGTTATAAAACACTCACCTCGAGTTTCAATTTTTAAACTAAATCGAACGACGTTTAATTTAACCCAAAATTTAAACAAGCTACAGACATCTCTAAACCAGTTCCAGAGCGTAGTGCTTGTCGCCCCGACTCCAACGCAAAAATTTTCATCCAATTTCAACCTCGCATGCAGGAGTTTTAAAAAATTTAAGTTCATCGAAAATATAATAAATTAAACACTAATTCATTTATATATTTAAAACCCAGTACCATTAATATTTAGCCTGGCCCATAAACCTCTCTTCTTCTCCAATTCCTATTTCTTCTTGTCTGTACACGAAATGAGTGGTCGTGCAAGTTTGACCATGACACAGTGCTCCGGTCTTCGAATCGCCACATCGACACCGCTATTGTCTCCCTCATCGAAATCTCCATTTGCTCATCATCACGTTGCCTCGCCCGGCCCTACACAATAAAATTTGGCAAACCACGAAGCTTGCCTAGGCCATACGGTCACGATCCCCTATCGATCATCATAAAACTCAGCGCCTAGATGCTATTCCATACCACGAATCCAATTATAAGCTCCAAAACACGAATCAAAGCCTACATCTCGGAGAAACGCAACCCTAGCTCCATTGCCTACTCGACCTTCACAGTCGAGCAACCTAAGTCAAAGCCGCATCCTTCAACCAGCATACCATAAAGAAGCTTTGGATGAATCTTGATTTTTAAAATTGTTTTCGTGATTTTCAGATAAGCAGATTTCAAGTTATAAATTTTTGAAGTTTTGATTTTTTCTTTACGGAGTTCGGCTGTGATTAGAAAATTTATTATACTAAATTTTCGATATTAATTTCAACGCGTTTATATCTCGTACGACCAAATGATAACTTCAAACGTTAAAAAATTTGAAATTCGATAATGACACACTACTACGGATTCAACGGAATTAGTTTCGTCAAATTCTGAGACTGTGCCCTAAAAGGCTATTTTAACGTCTCGATTACAATATAAAATTTCCAGTTTTTAATTATTCAGTTTTAAATCAAATTTTAGATGTTGACAATCTTCATTGTTGTTTAAATAAAATTTACATCAATTTCTGGTTTCATTTTCAATCACATTATATTCAGAATTCTATTATCCAAATATTTGCTATATTAAATTTAAACAATTTTGATTATTCAATAATTCACTATTTTTTGAAATATTTGAAAATGAACTTATAAGACTTAACTTTTAAAACAAATTCCAATTATAGAACAACTATTTCGATTATATAGTCATTCAATTCTCATTATTCAATTATTTAGTTAATTTCAAATATTGAATTTAAACAGTTTAATTGTGCAATATTCGATAAATTCCAATATTAGATTTTTAAATAAATTGTACTTATCAATCAATTACTTTATTTACATCCAATGAATTCAACATTTATTATTTAATTCAATTATTAATGGTAAACTCACTCAACGCATATCATTACCTTTCAATACTTGTTATTACTTAAATCTTCGAAATTAGTCTATTTCAGAATTTTATTTCTATCTAAATAATTCACAATTATTATTCAACTTCAGTTATTGATCATGAACCTAGCTAATATATATAATTCCATTTCAATCTTATTATCGCCAAAACACCAAATATATTTCAAAATTTTATTCAAGTTCATATCAAATACTTACATTCAAAATCATTAAATTTATATATTTTTTACCATTTTTATTTGATAATTACATTAAATCTACTAATTTTAAATAGCTAAAAATATGGGTTGTTACAAATAAATTCACATTCATTCCTTTAGTACTTACTCTCACTTGTCTTCATTCATTACTTACAAAATTCATTTTTTTCTTCATATAATGAAAATTTCTTTTCATTACTTTGCATTCATTTCTTACATAAGTTATTTCCATTAAGTTGTTTATAATAATCCATGGTTTCAATATGTAAGTATTACATACAATTTATTACGGTTTAGTTCCCATTTATTAATTTATATACATGATTTCATTGGATATTAATATTCATTAGTGCAGAAGTTCATACTCAAATTTCTTACTTTTAAAATTTACATGCATCCTTCCTTATATAGTATCATGAATATTAAGTCCATTTCCTAAACCATTTCAACTTTCTGAAGTTACAATCATTTAATTTAATATAGTATTCATCTTATTATTTACTTTAATTATCACTAGCTTCAAACATTAACTTAAGTTCATAATTCTTTTCTTAAAGTACTCATTTTTCTATTTCATTTTATTTAGTAGCACTTCAATTTTAACTTAATTTTATAACTATTATCATATCAAAACTCTTATTTTATAAAAATCCAATTGAACACTTCCATTATTTAAATTTTTACTTGTATAATATTCTATTACATATCCTATTTAACATTATAACTTATAATATCTTGGTAAGTAAGATATATATGTTTTAAGAATGTAACTGAAAGTTACATAAGTTTATCTTATTTATTTTAATTAACTTAATGTTCAATGGTTATCATTTCTCATTTTAATATCCTTAAGTTTACAGGTTACAAATTTTCAAATTTTTTGTAATTTCGTTTATATTGAGCATTTAATCTTCTTATTTTCATTTTTGAAGTTCCAATTATTAAATAGTCAGATTTCATTTTATTACAATTATTGAAATCTCTAATTTATAGGAATTGAAGAAATAAATGTCGGGTTCCATTTCAAATCATTTAAAATAATATATATAACCATATCTTTATATATATATAAATAAAATTATGTTTGAAAATTAAAATCAAGATTTATTTATCAAACAAATATGTATTTAATTACTACAATAGTCTTCCCACCTTGAAACTCGAAAATGAACGTCGATGATGTGTGCACTCATCAACAAAATTATCTTCCAGCGACAGAGAGGGGTGTACGGAACTTATTTCCTTCCAAAATTCCTTTTAAACCACTTCTTTCAAATTATATTAAAATATTCATATCAGAAAATACTTCTAAAAACTACTAATATTATATTCTAAAATTTTCAAAAGAGATTTTCAAAAATCCTGGAACATAAGTTCTAAAATTTCCAAATTATATTCATTTATATTTATTTTACAACTAATATTTGTAAAATTTTAATTCCTAACAAACAAAAAAACATAACATATTCAATTATAAACATTTATAAAATCTATTATTTTATATACAAAATATATAATAGGCAAAATTATTTCATTTACCTATATTCTCAAAACATTATTGTGTCGGTGAGTCCTATCGAGTGCTTAGGAATCCCCGTCACTGACATAGCATCCCATGTATCGACTGGAATTTATAAATACTAAACAGAACAAATTAACATAATATGGAATTTTTTTATAACACTAACAAATACGCTCACTCATATATATACTCTCAGCGACTCATTCTAGGGTATACTACCCTATTCTATATGAGTAAGACCCTACAAAGCTAAGGTTATCGCTAAACCGAAGCTCTGATACCAACTATAACGACCTGCCTTTTTGGGTGTTTTAAGCGGACATACATGCCCGACTCAATTAAAACGGGCAGGTTGTTATTAAGGTAAATAAAAAAAAGAGAAAGAAAATAAATAAATACAGAATCTCGCAGTGGAATGACAAAATAAAATAATCAAATAACAGTTCATGAAACTAATTTATAAATACATTTGATTATTCTTTACAACACAAAAATCAGAGTTACATAAAACAGGAATAGAGAAATAAATAAATGCAGTAGAATAACATGTTGCAGTGGAAAAAACTATTAAATAATAATAGTACAAATCTTCGTTTTCATCCCCCAGAGATAAGATCTTCAACCCTGAAATGCTCAGGCTGACCCGAGCGAATTGAAAAGACAAAGCACTCGAGTCAGAATCAAAAGATCTTATGTTAGTTGAATCAACGGTAAATATGCATGTGACGACGTCAGAGATCTTTATGGGGTTTGACATCTCCTATCCAGTGTCTAACATGAGTGTAATAACTTAAGAGATATTCGAGATTCATATCTCCTAAGGATCCATTGAACTATCTACTATGTAGTACAATACGCTATTATAATATGTCTACAGTAAAGTAAAAAGTATTAAAATAGCGTTAAGGTGTTACCCATATCCCCCTTAACACATTTTTATATATTCCCGTAGTTATACAATACCGTAACTCCTCCGTAAACTAGAGGCTATCAGAGGGCACCTCTTAGGTGAACACGACACTCGAGGTAATGCCAGGGTAGATATACCAATTGCACTCCCAGACTGGTGGTAACGCACAACAACTACTACCGCCCACCTCGGACACAATCCCATAATCAAAATCAATGGGTGGCCACCAAATCAATCACAGAGTCAAGCCCAATATGAGGAATGACCTCACTTGGCCTGATATTTTAGTCACATCTAAGCCGACTCACGGGAGTGAGGATCACATCATACCTTATACAAAAATCATACGCCAAACCATCCTACTTCATTTCTGGAATCTCCACCACGTACACAGTTGTTAATGTGGTTTTCGGTATTGGCAGAGAGTATGACAATATCTGATCCCGGTCTCTTTAACAAGCAACCACTTATTTCACACCGGATGGTTCTTTTACATTTCAAAAGTCAATTCATAATTAATATCAAAATATCATATTCAATTTCAAAACCATATCAATTCAAAATCATATTCACTTTCAAACTATATTAACTTTCAAAAGTCATATTTACTTTCAAATCATATTTCACTTTCAAAAATCATATTTGCTCAATATGTAAATTTTCAAAGAGGTATCGATTCCTAATTACAACTTAGGTTGTAAAGAATTTTAAATATGAATACATCATCTTTACACAGTCTGAAATTTAAGAAAATAGTTTAGATAGTCATGAATAGTTTCATAGATTTAAAATAGTTTAAATAGTAGAAATGGTTTAAATAGATTGAAAATAGTTTAAATAGTAGAAATAGTTTGAATAATAGAAAAGTTCAAATAGATTAAAATAGATTAAATAGAATTAAAAATAGATTAATTAGATTTAAAATAAATTAAAATAGTTTAATTAGTTAAAATAAATTGGTTTAAAATAGGTTAAAATAATTTATATAGTTAATATAGGTTAAAATAGTTTAAAATTTTGAAAATCTTAGTAATTGCAATCTTTAAAATAACATATTTTTAAAACAGCTGTATAAAATATGAATCTGAAATTTATATCAATTAAAACTATTTATTTGATTTCAACACCTTTGGACCATTTTCAATTTCCAAATGAACAAACCCAATTTCAAATCTTTCAATTCAAATTCTCAATAAAATATTTAATTCTTTATCGCTTCCAATCTATGTTTGAAATATCAATTAAAATTACTCCAATTTCAATACGTTTCAAAGTTATATCTCAAATGATTTTAATAATTCAATTCTGGTAAATTCCAGTTATACCTTAAAATCAAATTTAAAATTTCAATTTAATTCCTTTAATAAATTCCATTAAACCAATTTCCAATTTTAACATAAACTTGGATTTGAAATTAATTCATTTTATATAAATCAATTTCTATTTCAAAAAACAGTTATTGGAGTTTAGAATTTCTAAGTCTCAAAAATCATTTAATTTAACCAATCTGGTGTCCGTATATAATTTTCTACCCTAGGGTTAAGTGATGCGGATATTTATCATTTCAATCCATAATTTATAATCTTACAGTTATATGTCTTTTCAAACCGCAATCTCGAATTAAATAAAATCCATAAAATCGCTCGAGTCTATCATTTCAGCCCACAACGATATTTCCTAATCTATAGATCATTCGGGTATATATCATTTCAACCTATGGTGATATTCCCATAATAACTAAGGGAACTTGCAGAGTGATGGCAATATATATAAAATAAACAAAAGATCCAATCATCCAATATCAACAACCAAACGTCCATCATGATCATCATCCAATTCAGTGATAAATTTCAATAATAACTGAATTTCAATAATGGATATTTAATAGGAAATTTTTAATTCAATATTAAATTAAATAGAAATTAAATTCAAATCTACTGGAATGACGATTCAAAAATATACCAAACAACCACAAATTAATTTCTAATCACATTATAAAATAAATTTAACTAACCTAAGAGATTTTGAAAGTCGTGAGTGGGTCAAGATACTCACCTTTGATTTTAAATTGATTTTAAATTGATTTAAAATCCAATTTAGGGCCCAAATTCAAATGATCTCATAATTCATCCGAACCAGTGTTAAAATGTTCGAAAGTTCAATGCGATCCCGGAAAAATAAACTATGCATGAATCGGACCTCGTATGCAAAATTTATCGATATTAGAAGTTATACGACTTGAATTCAGAAAAAAATTGCTTACACGTCATCACAACATACGAACCCTATCGCCTTCATTTGTGTTCGAAACACACCGGAGCCACCACCACTTCACCAATATTTGACGCTGCCTTGCCCAGCAACACCAAGATCGGACTCCACTAGAGGAACCCCCCTTCAGGTTGCACCTCCTCCTATAGCCGCGACCACCGCAGCTCCCCCCTACGCTCGCCGTCGCCATACGAAATGGCCAACTATTAGCGAATTCTGGTGAACCCTAGTGCCAATGATCCAAACAAGCCACATGGTTGCGCTCGGCTTGACGACGGCAACATCCCCATGCCCTCCGATATAAACCCTTGTCCAATGGACAGCCTAGGACAAACTATAAATTTCTCATCAATCTAAGATCCAAATCGACAAATGAGTCATGGATTTGTGTTGCACTTATCGAGAGCTTCTAAATGGTATATAACTTGATAGGGTTTGGAGGATTTTGATTTTCGATTTGATTTTTGGTTTGAAATTAGGGTTTGGAGATTTGGATAGGTTTTGCAATTGAAGAAAGGAACAGATAAAAGTTGATGTACATACTGAAATCATAAATAAGAAATAATCTAGTGTATATAATGAGCTATTTATAGGATTAGCTGAAATATGAAAGAATGGGCTAGATTGATTTGAAAGCTGAACGATAAATGACCAAAAAGCCCGTTTCGCCTCCGGAACGAAAATGGGTAATCTCATATATCAAAATAGATGTTTTGGATATTTACAAATTCAATGGAATAGGTTTCAAGTCCTAATTCCGTCGTATGAAGAAGTTATCTTAAAAATTAGTTTATTCCAAATTGATTTCAGCAAAATTAAATTCTACATGTTTCGAGTCCATACGATCAAACGACAAGTCCGATCGTTACGAAACTTGAAATCCTACAATAATTCAGTGTAACGAATCCAACAAAATTGGTTTTGTCAAAATTCGAATTTGTGGCCAAAATGGCCATTTTCACATTAATTAAATAAATTAATATTAAATTAATTGAATTAAGTTTTTAATTCCAATTTAATAATTCACAGTTTCTATCACTCTAGATTACTTTGTAATTTATAATCTTTTAAAACGAATTTCTATATCAATTTATCATTGAATATTTCACACTTTACAATGTTTAATTTAAATTTCAATAACTTCAAAGATTATAAATTTTATTTCCAATAATTCCATTTAATTTATTTCCATCTTGTTATTCAGTGAATTATCATCTTACGGGTACAATTACCATTGGTTTACATCTTAGTACGTTAATATTCTCCAATTTCATCTAAATTTCAATTAACGTAATATTTAATTATTTTTATTGCAATTGATTTCCAATTTAATTTAATAGACCAAATAATAGGTAACATATAATAATTGTTACTGTTTATTTTTAATCATACTTATAAGTTTATTATTTACAAAAAAATATTACAATTGCTTGCATAACACTGGTTTTATTCAATCACCATTAACTATATACTATTTCATTAATTAATTCAATATTTACATTTGTTTTCTTATATTTGATTTATAACTAAGTATAACCTTTACATTATTCATATCGATTGGAATTTCATTACAATATTTAATAATTAACTTAAATTTACATTATTATATTTCACTCTAATCATAATCTTAACTTACATTAATGTAACATTTATTTCCTTTAATTGCAATTGATTTAATATATCAGTAATAGACAACAATTTGTTGCCATTATTACATTTAATAACATTTGTAAGTGTATCATTTACAAATAATTTTTATAACTACTACTACCCGCTACTATTATCAATCACAATTAATTACCCTATTATTTCATGAATAAATTTGGTACTACATTTATGGCGGTTATAAATTACCTTAAGTTAATACTATTACCTTCCATTTCAGTTATAATCTTATTAATATGCGTCAAATTTTTATTTCTTTTAAAATCTAATCACAAAACCTCATTAAATTAACTAATTTTAATTATCGAAATTTACGGGTCTTTACAAATAATACTACACATAATATCTCTAGCTTGAGATTTCTCAACAACTAGAGAATATGCAAGTAATTTGTTAATAGATAACATTTACATTAGAAATTCATTATCCTTAATGTATTTATTCAAGTAATATCGATTTAAGAAAAAAAATATTGCTTGTGAAATACCCTCGTAATTTAAGTGTCAAACACATCTGAAATCACGGTTTATGTACTATGCATATGTATATATTCCTTAATTCTAATATGGGTTTCTTGATGTTCCACATTTTATTATACATTCATATTATATAAGTTTAATCATGTATAATAATTTATAAGTTCATGTATAATAATTTATAAGTTTAATTAACTCATATAATAATCTTATGTACAATTTCATATTAAATAAATTTTAATTATTTAATTTTAATTTACGAATTTTATGAATTAAATCGTATTTAATTAATTTAATTAACATTTAAATAAAATTAATTTGATATTTTTCATTTTAAACATTTTAAAATCAATTATATATTATAACATTTGTAATATATAGACACACAACACCATTAGACATGTATATTATTTACAAATTATTAATTAACATTTAATTAATTTAAATAACTTTAAATGAATACGATTAATTTTGAAAATTTAATTATAAATGACCTTAAAAAATTTAAGAAATATGTCACATAAATATATATGTTTTTAATTAATTAATTAGTATAATTAATTATTTATTGTTTTTGAAAAATAATTATTTAATTTTCTAAATTGTTTTGAAAATTCATTTTACAACATTTATGAAAATTTTACTTATTTTAAATTTAAGCTTTTAAATTCAAAATATTATTTAAATTTTAAAATAAATTTTGAAACTTTTCCCAATGCCTAAACCAATTTGGGCCTTTACAATGGGTCTAACCTTTTGGACTTATTCTATCCACTCCAACTAGGCTAGTAGCTAGGGATGGGAGAATACTTGATTATTCAACTCCAAGCCCAGGATGTACTATTCTGGATAACTAATTGGTTAGATAAGCTTTATTTAGTTGTCCCTAAAGTTGCTAATTTAGACCGCATAGGCTATCAGGGTCCTATAACATTGTTGGAACTGAGCCAGCATAGAGGGTTACATGGACGAATTAAAAAAAATCCATTTTGGATCTTTTTAGTCCTATGAAGTCTAAGTAGATTTAGATCTAATCTAAATAAATTTTAAAATAAAATCTTTATTTTATTTGATTGATTAATAAAGGAATTTAGTTTAATTCTATATAATATATTATGTGAACATGTGTATCATATATACACGCACATGTACATGCATGTGCAGTGTGTTGGGATTTACACTACAACAGACATACTAGCCGCTCCATATACATATATGCTTTCCACTACACACAAATATATAGAATTTATGTGATAAAGCTATAAAAATATAGAGAAATGCTTATATAACATTGTAAATTAATAGTTGCATTTATACTTAATTTGAAATTTGAGTTTTTGAAATTTGAATTTGAATTTGAATTTTGAATTTTGAGTTTTGAGTTTTTAGTTGAGTTTTGAGTTTTGAAATTTAAGTTTTGAAATTTGAAACTGATTTTTAAGTTTAAAATTTCAAATTTTAAATTTGATTTTAAGTATAAAAATTTAAATTTGAAGCTCGAATTGAAAATTGAAAATTTGAAATTTGAATTCAATTCAAATTTCAAATTCAGAATTTTATATTTTAATTTTAACTTTAAAATTTGAATACAAAGTTTGAAATTTGAATTCAAATTTATATATATTTATATTTGTATTTATATACATAAATATACATATATATATGTATGTATGTATGTATGTATGTATATGTGTGTGTGTTTGTTACCTGACACTTTGTCCCGGCCACCTGGCGATGACCGCAGAGCCTGTGGTTGGACTTAGACGAGACTCAAGTTAAGGAAGAGGTGGAAGTGTTAGTGACCAGTGTAACTAGAGTTCGGGTCGGTGTGGTTCATCCTTGGCCATTCTGTTGGATTCGGTTCGGCTTAGATGGGTCAACAGGTATTGCTCGTCCAAGGAAGGAAAAGTAGGATGGCTCGGCCACGATGGTTTGGTGTTGGAGTGTAGCCAAGGTGAATAAAATAAAGTCGTTCGGTCAAGTTGGACCGGCCATTCATCGCTCAGTTGTGGAGGGGAGGTTTAGGTGGACCAGCCACTCATCGCTAGGTCATGGAGGGAAGACTAGGTTGGATCGGCCATTCATCGTTCGGCTCAGGAAGTTAAAATATCCAACAGGACAGTGTGGTCAGCCTTTCATTACTTTAGGTTGCATCATTGGCTGCTCCGAGTCGTGGGAGACTTCGCTTCGATTCATATATGAGGAACTCGTGGTCCAACCATAGTGGCTCAAGGATTACTGGTTCGGTCATAGTAGTTTAGCATACCTCATTCGTGCATACCAGCGGAGTTGGTGGTTATCAATTCCACTCCAAATCAAGGTAATCGGCATGTCATCGCTTTGAGTCACACCGTTACTCACTTCGAGCCCCTAAAGAGATTGCTTCGAGCTATTCATCAAGATGCCCCAGTTCGGCATTTTCCGCTCCGCCAATGTCATCCGGTAAACTTGGCTCGGTCCACTCGGTCTGGTATACAGGATTTTTCAGTAGTGGGCCGAAGTATTTTGGTCATGGGCGTACGCAAGAGAACCAGCCTATCTTCGTCTGTAAATAGAGGGGCAGGGGTGCAGTGAAAGGGACCTTTTTTCGACAACTCCAAGGAGGCTCTGTCATTTTCTACACTCACTCCTTTTCTGTTTAAACATGTGCTTGAGTTGTTTATGTATGGATTGTATCTGTATTTAATTGTTTGAAGAGCCAATAAAGATTAAAATCAAAGTGGATGTAGGCAGTTACGTCGAACCACTATAAATCTGGTGTTCTTGTCTTTTGTTGTTCTCTTGGCATTCTACTGTGATATTCCTCTATTTTAATTTGTTTTCTTCATTAATTTCTCTACATAATTCTATTTATGGGTTTTAGTGACCAATTTGGTGCTAATATTTTGGTGCTTTCACTGAGAACTGCATTCTCAGGATGTTAGGATCTACTTTGTTGCTGTTGGATTGAAGAAATCCCTCGAAGGAGATCCAAGTTTGTTCTCCAAAATTCATAGAGTCTATTCGGAGTTTTGACAGATAACTCTAAAATGAGAAGACCACATACCGGATTAGCCTCCCACAATGCAGATGTCAACTAGACCGCTAGCGTCCAACAAGCAAGACCCAACAATCAACAAGCTAATCCAGGCATAGGGACTGCCACCATCCTAAACCAAACAAAAGTTGTCACCAGGACAAAGTTCAACGAGCTGATGAGAGAACTCGCGGAAAGCAGGAGACGGCTTAACGAGCAAATTCAAGCTAACGCCAATCTCATGACCCAGCTTACTCAACAACAGCATCAAAATGCTGGAGGAAGCCTTGCTTCCTACTCATCAGCTGACAACTCCGCTTCGTCTGATGAGCATCACTAGCATAGACACCATAGAATTGAAACAACACAAATAAGTGTAGTAGATCAATCCAACAGGAATTGTGCAGGTTCCGTGCCTGGAGCCATGGCCCCTCACCTGCACCTGGGAAATCGCACTCAAGTTGGAATGGAAAACTTAGGATCTGGAACACGAGTGGAAGTTGGCCGACCGACTCACTAAGGTCGTAACGAAGCAGGTCCCCAGGACACGCATCTAGTAGATCACCAACCGAAGAGGCACCAGCCGAAACAATCGTGCAGAACGGATTCCAACTTGCCACCTCCCATACAAATCTCGGACCTATCAGCTATGGTCAAACAACCGATGAGGGAAAATCATGGCTTATCCAATGATGATTGGGGAATATCTAGGAGCTACACTCCATTCACAGATGCTATCCTACAGGCTGAGTACCTCGGAAGTTTAGTATGCCGACTATGCCGGCCTATGAAGGGAAGACTGATCCTCGACAGCATGTAATGAGATACGAGTAGGTGATGGATTTGGCTAGGGCTAATGATGCGACTAAATGTAGATATTTCCCAATAACCTTGTCTGGAATCGCTACCATGTGGTTCACCAGACTTCCTTTGTGATCAATCTCCAGGTTTGATGAGTTAGCGAAGAAATTTATGGAGTAGTTCAAGATTCATACCATTCAACCAACGGATGTGATGTCTTTATCTAATGCAATCTAGGCTCCAAGGGAGTCGTTAAAGGCGTATTTGTAAAGATTTCACGTTGCTACTATCGAAGTTATCAACCCGAATGACCATGCTATTCTTATGGCCGTGATGCAAGGAGTAGATCTGAATTCGGAGTTTGGTGATTGGCCGGCAGGAAAACCTCCGACTACCCTGGAATGTTTTTATTTAAAGGCGAACCAATTCATGAGAAGGGAGGAAGCCAAGTGGATGAGGCGAGGTAGTGTGCCAAGGCCTGGCAAGGAGACGGTGCAAAGCAACATTATGGTAAAACAGTCTGGCGACAACTCTGGAAAAGTCTAGGTCAATGTTCAAAACAAGCCCGAGCATTCTAAAGGATTCGAGGAAGGAAATTCCAAAAGAAAGAGAGAGGCATGAAAGTCGAAACCAAGGATCCCAACCTACAATGAATACACTCCTCTGAATGCATCTCTGGAGAATATTTATTTATCAACTTGTAATACATTCCAATATTGAAAACATCACCCAAAAGAATCCACCGAGGAACAAAAGCAGACTGGGAAGTATTGTCGCTTCCATGAGACATATGGGCACAATACCAAGGAACGTAGGCACCTCCATGATGCTATAGAAAAGCTGATTCGACACAAAACGTTACAGCAGTTTGTTAAGAATCCATAGGAAGGTGGACAGGGGATGTCCAACCCCAATCACGGCCAGGCTCCACATCGACCTGAGGAACCCGTTCGGACTGGAGGTAGATTAGTCATAAACACGATAGTCGGTGGGCCCCACCCGGCTGATAAGAGTTGGCAAGAAATGGAGCGTTATGCTAGTTCCCTAAAGCATGCGGATTTTGAATGCTATTCAAAAACAGAAGACGCAACCCCAGCGAAACAATAGCGAATGATGACGGATGATATAGTATTCAAAAGCAGAGTTGCCGATCAGGTGGAGGCACCTATCATTGACCCAATTGTCATCTCGGCTACGATTGGACCAACTTTTGCGAGAAGAATACTGATTTATTGTGGGAGTTCTGTTAACATTATCTTCAAAAAGGCATATGGCCAAATGAAGATGGAGATGAAGGATCTAAAACCATCTAAAGCTCATATTCATGGCTTTAATGGTGCAGCTACTAATGTAGTGGGTTTTGCCAGTTGAACTTGAGGAAAGTAAATGTAGGAGGGTGCAGATCCTACTGTTTATTGTTTTGGTTGTCGATTCCCCATATGATGTGTTTGTGGGCCGACCGGCCCTGGTGGAGTTTAGGGCAGCTTTGGCCCCATGGTGTTAAATTTGAAATTTCCGACGGATAGAGGAGTTGGTGTCGTGCATGGCGATCAAACGACTGGTCGTGCATGTTATGTGGCTGAGCTGAGAGAGGCCCAATGAAGAGAGAAGGGAAAGGTTTTGGACAACTCTATCTGCATCCATGTCGCTGAAAATTGACAAGTAAGGCCCGAGCCTTGGCTCGGGTAACATGGTCGGATCTATAGAGACAAAGATCCGAGGGACAATGATGAAGAACCCAAGAAGGCTAAAGCGGCATCGGCTAAACTGACGAATTTGGTCTGAAGCATTGATTCCCCATAACGAATTGATATTCTAGTCAGCCATGATGACCCATCACAGGTGCTTAAGATTGGATCACAACTTAACCCCTCAATGACTGAGGATCTTAACGATTTCCTCCGAGCGAATCTGGATATCTTCGCTTGAACGCACTTTGATATGTGCGGGATCTCTTCCGCTATTGCGAGTCATATGTTGAACATTGATCTGAAGTATGTGCCAGTAAAACAAAAAAGGAGTGGAATAGACCCAGAGAGGTCTGCTGCTCTCAGAGAGGAGGAGGACAAACTCAAAGCCAATGGGTTCGTCTGTTACTCCCTCTATCCTGAATAAGTATCTAACCCCGTATCAGTGAGAAAAGCGAATGAGAAATGGAGGACTTGTGTTGATTACTCAGACCTGAACCTAGCGTGCCCTAAGGATAGTTTCCCTTTACCCAGAATTGATCAACTGGTCGACTCAATAGTAGGACACGAATTTTCGTCATTCATGGATGCGTATTCGGGATATAATAAAATTCCGATGCACATTCTAGATCAGGAACACACTAGTTTTGTCACAAACGTTGGACTGTACTGTAATATAGCGATGCCTTTTGGGTTGAAGAACGTAGGAGCTACTTATCAGTGCCTGGTGATTCGGATGTTTAAAGACCAAATTGGTAGAACAATGGAAATCTATGCGGATGACATGCTCGTGAAGTCACGGCAATCAAACGACCACATTCCATACTTAGCAGAGATGTTTGATATACTAAGATACTACGGAATGAAAATCAATCCATTAAAATGTTCCTTTGGCGTTGCATCGGGGAAGTTTTTGGGTTTTATTGTCAATGCGCGAGTAATCAAAGCTAACTTGAAAAAGATTCAAGCTATTCGAGAAATACAAGCGCCCAGAACTATAAAGCAAGTACAAAGCCTGAATTGAAAAGTCTCCGCGTTGAGTCGATTCATATCCAGAGCGACCGATAAGTGTATTCCTTTCTTCGATGTGATAAGGAAAGGGAAGAGAAATTTTGAATGGAAGTAGGACTACGAGGACGCGTTCCGAGCTCTGGTGAGGAACTTGGAGAGGCCTCCAGTTCTGTCAAAGCCTATTGATCATGAGCAATTTTATGTTTATTTGGATCTCAGCATGCCATCAATACGGCCTTGGTTGTTAGGAGGATCAAATTCAAAAGCTAGTGTATTATGTTAGTGAATGTCTAACAGGGGCAAAGAGAAATTATCCTAAGATCAAGAAGCTAGCCTACAGCTTGGTGATTGCATCACGAAAGCTTCATCCGTTTTTTCAGACACACCCGATCAGTGTTCATACCGATCAACCTCTATGACAGTTGCTCCAACGACTAGAAACCTCAGGAAGATTTCTCAAATGGAACATTGAGTTGAGTTAATTCAATATCACCTACCTGCTACGCAGGGCTATCCAAGGGCAAGCGGTTGCAGACTTCATTACAGAACTCACCATATCATACGAGCTAGGTAGTGGTGATGCAGTTCCCTCATTCAGTGGAAGTTGTACACTGATGGGTCATCAAACGATCGTTGTTTTGGGGCTGGTGTTATCCTTATAACTCCCAAAAATCGGTCAATTTGTTACGCGTTGAAACTCGATTTCCCAACTACAAATAACAAAGCCGAGTATGAAGCATTGATTGCTGGCTTAAAATTTATTAGGAAACTCGAAGTAAAATCAGTTGAAATCTTTTGTGACTCACAATTGGTGGTGTACGGGGAGACTACCAAGCAAAGGGGCAGAGACTTGCCCCATAACTCGCTCCGGTTGAAGAACTGTTGGCCGACCTTGAATATTATGATATTTTGCATATTCTGCGTGAACAAAATAGGGAAGCCGGTTCATTGGAAAAATTCGCAAGTACTGGTGATGCACAATAGAAGGGCTTAGTTCTCGTCGAAATTTTACATGCCCCAAGTATAAGCGAGATGGAAGTAGATTTTGTGTTAGAAACAGAAACTGAGAGTGAGTCCTGGATGTCCCCGTTCAAAGAATACCTGTTACATGGAACTTTGCCTGAGAGAAAGAACGAAAGACGACAAGTCGTTCGCAAAGCCCAACGACATATAATGCAGGATAGGATAATGTATCGAAAAGGATTCCCAACTCCCCTACTTCAATGCATCGTCCACGATGAGATAAAGAAGTTCATGAAGTAGAATGTAGCGACCATACTGGTGGGCAGACACTAACAAAAAAGATCCTCTGCTATGGATACTATTGGCCAACCGTAAATCGGGACACCGTGGACTATGTAAGAAGATGCGACAAATGTCAAAAGTATGCGAAAATCCCAAGAGCTTCGTCGACGGAACTCACACAAATGGTTTGTCCTTGGCCATTTGCAATATAGGGGATCGATATGTACAGCTCCTTGCCAATCTCAAGAGGTGGTGTAAAATACGCAATTGATGTGCTTGATTACCTTACCAAGTGGGCAGCAGTAGAGAACTTAACTGCGATCACCACCAAAAATGTGATTAATTTCATTGTGTGAAACATCATATGCCATTTTGGCCTCCCACAGACTATCATTACGGACAACGGAACTCAATTTGAGAGTAAGGAGTTCAAAAAGTTCCGCCAAAAATATTGCATTGAGAAAAGGTTTGCAGTAGTTACTCATCCTAAAGCCAATGGGGAAGTCAAAGCTGTAAACAAAATAATCAAGTCCATATTGAAAAAAATGTTTGAAGAAGGCCATAGGCAAGTGGATGGACGAGCATTCGACAGTGCTCTGGGCCTACAGAACAACCCATAAGTCCGCGACTGGTCATACTCCATTTACCTTGGCATACGGCACTGAAGTTGTTATACTCGTGGAACTTGAAGTTCCCTCTCACTGGGTGACTCATTATGATCCTAGGACGAATCGGGATCTATCACTGGAATTGCTGGACTTTGTCGATGAAAAACGTGAAGAAGCTGATTTAAGGGTGGCTGTGTATCGGCACCGAGTCGCTCAACATTATAATTAAAAAATTCAACTGAGAATCTTTGATGTGGGTGATGTTGTTTTGATGCGGGTTTTTCCAATCCCGTCACATAGGAATCCCACATGAGAAGGTCCATACATCATTGAATGGAAGCTTGGAGAAGTAACCTTCAAGCTAGCGACCGTGATGGCGTTACGCTCTTCCGAGCATGAAATAGCAAGCATTTGCACCGTTATTACATTAGTCTATTTATTTTGCATTTTAGTAGCAATTGTTTTTGGTATATGTTTCTTTGGTTGTTCTCTGTTTTCAATATGTAATAAGACAATTCAGTTTGTTCCTATTTTTTGTGATCAATAAAGGCTTGAAGCCGTTTTTCTATGAACCGTTGATGTTTAGTGTGTTATAATTTAATGGAAAAATTAAATTACATTATTCTGTCTAGCGTATGAATGCGCACACAAAATTAAAAGTCAATCAATTAAAGATTTCAAAACATCTCTAAGTCCTCGGTGCACGGACTAGAGTACTTTGAGTCCCCAGAGTGCGGACTACACAATAAACCATTTAAAAATCTCTAAGTCCATGGAGCATGGACTAGAGTATAAACGATTTAATAATCTTTAAGTCTCCGGAGCGTAGACTAAAGTACTCTAAGCCCCCGTAGCGAGGACTAGATTCTAAACAATTTAAAAATTTCTAAGTCCCTGGAGCACGGACTAGATTACTCTGAGTCCGCAGAGTGCGGACTAGAGTATGAGCGATTTAAAAATCTCTAAGTCCCCGGAGCAAGGACTAGATTACTCTAAATCCCTAGAGAGTGGACTATAGTATAAATGATTTAAAAATATCTAAGTCCCCGAAGCGCGGACTAGAGTACTCTGAGTCCCCAGAGTGCGGACTAGAGTATAAACAATTTAAAAATCTCTATGTTCCCGGAGCGTGGACTAGAGTACTCTGAGCCCCCGGAGTGTGAACTAGAATATAAAAAATTTAAAAATCTCAAAGTCCCCGGAGCGCGGAGTAGAGTACTTTGAGTCCTTCGAGTACAGACTAGAGTATAAACGACTCAAAATCTCTAAGTACCCAGAGTGCGGACTAGAGTACTTTGAGTCCGCGGAGTGCAGACTAGAGTATAAACGATTTAAAAAATCTCTAAGTCCCCAGAGCATGGACTAGATTACTCCGAGTCCTGGGAGTGTGGACTAGAGTATAAACGATTTAGAAATCTCTCAGTCCCCGGAGCGTGGACTAGAGTACTCTGAGTCCTAGGAGTGCGGACAAGAGTACAAACAAATAAAAAATCCTTAAGTCCCTAGACTACGGATTAAAGTATAAATAATTCAAAAATCTCCAAGTCATTTAACCCATAAGATTCTGAATTTCAAACTACAAGTTAGACAACAAGCTAAACAATGAAAACTATGGAAGACAAAGGAAAAAATTTATATAATAATCCAAAATAAAGTTCCGTTACAACTTCTCCAGAGTTTGGAGCAAAAGTTTATTCACAGCGACTATAAAAATAAATAGAAACAACTACATGATTCAGGCTTACTCAGATTGAATGAGATATGACCTGATTGCTACCTTTTTGATTTCTTTTTCAGTTTATCTGAAGGTTCCTCGCTTGAAGTTTTATTTTGGACGCCTTGCTTCCTAGTGAGGTGGTGCTCAGAAAAGGAAGAGGAACTTCCAATGGCGTGGTCCCGCCGGAGAGAATGACTTTCAAGGGCCTGTTCAGAGGATCATCAAGTTCCACCAACTGAGGCTCAACCTTAACTTCAGCTTTCGTTTTCCCCTCTTCCATGATTTTCTCCTCCATGCTCAGTTTTGAAGTATGTCTGGAGGCGCCCATGATTTCAACCTCGTCATGTTCTTTTACAGGCGAGGGATTCTCGAGTTTGTCCTCATCGAGGGCCCCGATCACTCGAGCACCGGGTCCAGGAGTATCCCTAGTGTGAATTGCCTCTCCCATTTTCTCTTCCTTCTCTGTAGCGAGATCGCTCCTTAGAGTTGGTTCAGGATCACAATAGCTTACACAAAGTCATAAAAGAAAAATGTTAGAATACATCTATTATGCGCCAAAAGCGATGGTTATTTTGGACTCAAGAAGGAAAAACTACATATCGGCTTCCAGTTGGTTCTCAACTGCTTTGGGAGTCTCACCCTCTGGAATCGGGGATAGAATGTAAACATCATTCCCGGGCTTCTCTGGGTCATAGCCAACATGCTACTCGAGAGGATTGAGTGATGAACTATCAGTCGATTGAGCGGAAGGAGAAACTTGAGATTGGATGTCGGATGGGCAACAATATTGTCCTTGCCCTTTGATGGCGAGGAATCTCTGCCGTAGAAGGCTTTTGCTACAAACAGATCTGTAGGCTCGTTTCCTCAAAGTATTTCCTTCATAAGAGCTCCTTCATCAACCTCTTGAGTTCCCAGCTCAACTTTTTTAATCTTATTAAAGTGTCCCATGCTTCAGCCAATGATTCGAGGTAACCCTCTCCTAGAAAGGATAGGTCGCGGTGCATGAGAACCCGAGCATTATACTCGGCAATAAGTGGATCAAGTATGCACTTAATTTCCTCTCTACCAGCTTCAGCTACTGCCTCGAGGGGAGAATCAACTTCTAAGAGCGCCATTCTCTTATCCTCCTTACGAGCTGCCTCCTTTAGCGCCTCGGCTTTAGAAAGTTCCTTATCTAGCTTCGCCTTTAGAATTCGTATTGCGACAATTTCATTTCAATATCGTTGTGACTCTTCTTGCACTGCAGTTTTCTCTTCTTTCTCTTTAAGGAGCTGCTCCTCCAGTTCTTTAACTCGTCGAGCGAGGATATCTTTTTCTTTCTGGATGGAGTCTTTTTCTAAGGCTAGAGCACCATTACGTTGAACTGCCTCATCAATTTCCTTTTTGTGAGTGGCTTCCAGATGACTGACTGCCTCGACTGTATCTTTAGCATTTTTCTGGGCGGCCTCAAGTTGACATTTGTACATGGAAAGCACTTCATCCTGGGTTTTATTGATATCTTTATCAAGGATGGCTTCAAGTTTCAGGCGATCGGTTTCGTGTCGATGTTCCATAGAAACTTCTGAAACTTTTACTGCCAAATGAACAAACGCATCATGTTAGACATAGACATCGTTATTGCTGGCGGTGGCGCTTTGTTTGACATGCCCTGGAATAGGATGAATCGTAGAAGAAATTTCAGTCAGTCGAAGCATATCTTCGAAAATGTGGCTTTAAGCTCAGCTAGTTTTCTGCTGTCGATGGATCGTGTGCGGAGGCGGAGAAAGTCTGCCTAGCCAGAATCATGGACTTCTTGTGGGGCTTCCGAGATTTTTTGGTGCTGGACGAGCCAAAGTATTGGCCATGAGGAACTTCGAATTGAGATCCCTTCTGGGAAGATTTCTTCCTATTGTGCTCTGAATGAGGGGGAGGATTATTGGGATATGAATATTGTCTGTAAGTTTTTCTTCGAGAAGACGACAAATTTCTAGGACGGTAGTCTCTATCACCACTATCATCCCTGTCTTAGTGTCTACCTGATCCTAAATCCCAACTGGAGTGGTGGAAGATAAAGGAACAATGAAGGCGGTCGAAGCCGTGTGTGACCCTTATCACCAGCACAAAAACCAAGTAAGGACGAGTTAGTGAGAGTCATATAATGTCTAAAATTTAAATGTAGGGTAAAGTGTAAGTGTTTGTGTGCGTCCTAGTGTTTCCTCCCAACGGACCAGTTTCTTTTGCTTTACTTATTGGTGTTTTCTCTCCTTGATGACGAGCCTAATCACCTTCATTACCTCTCGCAAGCGAATTAAGTATTATGGCTTCTGGATAATTGAAGCCATAATTTAACAGGTCATCAGGAATGGTCAGGTTTGATAGACCTTTTAATGAACCCTCTAGATGTTGGGGAGACGACTCTTTCTCAATCGGAGTAATTGTAACTTTTGAGGTTTTACCCACTGTTTTCTTTCTCAGTTTGTAGGTTAGTCTCTTTTTCCCCTTTGAAGGAGGAGGCGATTCATCGATGTCGGGTGCATCAGTTACTGGCGCTAAGTTAGGACTTATATTCTTATCAGACGCTTCTGGCACACCGGCCTCTTTAATTTCACATTCCTTAGATGTATCAGGGGCCCCTTCTATAGGAGACACCGAAGGCCCTACATTCCCATTGCCTTTTTCCACGGCGGATCCGGTTGTAGTGGTGCTAGTTGGGAAGCTAGTTCGACGAGCCTCCGCCAATAATCCAAACATCGAAAGAAATTCATTGGAAATAACGGATTTAAATTCTCCGTCTATCACGTGAACGGCTCGAATGGCCTCGACGGCCTCAGAATACTCGGTGCCTTCGGGACGTGGGTGGATACCTATAAAAGTTGAAAGAAGTTTAGAAAGGATGCACTTCGAGCCTTAGACAAATTAGCCTAGGAATGAAACTTACTCCCTTCCAGCCATCTACTCGCAAAACCAAAGGAGCATCGTACGTAAAACTACTCTTGCTTATACTGGGAAAATTTGTCCACGCCCCCGTCAGGATTTGACATTTGAAATGTGGCTAAATAAATATGAAGGATGGACTGTCGAATCGCCGTTTAAATCCGTAAATACAGCAGATGTCCTCAGGAGTAAAGAGTCTGGATAAAGTGCTCATGAAGAAAATACAAGTGCCATGAATAAACGCACGACTATTAGTGTGTAGCTGTACCGGAGCAATTCCGATATACTGTAACACTTTACGGAGAAATGATTTTAAAGGCGGCACACTTCCAACCCAACACATGAATTTGTTGCATGCTGTATACCCGGTTGGGGGCAGGTGAGGCCGATCTTGTCCCGACGGAACTAAAACATCCCCGAAAGAGATTCCATGAATTTAGCACAATCAACGGAGAGAGGCTTCGTCGATTTTTGTAGCTTGTGAATCAATAGGATTATCCAGGATAACTGGTTCGTTTATAACATCAGGAGTCAGGCCTATAACAATAGCAGATGGATCCGGAATTCCCTGTGTAGATGTTGTCGGCGGATTCGAAGTTCTTAATACCTCCTGCTGAGAACTTGACTCAAGCTTGTCAGAAGCTGTAGCAGAGCTTGACCTTCTGGGCAGCTTCAACAAACGTTTAATATGGGTAGATACCTGTTTAAACTATACTTGAAAGACAATAGATATTAGATATAACAAAAGTGATATATCCCTCGTGTTGCTTGCAAACTAGTGCAATGACTCAGACGCGAGCGTAAAAAACTAAAGCCTTAAACACGAGTGTGATGTGATAGAACTTTAGGTTATTGTCCTCGAAGACCGTCATCGCTGACCGTCTCATGCAGTTTTTATATGGTTGACAGTAGTGGTTTTATAATTAAACATTGGCATCATAGAGTGTGAAGGGATGTTGTTCGCATTCATTGAGTTAAGTTTGCATTTAAGATCATTCAAGTTATGAGGGAGTTAGTTCAAATTAGGTCCTTGTGCTTGTATGCTTTGTTGTTTGACATGCTTGGTCCAATATGCTATGATTGATTGTAAAGGTAAGTTACCCAGATGTGTTTTTTATTCGGGTTAAAGTACTTTTGATTGTCGATGCCACCTACTCACTTGTTGTCTCACCCTAACTATCGACCGGCCTCACTTAAACTTTTATCGACCCACATCACCTCACTAGATGCCGGGCCGCACTCACTACATTCGTTCTCCTTACTTACTCTCTAATCACTTAACAGCCCATACGGTTTAAACCGACCCACGTTCCTAACTTCACAACAACTCATGCTCTCTTTTTCAGTACCGGACAACTCCCCCGCTCGAAGTACCAAACCACCCTTTTGGACTCTCATTGGTCCGTAACGTCATGCTTAAATGACCGACCCACACTCATTCCCCTGTCATCGGATGACATCACCATGATATGTTCCGAGCCACTCCTTCTCAGAATATAGATTCACTCTGTTACCCAATCCCAGCCGACCCATGACCATTCAGAGTATCGAACTCCATCTCCTCACAAAACAAAAAACTCTCTCTCTCTTCCCCAAGCTCTCCGCTCTCCTCACACATACTATCATTATCATTACTACTCGCATCTCGTTCGCATCGGGAAAGAG
This sequence comes from Allium cepa, assembly GCA_030765085.1. Lineage (NCBI taxonomy): Eukaryota > Viridiplantae > Streptophyta > Magnoliopsida > Asparagales > Amaryllidaceae > Allium > Allium cepa. The sequence goes on from CM060943.1 coordinate 722,343,649, forward strand.
AAACTACGCATGTATCTCGGATCCAATACAAGTTTGAGGCGCAAGGAAATTCTGCTAAAACCTGGATCCTTCCCTATGAGGTCAGTTGGAGTTGAGGCGTGTGCACTCTAAAGCTCGAAATCGAGAGGATGTTGGAAGGTATTTGTGAAAATAGTGTAAGGGTGAGAGAAAAATAGTGATCAAAGTTTTGGGGAATGGGGGTTTCTTTGTTTGAGTAGAGCCGAAGAAAATAAGTTAAGGAGTAAAAGTGGGAAGAAAGATAAGAAGTGTGGGCCTTTATATGTGGGAAGGGGGAGGCAAACAGGCATTACCTCGTGGAACTGGTCAACACATGTTTACTACTTCAGTGAAACAAGCACCAATCGCGTGGTTCGGTATTGGTATGTCGATCCATATTTTGTCTTAAAATAATAAAAAATAAAAAAAGCAATAGTAATGAATAACAATAAATAAATAAAAATATATGTATATATGAATGTATAAATATGTGCATGTATAATGTTCAGAAAATCAACCATGATTCAACCTTCAAGAGGTTGCATTCACCCCACTTTTGAAAAGTTAAAAACAGAATTTAAATGAAAGATGATTGTCATTCTAGATGAGCTAACTTTTGAAATCGAGGACTGGTTGCTAATTCAAAGCACGACATGTTGATTCACATGACGAGCTTTGGGGTCAAATGTTACCCGACATTTGGCCCAGCTACCTAGCGATGGTCACTGAGCGTGTGGTTGGACTTAGATGAGACTCAAGTTAAGGAAGAAGTGGAAGTGTAAGAGACCAGTGTAACTGGAGTTTTGGTCGGTGTGGTTTGGCCTTAGTCGTTCGGCTGGATTCGGCTCTGCCTAGATGGGTCAACGGGTATCGCTTGACCAAGGAAGGAAAAGCAGGATGGCTCGGCTAGGATGGTTTGATGCTGGACTGTAGCCAAGGCGAACAAGATAAAGTCGTTATTTCAAGTCGAACCGGACAATAATCGCTCATTCATGGAGGGAAGGTCAAGGTGGACCAGTCACTCATCGCTTAGTCATGGAGGGAAGACTAGGGTGGATCAGCCATTCATCGTTCGGCCTAGGAAGTTAGCAGATATCCAACAGGACAGTGTCGTAAGCCTTTCTTTACTTCGGGTTGCATCACTATCTGCTCCATGTCATGGGAGGCTTCGCTTCGAGTCATATACGAGGAACTCGTGGTCCGACCAGAGTGGCTCAGGGATTACTGGTTCGGTCATAGTAGTTTAGCATACCTCGTTCGGTGCATACCATCGGATTTGGTGGTTATCAATTCCACTCCAAAGTGTGGCTATCGGCGTGTCATCGCTTTGAGTCACACCGTTACTCACGTCGAGCCCTTAGAGAGATTGCTTCGAGCTATTAATCAAGAAACCTCGATTTGGCATTTGCCGCTCGGCCAATATCATTCGGTAAACTTGGCTCGGTCTGCTTGGTGTAGTTACTGGAGTTGTCAATAGTGGGCCGGAGTATTTTGGTCATGGGCCTACGCAAGAGAACCAACCTATCTTCATCTATAAATAGAGGGGCGGGGGTGAAGTGAAGACCTTTTTCGAGAACTCTGAGGAGAATCTTCCATTTTCTACACTCATTCATTTTTCGTTAAAACTTGTACTCGAGTTGTTTGTGTAAGGATTGTATCTGTATTCAATTGCTTGAAGAGCCAATTAAGTTTACAATCAAAGTGGACATAGGCAGTTACACTGAACCACTATGAATCCGGCGTTCTTGTCTTTTGTTGTTCTCTTGGCATTCTACTGTGATATTCCTCTGTTTTAATTTGTTTCCCTCATTAATCTCTCTACATAATTCTATTCAAGGGTGTGAGTGACCAATTTTGGTGCTAACAGTGTTGAGTTAATATTTTTATTTATTGTATTTGTAAAGTAAACACATATACACATACATACAGATACACATACATATACACACACAAATATATATATAAATTTAATAAGTGTGTATATATATATATTCCTTTATTTTTAAATATTAGCACGCATATAATTTAATAATAAATTTATGTATATTATGCAATGACCAGATTTTTAGTGTAGTATTTTTATTTTGATATATAGGACTTTTCCAATTCCATATAATAATATATTTTGGCTTATAAGAAGATAAGTTTAATGTAACGACCCATTTTCTATACAGACTAAGCTGACAATCAACCGTACATGTAAACTCAAATTGAACAAAAGGCGGATTGTTAGGGGTGAAGAAGAGTAAAGAAGTTAAGAAGAAAATAAATCAACATAGAGTCTCACAATCATAGCGGATCAATATATAATAAATAATAACATACCTTTACACAAAAAGAACTGTAGCAATTATTATTATACATACCATCACCAAAGTACAACAATCAACAAGCCAATTTTGGACAGTTAAAGTAACTTGTCCTCACAAGTGCTGAATGTACAGCCAACCCACACAATGGAATTAACCAAGTACATATAATACACTTGAGACTCCTCCAGCTCATCTCCTAAGCTCCATAGCATCCTAACATGAATCCGTAATACTCTGTCTGACCTGAGCATTATAATAAAATAACACCCGAGTCAGTCTGGAAAAGCAGCGTGAGAACAATACACTCAATTTGAATTTAAATTTTTAAAAATCTTTTTGAAAGAAAAAACAAAAGTATCTCGTAAGACCACATCACACATAAATATGATGAGTTTTTACCTTACAATAGCCAGAACATTTTATATCAAAGTCATCTGATATTATAATAGTGTCTGTAGAAAATAAACTATAAAATAATTGAAATGCTTGCATCTCACATTTCAACACAATTGGGCACAATTAAAACCGTACGGGTTCATAGTAGATATTGGATTCCATACAATGACAGGCTACCGTCCGCCACAGTACATCTCTAGAAAAATGTACCGAGATCATACCTAACAATCACTACTAACACAGGACTGGCCTATCCTTTGCTGGATAGTACCGAATACGTCATCACCCTGGTTGTTCCTAACCTTTTACTGAGATATCATGCACAACAAATATCCATAATTATGATATATTCAAGGGTATCTGAAAAAGTGATAACATACCCTACTTGGGCGCACCCACTTAGCCCTGCTACATCTTCTCTGTTTTAGTCATTCTACGTTGATGGGGCTTGAGGCTACGTTTTACCTTTCGGATAGCATTCATACTTAGAATGCTAACATTACCTTCCAGACCACGCCATAAATGATAGCATTCATCCATATAAGTTGTTCTTGGTCTGAACAAACCGAATCTCCAAGATCACCATCTTTATAGTCTTCGCGATATCACAATTCGTAACATACAAATCGAATCGAAGTGGTTTTCGGATAATTAATTCTGATCCCAGTCTCTGTGAAACGATTAACGAATTTGGCCATATTTGGTAGTCGGTTATTTAACTACCAAATTACACACATAAGCAGTCACTAGGCTCATATTATAATTTTTTCAAAACATTTATTTCAAAATATCTTTACAAAGATATATATTCAAATCTCATTCAATATTTCATATTTGAAAACAATTCTGAATACGTATATCCATAACAAGATATCTCCAAACCATATCAGTACTTAGAATATTTTTCAAATTTTCAATTTTTAATTCATTACTTAGAAAAATATTTTTATATAAATAATTTCGTCGCTAAAATATCTCCAACCCTTTAATTCCAATACTTAGGAAAATATTATAAGCTTATTTCCAAACACCATTTCTAATATCCATGCTTAGGAAATATACCGTGCTTATCTCATAAATCTCCTGAATTTTTATTAATTACCTTTAAAATTTCCAAAAATTATTGATTATACTTATTTATGATCCACTACAATTTATAACTCTTGTAATGAATTCAGATTCATTTTCCAAAGTTGTCGTATCTATATAATTTGGAAATTCTTTTTGATTTCCAGAATTACTTTATAAGATTTCTCTTATCTAATTTCATCCATAAAATATGCCCAGTTTACAAATCTCGAGGGGATTTACATATAAATTCCAAACACTTGCCTTTAAATCATGTATATAAAATAATAATTTTAAAGAATGATAATTTTTTTCAAAACATGTTTAAGTAATTATTTAAAAATCCAAACACTTTAAATAAATATCGATAACTCATTTCCGATTCATTTTAAATAAAACTAATCAATTTACAAAGCTTATTATAAAAATGGGAATTCATTACAATAAGTATTAATTATTTGGATAATTCACTTTTTGAAATATTTCAATACTAAAACAACTTTAACTAAATATTTTAATAAATAAAAATCCCATTTTTAAACAATTTTGTTTCTCGACAAAATCTATTTTAGAAATCCAATATTACTAATTTCAATTTATAAATCCTTATTGATTCATATCACATCGACTACATTTCAATTTCAAAATCATTCTCACATTCCCAAAAATAGATTCCACTATTTCTCCCAAAAACCAATTTCCATATCTCGATATAAATTGTAATAACCCGCATATTTTACGATTGTATATTTAAATATAGCAACGTTAGTCGGAATTAAGTGTGAAATGCTACTTTTTGCAAACGGCCGAACTGGAACTCGAGACCACTTCCATTGAGTTCAAAATGTCATTTGCAACCTTTTTAAGTATAAACATCGATATGTTTGGAGCTAGCTAGAATTTTGACGTTTTCACTTAGGGCTTTGGGTTTGGGTTTCAGCCCATTAACCTAACATATCAACCCAACTCCATTCCACTCCTCTTCATTCCTTCATAATGTTTCCTACAACTCAAGCTTTAGTAAAAATGGGGGAAAAGATTAGAAATGGAAATTCCTAAGCCCTAGCTTCATTTGTAAATCCAAGTTTTTGCTCCAAAATCAAAGAGAAGCTTAGGTAAGCATCTCCTTCTTGTTCTTCATCTCAATCTCTCTCCAATTTCAGAAATTTCGTATAACCTAATTTGGAAAGTTATTGCTTATGATCTAAGATTGGAGCTTTTAGAGTTGAGATTGAAGAGTGGTTGATCTTCCTTTGTTTTCAAGCTTCTCCTTCATTGTTTTTGAGTATAAGGTGAGTTTTTGAACTCACATCTACATCAATAACTTTCATTGTTGTTAGGTATGAACTTTTTACATATATTCATGTTCATTTGCTTTTGATTTGAATTGATTTGGTGAATTTTCCAATTTGGTATTTTGAAGTCAAAATCTTTAAAGATCCTATCTTGGATGTTTGAACATGTTATTTGTGGCGTATTGAAGAGCCTATAGTGCTGGGTTGTCGATTGGCATAAATCCCTAGCATCTATTGCTCGTTCATCGCATTTCGGTTTGGATTTGTCGTTTTGGTCTAGGCTGTTTTTTGCCTAGCAGAAAATTTCAGATGTCTGAAACCAAATCCAAACATCTGGTTGAAAAATCTAGACGTCTGGAAAGGGGTCTGGAAAAGGCATAGACCAAATCCAAACGTCTGAAACAAAATTCAGACGTCTAGTTGAAAATTTCAGACGTTTGAAACCAGGAATTAAAAAGAGAAAGGAGAAAAGAATATATTTTTCAGAACATAGGGCCAGACGTCTGGAAACACCTACCAGACGTCTGGAACTATCAATTTTGTCTATTTTGGCTATTTTTTAGTTAATTTCCAATTTTAATCGATTTATGTCGATCCAATTTGTTTTCATCACTTATTATAGACTTTGATGACTTCTTTCTTTGGATTTTTAGGAATATCCATTTCGATGGATTCGGTATCGATTTCTTTGGATTTAATTCACAACTTGGTATGTGAATTTTTGGCGACTGATTGTTTCTACAATCATTTCTATGGTTTATCACTTTAAAATGCAAAGATTTCTATACTAGTAGTAAATATTCAAACTCTTTCACAAAGATGATGTTAACTCTATCTTAATACAAAGCTCATTTTTAAACTCGTTTTCCAATCTATTAGTATATACAAACCTTTTCCTTATCCGTTCGAGAAATCCAATTTAACGACTTAGCAAAACAAGTGGTATGAAACGCTTGCGTTTACTTTGTCGGTTAATTCTTAGACTCGTTCGATTGAAAATCTTATGACAATCTTCTAGTGGAGATCTATAATCCGTTCGTAAATATTTAAGTTAAGCCAGTGGTTATGGGACATGAAGCTAAACTCATTTATTTACTAGCTTAGTGTAATTGACACTTCTTGTTGATCAATGATGAACTTTTTATGGTTTAGACTAGCAATGGATGTCTCTTTGTCTTCGAGGGAGACTATACTTCATTTTTATGGAGTTTCAGCTCAATTTTGTGGGGTAGCAACCCATGGTCTTCGGACCGTTCATGGAGCAATCGGCTCAAAGGTCTTCGGACCGTTCGTGGAGCAATCGGCTCAAAGGCCTTCAGACCATTTTGTGGAGCTTCGGCTCAAATTTGATGGTTAGCGACCATGGGATAGCGTTCTGTTTGTCATGCATGTGTTGGTGAGTTTTTATGCTCCCATTTTGTTATAGGCCTTCCCCTTTTTGTGATTTCTCGATTTCTAGTTGATGATTCCTAGAAATTGTGTTTCACCAATTTTTGTGATTTTCATTGATAAGTCTTGTCAATATTGTGGTTTGGTGAATAAAATAAAGATTATGACATTCTTTTTATTGTTTTGAGATTTCTTGAGATATTTTACAATTTTGGTTGGTTTTCTAATGTATACTTTTCATAGTATGGCATTATTGTTATCGTACGTTTTTATCGTATCTCTTATCTATCTCATTTTATCCGATATTTATAGCTAGACTGATCCGTTTATTATTTTCTTGTTAAATAAAACTCGGGTCAGGCCGAGATGTTGCAGGTGCTTCTATTGACTTCTTATCAGGGACTGTCGCCTGATTTTTGTCTAACTACTTTACATTAGTAGTTTTTGTTGTTATATAGAAGAGATAGAGACTCCTTGATGTATACATATTCTTTTGTCTAGTACTTGTATCTATTCTTTTGTGATAGTGTGTATCTTGTTTGACCACTACTCTGATGTATACTGTTATCTTACCTTTTGGCAAAGCCGAGATACCCAAAAATTAACTGAAAATCCATGATTACTAGTCATGAATATCGGTTATGCATTGTAAGTTCACCATGGATATCGACGAATTTTTTCCGAGTCCGGATTAGGCAACAATTGACAAGACATGGAAAGCAAAGCGACAAAAGTTAGTGTTTCAAATTTCAGGTTAATCAGAGTTCGTTTGAATGAGATATGATCGATACAAGTTAGAAGAAATATGCTATTCGCATCCATCGAAGAGCCGAGGTGATGGTCTATTCGAATCCATCGGATTCGTATCCATCAGAATAACCTCGCCTCGATTTGTTCGAATCCATCCTATAGCTTTGTTCGAATCGATGCCGTTCGACTCCATCCGGTATTGGACTCCTTGCATCGATCCAGAAGCGGCAGCATCGTATCGGTGTAGTTCGTATCCATCGTGATCGAACTACTTCGAATCGATCACAAGGGGCTAGTTTGTATCCATGTGATTTGGGGTTATTCGAATCAATGGCGTACGAGTCCTTGTTTGTATCCACTTAAGTGAGGTCGCTTCGTGTCGATGGTACATGTAGCGATCGATACGAAGTACACCGATAACTATCGAAACGAGCAAGGGCTACGACAAATCGATAGTCGATTCGAATGAAGGCTGAACTAAATGGATACGAATAAATGGTCAACACGAACTCAAGTCCGATGTTAGATGTGAAAAGACTCCTTCAACTTGGCACAAAAAGTGGAGTAATCCAAGAATCTTACACCACGTCACCTCGCACGCACGTGCCTCGATCGAGTCGAACAGGAGGGATACGAAAGCATGGATTCGAAGACAATAGGCTATGAAAAACGTGATCTTGCATCAATCATATCTCCTAAACTACTGGTACAAATGCTACGAAATTTTCACAGGATCTTACGTACAAGATAAAGAACATTCCTACCATGTTTCAGCTCGATTGGATCATTTTTTACTCGATAAGAAATTGGTTCGTATCGATCACGGATCGAGTCGAAACTTTTCAAGATCGATCATGTGGACCCACTCACGTGCCAGTAGGAGTCTCTCGGAGTTTGAGCACGATATCAACCTCCTACATCTATAAATTTTCCCCTGAAGCCTACAGAAAAAAGATCTTTTTGGCTATTCGACGTCCAGACTCTGCCGGATCCAATTCTACATCTCATCATTGCTGTTATACTCGAGTTTCTACATTGTAACTGCTGTAATCAATTGTAACTGGCAAGGATAATCAATAAAAGACAAACCTTTGAAGTGGACGTAGGCTAGAGGTAACCGAACCACTATAAATCTTGTGTTTCTGTTCGATATTTCTGGATTGTTGTTTGCTTAGATCTGTTACCTGTGTTCGATTATCATTGATATATATTCATACATCGGTGCTTTCACGATACTGGGGGTTTGTGACCAATTTTGGCATAAACACTTTGGTGCTTTCACTGAGAAGGATTAGCAACCGCTACATCGGATTTGGAACCCAGAATTGAGAGCTTGAAGAATTCAGATTTAGAGACAATGACTCAACAAACGAGTAGAAGACAAAGAGCTGAGAGAAGCCAACAAGGAGGAAGCCAGGAGGTATCCTCTGAAGCTGGAGAAGGACAGGCTTCGATCTACATAATCAGGAATGAGATGGAAGTTATGGCTAATTCAATGCATGAAAGAATAATGAAGAGTCAACAGGAGATGCTGCGGAATTTCTTCGAGCAGACGAGGGCGGCGAATGTGCAGAATCTTGGACCAACTACAGCAACTGCGAATGTTGAACAAGGAGTTAGGATTGCAGAAACTAATGGAGATCAAACTCAAGGTCAGAATGCAGAACCAGAAGGCAATCGACAAGGACATGGGGGAAGACCCTCAGGATCTGATACTGGAAGACCAATGGATGGAGCTCAATAGGCTAGAGCCAATGCTAATGCTAACGAGCCACACGAAGAATATGTACCAGAATTCCCTTCGAGACTTGGGGGGTAGGATAGAAACACGACAAGGGGGCTACCCCCAGATGGAGATGAAAGAATGATTGGTCTAGTGCGACGTATCATGAGAGGAGGATTATCGAGTAGGGGATTGGAAGAAGTCAGTCGGAGTCCGTTCACTCCGAATATCAGAAATGCAAGGAACACTCCAAAGTTCAAACTACCAATGCTGGACCCTTATGATCGGAAGTCGGACCCAACCATGCACATTACCTGATACATCAGACATATGGAAGTGCAGGGAGCATCCGATGAAGTGAAGGAACGATGTTTTCCTTTATTTTTATCAGATTTTGTTGCGCTTTGGTTTAGACAATTAGAAACTGGATCGATCAGAACATGGGACGAGCTCGTAGATTGCTTCATGAGACAGTTTAGGGTCCATGTGACGCGACCCAAGAGTGTGATAACTTTGGCTTCGTAAAGCAAAGGACCGGAGAGTCCATAAAAGATTTTTCTACTACGATTCAATGCAATGGTGGCTTCTGTAGATCATCCGGATCCATCGATGATTTTGATGGCGGCTGTGGCAGGAGTTGGGAAAGGCACCGAATTCAAAGATTCTCTGGCAAGTGATCCACCACAAGATCTTGGAGAATTCTATCATGAAGCTGAGAGACTCATTCGACTAGAAGAATCACAAGCTGAGAGGTAAGAAACAAACGTTGTGCAGGGCGAAGGAACCGTCGGAGAATAGTCTAGAGCAGACAAAGGAAAGAGAAAGTAGGATGACAGACATGATGGTCCTAATAAACGGAACAAATTCCAAGAGCACAGATTCATGCAATACGTAGATCTGATGGCAAGCCTGGAACGGATTTACACGGAAACTCGGGGGCAACTATCCTATCAAAAACCACCCAGGAGAGATCCCACAGAGCGGGAGCGTAGAATTGGAAAATATTGCCTATTCCATGAGCTGGATGGGCACACTACTGATGAATACCGCCACCTAAAGGATGAGGTGGAAGAGCATGCCAAGAGTGGTAGATTGCCACAATATACCAGAGAACGGACAACGGCCGTAAGACCTAAACAACTACCGCCTCCGCCTAATAGAACTGATCTTGGATCGGGATCGCGACTCATCATCAACTGATTATGATGGCAAAGGCCAAGTTTAGGATTTAGACTTTGGTCGATTAGGTCTCTTAGATTAGATTTTAAAACAAACGGCTATTCCACTTACTCATGTATGGGAAACGGAGAGATCCCTAGGCATGCTCTGAGATGGTAATAGACCGCTCGGCCTGGAGAGGAAATGTCTAGTTTTCCCTGATGTTTGAAATTAAACATCTTGGACTTGAATTTAATAAATGTACTCGAATTTCTTGAAATAAAACCTTTGACCGAAGAGTTAAAGGATGAATATTGAAAACCAGCTTGAAAATGAACGCTTTATGACCCTACCCAGAGAGGCGGAGTCCGAAGTGCAAGAAGTGAGTTGCTTCGTCGGAGAGCGATATGATTAACTCACTTAACGTCGTTTCCCATTCACCGGCGAGTAATTGGATCGGGATTCGATAGGAGCCCGGAGTGGCTGTGATCGACCTATGATTTAGGCCATGACATCGCTTAATGTTGAGATACACTGAACCGGAGTGCAAGAAGTGAGTTGCTTCGCTGGAGAGCGACATGATCGACTCACTTAACGTTGTTTCCCCTTTACCGGAGAGTGACATGATGGGATCCAGCAAGAGCCCGGAGAGGCTATGATCGGTCTACAACGACCAAGACATCGCTAAACGCCCTAGCTGGGGCCAGAGTGCAAGGGATAGAAAGCAACGTCGGAGTGCAACAGGATCTTTCTATCGGATTGTTAAGTCTGAAATGGACTTGGCGAGGGTCCATAGTGACCACTGATAGTCCGGAGAGACTGTAGAATTTCATTCTTAACTTCCACAGGAAGAAATGAATAATGATTTGGCTTCGAACAGCTGCAATCTTGATTGACAATGCTATAAGCAGAAAACATGAACTCGCTGCATTTGACTTAAAACTATTCAAGACAAACCTTTTATAAAAAGGCATGTTTTGGAGGGCAAAGTGTTATCCAACCTTGTGGCAAAGCCGAGATACCCAAAAATTAACTGAAAATCAATTATTACTAGTCATGAATATCGGTTATGCATTGCAGGTTCACCATGGATATCGATGAATTTTGTCCGAGTCCGGATTAGGCTACAATTGACAAGACATGGAAAGCAAAGCTACAAAAGCTAGTGTTTCAAATTTCAGGTTAATCGAAGTTCGTATAAATGAGATATGATCGATACAAGTTAGAAGAAATATGTTGTTCGTATCCATTGAAGGGCCGAGGTGATGATCTATTCGAATCCATCAGATTCGTATCCATTAGAATGACTTTGCCTCGCTTTTTTCGAATCCATCCTGGAGCTTTGTTCGAATTGATATCGTTCGATTCCATCCAGTATTGGACTCCTCGCATCGATCCAGAAGCGGTTGCATCGTATCGGTGTAGTTCGTATCCATCATGATCAAACTACTTCGAATCGATCACAAGGGGCTAGTTTGTATCCATGTGGTTCGGGGTTATTCGAATCGATGGCGTACGAGTCCTTGTTCATATCCACTCAAGAAAGGTCGCTTCGTGTCGATGGTACATGTAGCGATCGATACGAAGTACACCGATAACTATCGAAACGAGCAAAGGCTACGGCGAATCGATAGTTGATTCGAATGAAGGCTGAAGCAAATGGATACAAATAAATGGTCAACATGAACTCAACTCAAGGTGGAGCGATTCAAGAATCTCGCACCACGTCACCTCGCGCGCGCGTGCCTCGATCAAGTCGAATAGGAGGGATACGAAAGCATGGATTCAAAGACAACAGGCTATGAAAAACATGATCTTGCATCGATCACAGCTCCTTAATTACTAGTCCAAATGCTACGAAATTTTAACAAGAGCTTACGTACAAGATGAAGAACATTCTTGCCAAATTTCAGCTCGATTGGATCAATTTTTGATCGATATGAAATTGGTTCGTATCGATCATGGATCGAGTTGAAACTTTCCAGGATCCGTCGCGTGGGCCCACTCACATGCCAGAAGGAGTCTCTCGAAGTTTGAGCATGATATCAGCCTCCTACACCTATAAATAGCCCCCTGAAGCCTACAGAAAAAGGATACTTTTGGCTATTCAATGTCAAGACTCTGCCGGATCCAATTCTACAACTCATCATTGCTGTTATACTCGACTTTCTACATTGTAACTGCTGTAATCAATTGTAACCAGCAAGGATAATCTATAAAAGACAAACCTTTGAAGTGGACTTAGGCCGGAGATAGCCGAACCACCATAAATCTTGTGTTTCTGCTCGATATATCTGGATTGTTGTTTGCTTAGGTCTGTGACCTATGCTCGGATATCATTGATATATATTCATACATCGGTGCTTTCACGATACTAGGGGTTTGTGATCAATTATGGCGCAAACATACACTTCTATGTGATATATTCATATCTGTTTCCGCCTTTGAGATATGAACATCTGTGACTGATTTATGTTATGTTTATTTCTATATTTATTTTCGAAGACCACATAACCACTATGTAGTAGTTTTGAGTTTGTATCGATATGTTGAATTTCCTCTTGAAAAGATATGCATGTTATACTATCTAATATATCGAGACTGGCACAAAGCAATTACACAGATGGTTGCTCCTCAATAGCCTTATTCTTCATGCTAGTTGACGGCATTACTCCATAGTGTCCTTGGCTAGCGTGAGTATAGAGGTGGGGCGTCACATAAATTCACACTGTAAATTTAAATACTCAATTTATCAACTGATAATCATTTTCCCTCACTTATAAACATCGTTTATAAATTTATAAACTCATTTCTGGTTTTTCTCCATTAATAAAAGATTTATATTAACAAAATCGTTTTTAATCCCATTTATAAATCAATTTCTTAAATAACCCAAACTATATTCTAAAACCAATCAAATCTCAATTTCTACTTCTATTTCATAATTTAAAAATCTTATTTAAAATCCAATATAACAAATTTTATATTCATTTCCAAATTCCCTTTCTCCCAATCTATTTAAATCTCAACTTTTTAAACCTCTTTACATTTAAACAAATATCACTTAAATTTATTTTTTAAAAGTATTTTTATATACATTATTTTAAAATCTCCTTTTAAATTATTCCACGAAATAGTTAAGTACAAATTTAAAATCAAATCATATATTTTATCCAAAACAATACCTCTTTAAATAATCCCAAAATTCAATATAAATATTTCACTTCCAAATTCCCCTTTTAATTTCTTTTCAAAATTAAAAAATAATATTTATGGTACTTTAAAATACCAAAATCTAGGCCAGTGCTACTATATCATCCAATATAAAGTCATACCATAGTTTATCGTAGATTACTTAAACTCATCATATCACTATATATAAAATCAAAATCAACATTTTCGAGGAATCCAGTTGAATCCCTCCGACCTATTTTCCTACAACCACAGATGTTATATAACGTAAAATACCAAGCTCACTTCGAGGCGGGATATCCCGGTAATATAGGGTCATCCGTTATCATGCGGTGCACATAGTGTCTCATCCGCTCTAATAGGCAGAAATATATCCAACTATCAATATATATACTATTATATATATATAATATAACATCAAACAGATAATAATTTATCAATCCATCCAAGCAACCAGTAAATAATTTTTACTATATAAAATCAGAACCAATTAACCAAGATGAGTGAAATTTACTCTCATTTGTTTCCAGCTGTCGTGGTGTTCTAGTTTGGAACTAAAACCAAACAACGTCCGATTTCATCCAAATATCAAAATCTCCAAATCCGTCCAAACCAGTTCCATTACGAAGCTCTCATCATCACGATCATAATGTAAAAAAATTCTATGATGACCCAGAATTTTGGACAATTTAAATTGGGATATTTAATTGATTTTAATATTTAAAAGTTAGTTTGTAACTTAAATTTCAAATATCACCATTATTTGGAAATTTAATTACTTGATTTAATAAACTGAAATTGGGTAAATTATTGAATCTTCGGTTTTACGCCTGTTAAAAATAAATTGAGGGTTTGTAAAATTTATATTGATAATACTGAAGATAGTAAAAGTGTTAAAATTGAATTTAAAGGTGATTTGTTCAGTTTTGAAAATATATCGTTTAAATCGATATTTAAAAATAGCCTTCCGAGGCACAGTTTCGGAATTCGACGAAACCAGTTCCATTGGATCCGTAATAGTGTATTATTGGATTTCAATTTTCGTAGTGTTTGGAGTGATCATTTGGCCGTACGATAAGTGAACGCGCTGAAAATTAAATCGAGATTTAATATAATAACTAAGTCCAAAAGGCTATCTTCTCCATACGATTGAATTAGGACTCGATATTTTTTCCACTGTGTTCGAAATAGGGGTTTAACATTATAAACACCTAGCGGTACGCCTCGATAGGAGTTCGAAATTTTGAGTTGCGAATTGAAGACAATTTAAATTTAAATTTGAAATTTATAAATATATATGGTTGACTGGTCAAATATTTTTCCATCAGCCGCCTTCCTTTCCCATCACAACATTTACCTGCCACTTTAGCTTGTTTTCCCCAACACGCAATCTTCCTCTGCATATTTTTTTCAGAACATTATGTCCCTTTCTTCTTTTATATTATCGGCCGAACATTTCATCACAGCAAGCTCGAAAAAAAAACAGGGGAATCGAGAAAATAAAATGGCAGAACGAAGGAATTTAAAAATCGAATCAAAATCGAGTTCAACAGAAAAGAAACATGGAATCGCTCCTGTAAATGCACGAACAATCTCCTCCTTCCCATTCAGCTTAATCGCAGTAGTCCCCTTCTTGTTCAATATGATCAAAAACACAAAATCGTTTAAAAATAATAATACTCGTGCGAAAATGAAAATCGATTTCGATTCATAACTATGGGGTCGAGGCTATGGGAAAACGTCGACCGACTTTGGGAGCGACTGCGAGCTCGCGTGCGTGGCCCGATGAGCGCGCGAGGCGATGGTGAGTGGTGACTGGAGGGTGCGTGTGTGACTCGAGTGAGGGCCGCGATAGGCGGGGTTGATTAGGGTTTGCGTGTTCGAGGTGGCGGTGGCTCCTCTGTGGGTCGACGGTGGGGTTTATGGTGGCGTTCGATGGAAGTCTGTGGCAAACAGGAATGGTCGGCAATCTGGGGTTTCATTTTCTCGAGTTTCGATTGACGTGTGGATGCGGGTTAAGGTTTGTTTTCTTTTGTTGTTTTTTCGATTGTTTATTTGACCCTGAGTTATTATTTCATAATCAAAGTTTTAGTAAAAAGAAAATCTGGAGTTTTAAATCCGACCTTTTAGGCTAGTTAAATCAGATCAAAAGTTTTTAATATTACTTATACTTGTTGAAAAAAAAGAAAGAGAATAAATGAAGCAATTTATTTCAGAAAATGCATGTCTGAAAATTTCTTATTTTAAAGTTATACCATTTCGGGGAATCATTATCAACCATGATTGTTTCATATTTAAAATCAAGTGAATGAACTATTGTTTCGAGGATATCAGAAGTACTTATACCAAATGTGAACTAGGTTGGTAAATTATTATTTTAAAAAAACTAGCAAAATAAATTGAACTAATAAATGGAAATAGATTGTTTGATGTGTTCAAATATTGATAAATTGTATAAATATTTATACAAGGTCAATCGTGGAATCAGATCGAGAATGAAGTGGATTTGCAAATTTAAGCGGCAAAGGTGAGTTAATCTAACTCATCTGGGTTAATTTAAATTTAAATGGTTAAATTTAAATAATTGATTAAATGATTGAATTGTTTTGATGTGCAATATTATATAGTAGTATATAGTATATATTGGAGTGATTGATTTCCCGCATTATATAGCGGATGAGGCCCTATGCGCCGCATAATAGCGGATGATATTATATAAATCCTATATACCGCGATATTCCATCTCGAAGTGGAATTGGTTTTTTATGTTGTTCTAACATCTGTTGGTGCAGGGAAACAGGTTGGAGGGATCCAACTGGATTCCTCAAAATTATTTGGATTGTTTAATATTCTATATTATGAATATTTGATATTCTGTGATGAATATTATTGATAATTGGAATATTGAATGCTGTGATTTGCTTGAATATATTTTGGTACACTGATTTATCAAAATATATAAATTGGATTTTTGTAAAGAAAATAAAAGAGACAATTTGTAAGTGAAATAATTATAGAGAATTTAAATAAATTTACGAATGAAATGGGAAAGAATAAAAGTGATTTAAAATTCTAATAAATAAGGTCCGAGTATGAAAAAGGGGATTTTGAATAAACAGAGTAATAATGAATTTTAAAAACTTAAGTGATATTATTTAAAGGAATAAAGAATTTATTTTAAATTTAAAGGTTTAAATTTATTTGAAGGATAAAGAAGAAATTAAAAAAAATATGAAATTGTTATTTTTAGTTAAAAGATTTTTAAATCGTAATGAAGAAATAAAAATCTGAAGTCAATGGGTTTTGAAATAAATAAGTAAGTAATTGAATTTATTTCAAAATGGGGTAAATTGGAAATCAATTTGGAAATTGATTTAAGTGTTTGAAATTGGAAATTTAAAGGAGAATGTGACTATGAAATTTATAAACTGGGTTTATAAAAGCAAAGTTGTAGGATCTAGATTAACCCTAGAGGGGGGGGGGGTGAATAGGGTTATAGCAGATTTTCTCGAATTAAACACAGAAATATAATAGCAGAAATAAATATGCTGAAAAGTAAATCACACACAAAATTTACCCAGCTTCGGCAACCCCTGCCTACTGCTGCATTCACAAATTTCTATTAGAATTAAACAGTATCACGCTTACAAACACTCTACTAGACTCGCAGACCCTTTTGCTCCCGCTCACAAACACTCTACTAGACTCGCACACCCTGCTCCCGCCTATAGAGTTTCGCTCACTCGCAAACACTGCTCCCGCCTATAGAGCTTTGCAAACTCGCACTCCCTGCTCACTGAACTAATTCTAAATAGACAATCTGACACTACCTAATCCCTAGGTGGTGATTTACAGATTCTTCGACTCGAAAAGAAAAAACAACTTCAAAAATAACACCGGAGCAAAAATTAAACTACAACTTGAATGCGTGATTTTTGCTCAAAATAAAATAACTAAAAAACCCCTTTTTTAATTGAACCCTAAATAAAAAAAACTTAAGCCCTTTAAAAAAAAACAAGGCCGGCCCCTTGTTTTTATTAACCCGATTCACTTTCTTTTGAGAAGAAAAAATGGCGGCCTCTTTCTGATTAGGGCTTCGTTCCCTTTTGTTCCAGTTAGGGCTTCGGCTCTTTGTTCCAATTAGGGCTTCGGTTTCTTCAATTGATCTGTGATATGTTTCCCTAGCTCGCTGCTTCTCTGATGGTTGACTATTGCTTGTTTGCAGTTGCTCGATCGAGTTCGTTGCTTGTGAATTCGGTATGTACTGTCTCCTTTTGCTTTTCTAAATTGATACTTGAACTCGATAATGTTTTGCCGATGATGATTAGGGTATTTATATAGGTTGAATTCCTATATTTGCGTTCGTATAAATTTGATTGAATTTGTCAAATTCTTTATCTCGGCCACTTGATGATGCTTGAATGATTGAGATCGATTCTGACTTTTTCAATTTCGTATTTTGATGCTTGGTTGACACGGCTTCGATTTTGATTTCGTGATCAATTTTGCTTGGCTACCACGGTGAACACTTGTTTGACTTTGACAATACTGATTTCGTGAGTTTTCACTTTGTTGACTTGTTCATCATTGAATTTGCGATTCACTGTCACTTCGGCCTTGATACTGAGTGTTTACTTCGGCCATTTGATTTTCTAAACTTCTGGATATTGTGGGATGCCATCTCCATTTGGTTGTTGCAGTATTCATTGTTGTTGTGTTCCTCACTGATGCATTGTTGTAACTCCATCTTGACTTAGGCTTTTCACTGTAACAGATGCTACACTTGTTCATGTATATATTGCTTTGTTTCACTGGTGGCCTATGTGCATGCTTCACTGTTCTTTGCATTTGTTCATATGAGTCTGCTCACTGTTGTTTGTACCTGTACATATGTGTATACTAAGTTTGCATTTGATTTTGTAGTTTGGTGTCATGTTTGCTTTGAGTCTGCAACTTGGAGTCTGCAACTAGTAACTGGACTTGATTTGTGCCTTGTCCATTCTCATGTGTTCATCCCTGTTGTTGTTCATCTGAGTTTGAGCATTTGCATATTTGAAGCCTTGTATCATGATGCAGTCTTCATTATGTTCTGGTGACATGTGCATTGCTTCATGTTGCCTATGTATCACTGCAGTTGCACATTGCTTGTACTTGTGTTCTTTATTCATATGTTCTTCAAATCAGTGGTGCACTGTGCCATTTGATCTTGTTTTGTAGTGATGCACTTGATTGCTTCTGATTCATTTTTTTGAGGCAGTTTGCATGTATGGGCATTATTTCTTGTGTGCTGGTTGAAGTTCTGATGCCTTTGGTTTGAACCATGCTTTGATTCATTGTCAACCTGTATCATTTACTGATTTAGTTGATTTCATGGTTCACCTTGCTTTGTTCACTGTGTACTTGATGGTTGCTGTACACTTTTGTGCTTTGAGACAGTTTCATTGTTTTAGTATTCCATGTTGCAGTGTTGGTCTAGCTTGCTTGAGTTTCACCTCTGACCTGTTGGTTCATTGTGATGTTCATTTGCATTGTTGCCTTGTTGACTGTGTTGTTGCATTGTATTCTGGTCAGTGGTGCTTTGAGTCAGTGCTTCACCATACTTGTTGTCATGATTTTCCTGGTTTCACTTGTGTACATTTTCGAGTTGCACACTGCTGCTTGTACTTGTAGTCTTGGCCAGTTGACTGTTGCTTTGAGTTGTTCATTGCTTGGTCTCTGTTGCCTTGAATTTCTGGTTGGAGCTGTGCACACGAGTTGGCGAGGCAATGCACACGTGTATGAAAAGTTAAGATTTTGTCAAATAGAATCAAGCAAAGGTCAAATAACTTTCAATTTGCATATAGGCTCATTTATATATTTCTATGCATATATGTAGGGGGAGTATTGTGTAGAGAGGGAGCATTCAAATAGGGGGAGCAAATTGAAATTATCAAATAACATTTGATATATTCAAAATCTTAAATATATGTTTGTTATCATCAAAAGGGGGAGATTGTTGAATATGCGCCTTGCGCTATATGATTTTTGTTTGATGATAATAAACATATATACATTCACTTAAATGTATTTGGTAATGTACTATTTTATTTTTTATAGAATAAATAAATATTTGTTGAATAAAATTAAATTACACAGAATTCGAATTTGAATTCAAACAGAACAAGTTAAACAGATTTTGAATTCAAACAGAAATTTTTATTCAAACAAATATTTATTACAACTTTGATAGTACAATTTCAAGCTCTCACTATACATATACAATTTTGACTACAATACATGATATTTCATATTTACATCACAACCTTACTACATATCACTCACACTCATATTTTTGTCTTCAACTATAATCCAGCTTGAATCCAGCATCTGAGTAATCTGCAAAAATATTTTCAAACGCAGTAAAATTGAAAGAGAAATATTTTTGAAATTTGAAAGAAACGATGATTTTGAAAACATTGTTTGCCTCAGTTATTTGGGTTGTTCGTCATCATTCACACTTGTCTCAAATAATAGCATTATTATTTTGGAAGTATTTCTGAAAGGAAATTGTCTCAAATAAATTTTGGAAAGGGATATAGCATTGAACTCACTTCAGTCGCTAGAAAATAATTTTGGTGATGACTGCAGCATCGTCGATGTTCATTTTTGAGTTTCTAAGTGACGGATTGCTACCAAATTGATTTGTTCAGAAGAACTAATTTTGTTTTTGAAATTTCAAAGGAAATTTGTTGGGGATAAAATCCAGGATTGGTTTAAAAATTTGAGAAATGTGATTTTGGGATAACGGTGCTTTCAAAATGATTTAAACCAAAAGCCGGGTGTTTGAAATTAAGAATTCTTATTTGAATTGAAAATCCTGATGAGGTAAGTTATAAACTTGTAAATTTGAGATGATTTCTAAATAAGGAGGGAAAATACGAGCTTTGAATGTTGGAATTAAAATTTAAAGTGAAAAAGTTAAATAAATTTAATTTGGAAAGATTAAATTGTGGAAAATTTAATGGATGATTGGAAGAAATAATTAGTAAATCTTGAATGTGATTGGAATGGGAAAGTAGAAATTAAATTTGGATTGGGAAATAAAAATTACTTGGATTGAAATAAATTGAATTAAACTGAAAATAAAACCCAGTTGTATTTGGATTAAATTGAAATTGAAATAAAATAAATTGAGATGTAGATGATATTAAGTGAAAGTTAGTTCTTAATTTAAATTCAAGTGGATTGAGTGAATTAAAGAGAATGGTATGATGCTAGATTTAACTGAAGTAAAGTTAAATAAAATTGAATTGAAATAAATTCAGTTGAGTTATAGATAATATTGAATGGAATAAAATTCTTACTTAAATAAATGGAAGTAAGTTGAATTGGATTTTATGAAATAAAAATGCATGCTTGGATAAATAAGTGTATAATCTCGAGTAAAAATGAAATATGAATATACTCAGGCTTAAAATGGGTAGAAGTATGAAAAATATAAGTGCGAGACTTATAAGAAAAAAAATGGGAAGTAAAATAGTAAGCCAAAATAAAATTGTTTTGTATTTTGGAAATAAAATAGAAATCCAAACTTGAATTACAAAAATAGAATTGAACTCAAGTAAGATAATGAAGTGATTTTTGAAGATAAAAACCGAATATTAAATTGGAAGTGGGAGTAAACTAATTTGGAATAAATTAGAAAATTGGATATGTTAATGGGGTTTAAATTGGTTAAATAAAAGTTGAATTGTGAGTTAATAAAATTGGTTTGTGAATTAAATAATAGAAATAGAAGTTGAGTATAAATAATATTCATCGCATATTGTAAGTGGATTAATTATGAGTTGAAGTTGTTGTCAAATGAAATGGAATTGGATTATAATAGAAATGATTTGAGTTGCAAATAAAATCCATTTCGAGTATAAATGAGTTAAATATGTGCTTGGATATTAATTTTATAAATTGAGAATATGAATTAAAATTAAAATTAAAATGGATGGGCTAACTGAAGTAACTGGAATTTGATTTGATGAGAATCAAACTAAATAGAAGTGAACTTAAGTTTGAAGTTGGAATAAATTAAATTAAATTAAGAATAATGAGAAGCTCGACGTCGAGTAGGAAGGGTAGACCACTAAATAAAAGCTTGGGTTGAATTAATTTGGGAATGGTTAGTAGTATACAAGCATGGAATGTGTCGAGCTAAATAAAATAGTTGTGGATGAATTAGAATGGGATGGAATTTAATATAAAATGAGTTGGAATCAATTGGACGTGGATAAAACTAAAATGGATATTCTATTAAGAGAAAATCGTCGAACTGCATAGAATAAATTAGTCATTCGACTTAAACGGAAGTAAATAAAAATTATATGGATTGGAAGAAGTAAATAAAATTGATTTTTGGAATCAACTGAAATAAATATGAGTTGTTTGGATTAAAAATGAATTGAATGTAAGAAATTGAGTGGTAAACCTTTTAAATTGAATGAAGTTGTATACGAATTGGTTGTAAACAATTAAAATTAATGTCGAAACCCTCTAAGTTGCTTATAAATATTATTTAACCTGCATTGCTTATAGAAACTCGTATGTTTACTAGTTAAATATGTAAAATGTTGTTAAGTTACATGATTTAGGCACTTACATATTTAAATCGAGTAAGTACACATACCGGGAAGCCGTTTGGCTGGATTTGGACGCGCTAATTGCTAAAATAATAAACCGCTTGCTTAAAAATGCTAAATAGAGGTACGCCTACGCAATAAAAATTAGGAAATATGAACTGTTTTTGTTTTTCCGACCGTGTGCGTCGATGTATATATATTTATATCTCTTGTCAAATTGCAAAAGCTCCTCTGTACAAAGGAGACTGATAAAAAATTTCGAAAATTTTGCGAGTTAGAAAATTTTCGAAAATTATTGGGAAATTTTATTTAGCGACCAAAACGATTTCAAATTGGAATTGAAATAAGGGATTTTGGAAATGGAAATTGAAACTAATTATTTAGTTAGAACTAAAGGAGTAGGAAAGAGAATTTGGGATTTTTGATTTCAGAGGATAAATTGAAATTTGCCCGACTAAAAAGGTATGTATTTAAATTTCTGTATGAAATTTGATGATTTTCTGGTCTAGCCACTTAGCCTTTTGTTTTTTTTTGGGAATTTGGGAGCCCGTAGAGGCATTTTGTAGTTGTACCAAGCTAGCCGTGCAAAGGAGACGCTGGAAAAAAATTTCAAAAATTTAGAGAGTTAGAATTTTTTTAAGAAAGCTTTGATAATTTAAATTTGGATTTAAATTTAAATTTGAATAAGTGGAGTAAATAATGTTGATGGAAACTATGGAAGGTTTTGGGAAGTTGGTTGAAGTAATAGTGGTTCATTAATAAAAGATATGTTATGACAAGTTGATAAAACTGTTTGGTTTTGGAAAATAGTAATGGGTATTGGATCATTCTTCTTAACTAGCAATTTCGGGGACGAAATTCTTTTAAGAGGGGAGGAATGTGACGACCCAGAATTTCGGACAATTTAAATTGGGATATTTAATTGATTTTAGTATTTAAAAGTTAGTTTGTAACTTAAATTTCAAATATCACCATTATTTGGAAATTTAATTATTTGATTTAATAAACTGAAATTGGGTAAATTATTGAATCTTCAGTTTTACACCTGTTAAAAATAAATTGAAGGCTTATAAAATTTATATCGATAATACTGAAGATAGTAAAAGTGTTAAAATTGAATTTAAATGTGATTTTTCAGTTTTGAAAATATATCGTTTAAATCGATATTTAAAAATAGCCTTCCGAGGCACAGTCTTGGAATTCGACGAAACAAGTTCCATTGGATCCGTAATAGTGTATTATTATCGGATTTCAATTTCCGTAGTGTTTGGAGTGATCATTTGGCAGTATGATAAGTAAACATGCTGAAAATTAAATCGAGATTTAATATAATAACTGAGTCCAAAAAGCTATCTTCTCCATACGATTGAATTAGGACCCGATTCCATTGTGTTCGAAATAGGTGTTTAACATTATAAACGCCTAGAGGCATGCCTCGATAGGAGTTCGAAATTTTGAGTTGCGAATTGAAGACAATTTAAATTTAAATTTGAAATTTATAAATATATATGGTTGACTGGTCAAATATTTTTCCATCACCCGCCTTCCTTTCCCATCACAACTTTTCCCTGCCACTGTAGCTTGTTTTCCCCAACACGCAATCTTCCTCTGCATATTTTTGCAGTACATCGTGTCCCTTTCTTCTTTTATATTATCGGCCGAACATTTCATCACAGCAAGCTCGAAAAAAAATTAGGGGAATCAAGAAAATGAAATGGCGGAATGAAGGAATTTAAAAATCGAATCAAAATCGAGTTCAACAGAAAAGAAACAAGGAATCCCTCCTGCAAATGCACGAACAATCTCCTCCTTCCCATTCAGTTTAATCGCAGTAGTCCTTTCTTCTTCAATATGATCAAAAACACAAAATCGTTCAAAAAAAATACTCATTCGAAATCGAAAATCGATTTTGATTCATAACTTTGGGGTCGAGGCTAGGGGAACAGTTCGATCGACTTTGGGAGCGACTACGAGCTCACGCTTGTGGCCTGGTGAGCGCGCGAGGCGATGGTGAGAGGTGACTGGAGGGTGCGTGTGCGACTCAAGTGAGGGTCGCGACAGGCGAGGTTGATTAGGGTTTGCATGTTCGAGGTGGCGGTGGCTCCTCTGCGGGTCGATGATGGGGTTTGTGGTGGCGTTCGGTGGAAGTCTACGGCAAATAGGAATGGTCGGCAACCTGGGGTTTCATTTTCTTGAGTTTCGATTGACGTGTGGATGCGGGTTGAGGTTTGTTTTCTTTTGTTGTTTCATAATCAAAGTTTTAGTAAAAAGAAAATCTGGTGTTTTAAAACCAACCTTTTGGGCTCGTTAAATCAGATCAGAAGTTTTTAATATTACTTATACTTGTTGAAAAAAAGAAAGAGAAGAGATGAAGCAATTTATTTTAGAAAATGCATGTCTGAAAATTTCTTATTTTAAAGTTATACCATTTCGGGGAATCATTATCAACCATGATTGTTTCATATTTAAAATCAAGTGAATGAACTATTGTTTCAAGGATATCAAAAGTACTTATACCAAATGTGAACTAGGTTGGTAAATTATTGTTTTAAAAAAAACTAGCTAAATAAATTGAATTATTAAGTGGAAATAGATTGTTTGATGTGTTCAAATATTGATAAATTGTATAAATAATTATACAAGGTCAATCGTGGAATCAAATCAAGAATGAAGTGGATTTGCAAATTTAAGGGGCAAAGGTGGTTAATCTTGCTAATCTGGGTTAATTTAATTTTAAATGGTTAAATTTAAATAATTGGTTGAATGATTGAATTGTTTTGATGTGTAATATTATATATAGTAGTATATAGTATATAGTGGAGTGATTGATTTCCCACATTATATAGCAGATGAGACCCTGTGCGCCGCATAATAGCGGATGATATTATATAAATCCTATATACCGCGATATTCCACCTCGAAGTGGAATTGGTTTTTTATGTTGTGCTAACATCTGTTGGTGCAGGGAAACAGGTTGGAGGGATCCAACTAGATTCCTCAAAATTATTTAGATTGTTTAATATTCTATATTATGAATATTTGATATTCTGTGATGAATATTATTGATAATTGGAATATTGAATGTTGTGATTTGCTTGAATATATTTTGGTACACTGAGTTATCAAAATATATAAATTGGATTTTTGTAAAGAAAAAAAAAGAGACAATTTGTAAGTGATTTAATTATAGAGAATTTAAATAAATTTACGAATGAATTGGAAAAGAATAAAAGTGATTTAAAATTCTAATAAATAAGGTCCGAGTATGAAAAAGGGGATTTTGAATAAACAGAATACTAATGAATTTTAAAAACTTAAGTGACATTATTTAAAGGAATAAAGAATTTATTTTAGATTTAAAGGTTTTAATTTATTTGAAAGGATAAAGAAGAAAAAAAAATATGAAACTGGTATTTTCAATTAAAAGATTTTTAAATCATAATGAAGAAATAAAAATCTAAAGTCAATGGGTTTTGAAATAAATAAGTAAGTGAATGAATTTATTTCAAAATGGGGTAAATTGGAAATCAATTTGGAAATTGATTTAAGTGTTTGAAATTGGAAATTTAAAGGAGAATGTGACTATGAAATTTATAAACTGGGTTTATAAAAGCAAAGTAATATATCAGTGGATATCTAGAAGAATAAATTCATGGTGGGAATTTATTAGAGGAATGGGTAAATTTGTTTAAAAATAAATAGTGATTTATTTTTAAAGGGTGTGAAGAGAAGTATATTTCCCTGGATAGCCAAGTACGTTTTCAAAGCAACTTTTTTTAAATATAAGTTAAAAACTTTAATGTTGTTTTAAAAAGCATGTTTTAGAAAATTTATTGTTTCTAAATGTTTAAATTTTAAAGTAAGTATTTTTCAAATTTATTATACTAGTAATTATTTAAAGGTGGCTTGGTATTATGTTTAAAAAGTTAGAAATTCAGTTTTATATCAAACAAAGTAGTTTTATTTTAAATATTCTTAAAGTATATATTTTGAATAAGTATTAAAGTAAATTTTAATTTAGATGTTCTAAAGTATATTTTATAATAAAGTGTTCTTAAATTATTTTAAAAATCTAAAGCTATGTACTTGGTGTTTTCAGTAGAAATAAATATTTGGAAATTTATTTCATGAGAGAGTATGGTTTGAAATCCATTTTCAAAAAGGTTTGAAAATGAAAATATATCTTGCAAAGATATATTGAGGTTAATAAATAATTCGGTGAAATTATTTATGTTGGATGGTTGATGTGAATGT
The DNA here is from genome assembly GCA_030765085.1 of Allium cepa. Taxonomy (NCBI): domain Eukaryota; kingdom Viridiplantae; phylum Streptophyta; class Magnoliopsida; order Asparagales; family Amaryllidaceae; genus Allium; species Allium cepa. Next base: position 722,369,792 of record CM060943.1, read on the forward strand.
TAATTGATAGTTAAATAACCGACTATCAATATTGTCCAATGAGCTGATCGTTTCGAAGAGACCGGGAAATATCTCGAAAACCACTTCGATCCGGTTTGTATGTTTTCGTGGAAAAACAAGTTCAGAGTCAAAGATGGAGCAGTGAAGTGCAAGGCCTAGTCACTACTAATCCTGAGGATGATTCCAAAATAAATGTAGTAGGAGCAGTGCCTTTGGTTCCGTTCGAACCCGGGATGGAATTTATGGATGAATGCTTTCAGAACATCGTCAGGTGGACGATGGGCATTCTAAGTGATATGTTCTAGAAAGGTAACGCTTAGCCTCAAGCTTCATCAACCAGGAATGACTGAAAATCAAGGGTTATGCAGCAAGGCTAGGTGGGTAGCGCCCATTAGGGTGAGGTCATCCCTATCTAGATGTCACTTTTATTCGGCTTAGTGGTGCGGTTGCTGATCCCAACCATGGGGTCATCTTACTCGAGATTATCCAGTAAGGGGTAGTCCCGGTCTTGTGTTGTACGGGATTGGGAGTAATCCTCGGTACGGTGATCTGGGCCACGTACTGTGACATGTGGTACCCCGGTGCCTAGTCATTAGTTGGAAATCCATTCTCCCTACGCGCCTTTACGGTTTTGATTGTTCCCAATTATTGCTGAAACGTGAGATGCAAGCATTTCAGCTAGATTCTATTTTACTTTCTATAGACACTATTACAATATCAGAGGATTTTAATAAAAAGTGTTTTAGCTATCCTAAGGTAAAAATCCGACATATTTATTTGTGGCGTGGTCTTACGAGATGCTTTTGTTTTCAAAGGATTTTGAAACTTTAATAATTAATTTGAGTGTGGTTTTCTCACGCTGGTATTCAAGACTGACTCGGGTGTTATTTAATTATAATGCTCGGGTCAGACCGAGTATTATAGAATACAGGAAATGATGCTGTAGACCTTAGGAGACGAGCTGGATGGCGATACGTACTTCCATACTTGATTATTGTTCCGCTGCGTATCTAGTTGTATGTTATTGATGTTGTTAAACTCTGATGATGTACTCCGATGATGTATATATATAAAACAGATATAGTTTTCTTTTGTGTAAATATCTGTTATTATCTATTATATTTTATTCCACTGCGATGGTTAGATTCTGATGTTGTTTTCTACTTTCTTCTTCTACCTCTTCTTCTTTAACTCTCATGGTTCGGTTTTTCGGGAGTTGAAAATCGGGTCATTACAATTTCATCCCAATCGGACCTCGTATGAGTGAGTTATGAATTTTATAAGTTAACGATCTTAAATTAAAAAGAAATAAACTAGTTACCAGATTTAATTAAATTTACAAAACTGCCCTCTCTACCTTCTTTCCCAACCCGATGTCTCCTGCTCTACCCGTATATGAAAATGCACATTAGCAGGCCGTGCACGCACGCTCCCCTACTCCTTAACACCCGACGAATTTGTCTATCGGCCTCACCAACAAACATCTCACTCGAATCCCTAGCATCCCAAACCCTCGAACCCACACCATATCACCATCTCCAACCGTGACCTAGAATTGTTGCGCCACATCGCATAACTCCAAAGGTGACCAGACCTTCCCCAACTTCGGTCGAATGTTCCATTCGATCCCCCGAGCTCAAAATAACCATCCATTTCATGAATTTCTTCCTAAATCGAGAATATGAAATCCTAGTCGAGCCTTCCACTCGATGACCCACTGTTGATCATCCCAAAACTATTGTGCACCCATCAATATGCATACCAAATCGAAGCTCTCCACGAAACATGATATTTTTAAAAAAAATTGGGGACTTTTCGTTGAGTAAAAATCGAGTTATGGATTTTTGAAATTAAAGAAGCTTGCTTTCCTTTGTATTTTTTTCTTTCTGTAACCTGCATGAACAAAAGGGAAGAGAGGGACGTGATTTTTAAATAAGAAAACAAAGTAGCCTCGTATGTATATTGGGTGGCTGAGTGGATGTTTTTGTGGCTGATGTGAGATGAGGATAATATATATATATATATATATATATAATTCCAATATCTAGATATTTTATTCCGAACCCCAACTGAGGCGTGCCGCCTGGCATTTCTAATGTTATATACCTATTTCGAATGCCATGGAACAAGTTTCGAGACCCAATTAGATCGTATAGAGAAGATAGTTTTTTGAACCCAATTATTATATTAAATTTTCGGTATTAATTTACAACGTGTTTCTATCCAGTATGATCAAACGTTGAATCCAAACGCTACGAAATTTGAAATTCGATAATAATATACATTATGGATCAAATGGAACTGGTTTCGTCGAAATCTGAGACTATGCCCTAGAATGCTATTTTTATATGTTAATTTAGACGAGTTATTTTAAAAATCGAGTAAAATACTTATAAATCCAATTTAAAATTTTTATTATCTTCCTTCTTATTAATAGAGATCAAATGAGCCCTTCAATCATTTTTAACCAAATAAAACTCCAAGATTTTAACTAGTTAAACAATTTCCAATTATTAATTTCAACAATTAATTTATCCAATAAATCATTATATTTGAAATCGAAGTTATTAAATCTATAAAATTAACTTTCAAATATTTAAAATTGATTAAATATTTTAATTTAAAATAACAAAAATTCTGGGTCGTTACATTTAATCTTTCTACTCCCTTATTGGACTACACCTTTATGCTTATCCATATATTAATTGTATTTTAAATTGTAAGAAGAAAAATTAAATCTTATTCTCTGTGATTGGACTACAAATTTATACTTATCCACATAATATTATATTTAAACTTATATAAAGAGAAGTTAAATCTTTTTACTCCCTAATTGGGCCATATCTTTATACTTATCCATATAATAATATATTTAAACTTATAAGAAGTAAAGTACACCTTACTACTCTCTGAATGGACCAGGCTTTTCATACTTATCCATATAATTATTATATTTTAAATTATTCCTAAGCTTAGACTTTAAGCTTTCTTTTTCCATTAGACCAAATTCTGGTCGTATCAGGTTAGGGTATAGAAGGTTAGTTAACTACTGGTGTACCCTTCTATTCACCTATAAACACCCAAGTCCATATCTTATTTTAACCCATTCAAAAACAAAAGAAAGGAACCAAAGTTCATCTTCATTATCAAAGGTTAGGCATTCCAAGTCTCCAGCAAAGAAAATAGAAAGTGAGTGTAATCTTAATCTCTATCCTTTGATTCATTTACATTTTAATAATTGTTGTGTTAACTATTGATTGTAAATTGTTAATAATAATGGGTTTGCTTATTTGGTTGTTTGATTTGTGCTCGGATAGTTTATAAGTAATAACCTTGATGTTTAGTTAAAGGGAATATATATCACCCTTTAACTTAGGATTGAAATAATTTAGTGACTTTTTGGTTAAAAGGAAATAACACACCTTTTAGCCATCTCATTTGATCATGAGGGAACCTCACCCCTCTTAGTTTCTCTTGGGGTTAAAAGGGCTCCACACCCTTGTTTAACCATATTTGTTCGTCTTCTTGTTTTGTCAAACTAAGATGAGTTTTAACAACCCGTATTTTATATACTGGAAGATCGTAAAATATTTTTATTTTATTCATGGGAGGTTGTACAATTCTATAATATGACTCTTAGGGACATTTTGGACATCTATGATTTTTTATAAATTTTTATGTGACCATTTTGACTCTAAATATCTTGTTTAGGCCATAAATTTTGATAATAGTCGAGTTAGGGTTTCAAACTAGTTCCTTGCTTCAGGATGATGGTTTCTTATTCCATGTAGTGGTCATAATAGGAAATCGTCTAAACCATTAGAAAGTTATGGCTATTTTAAGTTTGGATAGCTTCTGCCATGTTTTAGTGGGTAATTAACTAAACTTATACTTAAGTCCACTAATCCATTTTGAGATTATTATAAATAGGAGGTTGTAGGGACTGAAATAGGATTTTTACCTCTTTCCCAAAACAATTCTAAGAATTCATTAGCCCTAATTTCACCTATTTACTAATCTTAGCCAACTCATCGATTAGAGAGATGATTATCAAATAGAAGCTATAGATCATTATTTTGGTTGATCTGCATCACTTTCTATTGCGGTCCATATTAGATCGAGAGGAGAATAGGTTCATTTGGGTAATTGGTGAGTGGTTATTGACTTCTCACTATACTATGCATGTTTATATGGTTGGATTGCATGTTTTAATATGATTTTGGATTTTAAATCCTTTTCGAACATTAATCACATGCCAACATATGTTTATGACCTAAATTCATGAATACTAATACAGTTTTTGTAAATGATTTGGATATTCACCTTATTCATATTATATGTTAACTTTTTCGGTTTAAACTAGAATTTGCTTGATTATCATATGCTTATTGTATTACATGTATGAATGGAACTATATGTGTGATTTGCTATGTTTGAATGTTGTGCTTTGCTGTTGGTTACTAGTGATTTAGATACGTAGGAAATTGGTTAGAAAATTGCATGAATCGAACACAAAGATGTTTGGAATTGGATGAAACTTGGAGGACAAGTTTTGGAGCATGGTAGTAAGTGATAGTTCAACATGCGATAAAAATAGAGCTAAAACTATAGCTCGATACCGAGTTAGCAGGGTCACTACCGAGTTATAAGAATTGATGGGTTTGACTTAGCGATAGTTGGGGGTTCCAAAGGAAGGTTAGCGGAGATGAACCGGAGACGGAATTTTGGTGATTGACTAAGTGTTGAGTGCTATGCCAAGTTATTTCTAGAATTTGGAGATGAATGCTTTGGAGTGATTCCGAGTTGTTTTGATCGATAGGTAGAGGTTTAAAGCATTGAGAAGATGGCGTACTAGAACAAAGGAGGAAGGCTTAACCAAAATTGGTTAAGTATACAGCTCGTACCGGGCTATCAATATTGGCTCAGTATTAGTTATAGGTATTATTGGTGGCATTGTGAGATTTGCAAAGGATGGAGTGGAAGCTCTGTAAATCATGTTGGAGAGTTGGCTCATTTACATGAGGCTTGATGGCGATGTAACAGCATGATAAAAGCTTGGATCTTTGGATAGTGACCCATGTTGGGAGTAAGTTCCGAAGATGGTAGTTCAATAATTGAGGGAGCCATAGAATGAGGGAATGTGGAAGGGTTCCTCGGGAATAACAGAAACCAGGTTGAGTAAAAAGGAGGGCTCAAATGGATGTATATGTGCTAAAGGATCATTGATACTTTGAGTGTTTTCTATTGTACTCGTAGCAGGGGTAGTACAAGTGGGGACGCTAGTGGAGAGGATCTGAATGTCTTAGACCTGTGGTTTTGGGTCTTGTGTCTAGCTTTGGCCTATAAGACACATTTTTAGCTTTGGGCTACTGGATACGAGAGTACACTAAAAACCGGTATTTCCATTAGTCCATGGATCCGTATTACAAGTGGGAATGCATATGGATTGGTGGATATGGTCTGAATACCTTAGACCAGTGGTCTTGGGTCTAGGGACTAGCTTTGGGCTATGAAACATGTATCTAGCTTTAGGCTCTGGGATACAAGAGTACACTAAAAACCAGATTTCCATTAGTCCGTAGTAATAAAGAGGTTATACAAGTTATCATATATTCAAAGGAGTGATAGTGAGGATTGTTTGATGGATGCTATAGTTTCTTTGATTGCTTTCTCGCATAGTCTATCACTTGTGGATATTATCGGAAGTGGGTATTGGAGATAGTGGTACCTTTCTAGCATTGTAAAGTGGCACATTATATTGTTATGTGCTAACTCTTTGATTACAGGGACATGTTAGGCATGACTTGTATACCATGTTCCTTACTATATTTGCCCATTTAGTATTTTGGGATTCACTTACCGATCACACTAGACAGGCATCTGACTAAGGTATATGCTTTGTTCTTATTATCTTAGATACTGTTAAATGAGTAGACTAGATAATAGGTCTAGGTGTGACGCAGTAGCTGTTTGAAGGACGAGCTGGATGGAGCTATCTTGTATTGTATACATACATGGATTTCTACGCTTATTTCGTTGTGCGGTACTAAGGAGCCTTATCAGTGACTACCTTTTTTCTTATTATGAGACAGTTATTAAGTTTACTTCTGTTGCATAAACTACTACTCTATGGACCTATGTTTTGATAGCTAGTTCGCTTCGTTATTATTGTCTCTCCTATTTATTATGTGATGTATATTATATTTTAATTCGTGCACTATGAAATATGCAACAGATTATGCTATGTTTATTTTCTTTTCAAACCTGATGATCATCATATATTAGCATAGCATGACACCATCGCACTATTTAGTTATTTTGGGTGAATGTATAGGGGATTATCAGTCGAGTTGTTGCGCATTTGAGCATCGATATCCGTTATCGTAAACGAACAAATAAAGAGCAAGTCGGGGCCAAGCTATGTGGCGTTGCTCCTATTAGGGTATTGTCATATCTACTGTAGATTGGTTTCACTTGTATGCCCACGAAGATGTGAAATACTTGGTAGTATCCGGCTTGGAGGCTTCCGAAAGCCGTCGTAGTTCTTAAGTATATTTTCTAGAGGTATACCATCGGCAAAGTGGGTGCTCCCTCCTAGTCATTGTTATGATTCGACCATTTAAGTTGATTCATTTTCCATTATATTGAGAAGCATCTTAGGATTTTTTCGGTGTTAATCTTCTATTGTATTTTCATAAACTTTAAATTATAGGCTATGTGTTCTTTTGTCAATATCTTTATATACTGTTAACAAGAAATCTTGTCAAGACCCTAAAGTTGTCGTTAGGATGTGATTAGTCCTTTTTGATCACTTTTGGTTAAGTGGAAGTTGGTAAGATGTAGATACTACTTTAAATTCTCCCTTTCGAATAGGTTGTCGTAGTGGGAACTTTCTCGGATCAACCTTTCGACTCAGTCGAAATGATTAAATTCCTTTCTTATTAGCTTTCCGAGCTTTCTAAGATGGTGAAATTATCCCTTCAAAAGCCTCCTTATGATAGTCAAACATGCTTGACATGCAAAATCCTTTTGCTATTATTATTAGTGCATAATGTGGAAAACATTTCGAAAGTATAATATAAATCTTAGCCAGCATACCACCATTATGGTATACCAACTATAGCTACCATGTTCAATAGCAGGTTACCACCGCATTCCATGGCAGGTTATACAACTAAAACCGTACAGGGCTCGTTTTGTTTCTTTGGATTTCCAACAAATGTTCAGGCTAAGGAACTTCTCCACCAAATGAAACGCCTCTGGAGGGACGCCCCCTAGAACCTAACCGGATCTCTGCCAACACAAGGTTGGGTTACCTCCATAACTAGGTAAGTACCACGCGAGTATGCCGTCCCCCGGTTGTAACCGACCTTTATCCGAGGCGCCTCTCAACCAACAACCACAAATCAATATGTTTGCAGCAACCACAAAAGTTAAATATCTGGGCTCCATACCATGATACAACTTTTTATGCAGAAGGAAATGGACATACACTAAGGGCGCGACCCTTAATAACCTTACCGCAACTTTCATGTTTCGACCATTTCTGTGTTGTAAGGTTCGACGAAGTCTCGTCCACAGAGCTACGCTTTTCACAAAAGCCATGCTTCGATCAACAAATCATCAGCAACACTTAGCATGCCGCATTACCAATTTGGAAATATATTACTAGGAACCATCAGCTACATAACATCTGAGCTCGTATGTCTCAGAGAAGGGTGTTAAGCTAAGAGAATAAATTCTCCGCCACCAACAGAAATGTATTTAATAGAAACCATCTTTACATCTCAATGTGTAACATCAGACACACATCCATACAAGTCCGTCCCGGGTTCGAATGGAATCGAAGGCACTTCAAAGAAGCCCTTGCAAATTCGGATATTCACTAATCACGTCTGGACTCCCCATCACAAAGGGTGATATAATCTCTAGACTGAAGCAACTCAGTGCAGATACATTCGACAGGTAATCCTTTCGTTTTCGAAAATACCCGGTCTTCAACACCGTCTTCAAATGCAATCCCATTTCGTCGTATCATTATTCAGAATGGGTTTTATGACACAAAGTCCTCTCCCGGCTAATCCGAATAATGAGCGCTTATTTTAAAAATAAGTGTTGCATTCAGATTTCAAATAAATCACAACAAATTTCCACTTCTATAATCAACTTAATAATATTCTCTTTAAAGATTTAAAAACAATTTCTGAAGATAATTTCTCCAACAATATTCTTTTTAAAACCAATTATAGAACTTTTAATATTTAAAAGCTACTTTGGAAACATACTCGGGTTTCCAGAGAAAATACACCTTCCATTTCAAAATGGTCCATTTAAATCAATTAATAAATCCTTCTTGATTTATTTTAAATCTACGTTCCAAATCCATAAATTTCTTTCCACACCTTTAAAAATAAACCCATATTTATTTTTATACAAAATTCCCTTTCATTTATAAATTCTCATTGTGAATTTAAATTTCCAAATATCCACTGATATACGATTTTCAAATCGATTTTCAAATATTTACTTTCAAATACCAAACCAAATTCCAAATTGATTTTCAAATTTATTTCAAACACCAAATAGAATTTCCAAATTTGTTTCTAAATTTATTTCCCTTTAAAATAAATTCCTTTATTTCTTCCAAACTATTTAAAATCCGAATTTCAAATAAATTCTTCAACTTTTAAACAATATTACTCAAAATCCATTTATTTCCATTAATTAAAATCTTTTCCCACAATTTGGAATTTATTCAGTAGGATTTCAAAAAAAATAAAACTTTATCCTTTTTAAAATTCTTTCTTTTAAATTTATCCAATTCTCAAAAATGAATTTACTTAAAATTTTCTACTTTAATTTTCAAAAATCAAATTTTCTATTTTCGTTATCCTGCTATACCAAAAATATATTTGGCCAAACCAAAGCCTTTAACGATTTCAATCACAGATATAATCATACAAATTATAAATAAATCAACACTCAACATTGAAACAAATTCAAATATTTGAGGAATCCAGTTGGATCCCTCCAACCTGTTTCCCTGCATCCACAGATGTTAGCTTAACAATTAAATATCAATTCCACTTCAAGCTGGAATATCGTGGTATATGGGATTATATCTAATCATCTGCTATTATGCGGCGCATAGGGTCTCATTCGCTATATAATGCGGGAAATCATCCAATATATATATATATATACACATACATACATATATACATATATATATATATATATTACTATATATACTATCACAATCAGACAATCAACCAATAACTGAGATTCTAATTTTCAATTGAGTGAGAAGATCTCACCTTTGCCCTTTTATTTTTGCAATCCATTTCCATCTCATATTGTTTCTTCATAGTTTTAAACCATGAATAAATATTAAATGATTTTTATTAATATTCGAATAAATCGAACAAATTAAATTTACATTTAATAAATTTAGTTACAAATGATTTTAGTTTAAACAAACCATTAAATTTTAAACTGATTTTTCTTTTATAAATAATCTGGTAATTAAAATAATTTCGATTCAGCTAAACAAATAATCTTTACCACTAAAATTAAATCCGTAACTGAAAATATGTATATGTATATTTATTATTTTCTTTTCTGTATATTTTTTTCACTGTAAAATAAAATCATGTATTTCAAAAAACCTTACTTATATACTTTTTCTATTTTATTTTTTTACAAAATATTTTCTATATAAAATTTCCTTTTGTTTGCCTGCATAAATAAATATATACATATTAAATCGAAATTTTAACATAGAGAAAATACCTCACTGTCGAAAATTGCGTGCTTCGAATTGTGCTGCCTGCTCATTGCTACGACTCGCCCCACCAAACATCTTGTGACACCCTCCAGATTGTGACTACACGATCGATCAAAGCTACTAGCCACCGCCGCTTTCACTTAGATTCACGAATCCCGAAAGTCATCGCCTCCAATTATTTCGTTACCTTGCACAAGCGCGAGCGCCAATCTCCCCTTGTTCAAGCTTGCACACGAGCTTCCCTTCACTTCGAACACGACATGCCTCGCGAACCTCCCAGTGGCGACGCGATTCGTAGACGACATGCTTCTCTCCGAATTTGCTATGTCATGCGCGCGCGATTGATAAAGCATTGATAACTGTGATCTAGGGCTCGCGATCCCCATTCCTCGACTTTGATTCGCCTCGATGATTTGGCTCTGGCCATTGATATTTTAATCTTTTTTTTGAATGAAAGCGAATTTTTTTAATAATCTTCGGCCATATTTGATTTTGAACAACTAAAAATGAAAGAGGAGACGAGTAATTTTCTTCTCGCTTTATTTTTATATTTAATCGGTAAACTTTTTACTTTCCTCCACGCGTGATTAACATAGAAAAGGGGCAATACATGCTTGGAATGTCTTTACATGTCACTATAGTTACAGTGTTAATTACATTTTTTATGTTTTAAATTTAAATTCAAATTTAAATTGTCATGATTGTAGTAACTTCCAATCTCGATCTCTAATTGAGGCATGTTGCCAGGTGTTTATAACGTTATACGCCTATTCCAAATGCAATGGAAAAGGTTTCGGGTCCAAATTCGATCGTATGGAGAAGATAGCTTTTTGAATCCAGCTATTTAATTAAATTTTGATATAAACTCAGTCCGTTTGCTTATCGTACGGCCAAACGATCACTCCAAACGCTGTGGAAATTGAAATCTTATAATAATATAATATTATAGATCTTATGGAACTAGTTTCGTCGAATTTCGAGACTGTGCCTCAGAAGGTTATTTTAAATATTGATTTAAATGATATAAATTCAAAACTGAACAAATCATTTTCAAATTCAATTCTGAAGCTTCCCTTTTATTCAGTAGATTTTTCAACACTTCGAATTATTTTTAATCAGCATAAAACTGAAGATTTCATATTTTACCCAACCTTTGATAATTAAATTCAAAAAAATTTAATTGCCAAATTCATTCTGATATTTTAAATTCAAGTTAAAATAAAATTCAAACATTGAAAATCAATTAAATATTCTAATTTCAAATGTCAAAAATTCTGGGTCATCACAGTCTTCCCCCCTTAAAAGAATTTCGTCCCAAAAGTACTAGTTAAGAAGAATGATCCATAACCCATTTCCTATTTTCCCAAAAGCAAACGGTTTTATCAACTTGCTAAAACAAATATTTTTATTAAATACCCATTCATTTCAACTAACTTTCCAAAATCTTCCATAAATTCCAAATAACATTGTTTCCATAATAATTGAAATTTAAATTTAAATTCAAATTTCAAATTATCAAAATTTTCTCAAAATTTTTCTAACTCCCTAAATTTTCGAATTTTTTTGCTAACGTCTCCTTTGCGCGGCTAGCTCGGTACGGCTACAAAATACCACAACTGGCCCCCAAATTTCAAAAGAAAACTAAACGCCAAGTGGCTAGACAAGAAAATCATCAAATTTCATATAGAAATTAAAATATGTACATTTTTGTCGAGCAATTAAATTATCTTCGAAATCAAAAAATCAAATTCCCTTTTTCCTTTATAACACCTGTATATCCTACTAGCAATAATATCCAATTGCGACATTCAAAATTATTTTATACATTTCTTTACGAAATTTTCAATATCTATTTTATTTATATCCGTACACAGTAGCAATTTCGATTGCTCACTCGATCACACAATTTCACTTTCGAACTAGTATCGTCCACCCGACTTCCTAGCGCGTACTCATATATGGTTCCTTGATCAGAAACTGTCATTCTCCTTGCATAGCCGTAAACTATGATAGAGAATTTTCAGAATCAACCAAAAATCAATATCCTGGGTTCGCCGTCGAAAATCGAGTGAAAAATTCCAACTCGGATCAATATAACTATCTTGAAATTATGTGCTCGAATTCTGGATCAAATCGCTATGCGAATAAAATAATATAGGTACATCCCACGTATTTGTCAATTGGTTATTAACTATATCACTTTTTTTTCTTTTATTCACTTTGATTTTGATTTACATTCACTTCTTCACAATCACCATTTTACAACTTCCAATTTAACCTTCATTCAATCATTAACTTAGAATATTTTCTCAATTCAAAATTTTACTTAAGAATTTTGCCATTTATTTCATAAGTTCAATAAATATTTTATATACTTCTTATATTTACTTCCAATTTACCACTTTGGTTTATAACCATTTATATTTAAACTGAATTTCCAATTACATATGAATTCAATTTACCTTTTATTTATAAATATTGAATTCAATTCAACCATACTTAATTTGTCATTTCTTCAATTAGTTCCACTTAATAATTTAATTCCAAAACGTTGCTTCATTTTGTCTAACTTGACAATTTTTTCTACTTCACTTGCTTAAATTAGTTCCACTTAATAATTTATTTCACTTGCTTCATTTGTATAACTTACTTAAATGAAAATTTGACTTGCATCAACCCATACGCAGTGGACACTATATAATATAAGTGATACATCTCGCGATCCAGCTTGTCTCCTGATCTCCACAGCATTCTTTTCTATCATCGCTCCAGAACAACTGATAACCTGACTCTAGGTTGCCCGTGTGGAAAATTATGGGCACTCAGAGTTTAAAAAGGGAACAATAAACTCCAAGTCAGTCATGAGACTGGTGTTAGATCTTAAAAACAATTATTTGCACAAAGAAAATAAAAAGAAATCCGCTATGCTTTTGGAAAATGAGACTACCATAAGACCTCCCGCCACACACACAATGCAAATGCACAATTGGAGGAGATTTCTCCTTATGACAGTCAAACATGCTTGATACGCAAAATCTTGTTGATATTATTATTCGTGGATAGTGTGGAAAACATTTAGAAAGTATGATATAAATCTTAGCGAGCATACCACCATTATAGTATACCTACTGTAGCTACCATGTTCAATAGCATGTAATCGCCACATTCCATGGCAGGTTATACAACTAAAACCGTACAGGGCTCGTATTGTTTCTTTGGATTTCCAACAAATGGTCAGGCTACGTAACTTTCTCACCGAATGGAACGCCTTTGGAGGGACGCCCCCAAGAAGCTAACCGGATCTCTGCCAACACAAGATCGAGTTACGTCCATAATTAGGTAACTACCACACGAGTATGCCATCCTCCAGTAGTAACCGACCTTTATCCGAGGTGCCTCTCAACCACCAACCACAAAGCAATAGATTTGCAGCAACCACATAAGTTAAATATCTGGGCTACATACCATGATACCACTTTTTGTCCAGAAGGAAATGGACATGCCCTAAGGGCGCGACCCTTAATAACCTTGCCACAACTTTCCTGTTTCGACCATTTCCGGGTTGTGAGGTTCGACGATGTCTCATCCACAAAGCTACGCTTTTCACAAAAGCCATGCTTCGATCAACAAATGATCAGCAACACTTAGCATGCCACATTACAAATTTGGGAATATATTACTATTAACCATCAACTACATAACCTCTGAGCTTGTACGTCTCAGAGAAGAGTGTTAAGCTAAGAGAATAAATTCTCCGCCACCAACAGAAATGTATTTTATAGATACCAGCTTTACATTTCAAAGTGTAACGTCAGACACACATCCATACAAGTCCGTCCCAGGTTCGAAAGGAATCGAAGGCACTTCAAAGAAGCCCTTGCAAATCTGGATATTCACTAATCACGTCTAAATTCCCCATCATAAAGGGCGATATTATTTCTATACCGGAGCAACTCAGTGCAGAAACATTCGATAGGTAATCTATTCTTTTTCAAAAATACCCGGTCTTCAATACCGTCTTCAAATGCAATCCCGTTTCGTCGTATCATTATTCGGAATGGGTTTTATGACACAAAGTCCTCTCCCGGCTAATCCGAATAATGAGCGCTTATTTTAAAAATAAGTGTTACATTCAGATTTCAAGTAAATCACAATAAATTTCCACTTTGATCTTTTAAAAAAAAGATCCATCACAAAAATTCGATGTGGTTTTCGAATAAATATTTAGAATCCGACCCTCGGTCGCACCGAAATTCAAATACCATTTAAAGGCCAATATTGAAAGTCGGTTATTTAACTATCAACCAATATTCGCACAATCACCAGACTTTAAATAATTTTCCCCCAATTATTTATTTTCAAAATATCTTCACAAGATATATTTTCGCACTTCAAAATTTGAAAACAAATTTCAAATCACTTTCCCCGCGCAGAATAAATTTCCAAATATTTATGTATTTCCAGTGAAAATTTGCTGAGTTCGAATACTTTTAAATAATTTAAATCACTTATCCAAATATACACACATACATACATACATACATACATATATATTCGGAAATACTTGAAATAAAAAAACTATTTTTAAACACTTACTTAAATACTGGTTATGAAAATATTATACTAATATCTCACATAAACTTTAAGCCCAAACTAATTCTAAAAATAAAATTATTAGATAGAGTATAACTATTTAAATAACCTTTTCTAAATCAGATATCAATTTAATCTTTAAAATAACCAATTCTATAATCAACTTAATAATGTTCGCTTTAAAGATTTAAAAACAATTTCCGAAGATAATTTCTCCAACAATATTATTTTTAGAACCGATTCTAGAACTTTTAATTTATACTTTAAAAGCTACTTTGAAAGCATACTCAACTTTCTAAGGAAAAATACACCTTCCATTTCAGAATGGTCCATTTAAATCAATTAATAAATCCTTCTTGATTTATTTTAAATCTACGTTCCAAATCCGTAAATTTCTTTCCACACCTTTAAAAATAAACCCATATTTATTTTTAAACAAATTTCCCTTTCCTTCATAAATTCTAATTGTGAATTTAAATTTCCAAATATCCACTGATATACGATTTTCAAATCGATTTCCAAGTATTCACTTTCAAATGCCAAATCAAATTCCATATTGATTTTCAAATTTATTCCAAACACCAAATCAAATTTCCAAATTGATTTCTAAATTTATTTCCTTTTAAAATAAACTCCTTTATTTCTTCCAAACAATTTAAAATCCGAATTTCAAATAAATTCTTCAACTTTTAAACAACATTACCCAAAATCCATTTATTTAAATTAATTAAAATCTTTTCCCATAATTTGGAATTTATTCAGTAGGATTTCAAAAAAAATAAAACCTTACCCTTTTTAAAATTCCTTCTTTTAAATTTATCAATTCTCAAAAATGAATTTACTTAAAATTTTCTTCTTTAATTTCCAAAAATCAAATTTTATCTTTTCGGTAATTACGATACCAAAAATATATTCGGCCAAACCATAGCCTTCAATGATTTTAATCACAAATATAATCATACACAGATTATAAATAAATCAACACTCAACATTGAAACAAATTCAAATATTTGACGAATCCAGTTAGATCCCTCCAACCTGTTTCCCTGCATCCACAGATGTTAGCATAACAATTAAATACCAATTCCACTTTGAGGTGGAATAGCGCGGCATATGGGATTATATCAAGGGTACTTTTGGCACAGGTCCTTATTAAGTTTCAAAATTCACGAAAAGTCCTTCACTAAATTTCAGTGTAAATTAGGTCCTTATTTTTTTATTCACGATTATTGCAGAGCATGATGCAACTTTTCATAAAATTTGGTGACATTTCCGCAACTTTTCTGTACACTGTGAACATAGCATATGAAAGTTGCTGAAATATCAACACTTATTTATAAAAGTTGGTGACATTTCAGCGGCATTTATGTACACTGTGAACAAAGTTTATGAAAGTTTTTGAAATATCAGCACTTATTTATAAAAATTGCTGACATTTCAGCAATAATTTTCTTCGTTTCCAGAAAGCAGGGACCCAATTTAGAATGAAACTTTGATAGGGAAAGTTGCTGAAATATCAGCACTTATTTGTAAAAGTTGCTGACATTTCAGCAATAATTTTCTTCGTATCCAGAAAACAGGGACCTGATTTACAATGAAACTTTGATAGGGACCCGCTTTATAATATGAAAGTATGATAGGGATGCCTCCCTAATTTCCACTTATATCAAATCATCCTTTAATATGCGGCGCATAAGGTCTCATGCGCTATATAATGCGGGAAATCAATCACTCCAATATATATATATATATATATATATATATATATATATATATCACTATATATACTATCACAATCAGACAATCAATCAATAACTGAGATTCTAATTTTCAATTGAGTGAGAAGATCTCACCTTTGCCCTTTTATTTTTGCAATCCATTTCCATCTCATCTTGTTTCTTCATAGTTTTAAACCATGTATAAATATTAAATGATTTTTATTAATATTCGAATAAATCGAACAAATTAAATTTCCATTTAATAAATTTAGTTACAAATGATTTTATTTTAAACAAACCATTAGATTTTAAACAAATTTTCCTTTTATAAATAATCTGGTAATTAAAATAATTTAGATTCAGTTAAACAAATAATCTTTACCACTAAAACTAAATCCGTAACTGAAAATATGCATATGTATATTTATTATTTTCTTTTCTGTATATTTTTTTCACTGCAAAATAAAATCATGTATTTCCAAAACCTTACTTATATACTTTTTCTATTTTATTTTTTTACAAAATCTTTTCTGTATAAAATTTCCTTTTGTATGTCTGCATAAATAAATATAAACATATTAAATCGAAATTTTAACACAACGAAAATACCTCACTGTCGAAAATTGCGGGCTTCTGCTTGATGCTACGACTCGCCCCACCAAACAACTTGCGACACCCTCCAGGTTGTGACTACACGATCGATCGAAGCTACTAGCTGCCGTCGCTTTCACCCAGATTCACGAATCTCAAAAGTCATCGCCTCCAATTATTTCGTTACCTTGCGCGAGCGCGAGCGCTAATCTCCCCTTGTTCAAGCTCGCGCACGAGCTTCCCTTCACTTCGAACACGACATGCCTTACAAACCTCCCAGTGGCGACACGATTCCTACACGACATGCTTCTCTTCGAATTTGCTATCTCATTCGTGCGCGATTGACAAAGCATTGACAACTGCGATCTAGGGCTCGCAATCCCCATGCCTCGACTTTGATTCGCCTCGATGATTTGGCTTCGGCCATTGATATATTTTTTTGAACGAAAGCGAATTTTTCTAATAGTCTTCGGCTGTATTTGATTTCAAATAACTAAAAATGAAAGAGGAGACGAATATTTCTTTTTCTCGCTTTATTTTTATTTTTAATCAGTGAACTTTTTACTTTCCTCCACATGTGATTAACACAGAAAAGGGGCAACACGTGCTTAGACTATCTCTACGTGTCACTCTAGCTACAGTGTTAATTATATTTTTTTATGTTTTAAATTTAAATTCAATTTTAAATTGTCACGATTATCGCAACTTACAATCTCGATCTCCAATTGAGGCATGACGCCAGGCGTTTATAATGTTGTACGCCTATTCCAAACGCAATGGAAAAGGTTGCGGGTCCAAATTCGATCGTATGGAGAAGATAGCTTTTTGAACCCAGCTATTTAATTAAATTTCGATATAGACTTCAATGCGTCTGCTAATCGTATGGACAAACGATCACACCAAACACTACAGAAATTGATATCTGATAATAATACAATATTACAGATCAAATGGAACAGGTTTCGTCGAATTCGGAGACTGTGCGTCGGAAGGCTATTTTTAAATATCGATTTAAACGATATAAATTCAAAACCGAACAAATCATTTTCAAATTAAGTTCTGAAGCTTCTCTTATCTTCAGTATTATCAATATAAATTTTTCAAGACTTCAAATTATTTTTAATCAGCATAAAACTGAAGATTTGATATTTTACCCAACCTTTGATAATTAAATTGAAAAAAATTTAATTGCCAAGTTCATTCTGATAGTTGAAATTCAAGTTAACCTATCATTTAAACATTGAAAATCAATTAGATACTCTAATTTCAAATGTCAAAAATTCTGGGCCGTTACATTTCTCTATTACAAATTCAAATCTAAGTAATTTTTATTCATTTCACTTTTGAAATTTCTTTTTCTCTTTTTAAACTTCAAAATTTTATACAATCAGTTTTTTAATTTTTGATTTCGATTTGTTGAAAATCGTTCAAGTTTTAATTTAACTTAAAGTATTTTTGGATTCGATTTTACAGTTCGATTAGATTTTCTCCTTTTTTGCTAATTTTTATTTTGAACCCAATTTTCGATTCTGTAGTTATTGCTATTTTGAGAAAACTTGAATTTTAATCTTAAAGATTTCAAAATTGAAATGGTTAATTCATGTTTAAATTCTCTTGTTTAATGATTTTTAAGAGTTACTAGACTGAAATGGAGTTTGGGGAAGAAGGATACTTAGGTTAACTTTGCACAAAAGTTTTGAAATGTACGAACTAAAAATTTAGCACTAGATTTTCACCCTTTTACCCCTTCAAAAGGGATTGAGGTGGCAACTTGCCTTTTTGATTTTTCAGCCCCTTTCGATGGGCTCAAAAGGTAATTTAGCACCTAATTTCATTGACCTTGTCGATCGGTTGTTTAGTTCATATGATACCGACCCCATCGATGGTAATTTTATGCTTTCGGCTCTAATACCTTTCGAAGATGTTGGTAATGCATCATAACCGAAATTTTTGAAAGCATATATTCCGTCTCATGGGTTTCACAACCATTCACGTAAACTTTCTTCAAATTAATTTAAGTTAGAGATAGATATACTTTAGAAATTGGGTTAAAGAAAGCACACTTTATAAAATTCATGAATCAAACCTACGTTTCGCCTTAGTCGAAACCTATTGTTTTGATTGAAACTTTGTTTTTTAGCATGCTTTTGAAACCATGTAGCCTTTTCGATTCTGTCGAAGCCTCTTGTTAGTATGATTCCAAACCTCCAATAAACATCTGGAGACTTAATCATTATGTTTTCCAACATTATCGAAACGTCCCTAGTTCTTTTATTATTATTTTTTATCAATATGACTTTAACTTTGAACTTTTCGACTCGATTGGTATATAGGGTTTCGACAGCTTCATATTCCCTTATAAAAATTTAGGATTGTAGGTTTCGACGGTGTCGAAAGGTCCTTTGTTTATTGAATATTAGTAGTGTATACTCTGTTCAAATTTTTAAGTTTGTTTCAATTATTCCCTTTTAATAACATAGTTCCTATTCAGCTTTCGGCATTGTTGAAGAGTGCCGATTGGATATATACTTCAGCCCTCCCTTTTGACCTCGTCGAAAGCTAAATATATGTTTATACCTGGGCTTTCAACATTGTTAAGAGGTGTTTGTTAAGTGTTAACCTTTTCTTTCCTTTTGACTCTAATGAAAGCTCAATATATCTCATTTTAAACTTTAACACTCTTCTAAGAAAACAAAATTTCATGTTTTGTTTAATGTTTAAATTGTTGTAGTAGGTTTATACTAGTCCTTGAAAGAATGTTAACCTCATAACAAATTGTGACTTTTAACTGAAACGTTTTCACCTGGCAGAATCATGAGTTCTGCAAAGAAAGTGGAAGCTATTTTAAAGCGTTCTCTAATATCCATTCAAGATGAAGTTGATGCTATTCTCAATGACTATGGAATCACTATAGTGGAAGCCGTTCCACCTACAGAAAATGACACCATTAGCAGCCCTCCTGAAGTCGCTTACAAAGCTATACATACATGGCATAGAGGTTTCTTCCATTCTTGGACTTCTTATTTAGGTTTCTATCTTATCTTGGAATCACTCCAATTCAGCTATCCCCGAATGTATACACCTATCTTCTGTCTTTTGTGCTGATGGCACTTGAATTTGGCATCCTTCTCTGAATGCTGAAGCATTGAATCACCTCGTCCAATTGGTCAAACTCAGCAACCTTAACGACCAGATCTTCAAGGCGAACGCGTTTAAAGAGTTGATATCAGAGGGAGTAAACAAATTTAAAGACTAGGAGAATCGGTTCTTCTTCATCAGATGCTTTCCAAATATCAGCGGGACTTTCTCTACTCCTTGTACGCTCGGATTTCATTATTTTCTTTTTATCCTGTTACATTTCCTTTTTGATCTTTGCCTTATGTCAGGTGGTCCTACTAAAGAACTGAATGAGGCAGATATGAGAATGGTGGAGTATTTAGTTGTAGCTTCTGGTAGGATCAAAAATCGGTTGAAACCGTTAAATCCTTCAAATTTGGGGAAGCACTCTCCCCTCCCTTTTGGTCAAAGGATTCTAGGGCAACCTCCTCTGATCCAGCATAGGTCAAAAAGCAAACATTTCTTTTTCCTAGGAGGTCCTGAAATTTCCTCATATGTCTTCCATTTGTTCTAACCACTTCGATAAGCTATAAACGCTGCTCTTGTTATCTACTGTTGTGTTGCTTTCTAAATTATTCTACTAACTTATAATCTGTTTGAACTCCTTTCAGCTGCTCTTAAGGTTAAAAAACCTGCTGGTGGTTCGACTCCTCCTCCTACTCATGTGCCATCTCTTTCTCAATCTCTTGCCAAAACTAAGATGGCAGTTAAGGGAAAATTTGTCAAATCAACTGTGGAGGAACCACCCCTGTAAATAGCTAAAACAATTGATGTTCCTAATTCCGAGGAGGATGAATCTTTAACTCTTGACAAAACCTTTTAGAGTCCTATTGTTGGAGCTTCTCACGACCAATCTAATAAGACTCCCACTCTAGTCGATCCTCTCTCCCGCATCACTATTTAAAGCTCTCCAGGTTCACTTGAGAAAATAAGAAAAGCTTTGGAGATAACCCCTTCTCAAAAGCACATTCCACCTAAGCCATCATCCCTTTTACCTTCCACTGATTTTGAAGAGATAGTCTAATCTATCTTAAATTTTCATCCTTTGCCTCCATCCACCCAACTTCTTCCGTCCTTGACTTGGTGGGTAACTATCGTTCTTTGATAGAACAACTCTTGATAAGTTTCCCTTCACTTGACTTTATTGTTGTCGTTCTCCTTTAAATCTTTGTCTTATGTTGTACTTTCTCTTTCAGATCTCCAAGAGTTAGTTATATTTGCAAGAGCATGCATCTCAATCTTTTGCTGGATCCTCTAAGCTTTAAGAGGAAATCTCTATTTAAATGAATCAAGTCCCTTCCTTGTTTATAGAAAGAGATAAAGCCACGTCCGTAATGGAGTGATTGGGAGCTTCTCTCACCCAGTCAGAATCCACTATCTTAGAGGAAAGGAAAGCCTGACAACTCCTCGCCGATGAAAACTTGCCAATGTAAATGACCATAAAAGATCTGATGAGCAGAAGGTTCGAATGCCTGCAAAGAATTCCATTTTTATGGAAAAGTTAAAGAAAAACCATGCTTCTTTGAAATTGGCAGTCGATACTATTTCAGACACAAAATGTAGAGTGTTACAGTTTCTTGACACTACACTTGATGAGATCATGATGAACTCTTCCAAAGATGCTCTGATGCTCGCTTATGCGGACACATTGGCAAATGCCCTGAACTAAGCTTTCCTTCACTTGGCTCCACCCTTGTTGATAGAGTTTAGGCAGGATTAATCAAATGAAGTAGGGAATTGAAATTGCTGAAAAGGAGGAGATTGAGGCCTCCAAGATTCTTTCTTTTTAAATTCCTTCATTCGAAGTCGAATTTGACTCAAGAGATGAAGGCGACAAAGATGATTCCGCTAAAAAAGAGGAGGACAATGATAATGATGATTATGACAACGTCAACGGCGGTCGAGGTTCAGGTGGTGACAGAAGGGGCCACACTGAGGCTTCTAAAAAATGTGGATGATAATACAAGAGTTTATGAAAATAATCCATCTCCTAGCAAAGCAGTCCCGCCTGAATCTGCCACACCCTCTGCTCCTCAAGAAGAACCTACTTTTGTTAACGTCGAAGAAACAAAAGAAAACGAGCAGGTTTCTCAAACATCATTCCCGGTATCACATGGGATTCTCTGTTTAAACATCTTTTACTTCGAAGATAATAATAGTGTAAATCATCTATTTTAGATATGGAAGAAAACTATTCACCACTATATGACCAAGATTGAAAGGAAACAAGCAGAGATAAATAGGTTTTATATGGACTTAGACAAACATTTGAGGGAGCATAGTATACTTTCTGATAGATATTATAGACTCAATAGAAGTGCGACAGTGTTAGCTTCCCTTAAGCAACAAGAAGCTATCCCACAACTAAAGAGAGCATGCCTCCGTTGTGATGGTCTTCTTAAAGAAAATCATGAATTAATCACCTTCTTTTGGATGTTGATCGAGGAAAGAGATAATCTGGTTAATTTTTTATACAAGGCCTATCGTAGACACCCGACCATTGATTTCTCATATTTAGGTGATTTAGCGAGGGTTTACTTAGGCGTTTGCATAAAAGGTACTTGGATGAATTCGGATCTGACCCACATCTCGAAGCACGATGGAACTTGCCTCGAGTCAGATCAATTCAACAAGATCTTCCTCTTGAAACTCAAGTTTTATAAGGATAAATTTATTCCAAAATTCTTTACAAAATTAATTTTGTATGAACTAGACGAATAATTGTAATTGTGTAAATTTGACTATTTATGAATGTTCATTTTAATTCTTCCTCTATATTTAGCCGTATTTTGATGCTTTGTTATAGAGTAAACGTCCCTCTGGCAATTTTGTTTCTAGGGATTATCTAAGTCAATATGTTAGATTGAGAAGAGATTACATTGAGAAGACATCGATTTTAAAATCTTAAAAATTTGTGAGATATTGTTTTCTTAGAGATTTACAGAAACTTTACATGGAACACCCTCATCTTCACTTCGACTTTCTTGGTGAAGAAAAGGAGAAAATAGTCAACGAGGTTCGGACATTCCATATCAAATTAATATGTGGAAGAAATAGTCCTCCTGCTGGAAAGTGGGATTATAGTAAATATCCACTGGTTATTACTCCAGAAGGCGTCAATATTCCTTTTGACTCGATAATCACCCTTTCCACTAATTCATTAAATAAAGTTAGACATGCAGTTTCTCAACTTTAGTTGTAGAGTAAATATTCAATTGTACCCTTTCAGTGTCATTGTCATTTAAGTTGCAATCTTTTATCATAATAACAAAGAGATAATTCTGGTTTTGACTTCATTCTGTTTCTTTTTACTTAAATAAGAGTTACAGTTATCAATAGCTCCTTTCTCACTAGATTCAGCATCACATTTTGTTAATCTTAGAGATAAGCTATTAATAGAACTTGAAAAGAGTAAACTCCTTGAAGAGACCTTACTTACCCGCTTTCATGGCAATACAGAAGCATTAAATGGCACAAAAGATTCTTACTTCAGAAAACGATTGTCAGAAATCTTAAGGATCATATCGCCAGTTTAGAGGTTGATGTTAATAATTAGAATGAAACGATTTCCGCTTTGAAGAATCAAGTTTAGTCAAATCCTTCAATTGACTTTGATCATAAAATGTCAAAACTTCTCCAACAGATAAGTGATTTGGAGATAAAATTTCTAAGCTCAATGTGAGTCGCTGGAATTTATTATGGGAGATAATATCTCGAGTATTGATTTACTAGTCTCCCATGCTACTTCATCTGTTGCTAAAGCTACTAGGTCTACTTCCCTGGCAGATCGAAAATTTCCCACTATAACAAATCCTCCTCTAGGCTTAGATGAGAAGGTAGTGGGAAAGTGATGTGGGAAAGTTAAGTTCAAAATGATGAAATACATTAACGAACAGCAAAAAGTTAAATATTCGCAGTGCATAAATGAATATGCTGCTAAAATTCAGAAACTTGAACACGTGAATTATCTCCTTTTGAAGCGTATCATCGAATTGGAAAGGGAAAATAAAACCCTTAGATGCGCAAATAGGGCTTTCAATCGTGCCTTGAAAACTAATATCAATGCAATTGACGATGCAGATAGCATAAGGAAGAAAGAGAAAAAAATCAAAGAGGTCCTCTACATGCAATTCGTCACATTGTAGATCCTTCATTTTTTGAGAACCTAAACAAGGCTACTCAAGATTTATGATAGACTTATATTCATGAAATGCATATACTTATTCTGTGTATTTGTAAATAATTTCATAAGTTATATAAATCCTGTAAATTTTGTAAATATCACCTAATTTGTGATTCTTTCCTATAATGTTATTTCTAAAGCATTTGTATGATGGCTTATACCATAACTTCTGTGTTTACTAAATCTTTCATTCTTCTTTGTTGTTTTGATCTCCCTGAGAAGTATGAAGCAAATAGCATTTCTTATTGTTTGCTTGAAATTTGTGTATAAGTTCATGCATATCATTTGTGAAGATTAACAAATCATCATGTTAATCATGCGAAAAGTAGTTTATATTTGATCAAATGTCTAAATCTGATCTTGGGTTTGATGAGAAATTTTAACCATATTGCTGGAATATTCGAAGTTTGTCGATGTAAAATCTTGTCCTGAAGCAGGGGTATAAATATTAGAGAGTCTTACCTGAAGATAGTAAATAGAGAGCTAAATATGCAAAAGGTCCATAAGTCATTATTTGAATATTTGCAGTAGAAATCCAATGACCTATACTCAGGTGTTAATGAGATTTGAAAGATTAGAAGTACAAAACCCAGATTCGGGTATTCATAGAAACTCATAATAATGATCTTCTTGAGAAAAGTCTTTGACCCAGATTCGGGCATTAGTAGTGGATAATCAGAAATCCATAATAGAAATCTCAAGCCCATAATAGGACATTTATAAGTAATAGTCAAAACTTAGATTCAGGTATGATAAAGACAGTAAGCGATCGATAAAGACCTGAAACCCAGAATTGGGTATTAGTAAATGAAGTTCAGAAATGGAAGTCTCGAAACCCAGATTTAGGTATTAATAAGTGGAGTTATGTTCTACTCCTTTTATTTTGTTATCTTCGACATGTATGAACCCTTTAGGTCTTTTGTGTAGTTGTAATCTAATCAGTTGCCTCTTGAGCATGGACGTCTTCGTCCATAATCTGATATGCCGCTTCTTGGACCTAAACATCTTAGTCTTTTGGAGATATGTCGTTTCTCAAGCTTGTACGTCTTTGTCCTTTGGAAAGATGCCATTTCTCAGGCTTGGACCTCTTAGTCCTTTGGAGATATGTCGTTTCTCAGGCTTGGACATTTTAGTCCATTGTTTGATAAGACTCTTCTTAGGCTTGAACATCGTATTCCTTTGTTGTCCGGTGCTCTTGATCAGCTCATTCTTAGAGGCTAGAACCAAGGACTTACCCAGCCTCCCTCCAGGAGGCACCCTGACCTAATCAAAGGCGTGGCCAAGGGCTTGACCGGTGCTTTAACCTTGCCATATCGTGGCGCGGATAAAGGCTTACTCCGACCACCCTCCAAGTGGCGCTTTGCCTTAGCCATAGTGTGGTACAGACATGGGCTCGTTCAGTGCTTTATTCTGGCCATAATATGGCATGGATAAAGCTTACTCTATCCTCCCTCCATGAGGTACCTTGACCTGACCAGTGGCACGGCTAAGGGCTTGTCCGGTGCTTTAACCTAGCCATAGTGTGACGCGATTAAAGGCTTACTCCGACCTCCCTTCAGAAGGCACTCTGCCCTGGCTAACTCGGCACGGACAACGGCTTTGACCGTTTAAGTTTGTGTCCAAATGCAAGGATTATTTCACTCCCAACCACGTAGATCTTTCTTAGAAAAGTAATTCTTTATTGATCCCATTCAATTTTTCTTTACAAACTCATTAATTTTGCCTTGACCAAAAAGCTGATTATCATTCCTTCCAAGGCTTTGCAGTGATTAGTCTTATGTCCATTCATCATATGGAAATGACAATAGGATTCCCCTAAATTACTTTCATGTTTTGACTTCTTTTTCTTCGATGGCCAATAATTGAGCTCATCTTTTGTTAGCTAGTAGACATTCTCTATGGATTTTGTCAGATTGCACTCTTTTGGGAGTCTTGATTTAAAGCTTGTTCCTTGAGGATGGCCTCTTAATCTCTTATTATTTGGTTCTGGAGTCTCCTCTTTGATAACTAGTTTTCTCTTTAAAACTCTTTGGTGTTCCGATGCAGGTATTGCCCCACTTGTGACTTGACACCATTTGTGTGCAAAGGCGTTGTAATCTACCATTATTTCTTCTTCAAAGATGTGTCTTTAGCACAGTGTTGAATTGTTTTTCTCATTTGACTAAACAAGTTGTCACTTTTATTTGCCTTTCCAAGGGCATAGATAGGGGTAGGGCCAATATGAAAAGGATTTATGCTTCACTTTTCTGGTGCATATGGTTCCGCTCTTTTCACTTTTATAATCCATAGAGCTTTCAATCTTAGACTTTTCTCTTCATGTAGTTTGGAATCCTAAGTTGTTCTTGGGATGAATCCTATTAAATATGGCTCTGAGGATACTTTCATAGATCTTTGGATTTTGCCAGTCATGATCAATTATGGCCTTGAGTATTCAATTTTGATGTAGAAGCAGGTAAGAGACAGGTGATGTTGGATATTCAATAGATCGGAGGTTCAGGCCCTCCTTCTAGTGCAAAATTGTTAACAAGAAATTTTGTCAACACCCCCAAAGTTGTCTTTAGTGCATAACTAGTTCTTTTTGATCACTTTTGGTTAATTAGAAGTTGGTTTAGTGACTTTTGAATTTGGTAGGTTCCGTCCCTGTCGAAAGCTATGTTGTTTAGTGACTTAAGTTTTGGTTTTGGGAACTAAGGTAAAATCAGCTAGGAATAAGTTTTTGATCCTGTCGAAAGCCAGAGTCTTGAGTGTCTTGGGTTTGGATTGGAAGTTAAAGGTCTAAAATGGATTGAGGTAGTGTTTCAACCTTGTCGAAAGTAGAAGTCCAGTAGAAGGTGGCATGGGGTCTATAACTGGAGTTACTTGAATTCATTGGGGTTTCAATTAAGTCGGTTGAGACCTTTCGACATGGTTGACACCTGGAAAAACACGATTAGTTCTGATAATAAATCTTTGAAACAACTAAGTAATAAAAAGCAAAGAAGTCATTCCCACCTCATCTCAAAGAAATCTTTATTACTCAATTTCCCTAATTCAGTCCATAAATTAGGGTTTACAGTTTTTAGAATTAAGAAAATACAAGTGTAGAATGACAAAGTTTGGATCCCCTAAACTAGACCCCTTGGGTGTTATTTATAGATGCGGGTTAACACCTTTTGACCCCAATGCTTTCGATTTTGTCATAAAGTGGCCACCGTTGTCTTCAAAATACTTTCGCATTTGTTGAATGCAACGATTGCGCATTTCTTGCTTTGTAGGAACTTGTAATTCCATTGATAGGCTTTATCCGATGGTTTTTCAAAGGTGTTGCAATACTGATGGTTTCGACTTTGTTAGTCGCTTTTGAACTTTTGCATGTGACTTGATGCGGAACTTCCCTTAGAAGTAATGGCTTCGACTAGTTCGAAAGGCTCGGTTAGACTTTTGAAAGGGTTGTTCTGACCAATGTATGTTTCTGAGTGGTTTGAGTGAAGGCGAAATCTTTGGTTTCAAAAGGTTTGGTGCATATATGAAGAGTTGTCCTCCTTTGTCTTCAAAAGGTGTTGCTTTAACTCATACAAAAGGTCTTCATGCATGTGGAGTCATCCGCTTCGTAAGGTGGACGCTAAAGCGGAAGGGTCCGTTCGACCCCTTCGAAAGGTTGCGATACTTCTACATTTAGCTGTATGATCCCTTTGACTCCTTTGGAAGGACTTACTGGAGCTTCCTCTTCTTGTTCTTCTTTGTCTTTTGTTCAAAGTGGTTTCGACAAGGTCGAAAGGAATTTTGGTAGTAACATATATCTTTATCTGCATTTTCATATTATATTGTGTTTGTTATGCTTGTTTGTTTATTTACGTCTGTTCGTCTAGCTTATTTACTATACGACAGTAATGCTGTTTGTTTATCACTTGGATGTATTTTAAACTCCCTTGCAGTTTATAGCATTGTTTTTTGGCTTGAAGACCTACATTTGGATTTGATCCTATTTCATACTAGGTGTACCTAAGTTGGATAAGCATGTAGGCAATCACTACACTAGTGACCCATTCCAATAAATAGGTTAGTTTTTCCATGTCTTTTATTTACATTCTCATGTTCAGTGTTTTCTATCTATCAAATGTTGAAGTATCTTTCCTGCTCACCATTTAATTCGCATTGACATGTTTATTGGGTTTACAGAAAAGTTTGTTGTTGTCTCTCTCTTTCTCTTCAGAGTTGTGCAATGGAAGATTTATAGTATTTGAGTTTGATATGTATTAAAGCACACCCTATAGAATAAATAATTAGTCTGATAAGCTATAATATTGAAATTTGAATCCCATACATTTAGTATGATGTATATCTGTCAAATTATGATATGTTAAAATAGCAGTTTTCATTCGTAGTTTTAGAACAAATGGATTTTCAACAATCTTGACTGGTTTGAAAAAACGGGTCATCGCATTTGGTATTAAATCTTAGGTTAGGTGCATATGTAAAATTTCACATAGGGTTAGTAAATCAACCAATGAATATTAAATGGAAAAAAACCTTAATTTGATAAATAAAAGTGAATAGGATAAAGCACCATATATCCGACCTTGGTTATGGGCGATATTATTTTTTACGTGCTTAACTTTTTTTAGGTATCGGCTTTCGTTATATTTTTTGTTCCAGAGAATTTCAAGGAAAAAAATTCTTTTAATAGGGGAGAATGTAATTACCCAATTTTTAGTGTAGTTTTTTAGTTTAATTTATAGGATTTTTCCAATTCCATATAATATTATATTTTACTTATAAGAAGAAAAGTAGAATCTTTCTGCTCACTGATTGGACCACATTTATACTATCCATATAATAATTATATTTTAACTTACAGAAAAAAGTTGAATCTTTCTACTCTCTAATTGGACCACACCTTTATACTTAACCATATAATATTATATTTTAACTTTTAAGAAGAAAAGTTGATTCTTTCTACTCTCTGACTGGACCACACATTTATACTTATCCATATGATATTATATTAAAATTTATAAAATCTAAAGTTGAATCTTTCTGCTCTCTAATTGGACCAGACTTTTCATATTGTTGGGTGCTTTCCCACCCTTCACCGGACCAAGTCCCACCGAGCCAACCAACCTACCAAATCAGAACACAATCCACTCTCCATCTACTGCCGAACCAACCCACTTCCCATGTCCCTGCCGAACCAATCCACTCTCCACCTACTGCCGAACCAACCCACTTCCCATGCCTGCCGAACCAACCCACTTCCCATGTCCCTGCCGAACCAATACACTCTCCACCTACTGCGGAACCAATCAACGCTCCACCCGCTACCTACCCATTACCAGACCAAGCACCGCCGAACCAAAGCCACTCCAACCAATACCGGACCGAAGGCCACTCCTACCTTCCCCAGACCAAGGCATCACCGAACCAACATTGCCAGGTCAGATTACATCAGCCCAGACCCACCAGCAGCTATATACATCCAAGACCCTACCCCCAGCCTCACTCTATAAATAGAGGGGTAGGGGTACAACAATGGTGGACAAGTTTGAGAGCTCAAGCACGGATAGAACTTACAAACAACTTTCAGATACTTGTAATCAAAGCTTTGTACTTGTAACCTGAACAGAAAAGGAGAATAACATATAAAGTGGACGTAGGCACATTGCCGAACCACTATAAATCTGTGTGTCTTTTACAGTTTAGTCCATCTATTTTATATATTTGCATAAATCACCCAAATCACTAAGAACAACATATAATCAACTAAATCATACGACTTGGAGGTGTTTGCCCATTTTTTGTGCAAACATTTTTAGTGCTTTCGCTGAGAGCTCGAGCTAGAAGCTTCAGCTTCTCCCACTCAACCCTCTTCCCAGCAGCATCGTTCATTACTTGGAAAACATGCCTCCCAGGCAGAGGAAAGATGCTAGCAAAGGAAAGAATATCGCAACTAGCAGTATCCCAGATCCAGCAATCAGAGATCAAAAGAATCGTCCTGTTCCAACAGCAAATGGAAATCAGGCAAATCCGACAGCCCCCGCTACGGAACAACTAATTACTAGGGCAGATCTGGACAGGGTTGTAGCTGAAGTAACTAACCGCTTCGCATCTCAACAAGAAGCCTTGGTGGACCAACCATGTCACGCTTAAGGGATACTGAAAAATCCAACCGCAACACCGAATCATGGGGTGAGTCCCAGTCTGGAGGATCTGGGAGGCGACAAAGATCTTTCTTCTTCGAAGAGGCTAACGACAGAAACAATAATGGTAGGAGCCGAGCCCAGACTCAGCCCGAATTCCGACCTGAGGAAACACTTGGAACCGAACCCAACGGGGGAGGTACCAGGCAGGGGTCAGATATGGCTGAGCCTGTCATGCTACCTAACCATGGGAACACCAATGGACGGGGCCGAGCTGGAGTCCAGCCCGAAGTTGGACCCGAGGGAATGATTAGAACAGAGCCTAGCAGGGGAAGATCGAGGCAAGGGCCAACTGTAGCTGACCCCAACATGCTCCCAGAAGACCGAAGACAGCCACCGGAAAATGTTAGGAGTAATAGAAGATACCATCCCTACAGGTCATCTGGACGGAATCAATCCCGCAAAGAAGAACCAAACTCATTTCTATCCACTCCAAGTTCTGATGAAAGGATGGCATGATTATTCAAAGAGTGCGAACAACGGGACCAAAGGGATCGGGGGATAGGCGCTAGGGTAACCAGCCCCTTCACCCGTAATATCGAAACTGCCATCACCCCCTGGGAATGGAAAATGCCAACAATGAAACCTTACAAGGGAACCTCCGACCCCGTTGTACACTTGTAGAGATATACACAGCAGATGCTCATGAGCGGAGAAATAGATGGAGTGTTGTGTAAATGCTTCCCACTATTCTTGGCAGACCTAGCTACCTCCTAGTTCTGCCATCTACCCCGAGGATCCATCAGCTCATGGGAAATATTGAAAGAAAAGTTCATCGGCCAGTTTCGCATTCATGTGGAACAACCCAAGGACGCTTGTTCCCTATCTAATGTCAAACAGAAGCCCGGAGAGACAGTGCAACAATATCTAACTCGATTCAACGCCGCAGCGGCCGCAGTCCAAGATGCCGATGAGAAACTTATCCTAATGGCTCTTTGTAGTGGCGTACATCCGGATACCAAGTTTGCAAGAAGATTAACGAAAGAAAAACCAGCTACCTTACCCGATTTCTTCCATGAAGTTGGAAAATATATGAGACTTGAAGACGCCGCCATTGAAAGGCAGACAGGGCAACAAGCTAAGGCAGCTCATGGCAACACACCCGCAGTAGCAAAGGACGTTCGAAGAAATGCCTTCAGAGATAGTGTTGGGGGCAAGAAGGGAGAAAAGCGTCTATATCGGCCAGGACCGAGATTAGACACTTACACTCCTTTGAATGAAACGATCGAAAACATCTTTCTGGCCACGCAAGACGAAGTTAGATACAGACGCCCCCCGCACAAGTAGGAATCAGATAACGCAATTAAATCTGGAAAGTTCTGCCGTTTCCACGAATCTCATGTGAATGATACCAATGAATGCCATCATCTCCGGAACTTAATTGAAGAACACATCAGAAGGAAGAGACTGGAACTCTATGTAAAAGGCCAGAACAGGACTCCAGCTCCTGCCAATGAAAGCCCGAGGCTATCACCCCCAAAAGTAGGCGGAGGAAATCGCAACACCAGCGGCTCTAGTCAAGAAAAGATAGTGGTCCATACCATATCGGGAGGACCACACATCGCCGACAGAAGCTGAGCAGAGATGGAAAAATATGGAAAGTCGCTTAGAAACAATGAAGACTGCGTTAATTCCGTTATAGAAGAACGCCCCCCCAAAGCGGAAAGAGAATAATGACATCACATTCGGTAGGCGTGACCTAGAAGAAAGGCAGTACCCTCACATAGATCCTATGGTCATCTCCGCCTGGTTCAGTCCAGCCAAAATTTTCGAATTCTTGTAGACACTGTAAGCTCAGTAAATATCCTATTTAAGCATGCTTTCGACAAAATGAAGTTGTCGATGAAGGATGTGTCTCTCTGCAATAAACCACTACATGGTTTCACCGGAGACGCGAAGATGCCCCTCGGGCAACTGGACCTCTTTGTTGAAATAGGAAGTCATCCCCGCTCCGTTGTGCGGAAACAAACATTTATGCTAATAGAAAACCACTCGGCCTACAACGTCTTTTTGGAAAGACCAGCCTTGTCCGACTTCCAAATTGTCCTGGCCCCGTGGTGCCTGAAGATGAAATTCCCAACAGACAATGGAATAGGAGAAGTAGAGGGAGATCAAGACGCTGCTTGAGACTGCTATGTAACTGAACTTCGCAATAACCGCAGGAAGGATAAAGGGAAAAGTGCAAAGACTACTCTCTGCAAGAAAAACTTGGAAGCATAACAACTAAAGAAATCCCCTCCTCTTCGATATACTAATGATCCTTTCAATGAATTAGACCCCAGGGACAAAGAGGAGGAGGCCACCGCCGAGCCTGCAGAGGCCACGGAATTTGTATCTGTAGACAAACACGACCCAAGTAGACTGCTGAGAATCGGGTCTCAGTTAAGAGTAGAGTTGAAGGATCAACTCGTCGATTTTCTTCGCCACAGCTTAGATGTATTTGCGTAGACGCATGCTGACATGACTGGAATCTCCCCAGACGTAGCATGCCACGTACTTAACATCGATCCCACCAAGGTGCCAGTAAAGCAAAAAAAGAGAAGTATGGGGGCAGAACGATCAGCAGCCCTCGAGGAAGAAGTAAAGAACCTGCTTGCCAATAACTTCATACGAGAAGCCATCTACCCAGAATGGATCGCCAACCCTGTACTGGTAAAGAAGGATAATAGGAAGTGGCGAACATGCATTGACTTCTCCAACTTAAATGACGCTTGCCCGAAGGATTGTTTCCCACTTCCCCGAATCGATCAACTCGTGGACAGCACGGCCGGGCACGAACTCTTATCTTTAATGGACGCATACTCAGGATATAACCAGATTCCTATGCACACCCCCAATCAAGACCACACTAGTTTCATCACTGACCGGGGATTGTACTGCTACAGAGTAATGCCTTTTGGACTTAAAAATGCCGGAGCTACCTATCAGCGCCTCGTCAACAAGATGTTTGCCGAACTAATAGGACGAAATATGGAAGTTTATGTGGATGACATGCTGGTAAAATCGAGGAAAGCCAACGATCATGTAAGCCACCTGGACGAGATGTTTCAAGTACTTCGCCAATATGGAATGAAGCTGAATCCCCTAAAGTGCTCCTTCGGAGTATCGTTGGGAAAGTTCTTGGGATTCATCGTCCATGCCAAGGGGATTGAAGCAAATCCCGAACAAGTCCGGGATTTACAAGATATCAAGATACCATCCACTCGAAGAGAGATGCAAAGCCTAAACGGGAAGGTGGCCGTCCTAAGCAGATTCATCTCTAAAGCAACCGACAAATGCATCCCTTTCTTCGAAGCTCTAAAGAAAGACAAAGGAAAGTTCGAATGGACTGACGAATGCTCAACAGCCTTCCTTAACCTAATCGAACACCTCCAGAGACCACCAGTACTCTCAACTCCAAATGAAGGCGAAGAACTATACCTATACCTTGCTGTATCGTTCCATACCCTAAGCGCCGATTTGGTGAGAGAAGACAACCGCGCGCAGCGGCCCGTATACTTTGTAAGCAAAAGATTTACGGGGGCAGAAGCCAGATACCCTAAACTTGAGAAGCTAGCATACTGTTTGCTAATCACGTCATGGAAACGGCGACACTATTTCCAATCTCATTCCATCAGAGTTTTAACCGGTCAACCGCTAAGGCAGGTACTCCATCGTCCTGACACTTCTGCGCGACTACTTAAATGGTGCATTGAACTGAGTCAATATGATATCACCTACCATCCTCGCACCGCCATCAAGGGACAAGCCATGGCCGATTTCATTGCCGAATTCACTAGCAACGAAGGTAAGGAGCAATCTGAAATAACAGGAGATATCAAGTGGAATCTCTTTGTAGATGGAGCATCAAACGAACAGGGCTCGGGGGCAGGTATTGTGATAATCACCACCAGGGGAAGGAAGCTGCACTATTCCCTAAGGTTGGAATTCGCTGCCACCAACAACGATGCAGAATATGAAGCAGTAATAGCAGGATTAGAACTTGCCTTAGAAATTGGAGTCAGTTCTTTATGTCTTCATAGTGATTCTCAACTAATCGTAAACCAAGTACTAGGAGAGTTTCATACTCGAGGAGAACGACTCACAGCATATCTAAAGAAGACTAAGCTGCTGCTCGATCAATTGGATCACTATTTAATCAAACACATTCCTCGAGAAGAGAATCGAGAGGCCGACGAACTGGCAAAGCAAGCTAGCATGAAGAACGACACCATTTCCGGAACAGTAGCCATCTCGAAACAACTAGCCCCAAGTTTCGAACAAGAAGATCTGATAGCTGCAATCGAAGAAGAAACCTGGATGACTCCTATCCGGAAATACTTACAAGATGGCACACTACCCGACGAGCGTAACGAAGTCAGAAAAATCTTGAGGAGAGCTTCCCGCTACACAATACAAGAAGGCATCCTCTATCGACGCGGCTTCTCTAACCCCTTATTAAGGTGTGTTGCTGGAAGGGAAGCCAAGAAAATCTTATCCAACATCCATCAAGGGAGCTGCGGAGATCACACTAGTGGGCAGACTCTGGCGAAGAATACGCTCCGATATGGATATTACTGGCCCACTTTAAACAAAGACGCCTTAGAATTCATCAAAAGATGCAACAGATGTCAAAAATTTGCTAAGATTCCTCGACTACCAAAAAATGAGATTACTCAAATGACCAGCCCTTGGCCCTTTGCAGTATGGGGAATTGACTTGATTGGCGAACTGCCGATGGGCCGATGCGGAGCCAAATATGCTATAGTGGCAGTCGACTATTTCACCAAATGGGTGGAATCGGAACCTCTAAATAAAATATCTTCGGCAAAAGTTATTAACTTCTTGATCAAAAATGTTCTATGCAGGTACGGGGTTCCACTCAAAATCATATCGGACAATGGACTTCAGTTTGACGGCGAGGAGTTCGCCGACTGGTGCCAAGAGCACGGAATTCACAAAAGCTTCTCATCTGTGGCTTATCCCCAAGCAAATGTACAAGTCAAAGCTGTCAACAAAATTCTTAAAACTCTAATCAAGAAGAAGCTTGAAAAGTCAAAAGGCGCTTGGGTGGATGAACTTCCTACGACACTTTGGGCCTACCACACGTCTTTCAGAACATCAACAGGGCATACTCCTTTCTCTTTGGCATACGGATCGGAGGCCATGCTTCCAGTTGAAACTGTAGTGCCATCCCACCGTAGGATCCACTACAACCCAGAAGAGAATGAAGAACTCCTCCATATGTCTTTGGATCTAATCGAAGAAAGAAGAAATGATGCAGCACTCAAAGCAGCAGCTCACAAGCAAAAAGTGGCAACACAATACAACTCCAAAGTCAAGCATCGCAGCTTACAAGAAGGAGATCTTGTCCTCAAGCGAATCTTCCCGCACCCCGAAGCGCTAGATCCCATCTGGGACGGACCATATGTAATTCATAAAGATCTCCACAACGGAGCTTATATTTTGTCAACAGTGGACGGAGAGGTGTTCCAGAGGGCATGGAACATCCAACACCTTCGTTGATACTTTTCTTAACTTGTACTGCCCATATAAAGTGAATTAACAAAGAGAATCAGTGGACATAGGCATTTTCGTGCCGAACCACTTTAAAAATCTTGTCTATTTTTAACTTGTTCCTTTATATTTTGGCTGCTTGTTTAGCTTTATCCTTTTCTGTTGAACAAAATCTTGTGTAATAGCATTTCCATTCTAGACACTTCACGGCGCAACCTCACCTGGACAAGACCTAACAGGTACTATACGAATCTATGCCCTCGCCAATGAGACACTTTTGCTCTAGCATCCCTCTGCTACGGGTTAACTCATTGCTCACGACGGGCCTCAAAGCCAACTGTAATGAGCCGATTATAAGCCACCGAGGAGGCCGAAAATAGCCTAGGCAGCTCATTACGGCGTTCGGCTCGCCGGCAACTGTGAACCGATTATAAGCCCCAACATAAGGTGTGGCCAGCCAGGGGTAGTTCACAGTTGACGATCGGCACCCGCGCTAGCCGGCCACGGTAAATCGAATAATACCCACGATTACAGGCCATAATGGCCCGGGTAGTTACCGTGCGCGATCTCGGATCAGATATGTCTTAAGTACGGTTGTGGTAGAAAAGAAAACTCCCCGCGGAGGCGTAAGATGGGTGACAAATGTCTCCAAGACCTACAGCTACGGAAAGTGACTACAAAGCCCGTTTGCCACGAACTTAAGCGCGTCGAAGGCCTTCCGTGATTGGAAGTTTTACTATTTCTTATATTTCCATTTTATTTATAAAAGCTTTCCTCCTATCCTCTATAATGATCACTAAAGTACAGGACACAAAATGGGAGGCACTCGCTAATGGGAATAAGAACTCACAGCTGGATGGCAGGTCACTCAGCTGCATTCCACATTCGATTACACAAGGCATTCAAAGCTACCATCTACAGCTAAAACTTGAAGGGCGGTAGTTTCTTCTCTTGTACATAAATATGTAACTATAATTTATTCACTCATCACACTAAAATTGCAAGACATGGAATTATATTTTAAGCAAGAACTTAATATCAAACACAATTGAATCACTAACACATGCACAACTATATTTTATGCAACACATCGAAATAACGACAGCATTCGAACATGACAAAATCAGCTTATGTTATAAAGTTACATGCCAAAAATCAAGTTGTTCGTTACTTAATCACAGCCTGAAAATTACATTAATGTTTTAAGACTCACATAGACAGTGATGTCAAGTAAACTGAAAAATGTCCAGATCAAGCCAAGGAGCCGACTGCATCGGGGCTTCGCCACTATCCTGCTGGCCCTCCGAGGTCTACTTAACCGCCGGATCAGAACTTCCAGCATGCTGACTAGAGGTAGTTGGCACTTCAGAGGTCCCGCCTGTCCAATTCAGGAGAAGAATTAATTGAATAAACAATGAGCAACCAAGCTATGAAAAGGCTAAAAGGGAAGACTTACCAGCATATGTTCCTTGATCATCATCCCCCAACTACACACCTACCTCCTCAGCAGCAAGCAGCCGCATGTCCTCCTTCACGGCCACTTTCTCCTCCTTAGTGAATTGGGTCGTAACCACATCCATTCTGAAGGCCATGCCACCCTCCTTATCCGCATCAGCCTTGGCCTCCTCCAGAGCCCGGAGATAAATTCTGGTCATAATCCGGGGATAATCATCCATCCAGGATAATTGCTCTGCTTCCAAGTACGGAAATACATATCCTGGAGCATCTCATCCATCATCCCCTCGTTCTCCTCAAACTCCCTCATTCGGACCTTAGAAGCCAACAGCTTTGCAATGGCAGCATCCCTCTCCGATCGGTATTGCGAGCGGTCAACCTGAAGGGATTTCCTCATCGCCTCCATCTCCTCCTTCAGCTTGGCTTGAGCAAGCTCCGCGGCTTCAAGCTTCCCAGATAACTCCTCTACCCGCTCGAGATCCGCTTTCCGAACCTCATCCACCGTTGCAAATGGCCATATCGATCCGTTCCTTGCAGATGGCCTCCATTTTCCGCAGCTCGGCTCTGCTAGCCTCTTCCATGGTTTTCTTCAGCCGTTTGGAGGCAGCCTTGTGCTAAGAGATCTGGATGGCCTGATCGGCGAGTTGCTTGGCCTGGTCGGAAACCACTAACCGCAATCTTATGTTGGCACTCCCAATTTCCTCCCTGGCCTTGACCAGTCGGGCATGATACCCCATCAACTTCCTAGTCTCCTCGGCAACCCGGTCGATATTTGCCTTGGCTTCATCCCCCATAGTTACAATCCAAGTAGCAAGCAAATCAAGGTCCAGGGACTTGGCCTCATCAAGCACCCTTACCATAGGATTGCGAGGAAGAAGGTGCTCACCAGTAACCTCGTCAAAGGAAATATCATGAGAACCCGGATCCAGATCTGGATGACCCGCAAATGGATTACGAGCCAAGCCGGGACGATCAATCTGAGTAACGGTAGGGTTCCCAAACGGATGCGGAGAGGGTATGAACTCGGTATCCTCCCCCGTGATATTATGAATAGGCTGGGTTGGGGGCTGAGGACCAGGTGAAGGTTCGAATAAGGAGCGACTCCTCCTTTTCTTTTGAATATCCTCTTTAATAACTCCGAGAAGAGGACGGTAGCCGACTACGTCCCCGGAACGGTTGGTCGGAGGCTTTGGTTTAGCGAAAGCTTTGAGGAGTTTGAATTGTTCGAGACGGTGCCGAATGTATGATATCTTGGCCACCTTACCCGTTCCTGGAATGAAAACCAAGTGTTACAAGCATGCATGGGACTATAGTCCAAGAAACATGTGAAGTTAAAAGAGGAGTCAAAAATTCACCTTGAATCGCCGGAGTTGCCCTAGCTGAAATGCTCTTGGAAGATGAACCGACACCAGTCCCGGCCTTATCAGTTTTCTTTGGCTTCTCCACTAAGGCTGATCCTTCCTCCAACCCCTCAAAATCCTGGCGGAAAGCATCATCTGTCCACTCTTGGACCTCCCCTGCTTGCCCAGAAGACAAAGCCCTGGCGCCATCACCGCTCTGTCCTTCGCCACCATCGCCACCATCACCTCCGCTCTCCTCCTCGCCTCTTTCCTCCTCTACATTTTCCTCCTCCGGAACATCTGGACATGTGCTAGGGGAGGGTCCGTCGGATTTCCTGAGCTTCTTCCCCGTGGAGACTAGAGGTATCGTGAAGGGTTTCCTCTTGCTGCTCTTCGTCGTGGCCCCACCTTTAGCTTTGACAGCCTTCTCCACAGCTATGTCTCTCTGCTTGACCACAGACTGACGTGGTAGTATCAAGTTGTGCTGCAAAAGAGTAGCATTCCTGATCAGATAAGAAGCTGACCTCTCCCTTCCCGAAATGGCTTCTATCTCCGCAGCCATCTGAACCAGGCGATCGTTCTCCACGACCGCAAAGCCACCTGTCGCTAGCAAGAAATAAAAACACATAAGGAGAAGCATTGCAGTTAGAACGAAAATTATAAATAAGCTTCAACTTACAGCCGGAGGTGAAGCGACGGATAGAAACAGAGTCATCCTTGACGAAAAACCATTCTTTCTTGAACATGCTGAACTTTGAATATAAGTACAGGACTGGCTTGAAGGACACGGCCGATTCCAAGCTGATGCATGAAGACCCCATCTTATAGCCCCTCAGGTTGTACAAATACCGGATCTCCCGGTTGGAAGGGGGACGCCCGTATTTTCTCTGGAAAATGATGAATAGATTCACCAAGATAGCATAAGAATTGGGTTGAAGCTGGAAAGGGGCCACCTTCAAATAGGTAATGAAGCTGACTATCCAAGCATTGATCGGGGGAATGGCCCCGCACATGCAATGTTACCTACTATAAGCGAAATATCCTTCAGGGGGGTCATACGGCATAACTCCATTCCCTAGCAGCACCATGTGTGCTCTGTCAATCCCGAAAGAACGAGATATAACATCAAGCTGCTCCTCTTTAAGGGAGCTAGGAAAGAAGTCAGGTGGCGAGTTCAGGAGCTCCTGAGGGTCGTACCCATCTACTAGTGATCTCGGGGGAGGTCCATGACGTCCCGATCCTGACTGAGCTGGGGGCACTGTGGAGGACTCTACTCTGTCCGTAGATTTCTTCTTATCTGATCGAGTTTCTACTTTACGAGACATTTATCTACAAACGCAAAAAAAAGGTACGTCGTTAGAACGACG
This sequence comes from Allium cepa, assembly GCA_030765085.1. Taxonomy (NCBI): domain Eukaryota; kingdom Viridiplantae; phylum Streptophyta; class Magnoliopsida; order Asparagales; family Amaryllidaceae; genus Allium; species Allium cepa. Next base: position 722,409,615 of record CM060943.1, read on the forward strand.
GAAGTAGACAAGCAGTACATACAGTCCGGAATCTCATTCGTAATTCAAAGCATAAAGATGTCATTCGGTAGTTTAGGGTTAAAAATTCATTTGGCACTCAAGCCCATTCGGTAGTTCAAGGCTCGAAAGCCATTCGGCACTCGTGCTTCTCATATTCATCCGTTAGCTCAAGGCTCGAAGTTCATTCAGCACTCGTACTTCTCAGGTCCATCCGGTAAGTCAAGGCTCGAAGGTTCATTCGACACTCACACTCCACGATTCATTCGGCAGTTTAAAATATAAAAGACATTCGGCAATCAACTGATTCGGTAGTCAAGTTGATTCGGCAATACGATTGATTCGGCAGGAAAATCTGGTTCGGTTATCTCACTTGGTAGGGAATAACGAAAGCTTAATGCCCATACTTATAGGCAAATAGAAGCGACCGGACCAACTGGTTCGGCGCTCGGGACCGAATAAGAATTCCCAAAGCTAAAACAAAGCGCGACATATGCGGACATATGCCCCACTTTGGGGGTAAATGTTGGGTGTGTTCCCACCCTTCACCGGACCAAGTCCCACCGAGCCAACCAACCTACCGAATCAGAACACAATCCACTCTCCACCTACTGCCGAACCAACCCACTTCCCATGTCCCTGCCGAACCAATCCACTCTCCACCTACTTCTGAACCAACCCACTTCCCATGCCTGCCGAACCAACCCACTTTCCATGTCCCTGCCGAACCAATACACTCTCCACCTACTACCGAACCAATCAACGCTCCACCCACTACCAACCCATCGCCGGACCAAGCACTGCCGAACCAAAGCCACTCCAACCAATACCGGACCGAAGGCCACTCCTACCTTCCCCGGACCAAGGCATCAACGAACCAACATTGCCAGGCTAGATTACATCAGCCCAGTCCCACCAGCAGCTATATACATCCAAGACCCCTACCCCTAGCCTCACTCTATAAATAGAGGGGTAGGGGTACAACAATGGTGGACAAGTTTGAGAGCTCAAGCACGGATAGAACTTTCAAATAACTTTCAGATACTTGTAATCAAAGCTTTGTACTTGTAACCTGAACAGAAAAGGAGAATAACATATAAAGTGGACGTTGGCACATTTTGGCCGAACCACTATAAATCTGTGTGTCTTTTACAGTTTAGTCCATCTATTTTATATATTTGCATAAATCACCCAAATCACTAAGAACAACATATAATCAACTAAATCATACGACTTGGAGGTGTTTGCCCATTTTTTGTGCAAACACATACTTATCCATATGATTATTAAATTTTAACATATTCCTAAGCTTACACTCTAAGCTTTCTTTTTCTATTGGACCAAAATCAGGTTGAATCAGGTTAGGTTACAGGAGGTTAGGTAATTACTAAAGTACCCTTTTCTTCACCTGTAAATACCCAAGTCCATATCTCATTTCAATCCACTCAAAAACTAAAGAAACTAAATTTCGTCTTCATCATCAAAGGCTAGGTATTCCAAGTCTCCAGCAAGCAAATAGAAAGTGAGTTAATATTAAACTCTTTCCTTTGATTCATTTAAATTTTAGTAAATGTCGTGTTAGCTATTGATGTAAATTTTTAGTAATAATGGGTTTGTCATTATTCCTGTTTGGTTTTTTGATTTGTGCTCGGCTAGTTTATAAGTAATAAACATGACGTTTATTTAAAGGGAACTTATATCACCCTTTACTTAGGATTGACATAATTTAGCGACTTTTTTGTTAAAAGGAAACAAGACTCCTTTTATCCATCTTATTTGATTTAGAGGGAGCTTCACCCCTCTTAGTTTTTCTTGGGGTTAAAAGGGTATCACATCGATGTTTAACCATATTTCTTCGTCTTCTTGTTTCTTCGATCTAAGACGAGATTTAACGACCTATATTTTACATATTGGAGGATCGTAAAATATTTTAATTTTATTCATGAGAGGTCAAATAATTTTATAATTTTAGGATATGACTCTCAGGGACATTTTAGATATCTATGATTTTTGCTGAATATCTATGTGACCATTTACCTATAAAATCTTGTTTAGGCTATAACTTTTGATAGGAGTCGAATTAAGATCTCAAACCAATTCCATTGCTTCGGATGATAGTTTCATGTTCCATATAGTGGTCATAATAGGAAAATGGAAAATGATTATAAATTTATGACTATTTTAAGTTTTGATGGCTACTGGCATATTTTAGTGGGTAGTTAACTAAATCAATACTTTAGCCCACTAACCCGTTTTGAGATTATTATAAACTGGAGGCTGTAGAAACCGAGATAGGGTATTTTTCTCTTTCCCAAAATAGTTTTCACACTCTATTAGCCCTATTTTCACCTAAAAATCATATAATTTTCTTACTGATCTTAGCCTAATCATCGATTAGAGAGGTGATTATCAAATAGAAGCTAGAGTTCATTATTTTGGTTGATTTTCATCACTTTCGATCATGGTCCATATTAGATCGAGAGGAGAATAGGTTGATTTGGGTAACTGATGAGTGGTTTTCGGCTTCTCACTATACTATGCATGTTTACATAGTAGAATTGCATATTTTTAATATGATTTGAAATTTAAATCCTTTTCGACATTAATCACATGCCAACATATGTTTATGACCTAAATTAATGAATTCTAATATGGTTTTTGTAAATGATTTAGATACTCCCCTTATTCATATTCATATGTTAATAGTAATGGGTTTGTCATTATTCTTGCTCGGTTTGTTTGATTTATGCTCGGCCAGTTTATGAGCAATAATCTTGACGTTTAGTTAAAGGGAACTTACATCTCCCTTTAACTTATGATTTTCATTTGTGACTTTTTTGGCTAAAAGTAAATAACACCCCTTTAAGCTATTTCATTTGATTAAAAGGGTGCTTTACTCATTATAGTTTCTCTTGGGGTTAAAGGGCATCACACCTTTGTTTAACCGTATTTCCTCGTCTTCTTATTTCATAAATCTAAGATGAGTTTTGCTTATTTAAGCATTGATATCCTTAATTGAAAAAGACCAAATATAGAGCGAGCGGGGGCTAACCTATACGGGGTTGCTTCTATTATGGTATTTTCATATTTACTTTAGATTGGTTTTAATTGTATACACACGGAGATGTGAAATACTTGAATATTCGGTAAGGTTGGCGAGGTCTGGCTTGGATGTTCCCGAGGGCCATCATAATTCTTAAGTATATTTTCTAGAGGTATAGTTTAAGCAAAGGGGCGCATCCTCTTGTGGGAAATTTTTTCTCTTTGTTTTGATTCGACCGTTTGAGTTATTCGTTTAACATTGCATCCGGAAGTATCTTAGGCTATCCTTGGTGTTAATCTTCCCTTGTATTTTCATAACCTTTGCTTGATAGTTTATGAGTTATTTTGCCAATATATTCTTATATCTTTGCCTTGATTTTCATATTATATTGTGTTTGTTCTGCTTGTTTATTTATATATGTCTATTCTTCTTGCCTATTTACTATATGTATGTAATGTTGTTTGTTTATCACTTGGATGTATCGTAGACTCCCTTTGAGTTTATTGGCACTGTTGTTTGACTTGAAGAACTATGTTTGAATTTGATCATATTCCAAACTAACTGCACCTAAGTTGGACAAGTACGTAGGCGGCCGCTACACTAGTGACCCAATCCAGTAAATAGGTTAGTTTTTTTCCTTGTCTAGTATTAACATTTTCCTGTTCAGTGTTTGTTATCTATCATGTGATGAAGTATCTTTCATGTTCACAATTTTATTTCACACTGACATGTTCATTGATTTTGCAAAAATGTTTGTTGTTGCCTCTCTCTTTAGAGTTGTACAGTCGAAGATTTATGGAATTTGAGTTTGGTATGTATTAAAGCACATTCTGTAGAATAAATGATTACTCCGATAAGTTATAGTATTGAAATTTGAATCCTATACATTTAGTAGTGTTGTCTAATTATCAGATTATGATATGTTAAAATGGTAATTTTCTTTCATAGTTTTAGAACAGATAAATTTTCGGCAATTTGACTGATCCAAAAAACGGGACGTCAAATATTACATACATATACTATATAATTTAAAAAACAACCTTTGTTTTAAAAACTCTTTTTTATCATTTTTAATTAGAATTTTTTTATTTCTAGTCGAAAAAATATGTTCATGTATATATAATTTTTTTTGTATAATTACAATACGTTTATATAAATATGTATATTCATATTCCATATTGACAACACATATATAGAAAGATTCATGATATATACAACTAATATAATAGCATATAAATCTGCAAAAATGACAAGTAATATATATATAGGGATATTATCTCAACTTTAACCAAACAATGACACCTTGAGTTTGAATCTATAGAACTCCTTGGATTTGAATCGAGTTCTTCCAGAAATTGCTAGTAGCCAAAGAGATCTACGCACCTTTATTTTATTTGATTTAAATTGTGTTTGGTTTGAAGATTTTAGAGGAGGGTTTTGGCTTTCTTTTTTGGCTAAAGGTATGGGAGGCAAGATCTCAAAAATTCACCCCAAAAATTAAGAGGGTAATTAGTTTAAATAAGAAGATAGATGGAGAGAAAAGGGGAGACCTAGATCTAGTCTTTTACTCTATCTTTCTCCACTAATTCGAACATATATGTCAAATATATCACCCTTCTAACCCCTTCCATATGGCCAACCAAATCATTAGGCTAATAGGCCTATATGCTAAATCAAACCACATCGGTAAGTACATATTTCAATCAAATTCAAATGCACATCCTCATCGCATATCGATACGTGTGCACATAACTTTTATATGCTCATTATTTAAATCCTAATCAACACAAATTAGATAATTTTTCATACCTATTATTTTATAAATGTTAATTAATTCAATTAATTTATAACAATTATAATTTAATTAAATCAGGTGGTATTTGGAGTATTCAACATTGTGGTTATGTGACCCTAGGTGTAACGCCCCACTCCGAGACCCACATTAGCAAAGAGTATTACAAGGTAATACCGCCCACCAATATGGAGAATAGAGCTATATAGGAGCGACCATCTATAGCCTTGTCTTAATTATCTACTGAATATGTCGATAAATGTCGCCTATTTTTTTTCAAGTGGATCGACTTATCCAATAGATATTTAACACAAAACTATAATGGCTATTAAGATCTAACAGAACAAAATAAAACAACTCAAATGTAAAACACATCATAGAATAGTAGATCATCACATACATATACACATATACAGAAACATCATAGAATATACAAAATGATATATGTCAAGTGGTGTAGCAACCACAATATATAAGCGAGTCAAAAGAATATACATATCAGAGTTACAACCAAAAAGAACTACACAAAAAGTTATAACAAAAGGAGCTAGCAGAATAGTCCACGCGGAAGCAGAATATGCTAAGTCTAAATGTACCTAACCAGAAACACCTCGGTCTGACCCGAGTATAAAATACACGGGTCAGTCTAGCTAAAAAAATCAATTAGATAAGCTAAATGACGATGAACATGCAAGGTTATAAAGTATGACAAATATCTCAAAAAGAGATAATTCGATCATCTAACAAAAGATGAATCGTAACAAGCCTCATATCATCGGCAACTCAAATAAACAAAGGATATGAATATCCCAAATCAAGCCAAAAAGGAAAATAACAAATACCAATAAAGGTAACACAAGTTTCCACAAGGTAATCGCTATGTATCGAGTGGTTCAAAAGACATACTTCGAAAGGAGATACTCTAGGGAAATATAAATATCAATGAAACAAAAGATGCACGTGCTTAGTACTGTATAAACAAGGATCCACAAGCCCAAATATCTCTCGAGCGGTGATGAAGGACCAACTCCAAAAGAGATACTATAGGGCAACAAACCCGAAGGCGACAAACCCAAATATCTCTCGAGCGGTGACAATGGACCAACTCCAGAAGCGATACTACAGGGCAACAAACCCGAAGGCGATAAACCCAAGTATCTCTCGAGCGGTGGCGATGAACCAACTCTAAAAGCGATACTATAGGGAAACAAACCCGAAGGCAACAAACTCGAAGGCACAATTCGCAGGCAACAAACCGTAGTGGCGAAGGTCCGAAGGCCCAGTACTGGACACCACTAACTGGCAATAAGTGTCACAAACTCTCGGAAAGGAACCTGAAAAGTGTTAACGTGTATCCCATACAACACGTTCACACGAAAGGTTTACTAACCATTAGTCAATTCCACACTCAAAGCGGTACAATGTTTACCTCATGTCATTGGTAAACAAGACCCGAAGGTCAAAATGATCAAACGAATACATTAGGAATTAATTGGAAAGATAAACGCACGTATTCCATAGTACGTGTTTTACCCAACCATTTTATTACCTTCCCACTTCGTTCAAAGTGCAAAAGAGTGTAATTTAACATAGAAAATAATTTGGAGCAAGTTTAGAAATCTTTTGAAAACACTTTGGAAATTTCCTTTGAAATTCTCCTATTATGGAGTAAATAACTTAATATTTAAAAATAATACTAAATAATAATTTCACAAGCCAATTTGTTTGAAAAATACTTTAAAATGCTTTATAAAACCCATGCATGAAATCTAGAGAGAAAACTCAAGAATTCGGCAAAATATCAAAAATGGCGGAAATTACTCAAGTATAAAAACCGCTAAAATCAAGCTATGATCATTAGTTCGACAGCAGGTTTGGACCTGAAAACTGGGTCCAAATGACATGAAATTTTGCAAGAATGTAGACTAACACCCCAACTCCAAACTGCAAAAAGATTCATCTAATTTCGACTTGAAATTAAGATTCGGCGTCGCTTCGAAGTCGGACTAAAACCACTATAAACTGCTGTGTAAAAACAGCGCAAAAGTTCAACTTCGACGAAGAGTTCAAAGGGGAAAACGAACCCAGATCGTCATGAAATTAGGTAGGAGCATAGACTAGTACAACTAATACGATTTGCAAAAAGAACCGTTCTATTCTGACATGAAACGAAAAGTGGCGTCGTCTCAAATTTGGACCGAAACTAGGATTTTCTATTTATTCAAAACAGCGCAAAGGTCTGACTTCAGCAACGAGGTCGGCATAGCTAACTAACCCAGATTTTTATAAAACTATACAGAAGTGTAGATCATTACTTCGTCTTTCCAACGAGACCAAGAATGACAGATTATGACATCGGACAAGCCCGAGATGGCGTCGCAAAGTCGAGGTTCTGCGCTGAAAACAACGGGAGAAAAGAGACCAAGGCCTGTAGCTATGCACTAACAGGCCAGAGACGAAAAAACACAATTTTGGCATATTAAAATTCAAATTTTGGAAAATGAATAAAATAAAAGCTGTAGCTTAGTTTTTAAGCTTTTTGGAATGACCAAGATCGTCAAATTTCGATCAGGGATGAAAATTTTATGACTAAAACAATTCTCAGATCTAAATTCTATATCACTGTCGTTTTGCTCTCGGGACAATAGTAAGGATGCATAGTTTTTACCAAATTAACTTCGAAATTTCATGAAACTCAAAACATGAAACTTTTAGCCTTATATCTAAGCTTTCCAGAACATCCAAAAGTAATTGATTTGGATAAGAAACGAGTAACTTATGGCCAAAACAATTTCATATTTTATTTTATCAACCCCGTCGTTTGTTGTTAGGCCAGCAACAAACAAACGTGATTTCGACCATTCAAACCTCAAAATTACGCAAAGATCAAAACATAGAAGTTATAGAGTAAAAAATAAGCTTTCCAAACATCAAGAAAATCCTAATTACGATTTAAGATGAATGAGATATGCCTAATTTACTAACAGCAAAATACTAATTTTAATTTCAGCTAGCATTGTGAGATTAAACTCGCCTCGCAATTATTGAAGAGTAAATTATGCTAAGTCAAGAAAGTAGGTGGCTTTAGGCAAGAAGAAGCTTCAACAACCTGTAAGATCTCAAAATGAAAACATGCAAACCCAAAAATGAGATTACATACAATCCCAATTTCTAAAAACTAGATTTTGATGAAATACATATACTTTGGAGTTGATTACCTGCTGAATTCTCTTTGATTTGATATAAACCGTAATTAAATTGAAGAAAAAATGGGAATTTGGCTTAGGTTTGAGAAAGTAAATTTTCTTTCTCTTCTTTTTTTTTCTTTTTACTGCTTACGGTAAATGAAGTATAGTGAGAAGGAAGAAGAGTTTCTCATTTTTTTTCTTTTATTCAGGTTATGTGATAATGGGCCTTAGCCCAAAAGAAAAGAAAATAGTCTAAGTTAATTAATTTATCACTTAATTAACAATTATACTTATGTAATTAACCAAATCATCATGTTTTCACCAAGTTTTAACTTAATATAATTTCATAAACACATTTTCGTGCTTTACAAACATTTTGACCACTAATAAAAAGATAATTTAAGTTATACAAACATTTTTATTATTAAAAACCCTTATTTTTAATTAAATAACCAATTTTTACCAATATATACATAAAACTCCATTTTTAATACCAAAAATTACACAAAAATAACATTCTTGTGTAATAAAATGCAACAAACCATTTTCCATCGATTTTACGATCAAAACTTATTTTTGAATCAAATTTCACCTTTTTATTTATGATGAACACGTTTAAAAATCAAATACCTTCTTTAAAAAAAATTACTAAAAGAAGTATTTGGCAATAATTACAAGAATTATTGCATTTTCACTAAATAAAAATCATATTGCACTCATTATTCTCACAAATACCCTAGATAAAGTTTTCAAAACTTTATTTTCATATTTTATTTCCAAAATCCATTGTTTATTCCAATAAATAATTTGATTCTTCAATTTATTTTTAATTCACAATATTAAATTATAACTGCCGTTATAATTTAATATTTACAGGTAATCACCAAAACCAGGGTTGTTACAGACTCCCCCCTTATAAAAATTGCATCCTCGTAATTTCTAGAGAAGAGCTGTATTCAACACAAATTATTTCATCAAGAAAAGGAAGATAGATAAGTTAGAGTTTCAATTTCTCACCCTCAACACAAGAAAACAAAAAAAAAGCTAAGATAAGATAGCTCAGTAAATTTTATGGTTTTCCAAGTGCAGTTATTGGGATTTAGCGGACCATTGAATTTTTTTACGAGCGGAATATTCTTATTTCGAAGGCATTGCACCTTTGAAGCAAGAACATGAATTTAAGGCTACACAATAGATAAATCGGGTGAGATCAATTCCTCAGAAACTTTCCAATAGAGTCGGGATATAACAAAACTTTATCCCGGTTCCAACCAATTCGATAATTGTCGACATGACTTTCCATTTGTCACTTCGGCAAGGACCACACCAACATTAGATTGACGCAATTGAGGTAAGAAGACTCAATAAGAGGTAGGTGGTTTCCTCAATTCCACCAACCAAAACGACCGCATAAATGCAAGTCACTTAATAATTGCACAAAGGCGAGGCAACCTCAAAGAATGGATTCTTTATACTCCTATATAAGTAAACAATTATTTTCAAGGTTACCAAATCCATTTTCTTCATAATCAAATTCTCAAATCTCAATATATAGAAAATTTTCAAAACCTCTTCCACAAATCCAATTTAATTTACAAACACTTCATTTAAAGTGAATAAAAAGTTTCACTCTTAAATTCTACCCAAAAATATATTTCAATTTGAAGTATATATTTTTATACTAAACATCCACTAAATTATAAACACAAAATAGGTAGAATGCACTTAGCTATTAAGAAACAAGTTATTTAAATTTCAAACCTGTTGTAATAATATTTAATTTTGACCTAGCTAAACTCAAAATCTGAAATTACATATAAAATAAAAGTTGTTTCACTAAGTCTAAGCTTTCCAGCAATATAAAGATCATAAAAATCAGATTACCGATTTGAAAGTTATGCCAAATTTACTTTCACCCTAAATTTTTGAATTTAAAGGACAGAAATGTTTATTCGCTTTGAAAATTATTTTAGATATAATAAAAAAAAGTAAGATCTTCTAAAGTGGTAAAGATAATTTATAGGTTTCTAAAAGCCCTTTTATTAGCAAAAAGTTTGAACTCGTTCGGAATTATAAATCTCAAGTTATTGTTGTTTTAGCAAAGCACTTTTTCAAACCAAATTTAATCTTTCAAATCAATTTAAATTTTAAAATTTTCCCAAACCATTTACTTTCAAACTGTATTTTCAGACAAGTTTTTGCTCAATCACTTATTAAATGATCTTTTTCTCCAGAAAAGCTAAGTCATACCAAAATTATGATCAACTCATATAATTATCATAGAAAGAAATAATTCATTAGTTGGAAAAAATCTTCATTACTTTCCAAAATATAACATTAAAATAATTAACTAAGAAAAATCATTTTGAAGGAGATAGCTAATCTCTTTCATTATCAAGAAATGATTATTGATTATCCATAAATAAATTTTAGGATAAATATATATAAAATGTTCAAGATCATTCTCACAAATTAGAATAATCATACTACTTGGATGGTTCACTTATCAAGACAATACAAATTCACATCTCCACTTTCTCATCAAAATTAAAATTCCATTTAATTATCAACATAAAACTAATTAAAGCTAATAATTAATGCAAACTTGTTTCCAGAAGGATTTCATAAATTTACACCAATAAAATTTTAATACAACCAAAATTTCAAAACAAAACTTGCTCACAAAATCCTAAATTCTAAAATTAGCATTCTTAATTTCAAATAATATAAGGGTATTGCCTCGCCATTGATTTATAGTGAATGTCCCCATCGATTGGCTGCAGAGTTGATCAAATGATCAAAAGTGCACCACCACTCATCTAACACTCGCTATGGTTCAATGGTTTCATTAAACATTTAAAATAAAAATCAATACTCCACCATATTAATTATTTTCAAACTTTACTTATTAAAACTCAATTTACCGTGTCTGACTGTCTCATCACAACGTTTAGGAAATTCCTATCGATAACGTTGGCCAAACACATCGACCAAAATTCTTAAAGCACTAGACGGACAACCCAACACAAAAATTCATTTTCTTTAAAAAGAAGTACCTCATATATAATACTCAAAATATTCTTTGCATTTTCCCAAAAAAAAATCCATCTTCTCTTAGAAACATATCTTCAAACAATTTTTTTTTGAAAAATTTGAAAACACAATTTATTACTTATTCTCAAAATCATGGAACATGAATAGAGCTCATCGAGATATTCCTAGAATACTCGATCCTCAAGATTGATGAAATAAACTAGAGTGTTCATTATTCCGAACGGTATAACGAACCACTCACTAGACTCATAACGAGTGCGAAATGCGGTAAGAGTAACGCTACCCTCCACGACTCATAGCTCATGAAAAATCGGTGTAAGGTCAAGATGAGGAATGACCCTCGCACTACACAATAGATTAAAAAGTAAGAAATGAGATATAAGACTAAGGTTAAGATATCTTCTCGAATGAAAAGAAGGACATTAACAACATATCATTACTTCGAGTGAAGTAATTTTTGCAAAGTATATCCATAATTGAGTACCCAAAGAGAATATTTCAAAGGTGGAAAGAATGACAATATCAAATAAATTTAATGAATCACCTCATTTCCCTAGTGGACATCCTCGTAGAAGAATGACTGAAAGTCTAAGAACCGGGAATCAAGTCAGTACAATATTCAATTGCGCGATTGGGTGTCATATCCGAAATGGACTCACAAAAATCAATAGAGTCACACTGACTGGAATTCAAGATATATCATCAACATCTCGAAACTCAAGAGTGAATACGGATACTTCAGAATCATCATTACATTTCGAAGAACAAGAAACAAAAATCAGCCAAAATTAGGCTACCTAAATATAGGATCCTTCGAATCACAGAATGCGGCTTGATATTACGCAAGCCACTCCATCTCAAATCATTCCAAACCGTAGATGGAAAAAATAGCGCGCTAATTTGCATGCAAAGGTAAGCTACAAGGAACAATCCTAAAATCCTCAAACAATAAACCAAATATTACTGATACCCTCAATAGGATTTGCAATCCTCAAGGAAATCTCAAGATAAGAACATCAAAAAGCATCAACAAATTCTTCCGATACGGATGAGTGTCAAGCACCCGTGTCGAAGAAGACTCGAATAAAACGATCACAATTAGGATTACTCCTAATATAGGATATTATAAATTCTATTATGGAATACTACGGAATAAAATATATTGCTAGACATATCCCAAACTTCTATATAAAAGGACACGATAAGGTATAGAACACGATGATAAGGTATTCGTAACACTTGTATAACACTCAAATGTACCGTAATATGTGTTTAAGTTCTATGTTTATAATATTTTGTTCTGAATTCAGCTCTGATACAAAGCTGTAACGCCCCACTCCGAGACCCACATTAGCAAAGAGTATTACAAGGTAATACCGTCTACCAATACGGAGAATAGAGCTGTATAGGAGCGACCATATATAGCCTTGCCTTAACTATCTACTGAATACATCGATAAATGTCGCATATTTTTTTCAGGTGGATCGACTTATCCAATAGATATTTAATACAAAACTATAATGGCTATTAAGATCTAACAGAACAAAATATAACAACTCAAATGTAAGACACATCATAGAACAGTATATCATCACATACATATACACATATACAGATACATCACAGAGTATACAAAATGATACATGTCAAGTGGTGTAGCAACCACAATTTATAAGCGAGTCAAAAGAATATACATATCAGAGTTACAATCAAAAAGGACTACACAAAAAGCTATAACAAAAGGAGCTAGCAGAATAGTCCATGCGGAAGCAGAATAGGCTAAGTCCAAATGTACCTAACCTGAAACACCTCGGTCTGACCCGAGTATAAAATACACGGGCCAGTCTAGCTAAACAAATCAGTTAGATTAGCAAAATGACGTTTGAACATGCAAGGTCATAAAGTATGACAAATATCTCTAAAAGAGATAATTCAATCATCTAACAAAAGATGAATCATAACAAGCCTCATATCATCAGCAACTCAAATAAAGAAAGGATATGAATATCCCAAATCAAGCCAAAAAGGCAACTAACAAATACCAATAAAGGTAACACAAGTTTCCACAAGGTAATCGCTATGTATCGAGTGGTTCAAAAGACCTACTCCGAAAGGCGATACTCTAGGGAAATATAAATATCAATGAAATAAAATATGCACGTGCTCAGTACTGTATAAACAAGGATCCACAAGCCCAAGTATCTCTCGAGAGGTGACGAAGGACCAACTTCAAAAGCGATACCATAGGGCAACAAACCTGAAGGCGACAAACCCAAGTTTCTCTCGAGCGGTGATGATGGACCAACTCCAAAAGCGATACTATAGGGCAACAAACCTGAAGGCGACAAACCCAAGTATCTCTCGAGCGGTGAAGATGGACCAACTCCAAAAGCGATAGTATAGGGCAACAAGCCCGAAGGCAACAAACCCGAAGGCACAAACCCGAAGGCTCAATCCGAAGGCAACAAACCGTAGTGGCGAAGGTCCGGAGGCCCAGTATTAGACCCCACTAACTGGCAATATGTGTCACAAACTCTCGGAAAGGAACCCGAAAACTGTTAACATGTGTCCCATACCACACGTTCGCACAAAAGGTTTACTAACCGTTAGTCAATTCCACACTCAAAGCAGTACAAAGTTTACCTCATGTCATCGGTAAACTAGACCCGAAGGTCAAAACGATCAAACGAATAGATTAGGAATTAATTGGAAAGATAAACGCATGTATTCCATAGTACATGTTTTACCCAACCATTTAATTACCTTCCCCCTTCGTTCGAAGGGAAAAAGAGTGTAATTTTAGTTAGAAAATAATTTGGAACATGTTTAGAAATCATTTGAAAACACTTCGGAAATTCCCTTTGAAATTCTCCTATTATGGAGTAAATAATTTAATATTTAAAAATAATACTAAATAATAATTTCACAAGCCAATTTGTTTGAAAAATACTTTAAAATGCTTTATAAAACCCATGCACGAAATATAGAGAGAAAACTCAAGAATTCAGGAAATATCAAAAATGGCGGAAATTATTCCAAGTATAAAAACCGCTGAAATCAAGCTGTGATCTTTAGTTCACAGCAGGTTTCGACCTGAAAACAGAGTCCAAATGACATGAAATTTTTCACGAATGTAGACTTACAGCCCTACTCCAATTTTCCAAAAGATTCATCCAATTCCGACTTGAAATGAAGATTCTGCATCGCTTCGAAGTCGTACTAAAACCACTATAAAGTGCTGTGTAAAAACAGCTCAAATGTTCAACTTCGACGATGAGTTCAAAGGGGCAAACGAACCCAGATCTTCATGAAATTTGGTAGGAGCATAGACTAGTACTTATACTACGATTTTCAAAAAGAACCACTGGATTCCAACTTGGAACGAAGAAGTGGCATCGTCTCAAAATTGGACTGAAACTAGGATTTTCTGCTGATTCAAAACAGCACAAAGGTCCGACTTCGGCAACGAGGTCGGCATAGCTAACTAACCCAGATTTTTATGAAACTACAGAGAAGTGTAGATCATCACTTCATATTTCCAACGAGACCAAGAATGGCAGATTCCGACATCGGACGAGCCTGGGATGGCGTCGCAAAATTGGGGGTTCTGCGCTGAAAACAACGGAAAGAGACTAAGGCCTGTAGCTATGCACTAACAAACCAGAGACGAAAAACCACAATTTTGGCATAGTAAACTTCAAATTCTCACAAAATGAATAAAATAAAAGTTGTAGATTAGTTTCTAAACTTTCTGGAATGACTAAGATTGTCAAATTCCGATCTGGAATGAAAATTTTATGACTAAAACAATTCTCAGATCTAAATTCTACATCACTGTCGTTTTGCTCTTGGGACAGTAGTAAGGATACATAGTTTTGACCAAATTAACTTTGAAATTTCATGAAACTCAAAACTTGAAACTTTTATCCTTATATCTAAGCTTTCTAGAACATCCAAAATTATTAGATTTGGATAAGATACAAGTAACTTATGGCCAAAACAATTTTAGGTTTTTATTTTATCAACCCTGTCGTTTGTTGTCAGGCCAGCAACAAACAAACGTGCTTTCGACCATTCAAAACTCAAAATTATGCAAAGCTCAAAACACAGAAATTATAGACTACAAAATAAGCTTTCCAAAACATCAAGAAAATCCTAATTCCGATTTAAGATAAATGAGATATGCCTAATTTACTAACAGCAATATACTAATTTTAATTTCAGCTAGCATTATGAGATTAAACACACCTTGCAATTATTGAAGATTAAATTGTGCTGATGTGCACGTAAATGTGCATATTTTTACCACCATATTTATTCTATTTAAATTAAATAAATGATCATATTGTGTAACGACCCGTCAATTTGCGTCGGTTAAATTTGTCATTTTAATAAGATTAGATAATTTAATTTAGAAAGAAGTAACTTTCAATTATACCTATAAAAATGTCTATTTACTGAATAGAAAGATTTTTAAATCAATAAACGAATTTATTGAGGTTCCAATTTATAATTTATAACATTTAATGTAGACTTAATTTCAATTAATTACCTTAAATCGTGCAATTAGCGTAGATTTGTTTGTAATTGAAGTAGTTAATTCTATAAGATGAAGTTAATGATAATTCTATTTATAATTGGACCATTTGTTGATATAGACTTTAGAAAGCAAGATTTATAAATTTAATTAAAGTATCAAAATTCAACAATGGTATTTATTGCAAATAGAGTGGAATTAAACGTTTAAATATTACGTTATTGAAATTAAAATGGAATGTGTGGATAAAAGGTGAGAATATAAATGTTGAAATCAAATAAATGTGTTTTTTTTGGAGAATTTAATTTATAATTTCTAAATATAAGGAAGTGGAGAAATTAACACTGCAATTGATAGACTTATCAACTTTTGATTCACATCTAAACTTGTTAAATTATTTAAATTGATTATGAAATATATAAGCGATAAAATTTTGTCAATTTTATAATTTTATTATAAAATTGGATTTTTATAATTTATTTTAATTTATTTAATTAATATAAAAATAGCCATTTTGGCCACGGACTCGGATTTCGACGAAACCAGTTTCATCGGATCCGTATCGGTGAATTATTGTTGTGTTTTAAGTTTCGTATCGATCGGACTTGTCGTTTGATCGTACGAACGCGAAACGCCTTGAAATCGATTTAATTGAAATCAATTTGAAATCAATTTAGAAATATTGTTTTCAGCATAACTTCTTCATACGATCGAATTTGGACGTGAAACTTTTTCCATCGCGTTCAGAATATTTTAAAATACTTGCTTTGATATATGGGTTTACCAAATCTCATTCCAGGGTCAGAACGGGCTTTTTGGGCCAACTACCGTTTAGCACGTTCGTAATTCGTGCCCCTAGCCTTCTTCTATTTGTCTATAAATATGTTGTGATAAACCCTAGCCTCCTTTCTATTGTTATTTGGCTGTACGTTCATTTTCTTCATCTCTTTCTCTTCCTAGATGGTTGCAAAACCTAGATCTATCTACAGTTCAAAATTTCAATGAAAATTCAAACTCTCCAGAAAAATTCGAGAAAAATATATGTCGTAGTTCTCGGAACACGAAATCTGCTGGTGTGATTGGTTTTTCGATTGGAGCTATCGTTCGTCCAGTAAAATTCAAATCATTTTCGGCCTTTCATCATCGCCGCAACGATCTTTGTCAGATCGTCAAACCATTCCTGGGTTTTGTAGAGGGGACTGAGGGGAGGCGATCTATGTGGATAGTTTGTCGAATCAACGGTTGGATTGGCGTTAGTATTCGATTAGGGTTTAGCACATATAGGCGGCGGCTGTCCTTGTTCTGGGCGGTAGGCACGTGGTGGGCGTGCTCGGAGGTCGAGGTGATGGAGAGGAGGAGGTAGCTCGTTTGGGTGCCGCGCGCGGCCTCGGTGGTGGTAGGGCATCGTTGATGAAATGGCGTTGTTTGCCTCATGTTCGAACAGGGAGGATACTGTACATCGCGTGAGAGAGGGAGAGGATCTGTAGCATGCGTGCGTCCTGGATGACGTGGCCAGATTGTAAGTTTTGTTTTGTAATTTAGATTTTGTTTCCAAATCGTTTAAATTGAATAACTTTTGCATACATGATCCGATTTACGCACGATTTTTTTTGTTAGGATCGTAATTAAATTCCAGATCTTTTGACGCTAGTTTGGACGAATTTTGAGACGGTCAAAATTTTGGATTTAAATCGGATTTAAATTCGATTTAAATTCAAAAGGTGAGTGTTTTAACCCACTCACAACTTCTAAAAGTTTTTATGTTTGTTAAATTGAATTTAAATATGATTAGGAATTTGTTTATGACTGTTTGGCGTGTTTTATTCATTATCTCAGTTAAATCGCATTTATTTAATTTAACTGTTAACTAATTTTATTTATTACATATAATTTGACAGTTAGAACTTATTTATTTGCATATTAACTGCCTGTCATAGTTATGTTTATTTTTATATCATATTAACTGCCAGTTAAGTTTACATTTATTTTGCATATAAACTGCTAGTTTAACAGTTATTAGATTTATTATTGAATATAAACTGTTAGTTAATACATGTTATTTATTACCTGTATGATTTATATGCTCTATATCGATGATTGTTAAAATTGGATGATGATTGCAAATAATTGTTGATGATTGATATTTGGATGAATGAATGTTTATTTTATAAATAAATATAAATTGCAAGTTTGTTATGGATTATTTTTATTAATTCGGGATTGTGGTTTGAAATGATATATAACCGTAAATATTTAAATTCGCGGATTGAAATGATAAATATCCGTAACACTTGACCCTAGGGTAGAAAATTATATACGGACACCGGATTGGTTAAATTAAATGTTTTTTTTAGCTTAAATTTTGAATCTGGATTTAAATGATAATTTGAGAAATATATGATTTCTACGGATTGAATTATTATCGGAATTTGAGTTTATGATAAAATTTGTATTGGGTTTTAAGGTATTGTAAAAAGGGAATTTATATGTAATTTCAAAGTTGAATTTTTGAATAAAGGTGAAATTTGTCAAAATTGAGAAATTTGAGTTGTTGAAATATAACTTTGAAGTGTATTAAGAATGGAAATAATGCAATTTAATATTTCAAACATGAATTGAAATCGATGTAAACGCAATGTTTTATTTATAGAATGTGAACGGAGTTTTGAAAGTGGATTTTGTTGAAAAAAAAAATTTTGAAATGGTTTTTGTGTGGAAATGAAATGAATAGTAGAATTGATAGTATTTTAAAATTCATATTTTAATATAAACTATTTTAAATATATTACCGTAAAGACTGTAATTACTAAGATTTTTTTTTAAACTATTAAACTATTTTACCTATCTCAACTATATATCAAATCATTTTAACCTATATTTTAAAACCATTTAATTTATATTAAACTAGTTGACCCTTTTAAGTTATTTTAAAAACTAATTAATCTATTTTTAAGCTAATAAATCTATTTTAATTATGTTTAATCCACTATAAATTTACTTAACCGTCTTAGATCAATTAAACAATATTTTAATCTATAGTTAAAATATTCTAGAGTAATTTAACTATTTATAACTACTATACTTATTTAAGCTATTTCTAAATTTCCAGTCTAAGTAAAGAGGAAATGTTAATAAAATACTTGGTTTTAAAAGAGAATAAATTGAATTGATGATTTGTAGTAAGAATGTAACCTGTTTAGAAATATGAAATTGGGAAGAAATTATGGTTTGGAAATTGGAAATGATTTCAAAGTGAATAGGGTTTGAAAGCGAATATGATTTGAAAATGACCATGATTTGAAAGTGATATGTTTTGAAATCGAATATGATATTTTAATATAAAGTGTAAATCGACCTTTGAAATATAAAAGAACCATCCGGTGTGAAAAATATAACGATTGGTTGTTAAAGAGACAGGGATCAGATATTGTCTTATAGCCGGCCAATACCGAAAACCACTTTAACAACTGTGTACACGGTGGAGATTCCAGAATGAAGTAGGATGGTGGCGACGTTCTCGAGGTATATTACATGGACCCAACTCCCGTGAGTTGGCATAAATGATTAAAACAGGAGCTATACCGGGCTACACAAAGGGTCGCACCCTTTCATCGAGCATGCTCCATCGGAAACCATTCTATTACTTTTGTGATTCGATATGTGGTGTCACTTTGATTCGGGGGTATTGTTCGAGGTGGGCGGAAGCTGCTGGCTTGCC